>JAGPOW010000261.1:200334665-200407972 GCA_030014935.1 Caiman crocodilus
GCTCCTACCTTGGGCATCTTTAAGAGTAGATTAGATAGGTACTTGGCTGGGGTCCTGTGACCCTGGCACTCGTTCCTGCCATTGGCGGGGAGTCAGACTTGATGGCCTGCTCTAGGCCCCTTCTGACCCTAGATACTATGATGCTATGACTTCATATACATTTAAGCATGCCTGAATTTAATGCACATTAAGTGATTTTTGGCAGGTATCTACACATGCAGAGGCTTGGCACTAAAGTTAGTACCAAGTCCCTGCAGCCCTGCTGTGTGTCCCTTGTGGCTGGGCAAACCTGGCACTAACTTTAGTGCTAGGTCACGTCTACACATGTGTTTAATCCTCTTTAACTAATTGAGCCTAAATTTGATACCTGCGTTTGCAGGTATCAAATTTAGGTGTGATTAGCCTAATTTCACCATTTTTAATGTGCATTAAGGGCATGCACATGTAGGTGAACTCTCAAAATGTACATTAAATTAGGCTAATGTGTATTAATGTCTTTCATGTAGACGTGCCCCCTGTGTTGCTGAGTAAATTGCTGGTCCACATGATTTTAGCACCTTCTTTTGAAATTTTGGAGTTCTCTTGAGTAAACCTGGCCAAAACCCAGGCTTAGGAAAGTTTGTTATTTTAAAGTTTCTTTTCATTCTTCTACCAGTTTTCTCACGGTGTCCAGACTTAGTGCTATAGGTCTGGGAGTCTCACCCCACCTAAAACCAGGGCTTCCCAGCTCTGCACTAGGGAGTCTGAGAACCATCCTCTACCTGAGATTTGGTTTGAAGATCTGCAGCAGAGGGTCTGCGAGCTCTGAGAAACCTGTCTGGTGCAAAACATTTCAGATTCTGTGAAGCAGAGTTGCATTAGAAAAATTCTATCCAGCTCTTCTTTTCTTGAAGGACTGTTTTTTTTTCCTGAATAACCTTTTTGGGAGCTAACACAGGTCTTGTACAGACATTTAGCATCTCCTTGGAGATTATGAATGTCTTTACAAGTCAGTTCTCTCCCAGGAGAAACCACAAGTAGACAGACGTTCAGGCTTTTTCTCCCAAGGTAAAAATGACAGCTCCAGGAGAAAAATAACCTTGGACCCAGGGTTAAATCCTACCCCCCGAAGAGTTTCTCCCGAAACAGTGAATGCCTGTACGTTTTGTGGCTTCTCTCAGAAGAGAACATAGTCCTCCGATATGCTGAAAAGTGTGTGCAGTACCCTGCCCCCATTGGGCAGTTCTTGGCAATAGTTGCTTATATGTTCTGAGCTCAGTACCTCAATGATGGGTATAATCGATGTGATTAAATAGAGAAGACATTGTTTTTAATCTTAAACTTACTTTCCATGCATTTATCTCACAGGCTATCACTGAACCAAGAACTGGAGAGAGCAAAAGCACTGATGACTATATCCTGGTTTCCAAAGAAGAAGAAGGAAACAGAAGTTCTCTGCCCGAGCATAGACTCCTTCAATCGCACAGGGAGGGAGCCATGAAGAATGAGGGTCCATCTCGCTCTTCTTTGGTCTTCTCTGATCCTCTCATGGGCTCTATTTCAGCATCTTCTAGTAACCTAAGTTCCAGCCCTGATGATGACAGTAGCAATAATAGCAAGGATTCTGACTTCACTATTGTTAGTCCTTTGGACATCTAAATATAAACAGCTTTGGAGAGTTTGTGAGGTCAATTACTACACCTCAGCTGAAATAAATTTGATTCCACAGAGCAGGATGACTCAGGAAGACAAAAGATATGCAAAGTAACCCATTTCAGCTAAATGGTAAATCAGAGCAGAAATTTGGTTGCATCTCTTAATGAAAAAACAAAAGAAAAAGAATATCCTTAATAACTGGTTGAAATACACACATTGTCATAGCCAGATCTAATATACAACTACTGCTGGTTGTACAATTATTGTAGTTAGCATCTTCAGTTACTAAACTGTTTTTCATCACCTAAAACAATATATTGTAATGTTTAGTAAATTAGTTAATATTTGGCAT
Organism: Caiman crocodilus; assembly: GCA_030014935.1. Lineage (NCBI taxonomy): Eukaryota > Metazoa > Chordata > Crocodylia > Alligatoridae > Caiman > Caiman crocodilus. The sequence continues at coordinate 200,336,653 of JAGPOW010000261.1, forward strand.
AACACCTAAAAATAGAGGCAAAGCTCAGCTAATTATTTACTTCTTCAAAATATGCCACATTGGGTTTTCTTCATGAGAAGGCTATTTCTTCAAGGACAGAAAAGGAAGGGATGTATATCAAAAGGACTACAAATAACAACTGCAAGTCATAAACAGCAGAAATGTCTTGGTAGTCTCCTTAAAATGAGAAACACTGAACAAGAAAAGAGCAGCAGATCAAGTATAAGAGAACGTCAAGTTTAAGTCTAAAATAGAAACTTTAAATTACTGGAAATTTAGAATATCAATTAGATCTTGAATTTTAATATTTAGTCAAATGATTGAATGTCTTTGTTGAGTAATGATCCTTTGGAATAGCTAAATGAGTCTAAATGTTTGAGAACTGCATGGCCCTTTTATTTATAGAAACAAAGTTAATTCCTGTTGATGATTTTTGTTCGCAAAACTCTGTCAAGGTTGAAAAAATAATTTGCTGACAAAACATATGACCTGAAATCATCTCCATTATAAGTTGACTAGAAACACTGTCCGCTTCCCCAAAAGAGTTCTGAATTTGAAGGGACCATATGATTTTGTTTGTTCACCCACAGAAAACTGAGCTGGTTTTTGCTGGAGGGTTGCTTCTCTCCTCAGTAGGAGCCTCTGCTTCCTAATTATAGAAGTAGGCTGCAGGCCTATTTATGAAAAAAGTGAGATGGAGGTTGAAAATGGAAATTTTGAGGAAACAGCAAAATACTGACTTGTTAAAAATCTTTTTACCTTATTGGAGTAATTAGTTCTGTTGGGGTAAGGAAAAAAAGTGAGAGAACTATACTTTGTTCCCAGGAGCTTCCCTCTTCAGTGAGAGAATGGTTATTAATGAATGAATGTATTAGTTTTGGGACTAAAAGAGGTCATTTAGAAAAACTAATGGAGACAAAGAAATCTCCCTCTGCAAGTAGATTTTAACTTTTCTTTTTGATAGTGAAGGTGGCTGGTGTCATACTACAAGAGCTTCACACTGATTTGTTTGGCATATTGAAGTCTTTCTCACCTATGTGCTAGAGGAACCAGGTAGCAAATTCTTTGAAAGCATGGGGATCTGAAAAACAGTCCTCCTTCCCATCAGAGGCAGTAATACACCCCTTTTTCCTAATTGTATTTGGCTATTTTTGATCTCACTAGAAAGAATTAATTGTTTACTGAGATTAACTTGTCTAAAGCAGTAGCTTGCTAGGGGAATTTAACCATCTGATGGTGTTAGATATAAGCAGATTGAATTAAAACAGCTTTCAGCTGTTGGGTGAACATGATAACTTATCAGGGAAAGGGGAAAAGAGCTCTGAGGCACTCATAATTAAAAGCGCTTTATATTCGGTTGCTACAAACCATGTACTCTCTAGGTGTAAATGTGATTATATAATTTCCCTACTGCTAGTCAAAAAGCAATGGTTCAGTGAAGTGAGTCGCTGAAAAAAATTCTAATTAACTCCATAACTTGTTTTTCTAATTGGAAAATAATATCTTATACCTATGAAATGTATACCACATCTTTTTTTTTAGTGTTTTCATTAACTGAAAATAAAACTTTGCATTCCAAAACCACTTTTATGATCCCTAGCAGTCACAACAGGAAATGATTTATAAATGGAAGACTACTTTTTCTGAGCTATCTATGTACATGTACTTGTTTAAAGAGTGCTGCTAATTTACTATATTTACAACAGCAGAAGTCCCCGTGGTATGTAAATTACTATTTTGAAATATGCATACAATAGAACCATGCAGTAACTTTTTAATTGTGTGATTATTGTTAGGGATTGTGATATTTAATGGTACATGCTTACAAATCAGTTGGTAATTGGAGTTAAGTATAATAGTTGAAAGATTAGTTAACTTGTTTGCTGGACTTAGGTTTTACAAGATCTTGGTCTCTAAGACTGAAATTAAGAGATAATTATTGGGTTATTAGCTGGTAGCTGTCACATATTTACACAGTCAAAAACTACAGGGTAATTCAGCTGCTACTATTTGTGCCTCGTAAAATGAAGGAATACTGAAATGTTATGATCAGGCTTAGCCTGGTGCATCTATGAGACAGGTTGATGTGAACACTGTTGAAGACGGCTTGTTTAAATAACATTAAATGACATCTGAAATGTATAAGATTTGTAAGGGAGGGGTTATGCTGATTTAATTCTAGTTCTCTCTTATTTTTAAACCTTCACCGAAAGGTAGTTAAGTGTTCAGCCTGCATTCCTGTATACTGGTGGAATTTGGGGTCTGTTTTGGTTTGGTTTTAAATCTCCATAATTTTTTTATGGATGCCAAGGGATTAACTGGCTGTTGATTTACTTAGATCCTTCAAGCTTTTCCAACCTTAACCCCATTCAGCAAGAGTTGTTGCTACTGTGGTACATCTGTCCAGGAAGAACATATGTTAAGAGGGAAGAAATGTTTTTGAGACTGAGAGAATTGAGAAACATAGTTGTTGCATGCTTCAGCAGTTTGGTTGCAAGGGGAGATACTTTTAGCCTTTATTTTTCTGTTTTCTTTTTTTGTAATTGTTTTAGAAGATACTCTTATTTTCTCTTCATTTTGTATCAGGGATCTCACAGTTGTTCTCTTGAGCAGTCTCAGTGCCATAAAAGAATATGATTTGTACAGTTGCTTTATTTTTTTAAGTTAGTAGAACTTTAATGTCATACGTTTTTTAAGCCATGCAAAAAATACACATTTTTTTGTTGTTCTAAGGGTTGCAATAACCAGTGAATCCCTGTTACGTGAATGCTTATTATACCAGGGGATTTGAACAAAATCTCAGTGGTAGAGTGATGCTTGTAAAAATTATTTGAATGAACGCCATTAGTAGATGAATCCACTTCAGTTATTATAACATGTTGTTCTACATCTGAAATATGTTTGTGGCTGCTGTTTAATCATACTGAAAATGTAGTTAGACTTATATATATATTAAGCCAAATAAAGGTTAGACAGAATGTCAGATATTCACCCTATTTTGCCTTATGTTAGTGATGTACCAAGGAAGAAATTGCTACGTTAAAACATCAGATTATTCCTTCTTCCAGAGGTGACATGATTATACTGTCCATGAATAACAGAAAATAATATGCATTACAAATTACTGATGAGTGCTAATGTGGAACTTTAAAAAATATACCTGAGCCTAGCTGAGGCTTCTTGTACTGTATCTCACATCTGTAACATAAATGTTTCAAGTCTGGTGTGCCATGTCACTTGTACCCTACTGCAGATAGATGGCAACTGTGTTTTGACTGGGTATTCACTTAGTTGTGGAAATTTTGTATTTTTGTTCTGGAAGGATGTCTAGCTTGCTTTATTAAAGAAAGAACTAACAAATGCAAATTTTGGGGATGTCTCTGCTTGTATTTTCCAAAAAGGGAGGGGAAAAAAGCCTCATGACTACAGATTATGTTGAAATTGTACTTTCTCAAAATACGAGTTCATCGCCATTCTGAAAAGTAAGCATTTCTTTGGTAGTCAGTAGCTACCTTGGTAAACCTAGGCCAAGATCCCAATCTTTTTACACTGTTTTTCCTGATTGTGCTTGTAAGTATTCTCCATCAGTCTGAAGTATATATTCTTATTCAGATAACATTAACCTTAAAAGATAAAAGTACTACATTTGATTTATGATTTTAGGACCTGAGCCTGCATGACACTGTTTTACTTGACCCTAACACTTGCAGCACACAATCTCGATACCATCACTTACTGATTATCTGTTCTACAGCACAGCAGGGCTGTTTAAGCGCAGGCATAACAGCCTTAACTTGGTCAATTCTGACTTCATTCTGTCAGCCCTTTATTAATACTTTAGTTTCTGTGTTGCACATGGCTGTCTTGAGTGAATAACGATGCTAGTAATTAGACATGAAAAGGTGCAACTTAGTGAAAGAAACTGGATTTGGCTGCAGTATAGTAATCTTGCTGTCTCGTAATCTGCACTGTTCTTTTAAGAACACTCATCAGTACAGTTGCTGCCTCTATTTCCTGTGTCACAAGTCTCCAAGACTTCTCGTGTAGTGGTGAGCTAAATTTGGAGATGAAAGAAAAAGTCTCTAGAAAAAATAGCGACTTGAAACATTCAAAGATGTAACCCCTTGGCCTCTGCATACAACATTGGTTTTAAACTACTAAAGGTGTGCTAAAGGCTTTGGAAATGTAGAAAGACTGGTGCCTGGTTTAATGATGCAAGTGCACAGCCTAAAGTATAAGCCAACAGGAAAGAAGGCAGCAGAATTTTGTGTACAGTGAGCTCTTCAGGGCAAAAACTCTTTTTGTTCTGTGGTTGTACACTGCCTCTCATACAGTGTAGCCTAATTCATCTTTAGGGCTCCTAACCACTATCACAATTCAAATAATAATGTTCATATTTTCTGATGGTAGATTTTCTGTGACAAACGGTGGTCTAGATTTAATTTGTTATACAACTCAACAAAAATCACTAGAATTACATACAAGTATTTAGTCCAATGTTACTAATTTAGTAATTGCAATTCCGTAGATTTAGAAAAGTTTAATTAAAATAGAGCTATCTCCCCTGAAATTAAAAATTGTACCTGCCTATACCCATTCATAAAAGATTGCAAGTGTTTTTTCTAATGTATGTCACCATAGTTTCTATATGATTTTTCATGTAGTATCTATAGTAATTTTGTGCAAATTGATCTTTACTTGTAGCTTGCAATGTCCTAGCTGATGCTGAGATGCAAGGATGATGAAAAACCACCAAATATAGAGAAAAGAGACTGGAGTTTTGGTTCATATGCACTGCAAGAACTTCAGCCTTTCAATTCCACTGATTCACACTTTCAGTGTCTTTTACAGTGATAGGGTGAGCAATTCCACAAGCACCAGAAAAAACTGGTAGGCCTTTGCAGTTGAACAATTACTAACAGTCACAGAGCTAGTTTTGACCTGGGAAAGTTTCACAGCTTTTCTTCTCATTCTGATCACATAGAAAGCCTCCTTTCCTCTAGGAATCTAAATGGGAGCTTCCAGATTGGCCTCCTTTTCAAAGTGATGTACTAGTCTGTACTCCTATTATACCTCAAATAGAGTCAGGTCAGCTTCTGGGGCTGCTGAACACTGATGCCTAGTCATTCTGAGAAGAAGGGTCAATGTGATGATTTTTATTTTTCTCTCTACATGTTAATCAAATTGCAAAGCCTTATGGAATACACAAAGGCTTCCAAAACAGCATTAAATTCCCTTTGTTAACAGAAGGAAAATCAGGCAGGCAGACATTAACAGCCACTTTTTCAAAGGAACTATTTCAAATGCTGGATAAATTACATATCCAATGGGGGCCGTAGGCATGCAGCATGCACAGTATGTGTGCACTAATGGGCACACAACCTCTAAAAACAACTGGGGAGGTACTTTTAGTACCAGTCTGTTCCTTTAACAAATTCAGTCTTTGTATGTTGAATATTTAAGTGACATGCAGTTTGTTTAACATTTAGAAAGATTTGCAGGTGTCAGAGAGATCAGCCACCAAAATCAGCTCCCTTGCACTGCTAGAGCATCTGACTTTCATTTTTGTTTTCCATATCAGAATTGGCCGACTTGTAGTAATTAGCAAAGCCAGTAATATATTGTTTCATCAGGCAAATAGCAAAAAGTGTTTTATGTTAAATAAATACCATATTTACCTGAATCCAAGATGACTTTGAATTTAATCTGACCCTACCCTGAGGGGTCACCCTGCCACTTGTCCCATTGCCCCATGCCCTCTCTGCCTGCCCCTTGTTCCTCTTGTGCCTGTGCCTGCCCTTGCTGTCATTTGTCCCCTGCCATCTGCCCCTCCATGCCTGTGCCTGACCCCCCACCACCTGCACCTCACCCCTTGCCCCCCCACCCCATACTCTCTGGAGCAGGAGCAGAAGGTAAGGGGGGGAGGGGGAAGCACACTGGGGAAAGCAGGAAATGGGGGTTGCAGGAGAGAGAAGGGCGGGAGGGTGGGCATAGTGGGGCAAGATGAAGCTTTCTTTCCCCTATGCTGGTTGGGAAGAAAATCTTACCTTGGATATGAATAAATACAGTAATTCTTAAAGGCTCACGTCTGCTACTTTTATTCCAGTGTAATACCTCAGTCTGCAAGTAATCTCAATGCAAGCAACAAGGACCATTCACTGAGCACCAGAATTGTTTCTGATTCCACTCACTGTTCTGGTATCTCCTTGTGTTTCCTCCTCTCAATGCTTTATCTTCAGGTTGTTTCTCTGTTTATCTTAGAGCGTGAGTTTTTCCGTGCATTGAACCATCTTTTGGCATCTTTTACAGTGCTAGTTGGAATGGGACCCTAATATCTATGTACTAAATATAGGTAGGGGTAGGTATTTGGGAATCTCAGCCATTTGTACTTGTCTCTATTTTGGATTTGTCACAGACTGAAAACTATTAAAATACGGGTAAAATTTAACCCCAATTCTGCAATGAATTGCATGTATTTGCAAAGCAGCAATATGGGGATATGAGAAACTCCCCAGGAAGTTCACTTTCTTAATTCCTTCTTTGTTTGGAGGCCACAGTGCTTCTTGTGCCAAAAGTCTGGCAGTTTTGTGATATTTCACATCGCTCATGAGAACCTGAGCTGTTTATAGTCTCCCAAATAAATTTATTCTTCGTCCCTGAGATCAAAGCTAATATCTCATTGAGACTGAAGAAAGGAGCACAGCCATTGACCCAGCCAGTGTATTCCTTGTTTTCCTGCATTAGCCATTTTATCCAAGTCTCAGGGAAGGATTATGCAACAGGTGGTAACCATATAATACTTCCCTTGAGTATGATAGGCTTGAAACTTTTTTTTTTCCATTCACACTTTCCTTGTCATTTTTATATTACCCAAAACATTCTTTTCAATTGACTAGAGAGATGTTTTTCTATTTGTTTTCATGCGGAAAAGAAAAAGTTTAGTTAAATGAAAAGTGTTTAGTTTTCAAGATTCTTTTACCATTGTTTTATATCAGTGTTAAATGTAGGTAATTGTATCTCTGGCCCCGTTTTACAACAGGGTCAAATTATGCCCCTTTGTTTCACATGCAGAGTAGTCCTCCTTGTGCCAGTCTCTCCTTTGTACCTCTCCTCTGTGGCATCATGCTGCCTGTGAGGTCTGAGACCCATGTTGAGTGAGGGAATTGATTATGTGAGGACCAGGGAAGGCATGAGTAGCCTGTAGTGTGACTCTGGGGACACAGTGCCCCAGGAGCTTTAAGTATAAAAGGTAATACATATTCAGGCTGTATCACGTTGTTCTCTTTACCATGTATACTTCCTCCACAGCAACCATACTGCTCGAGGGGAGACCCTGCCAGTCTCTCCCTTCATTGGAGCTATCCTTCCAGGTAAGCCAGGAGGAAGCTGGACTGTGTGTGACCATGCAGGTGATCCCAGCCTCTTGTGTGCCATGGCATCTGCCAGATTTAGATTTATTTTTCTGCAAATATCCTCTCTCCAGCATTACTCCCCAAACCATTAGTTATTGTGAGGGGATCTCAGAAAATAGACCCCCTCCAGTCAATTTTTCATCCCTGAGCTCCCTCATTATGCCTTCACAGGCTGTTTTTCCCCCTTCAATTGATGGCTTTCTCAGAAAGGTTGCTTGTTGCCAAAGCTTCAGGGTTTCCGGGCCCTGCTAGCTAGTAGGGAGTTAATTCTCCAGCTGCTCCTCAGACAGGTGCACAGGACAACTAATTGGGCCTGGAGCCCTGGGCTGGGCCTGGTCAGGTGCGATGCGCAGGAAATTACCCAGACAGCCAAGCTCGGGCGGAGGGAGGCGGGGAAGCTGGCAGCACTTCTGTGGGCTGCCTCTGTTGGGCTTTCTCTTGTAGGTACTGCACTCTGCAAACCTTTGCTGAACCCTGAGGAGACCCCCACCCCTTCCGACAGATTTCCTTCAGGCTCCTCACCCCTCACCAGCTTCTGGGTCTCTCTGAAAGAGCCATTGCTGAACATGTAGGTAGATATGGCATTAATGTCCAATAAAACATGGTGTCTTTTAGTAATGTAAGACATAAGCCTCCTACCGAGCCACTCTCATATAGCCTTGGCTAATTGATCAATTTGCTGCCCCATTCAAGTTGTGGGTCCTTTACTCTAAGGAGTGAGAAGCTTTCGCAAGGAAATTCTTTGCACTTATTTTTGTACTTGAAAGCAGAGCCGTTTGCATTGTGCACAAGAAGGCTGCAAGTTGTGAAAGTGCTGCAGCACTATGGTATTGCTAAAAACGGGGAGGGAGGAATGTAAATTAGCTTGTCTGACTCTTTCTGCACATTTTGAAGGCTTTAAATAAAAAAGGGAAGGCAAGTGCACTGGGAAGTGTACGATATAACATGTCATTAAGTGTATTCGTATTAGATTCACTTTAAAGTGCTTGCCTCAGTGATTTGCTTTTTGTGAAATGTAAATTTGACACAAGTGTCCATGAAAACTCCTGGTGCCTGTTTTTATTTATTCCTTTTGCATATGAAGCAGTTTTCATTTCAAAACATGACTTCTTTTTTACTGTTTGTAGTATCCATTGCGTTGCTCCTCCCCCGTATATTAAACATCTATTAAGAGACCTAAAAAAGTGCCTAGTAAGAAACAAATATCTGTCTCCAAGGATTCAAAATTGAAGTGCACTTGTAATGTCGCTGGACCGGTCAATTCAGTAATTAGTTCTAACCTCTGTAGCCGCACAGACACTGAAAACAGCCGAGAAACAAAAGGCCCAGCAGTTCTCTAATATGCTCTCTACAGGAAAGCGTGCTTGCTAGTGCTTTTACTGTATGGTCGTCCACACTGTCACTGTCACCAATGAGGGCATGAATATAGTATGTGTTTAAAGAAAATGAATGCATATTTTTATTATAATATATCTTTAAAAAAGAAATTTGGTAGTTTCTAATAAGCTGTTGTTCATACTTTTTAAGCTTTCTTCTTAATTTTCTCCACAATGTTTCATTTTTATAACTTTAAAATAATGTGATATCCCTCCCCCCTCCCCCCCCCGTAATTTGTGTTTTACAAGCATTTAGTGACTGATGTTTTTTGTTTCACAAAACAGGGCAGAGGGCATTAAGACCCTGAGTAGCAGCCTGACACAAGTCATTGAGTTAAAACCCTGAAAAGATGCATTCATTAGTTATCCTGATCTAAATAAGGTGCACGCATTACTAAAAGGCACACAAATTACTAGAATCGGTAGTTAGCAAGTATATTTTGCAGGGGCAGGGGCTGGAGTTGCAGTTTGAATAAACACATGTAGCAATGAACACAGTGCTACCACTCCCTAGTATTAGAGTGAAGGACTCCCTAAAATAAGCAACTAGAATGCAAATTTTTTTTCCTACATGCCAGTGGCGCAGAGAATTGGTAGTAAGAAAGGCAATGGTACATGTATGGGCTTTGATAACCAAATAAATGCATCAAAAGGGTCAGTTAAAACAAACGGTCAGAAACGATTAATTTGTCAAGAAATAGTCAATTAGTTAAAAATTCTTTTCCAGAAATAGTTTATTTCAATTAATCACCAATTCAAAATATTTTAAAACTAGGGATTGTTCAGGGTATTTTAAATTTATAATAGAAGCAAAAGAAAAGAAAAAGTCAATCTAAACAAAAAATTCGTTCCATCTAATAGGCTGTCCTGTGCACGTCCTTTCACAACACCTAATGAGGTGAGCTCAGGCTCACAAAAGCTTATGAATTGCTCGTTTTGTTAAGTTTGTAAAGTGCATCTTTATCCTGTCTTCTGCCAGAATTAACAATGAAATATTTTGATTGAGCCAATACTGTTTTTTCTTCTTTTATTTTTTTAAGATTCAGTCAGAACAAATTTTGTAATTTTTATTCCTTATCCTGATTTGAAATCAGGAAAAATGTTGAAGTTTCAAAAACTGTTGCAGAAGGAGAGAAGAAATTCCATCCAGCAGTGTATATCCAGCCATCTTTGCTTCAGATTTCACCAATCCAAAACTGCTATTACCACCATGGATAAAAAGTTGTAAATTGAGATTGTCTTGTAACATTAGAGTCTTGACTGAGCTGTAAGCTCAGAATAACTTTGCACTATTAAAGGTCACAATTCAGCAGCCAGGCCAAGCTGTAACAGATCAGCTCTTAAGAGTTTGTGTGTGTGTGTGTGTGTGTGTGTGTGTGTGTGTGTGTGTGTGTGTGTGTGTGTGTGTGTGTGTGTGTGTGTGTGTGTGTTTTATCTAAGAATATGCTAAATCCAGGCATTGCCTGTTGACTATTGTTGCATCTGCGAGCTTGAATTCCCATATCACTTCATTAATAACCTACCTTCTTTTCTTTGATTTGGTGGTTTGCAAATACTTGTCATATCTTGTTATGAACCCCATTGTGGTCTAGCGGGGTTCATGAGGTGTTGTACATGTTTTCTTGAGTCTGTTTTACTGATAAGGCATGATTGATAGCATCAAGCTGTATTTAGCCTTATTATCCTTATGCTGGTATGCGTTGTGGCATTTGATCTAAAATATATTTCTTAGATGTTTTAATAGGACCAATACTGCACAATATGATAACAACTTTCAGGTGGTAAACAATGAGTTTACTTGGCTGCCGGAAGGGGCTTGAAGCCTAACTGGCTTGAAGAACAACAATCACTAGGAATTAGCATTTGACATGAGTTTACTCATCCCCTTTGAAGAAGTACTTGGAGAGTGTGGAGAGACACAACACTTGAACCATTACAAGAATGTCACTGTTTGAGAACTGGTTCACAAATGTTCCTGAATAGGAGTATCCATGCACAATACACTGCTACGGGTTCTAAGTAAAACCCTTGTCTTTTAGAGATTGCCTTGCTGCCAAAATACCAGCAGAGTGTGGTAGAGTACCCAGACCATCATCCCTTCCAGGGGTCAGTGCCCAGAGTTTCCCCAGAATTCCCCTAGAGGGGCGCAGGGGACTGGGGTGGAGGGGATTGCCAGGTGTTTGAGAGCTCTGTGGCCCTTTGCACATGGTTCCCAGGGAGCTGGATGCTCTTCCCCTCCCCCCACAAGAACTCCCCGGCTTTTCCAACCTTTCAGGTAGGGCTGCTTTTGGGAGTGCAGCACAGGGTAAAGAACATTTAACAGGCTAATTCATTCCACGTTGGACACAGAATCGAGAGCTATTCTATTCCATTAAGTGCTGTCTGTGCAATGGCTCCGTTCCCCCTCAACACCACTACCCAGCAAGTGACAGGTATTTACTGTTACAAGGACAACACAAACAGGAGACCACAGCCCCTATTTTCCCCCCACCCCAAACCTGGCTTTCCCACATCCCAAATAAGCAGGGGATCCCTTCCCACGGTCCCTAGCAGGGAACTGAAATTGACACAGGCTTCTGCTTCCCCGTGTCTGTGGAAATCGATAGATCTTTGGGAAGTAGGGTCCTGGTTGTATCCCAGAGAGCCCCAACTGTCCTTCATGAGTTTGGGGACTGGGGTGAGGAGCCTGAGGTGTACTTAGAGGACTGAGCAGATGGTGGGTGTGTCTACACAAGATGCTACATTGCCATAGCTCATCACTCTGGTGACATAATGTCGAAAAATAGCCATGCAGTGCCAGGCCTGCACAGTCAGGGGTACATGCAGACGTGCCCAGTAGGCACAGAATGAATGTGGTGTCCACTCATAGCACTGAACTGGTTTAAAGAGGACCAGCTCAAAATAGTACTTGCTTTCTCCCAGTGTGCTTTTGAAATCTTCCAGGAAGTTTAAACTGGACTAAAGTGGCCTGTGTGCCTGAACTCTTGGTGTTTTTAAGTATATTTAGGACATTTTTAAGTGTTATGTCTATCCACACCCTGGGACACAAGAACCAGGCCCTTCCAGACCACAGTGAATTTACATTTTAAACAGAGGGACCATAAGAATAACACCAGGCTATTTAGCCTACTGGGGGAAGGACACTTCTCCGAGTGGGGAAACTAAGTGAGAGAGAGTATTATTAGGATATCAGATTAGCAATCTAAGGACATTTATACACGTACTTTTTTTGTTCCCAGACCACCGGGGATCCACCACTTAGGAGCAGACTCAGTTAACTGAGTTAACTGAGTCTGCTCTGCCCACGAGCTGACACGCTGCACTGCTCCGTGTGCAGTTGTATAATCAGCGAAATGCATGTCAGCTCACAGAAAATGGTGGCAATGCACTTTTGACTAAAGCACCTCCAAGGTATTTTAGTTCAAAAGCACACTGTTGCCATCTTTTTCATGTGGATGCACATTTCACCGTTTATACAACTGTATGTGTTGTGGCGCCAAGCCCTTTTCAAAGCCCCCAGCACTGCAGCACTTGCATGTGTAAAAAAGCCCTTAGTGTCTAAAAGGAGACAAATATTCTCCTGTCTTAATTAAATCAGGGAAGTTTTGTATTCTGGTAAGCATGTAGTTTGGGTGGGAAGGGGGGACATCAGGTCAGAAGGGGCTCCCTGATATTCAGAAAGGTAACAAAAAAAACATACTTAAGCTTTCTTTGCCTTCAGAGCAGGGGTTTGGTCTTTAGTTTTCCTGGTCTAGGGAAACAATAAAGTACAACTAAGTACTCTATTGGACTAAGTAAAGCAAGCTTGCTGGAGAAATTGCAGAAGACCTTGATGAAAAAATCAACTTTGCTTTCTATCCTCTTGAGTGGGATAAGAGCTGCATTCTTAGATTTAAGATGCAGGGTAAGAACAGGTTTTTGTTCTGATATTCTCTTTGTTTATTCTTCTATCTCTGTCTTGAGCTCAACATATGATTACTGATTCCTTATGCTTGTTCTTGTTTTTATAATAAATCCCTTTGTTGTCTTTTGACTCACTTATTAACTGTCAGTATTAACTATTATCTCAGTACACTTGATCATACAGGCAGGTGTCTTTCCAAAAGAGAGGAATCTGTCTTTTCTGAATGTGTGACTAGACAATAGTGAGATTGTTCTAGGTGCCAGATTCCCCTTTGCTAAAAACTGGCCAGACCTGTGTGAGATGGGTATAGCTGAGGTGCCATAGGTCAGGAAGAGGTGACCTTCGGAGCATCTTGGTTTGTTTTTAATTGTCAAGCAGCAGACGGCAGAGAGGGGTTTAGAAAAGGGCACTCCTGAAGGTATGAGTGTTTCTCAAAAGTGTCCTGGGGGTTGGGGAGTGTCACACATACTACATGATTTTATGCTAGAAAAAATTTAAATAGGTAAAAGGGCACAGCTAGGTTTAATATCAATGGGCTTTGTGATTTTTATTTATTAAAAAATGATGCTCAAGGTATCCTCCATAGACAGCAATTAGAAGTGATGTTTATTTGTTTTGGATACTGTATAAATACAGAAAATGAAACATCTCTGCCCCAGAGGAACAGCAGAAGCAAAATGATTCGTGATTGCCTTGTATGTAAAAACAGATAAATATAGCAATAGATTTTGTAAGTTACATGGGTTGTGGTGAGTTTTGTAACAGCCATTTTTGGGGCATCCACCGTTCTGCTTGTGTACTTTTACACATGCTCCAACTCATTCTGATTAGAACATGCCAGAGCAAACTCAACTAGTCAGAACGCTCCAGCATGCTGCAGCATCTCATGTATTCAGTGTCTCACGTTTCAAAATGGCAGCGGGGACACTTTCTAAAGATTGTCATGCAATTTCTAGTTAAGACAGACAAGGTTCTTTGGGTGAATCTGGTATCTTTTATTAGACCAACTTAAATAGTTGGAAAAAAATTTCTTAGCAAGCTTCTGGGTTTAAAACCCTTCGTCAGGCTGAGAGAGCATCTGCAGCTGGTTTGCGCTCTTCCTGGATGGAATGAATAGTAAAGAGGTCAGAGGCTGGTATGCATGCAAGAAAACCAGTCAGTGCATGCATACCAGCCTCTGGCCTCTTCACCATTTATTCCATTCAGGAAGAGCACACACCAACTGCAGAGACTTCCTCAGCCTGACAAAGCATTTTTAAACCCAAGAGCTTGCTAAAAAAATGTTTTATTTAAGTTGGTCTAATAAAAGATATCAGATTCACCCAAAGAACCTTGTCTGACTATGTCCTTAGACCAACATGGCTACAACCTACAGACCTTTACTTAAACCACTCCCACTACCATTTTGAAACACAGGATGCTGAATACACAAAACACTCCCTCCCCTGCACCCTGGAGCATGTGTATGGGTACCTGTTGATGCCATCCGAGTTTTCTTGGTGTTTAAGATGAGACAACATTAAATATTGTTCTAATTTAATTACTCCATTGTTTTCTTTGGCCCTATGGTCTCCCCTTTCCCTTTTCCAAACAGTAGTAGCCACCACATTATATTTCTACCTGGACTAGAATGTTTTCTAATGTTTCCATGACAGTCTTGTACAGGACAGTTCCATGCTTCTTGACTGTTGGCTGGAAGTGTAAATCAGTGTAGGTCTGTTAACTTCATTGGAGAGATGCTGATTCACCCATCTGAAGATCCAGGTCCCTGACTCTGGGATTTCATGCCATGTGTCTTCTGGTTTGGATGAACTGTTAATAGAAGTAGAAAGCAGAGCTGGGTGGCATCTTAGAGACTAACTCAGAGAGGCTTACACTTTCATAAGATGCTATGAATGGACTTTCAGAAAGCAGAGGTTCAAATAGAAGGTGGTTACCACAAGACATGGAGTGGTAGCAGAGACCATCAAATAAATACACAGAAACTTTTCCCAAAGAACAGAATCCTCTTCCCAAAGGATTTCAGAACAAATACCTTTATGCAGGGCAAGTTTTCCCCAAGCACCTATGAAAATATGCTCGCTTAAGGAAAATGGCTGGTTGTTGCATACATTTGGAGGGTATTTTGCACACCAGTAATCCTGCAAGCCAGGTAAACAGGATGTGGCAGAAATCAGCATTTGTACTTCCTGCCATATGAGGCTGGGAAAGAAATCCAAAGATAGTAAAGAAATTCAAGCTGTTTGCTCAACTTTGTCCTACTACATTATAGAATATAGTTTGCTAACTATAACATTGAAAAACACTCGTGTTTACAACAGCCCTGCAGTTACGGTAGTGGAGCATTCTGTTTTATATGATAAAGATTTAACTCTAAACCAAAAAAGCAGGGGAAAAAAAAGTGCATCTTTCCAGCACTTCCATGCATGACACTTACTGTGAACACAACTCAATACCACTTGGTTAAAAAAGATACAGGATGCTGGCAAAGCTTTTGCCTTGTGGTGCCAGAGGGCTGCACAGAAAGTATAAGAGGCTGTCTTTGTTAAAAGGTTCATAAGCTTCTGCTACATGCTGCTTTCTGTACACACAGCCAATTAATTTAGCCACAGTGGCTGCCCAGAATCATTTAGCAAAACCCAACGTAACTGACTAAGACGTTGTCCGTTTCTTGGAACTTAATTGTAAACCACAACAGGCACCACAACTTCAGATATGAACTGTAGAGACAAAGCAACAGTCTCAATCAGCTACAATGGCCTCAAGTTAAATTTTATTGTGAATGCTAGTAGGCTGAATATACCTTCCTTTCACATGGAGATCTGGGTCAGATCTGGTTTAGAGCTGGTACAACTGCATAACTCCACTGACTTCAGGCAGAAGGTAGAGCACAGTGGTACCTTAGAGACTAACTAGTTCAGAGAACATGAGCTTTCACAGGCAGCGAACATCTCTGACTGCCTCCTCACCCCCTCGCATTGCTGTGACTTGCCACTAGAGGGCTGTGGGGAATGGCCACACATTAATGGAACACGAGCTGGATAACATGGATCAGAAATGAACCTGTCCTAGAGCGGTGCAACTTTAAGCCAGCTAAAGCATGCTTAAAACTAGTTTTAGGTGTTAAGGTGTGGACACTCCAGGAGTTAAGAGCTCCAGGAGCTGCCTAAAACTTATGTGTAACAAGACTTCATCAGATGTTATAAAAGGACTGCTATGAAAACCCATGCTGGCTGAACCAGTTAGTTTCTAAGAGTATTGGCAGATATTAATTTAATAGTGCAATGGGATCTGATCCCAAATTTCCAACAATCACATGTCCTGACATGCCACATGTGCATGGCATGTCACATGATTTCTGGGATCAAGGATAAAATATGTGATATATGGGATCATAGTTGCAGGCGCCACACATACACACACCAGCAAGTTGAAAGCTGCACAGCATGTAGCTCAGCATGGGGCTGTACAAAGTGAGACTTTCAACTTGTGAATGTGGTTAGAGCCCTGGATTGTAATAAATTAATGGTATGCCACATTATTAAACATGGAATATGTTACCATTTTCTTGCAAGTAACATGTTAAGGTGTGATAAATGTAATATCTGCCAGGGATCTAGGGTTGCACCTTGCCTGACTTGAAACGGATGCCATTAACTACCTCTGTCCATTGACTTCAGTGAAGCAATACTAATTTACACTAGCTGATTTTCATCTCACTCCTCTTCCCCTGCTTTCTGCTTACTAGTCTATTTCAGGAATATGGTTAAGAATATAGATAGTATTTAAGGGTTGGATTCTGTTGCTACTAAAGTCATGATGGTTTTAAAATCAAACCTATCATAAAAAAAAAGACTTGAAAAAGGTAGGCAAAGTAAATCTCACAAGTATCTTCTTCTAAAGGCACGTGGCCCATAAACTGTGCCAATAGTATGAAAGGCTACAAGTGGACAAGTATGTTGCCTGAACAAGAGGAGACCTGAAATATTTAGAGATGGGGAGTAGGGGGGCAGAGATTTATATGCAGACAAATATTGACTAGTAATCCTGTTTTTTTTGATCAGTGAACAAGAACTGCTATATAATTGTGATTGTGGTATAGAGATGTAATAAACATTGCATTCAGAGGGCCTGCTGTTTTGTCCCAGGTCTTATTTTATATTACATCACATTCTCTTGCTCTCTCATGTTTCATCATGTGGTCTAAGCAAGCGGTTTTATGTTATGAAAAAATCTTCTTTCAGAATGTAGTTTCCCCAGGATATAGTTTTCAGTTGAAAAAAAAAACAAACAAACCCAAAAAACAGATCTTTTATCACTTTCATGCAGTGTCATATGTTTTTGTGGCCCCTTTTTCTCAGCATAAAATGAGATAAATCCAGCTGAAGAGAATGTACGGGAAAAAAGTTGATTCACACCCCAGGGCTAGAAATGGAGAGTGAGACTTGTAAAATGCATCCTGAATACAGACGCATTAAAATTTCTCAGACCTTGAATTTAAATGTAGATGGCTGAGAAGTGTGTTAATTACATTAGGGATTAATGAGGTGGTGCTTATGGAGTAACAACTTCACTGCACTTGTTTCCAGGAGTAACTCATTGAAATGAGCCTGAAGATAAGAATTCTAGACTGCATTGAGAGTTGTATTTGCCTTTATCAAGCAACAACTATTTTTGAGAAGGGAGATAAGAATAGAAGGAAAAATGACTACCCAAATAATTAGAAAAAATGTCAGAAGCTACCTAGTAATATCTGCCTGTATGCAAGTTGCTGCCACAGTAGCAGTAACTTAGTGGGGGGGCTGTTGAAGTTAAAAGCAGACCTCCAGTTAATTACAATGTTGAAAGATCTGGATCTTATTGCTTAGTAAACAAAGAGAAACTCTGTCTGTGCTCAAAAAAGCTCTCCTCAAAATGGATTGCTTCATCTTGAGGATATGAAAGATGTTGGGCAATTGGAATTAATGCTTTATGTTACCATTTAATAAAAAAATAGAAAGCCTTGCATGGTGACTTTTCAGGTGCACTCAGAGTTACAACGATGAGCACAATAGACAGGAGGGGCATAAGGAGCTGGTATGGGCTCAACCAGCCCTAACCTTCTACAACTGTTGAGCACATCAGACCTGGAAGAAGAGTTCAAATACAAGAAGCCCAGCTCAGCAGTTAGCAGCTTTTGAGTGTGAGACAGACCTCTACTGCCTGGTCACATCAGGAGGCTTGGCCAAAGGCCAGAGCCTACTCATCTGACTGCAGCTGGCCCAAGCTTTCTGAGAGGAAGGTACACCCTATCCTGACTGTAGTTTGTACCTACAATGGGGAGGTTCATGAGAAAGCAAGTCACTGCTAGCCTGTAGTCCTACTGGATACAGGCTTATTAGTAAACCCAACTCAGTGTCAGGAAACTAGAAGCAAGGAAGGGCCAGTTGTGCCCACTTGTGAGCAAGATATAGGCCTTGACAGACAGTTTTTGGCTGGGCTGGCAGTTTTGTAACTCTTTCTCACATCCAGACAGAATTGTACAGTGAGGATTACCAGTATGATGTTAACCTGGGATTAGTGAGGCCCAGCTCCAATTCACTGCTCCACTGTGAGCTTATGTGACCTTGAGCAAGTACTGGATTTTCAAATATATTTAGGCATCTAAAGATGCAGGCAGATACCCAGTGATACTTGCAAAGGGATCCAAGCAGATTTGATGTCTATGCCATAGTTCAAATCATGGGAATTTCATAGTTTCTAGGATCAGAAGAGACCTGAAGATCATCAAGTCCAACCCCCTGCCCTAGCCAGAAACAAGTACTGGGATCATAATACCTCAGCCAGATATCTAGCCAACCTCCTCTTGAAGACCCCCCAAGGTAGAAGATAGCACCACCTCCCTTGGGAGCCCATTCCAGAGCCTGGCAGCCCTAACCCTAAAGTTAGGCAGCAAGCCTGCTTTGGTTCCTTTGAAATATCCACTAGTCATCTGTCTGCACCTTTAGGTCAGCCCCTGGCTGCTCTCTGCCCATTTTCTATCTGTGAAAAGAGATTGTAGCACTTCCATGTTTTGTAAAAATAAATATTTTTTGTAAGGCGATTCTTTGAGATTTTAAAATAAGAGCGGTTATATATAGTGTCTTAGATTTGATCAACTGTGGGATAAGTCACCACGGTGTTTCTGAGAATCACAAGTTAGCAAAGACAGACAAACTAGGATGGTGAGAGGTGTGGCTTGACACCCTCACTGTAGTTTGTATGTTTGATAAAATTACAGATGTCTAGTACAGCTGCAACAATCTGAATTGTATGGACACGCACACTCAGTATCAATTAAACATGCTACATTGGAAATAGTTGCTTGTTTCTCCATTTGTTAAGTTTGTAAATAAATATATAAATAATATTTCCCCCAATAAATCATTCTGCACTTGCAGTAGCTGCTTGGGCATAGAAGTTCTGGCTGACAAATGCGCACACTCTTACATGCAGAAAATATAGAGAATGGCTGGTGTTTGTCAAAAACATTGCAAAAGTTTTTTGTAATGTATTATAGCTGGACTGGCTTTATGCTTTCACTAAGGAATAATCTGGTTCTAGAACAAAGAATTTGGGATATTCCAGTTTACACTCTGTGTGAAACATACCAATTATGAGACTATTACATTGTGCATAGCAGCATAACTGAAGAAGAGTACCTATTGGAAATTTTTGGCTTCTATAAAAAAAAAAAACAAAAAAAAACCCCCATGATAAAATATGGCCCATATTCCTAGAACTTCCCAGCCCTTCTTCCACAGTGAAAGGGCTGTTTTACTTTTGTATTTTTTAATAAAGGAACTAAATATTATTTGAATGAATTCACCCTGCTAGGTAGGAAATTCCTTGCACAATTGAATTTGAAGTTGATAGGACAAGCCTGTGCTGTAAATCATTAACATCTATCTCTGAGCTGTTTCTTCAGAGCACAATAGCAGATTTGAAGTCAGAACAAGTAGACAGGACATGGCGGGGGGGAGGGGGAACTGAGACCATGGTATCTCAATTATAAAGAGCCTGAAAGAGAATAACCATGGACCAGTAACCTGTGTGAAATTTTTGCAAAATGGAAGGCTAATTTTAGTGCTGTGAAATGCTGTGTGCACTTTGAAAACTGTAAGCCTTTAGGAAACTATTTGAGGTTTTTCTGAGAACATTGACATGGCTTAGATCAAAGACTAACTTTAAGTGCTTCTCACTTTGGGTGTAAGTAAGTGTTTAGTTTGTTCTCGTGTGTTAGGGCTTTTTCATTATTATTAAAATAATTTCTAATGCACTTGAAATGTTTAGCCTTAAAAATGCATGTTAACTTATAGGCTTATCATAATCTTAAGTACAGAAAAGCTTATCCCTTAGGCTTATATAGAACTAGGTTTCTAAAGTTCACTGTTCATTCACACACTGAATTCAATAGAAAAAAAATTTTATAGGGTGCCCAAAAATACCTTCGGAGAGATTCATAAAAAATCTGAACTGACTGTCTGTTCATCGCTATCCATCACTGTGGTATCTTTATGGATTGCTATCTACAAAAAATGAAGTGATGTTCTGAGTGGACTTCATAAAGTCTGCAACTCTACTGGCTTTTTAAGATAAAAACTTGGTTTGAGCTAGGTTTATTCTTTCAGATCTTTTTTGAGGGAGTTTCCAAAGTTGCATGTGTCATTCTTATAGCAGAAACACTGTCTCAAAGAAGATGGAGTTAGTAACTGTGTTAGGCTGAAGTCAGGTAAACAGGTTATATGTTGCTACTCTGCTCTCCCTTCTGTTAAAGGAGATGGTCATGGTGTGAATTTGCAAGTACTTCCATTTTTTCCATTATTCAGTTAGAGAATAGGATGATTATAGTATCTAAGTAAAATTTCTGCCCCTTTACTTTTTGCCCCTCTTTCTCCCTGCCCCCTCCCCAGTTTTTGTGGGATTTGTTATTGCAGTACTGAATAAATTCCTTTGAGTTGTTTTGGTGGTTTGGGGTGAGAAAGCGATGCAAGGATTTTCAAGGGAAAAACTCTTATTTGCTAAAATTGTCACAGGTTCCGTGCTAGAGTAAGTGTGGCAGGAAGTGTGGTGATGTCGCTCTTATACACTCTTTATGTAGCTTTGTGTTTACTTTGAAGCCCTCTTTGCCAGGTAAGAGTAAAAGAAAAAGAGTGCACAAAAAAGCACATAGTTAAATGCTACTGCTAATGAGTAGTAGGAAGTTTAATTACCTGGTTTCTACACATAGACAAACTTTTTCTAAGGGTTTCTTGGAACTGGTCATCTTCATCATGAAGACATCAAAGGTGCTATTACATTTTTTTTCATTGACATTTGGGAATAATTCAGGTTTCACTGGGAAAGGTTTCTCAAGCAAAGCCATATTATTATATGCTACTTTAATTATAAATTCTATATGTTAGATCATTTATCAAATAGAGCTATTTTTTCAGCACATTAACTAGGATTCCCCCAAAAATATTGAAAGGTCTAAAGATTTTTCTTGTCTAGTTTTAGAGCATTTATTCATAAATGCATGTAGATATCTAGTTAGATCCATCTCAGCTAAGCAGACCTCAGAAAATGCAGATAAAGTTTAGAACCACAAATTTCATATCCTGCTTCTAATTTTTCCAAAGTTGCATTTTTACATGAAGTGAGAGACAGAGAGTTTAAATTCCATCACCTTGCAGTACAGCATATAGTATATAATGATACAAACAAAGAAGAAGGCTGACATTTGCATTAAAGGGAACATACACATTGGTGACTGGCTGTTTCCAGAATACTGATCTTGATCTGTGAACACATATGCAGGGTTAAGTCCTGTTGGCTGACATAACTGCAATCTTCAGGTCCCATTCTGGTTACCTGAGATGCTTGAATGTATTGGTCTGGGAACTGGACACATGCTGTCTGCATCAAGGATGTTTTATCTTCCCAGTTTGTTCAGTCATGCCAATGTGGCATTCTGTCATCGTCTTAGCGGTAGTTTAGGGGAGTTTGCAAGATGTATCCTGCTTTATTATTAATGTAATACCTAAAGACCACATATATATATTATATTTAATTAATAACATATACAGTCAGCTCACTGGGGTGTCATAGGACAAGAACAGAAAACATTCACCTCTTACTTCAGGAGAGTGACCTATTATGTTAAAGCAATGGCTAAATCAGTGATTCTCAGCCAGGGACCCATGAGACCCTTTTGAATGGTGCTGCTGGAAGTATAATGTGACAAGGGAGGTGTGAAGAGATAAGCAGATAAGGACTGGCTTCTGTCTCTCCTTGCCTGGCCACTCCCTCCCCTCTGCAAAGAGGTAAGCACTGTAACTAACATATAAATGGGCTCCGCTCAATTTACAGAAGTTGTCAGACTTCCTTGACTCTGACAAGGGTTGACTTGAGTCTAAAAAGCAAGTGAATGAAAATTATTAAAGTTACTTGAATGAAAACAGCAGTCAGTCATGACCCCCATTTAGATTCATCTTTAAAAAGATTCTAAATGTTTACTTTTAGGAATGTAACTGTTTCTTTACATTTCCTGTAATAGCAGTAATAATAATGAAATGTAATTTTTGTTTGTCATTAATCTGTCAGCAAGAGATCACTTAATAGAGTAGCAATTTGCAGTTTATTAATACAATTTCTCAATTATTTGGGGTTAGCAGTGCTAAATCTTCACAGCAGGCAGCATTATACCATGGAGAGGATAGGTTTTATGTTAGCTTCATAGGCCCACGTGAAATGAAGGCTAACAGCTGCATTACAGTGCAGCTTGATCTTGGTCAGCTTGTCTGTCAGTGCAGCTCAGTTTAGACCTTCAATCCAAGCCTTGAACCAAGCATAGATCTATCATCCACAGAAAAGTGTTAATGAAAATTCCAACATCATAACGTAGTGGTGCTCAATTTTCCCAGCATGTGGGCCAAAAAGTGGGCACATCCAGTTCATGGGCCAGATCAGGCACATGAGACCGGGTCCATGGGCTGGATCTATTGGCTGGATCTGGCCTGCAGATGAACCCTATGTGCTGAATCCAGCCCACAAATTGACCCCACGCAGTAGGTCTAGGGCTGCAAACTAATCCTGTGCGCTAGGTCCAGGGCCACGCGCCAGTTCAGACCCTATGCATCAAGTCTAGGGCCATGCACTAAGTCCCAGGCTGTGGCCAGGTCCAGCCATAGGCTAGTATTGCATGCTGGACCCATCTGGCATGTGGGGCTTGATCAACCACCTCTTTTGGAACTGCCCATATGCGAGGTATAAAAAAGAGTCTGTGTGCTCAGACAGGTTCAGAAACCTGATCAGGGAAGCAATTCTATAGGGGGTACCTGACCAGACAGCAAGGGACCCAGACAGCTCACTTCAACCAGTTCATATTCTGCTTCAGGTATGTAATATGGAAAGCCAGGAACCTGATCAGACACTCAGACCCCACAATCAAGGACTGTATTAAAATGGGACTAAGTGAAATGGACTGGTATTACAGAAAGAAAAAAGAGGATGACTGGAAAGAAATGGCAGACCTCATCTGGTGGAAAGCTGTCTGGCATGCACTTTTTAATCAGTAAGCCCTCTGAGGAGAGCAATGGGTGGGGGTACGGGTGTGGAGATGGGTGTGCAAGCACATGGTTATGCAGTGTGAACTGTGTAACAGGTTTTTAGTGTACTTTGAGCTGCCAAGTGAACCACAGGGGCCACTTGGCAGAGTGGTGGAGGTAGAGTTTTTTATAAATATAGAAACAAAAAAAAAAACCTTTTGGGGCCATGTCATGTAGCCCATGGGCTCCCCATAGGTCCAAAAATTTAGCAGCAGGGGAGTGGTGGCAGCATTAATTGCTGTGGGGCTCCCAGAGCTGCCACAATGAACACTGCCACTGCCAAATATCCCCCACTGCCAAATATGGGAGTGAGGAGCCCCATGGGCCATTCTTTGAGGACTGCTTGTCTAATGCCTTTGATTGACTAGAAAACACTTCTGCGCTATATATCTTTAAGATACTTGCTGTGTGTGTAGGAAGAAGGGAAAAGCTGTTTGATTTTTTTTTGGTGCTGAAGCAGTACCTGTGAATTTTGTGAAATCTCTAGTGCTCTTGCAGTTTCAGTGGTGGAGCAATGGATTTTTTTTAAAGCAGTCTTTTATCGGGGTAAGCAGCTGCACTGATTTTCAATAGTGTTCATGTAAAATCACTTAGGTTGTAGCTGTGTATTTACACTATGTGACTCAGCATAAAGAAAGAACAGAGAGCAAAGAAGCTCATGTTGTTATTTTCACTGAACTGAGTTTTCATTTTCCCAGTGATTGTTTGTTTTTTCTTGCTGCTTCTAACTACAGGGGCACTAAGACCAGATGTATGAGGTTTGGACAACAGTCCATTTTTCATCTCTGTAGTGGCTGCCAAAAACTACCTAGCCAAAGCCAATTTGGTCTTTCTATGAATAAAGTAACTATGATGGCCTATCATGAAGGAGGCTTTGGCTTGATCTGAGATCAGCCCCTTCCTCAACACCTTCCTTCAGTTTGCAGGAGAAAATTTAAAAGCTTCAGCAATGGGGAAATATCCAGGAACATCTGCTTCAAAGTTCTTCTTGCCCTATGCACAAGTTATTTGTTTTTCCCTTTAATATTTTCTCATGGGAAAAGAGAAATCTCTTCAGGTAGAATTGTCCTTTGTGGAAGTGGTTGGTGTCTGGTTTGTGGTTACTTATGGTACATGACTGCTACTGAGCAATGTAGTTGGTTACAGCAAATGTGCACTAATTCTTTAATATAAAATTTCTCATGCATTGGCTATGTTCTGTGGTATTAACACACATTGTGCTGGGGAGTTTGTACATGCCTTATTGAGATTGTGCTGTATGAAGCCTCAAACTAAGACCTTATATACAGAGTTATTATGAAATAGGAACTAAGGTATATAAAGGCAAGATAAAAAAGTGAAAGGTAAAAAGAGAAGCAGCCCTGTTCCATTTAGACCTGGGAAGTTACATTATTAGGCACTGTGAGTTATAAGCAAGAAATTTACAGTCGCACAGAACTTCCTTGCAACAACTATGGCCTGAATTTCTTTATATTTGCCTGGCTCCAAATTGCCTTCTAGTACAGTTCAGGAAGATCATTGCAATTACTATGCTCCAAACTGCATAAAGAAATTTCTTGTGCCCTCTATCACAGAAGAATTATTTATTGCAGGGGGAGTTGGCAAGAATTTGGGGGTAAGTAGATCAACCATTAGTTAGACGTGAAGTTTGATCAACTGGAGGCTTTGCAATTGTGTAAAATTGTACTAATGGTTTCTGAAATGTTGTATCTCAACAATGTCATCTTGAATCTCCAGATTTCAAGTTAGAACTGTTTCTGTCAAGGTTGATTATTGCTTGACATGAGTTTTGATAAGACCTGATATTTAATGCTCAATCGTTTTGAATAGGTTTTTAGCACACAAGTACGTGCGTTAGTCTGAAGTCAGAGAGAAGGTGGGGCAGGATGGAACCTTAGATGCTGACTTGTTCAGAAAGGCATGCGTTTCCTTTAGGCAAGAACCTGCCTCATCAGATAATCAATTCCTAGTAGGGCTGTGTGAAGCTGATTCAGTTCGGAGGAGATTCGGCCTGATTTGGCAGCCAAATCTCCTAATCCAAATCGAATTGGGAGACCCATTAAAAGGTGCAAATCGAATTGGAAATCTCGATTAAACAGCAAGCAGTAAACAGAAACTGAGAAGAGGGAGGGGGAGGGGGTGATCTTCCCTACAGGCAGTCCTCAACTTACGAAAGTTTGATTTACGACAAACGGCACTTCCGAACTTTGCTAATTGCAACCCTGTTTCCAGGTTGATGACTCTGGGCACAGCTGCTTCCAGCTGGTAAGTCTGTTGTGGGGGAGAGAAGGGGCTTGGGGGAGTTGCAGACACCCCAAGCCCCTTCCCTTCCCCACAACGAGGGAGGGATTGGGGCTGGGGCTGGGACAAGCTGCCTGCCAGGGCAGGAAGGCATGGGACTCAGGGAAGGGGGCTCTCAGCATGGGGATGCGGATACACATGATGCTTCAGGCACTTTAATTAGAGTGGCTCTCTGACCCACTCTAACTAAAGCAGCCCCCTCCCTGCTTTCCCCTCCTGGAGCATGTATATAAATGTCCTACACATTTGTGAAGTTATGGTCTGTTTGCAACAGCAAGTGTTTTGTTTCTTAATTCGCATATAGTGTTAATTTCCCTCAAGTTAAGCCCAACTTTCACTGCTTATATATATGCAAAAAGCTTAGCAATTGGGCTTGTCATCTTAGTTGCAAATGACACATGTTCATTCCAGAACTGCATTCTCAAGAGCCCTATAAATGTTCCTAAAGAGTCACTTTTACTTCAGGCCCAGAGTAATGCGATTTATAAAGGAGTTGTAGCAAGTGATAACAATCTGATAATGTGCCTGTGATTGTTGGAGCAGAGAGAAGAGAAGAGAAACTTCTTTGTAGCATCCTTACTCATTCTTATTAATCTTTATTGGTGTTAAATGGTTTGAGAAAACTGATGTGCACACTTCTGTTTGTAAAATATTGAGTGGGCAAATATTGGCCCACTCCCTTTTCTAGATACCAGAGAATACCTGCCTCTGACATACCTTAGTGGAATGGATTAACCAAGCAGCAAATTATACCAGAACTCATAACAGTCATACTGGGATTTAACTGCCTGATTTATTTGTCTGCCTTTGCCAGATACTTCACTGTATTCCAGAGGTCAGTCTCAGCCTGGAAGAACATGCCCTGCCTTGGGCTTCCCTAGAGAAGGGGACCTTCATGAACATTATCTCCTGTCCTATCTATAGCAAAGAGAGAAGAGACTACACTTTGTCTTCCTAGTTTATAGAGGATGACTCTGGAAAACCTCTATAACCTCTATAAACTCTGGAGGACCTTTTCTCCTTCAACTTGTGCCACAGAGAGGTTGAGATTGTCAAGGAAAGGATGGAATAACAGTTTTCTTATATTTATTAATCGTGACTGATTTTTTTTCTACTCTCTCTGAATTGCCAGGGATCCTTCTCCTCCCTTTTTAAAGTGATACTGACGTTATTGTTTCTGGTCATCTTGTGAATGTAAGCTCAGCTATGTTTGTGCAGTAATCTGTGTGCCCCGTTGATCAAAAACATGGAAGCGTAAGAGGCAGGGTGGCATAGCACAGGTTAACAGGAAGCAGGAAACTGGAAATGCATCACATTTTTCTTTCTTACCTTTCTTTTAACACTAAATTGCTTTGCCGTATTTCCATTGAAAGGTTTTCTCTATCGTGCTGTGATGGTCCTAAATACTGCTAATACAATGTTCATGGCATGCATTCTCAGGCCATTTATTTTTATAAAACAACGTCTTCACCTACATGCCCCAACTGTACAACTACCACTTACATGACTTAGGGCACAGACAGAAGTGCAGCTCCCTGCTGTAACTAGAAGGCTGTGCAGGAAGCGTTCTGAGTTGCAACGATCTCCTGGAACAACTCAAGTTCACTGTTGGTTCTGGGGGGAGCCTGCAGCTGGTATCTCCTAGCAAAGGCCCCTCCCCTCTCCCAGCCTGTCCCTATTTCAGAATGGGTGTGTGGGGAAAGGGAGCAGAAAGAGCTTGTTCTTGGGGTTCCCCAGTCAGCTCCAGAGGATGGGGGTGGGTGAATTGCAGCCCCCTCCCACCTTTGAGGGAGCTCTGTTACACCTGCGGTACCCTCCAGGAAGGTTGAAAATCCTTTCAACTGAAGTCCCTCTGTTCCCTTTCCCCCTTCCTGTTCTGAAAACAACTCGAGGCTGGCAGGCAGCACAGACAGAAGTTACAGAAGACGCTGTTTTGAAACGTCTTCAACTGACTCCTCATCCAATGAGGCATCAGATTTTCATCTAATTGGCTATTTTTTAGTCTGTCTGCAGCTATGTGCTTTTGTTTGGTCACAGCTATAAACTGCTTTCTGTGGCCGGATCAGACAAAATTGTCACTTCTGTCTGTACCTTCAGTCCATCTTCATTTGAGGAGTCCTACAGGCTTCCATAAGGCTGTGTTGTGGGTTCTGTTTCATGTCCACATAGGGAAGTAAGAGTGCCACCATACATCCATGAGCTACTTGCATCTCTGGACAGGAAGGGATGGCAGCTCCCACCACATGAATAACTCACTTCCCTCATAGGTGGGGAGCAGGCAGGCAGGGTTATCGGGATGGATGGGGCCTTTGTTCTGAGTTCCTCTTGTTCCCTGCACAGTACTCTCTTAGAACAATTGATCTCAATTGATTTTCAGTGTGACTTGGGCTCCTATGTGCCTTGTCAATGATACTTTCAAACAAAATTTAACCCCCAAGTATCAAAGATGCTTTGTACATGAGGGACAAAAATGGGGTTGCCTTGCTTAATACTCCTGTGCCTAGACTTTTGTCAAAATGTATTGCCATGAGGGATCAGTTTCCTATTGTAGTAGAAAGACATTTGAATCCATGCATGCAGGTTGAAAGGTATATCAAACGTTTTAAGCTAAGATAAATCTTAATAATCTCTATTTCAGATGTCACCAGATTCTGGAATTCTTGATCTCAGAATAAACCAACAGCATTTCCATGTAGAAGGAGATGCTACATAAGCAAAGCCCGGTAACCCAATTCTGAAGGTCATCTCTATGTAGAACCCCTACAATTTTAGTGGTGGCTCAGTGCATAAGGAAGGCTCAAATAACTTTTCCACTTGAAACATGCAAATCCAAAGCAGGCGGGGAGTAGGGAAAGCCTGTAAATGAATGTTCTTCTGTGGACTACATTGCTGCTTTCCCAGTGGGGTCCCCTAAAGAACTGGAGAGTTATCATAGCACACTGGGATGTGTGAGGAGGAGCCTTGTATAAACTCAAATATGATCTGGCCTCTAAGAAAGATTAGTGGACAAGCACAATTATATTTCTTGTTCTCCCTCTTTTTTTTCTTCTGCTTCCTCTCTCCTTTTCCTCTGCTTCTTCCCTTCACCTGCCCTCCCCTAACACGATGGCCATTTTTATTTTAAAATTCAAGCTTATATGCATCTTCCTGGGTTCAGCTTTGCTTTTGCAGAAGTTATTTGGTCTGACACTATCTACTTCCACAATAACATGCAAAAACCTCAGTGGCTGGCTTTGCTCTGCTGTCATTACCAAGGAGTAAAGCAGCAAAAAGGAATCAAGGAAATTCAGTCAAGCAGAAATAAAATGGAAAGAAGGACCCAACTGAAGATAAATAGTGCAGTTAAGTTGCATTTAACCACTGCTGATGAAAGTTGTCTGAGTGACATCCACAGAGGTTTGCTGAGACATTCTTTTATACTCTTCTAGAAGATCAGAGTTAACTTCCACAGTTTTAAATCTGTTCTTTGAATGATACCATATGTTATCATTCTTGATCCCTATAAAAGGGAGCTGAGTACAGAGGCACCTTGAAGACATGACTTTGTTGAGCCCATCTAATTTCTGGGATCTGTAAATCTGCTGCTGCTTTGTGAGTATGTTTCCTGGAGAGGCAGGGAAAATGTTTAGGTGAAAATTACCACTGGGTTGTTATTGTCCACAAAACCAACCATTGCCTGTGGCAAGAAGACAAAAGCAGCTGTGAGCTGGTGTCCTAGTCTGCTTTCCAAAAGATATTACACAAGATTCATCTGAAGCACTGACTTTTGCATATGCTGGATTTAAAGAAAAACAAAATATAGCTTCTTGCCAGAGTACTGTATTTTTGCAAGTACAAGTTGTATTTGATTTCAAGAAAAGTTTTATTATCCTCTGAAACAGGAGGGGAGTCCTAGGGTCGCCATGCTCTCCCCTCTTCTCTATAGCTGCTCCAGCAGAGCTCCTTCTCCCTTTGATGGCCAGCAGGGAATTCCCCCCTGGCCTTAACCCGGGAGTTTAAATGGAAGCCAGGCTCTGCCCCTTCCAGTCAGCTGACTGCTAGCAAGTGTGGGTCACTGGCTCCCTTTAGTTGCCCCAGCAACTGGCAACTGAGGAGTTATCCCAGCTCTCCAAATAGCAGGCACCTTAGTGCCCTGCTACATCGTCCTTAACTTGTGTTATGGTCACCATTGTGCAAAGTACTGCAGAGACGCATCGTGAGCTCAATCGTGAAACAAACTAAGCTGTCTGATTCCTAATCTATGAAAGCACTTTGAACATAGGCTTGACTTTGTGTGCCCCTATTAAAGTACACAGAGCTAGTCACATGCTTAATGGAAATTAATATTTTCAGGACATGAATGGGAGATGCAATATGGCTGTGTGTAACAGAAGGTGTGCAACAGAAACCTGTGCTTTCAAATCTCAGTCCAGTGTTTCAGCTCTGGAAGCCAGAGGGAATGAAGTTTCTCTTTACTCACTCTCCATAAATAATCAAAATACTGCTCCAACTATCTGTCACTCAAAGTGCTGGGGTGTGTATGTGGAGATTCAACATGTTGAAGACAGTAGGCAGAAGGTAGTTGGGTGCATGTCAAAAGGGAAGCTTGTTGGAGAGGCCACTGGAAGTCTGACATGCTAGTAGTATAGAATTAAGAACTCATCCTCCTGCTTAATACAACTATACCTTGTACAGGAGAGATCGAGTAAAAGGGGCGGGGGTGTAGCTCTCTATGTTAAGGAAAGCTATGCATCCCTGCAAGCTGATGTTGGCGACCAAGGTGGATGACTGGAGACCCTCTGGGTTAAAATCCATGGAGAACACGGCACAGGGGACACACTAGTGGGAGTCTACTACAGACCTCCCAACCAAAGTCCTGAGCTTGACCAGGAGTTTACCTGGGAACTGGCTGAGGCCGCATGCTTCAGGACCATAGTTGTCATGGGTGACTTCAACTACCCAGACATCTCATGGGAGGATCACTCAGCAAAATCTGAGCGGTCGCAAAGCTTCCTATCATGCGTGGATGACCTCTGCCTGACTCAAGAAGTCTACAGGCCAACAAAAGGTAAAGTGCTGCTCAACCTGGTACTGGTTACTGGGGATGACCTAATTGGCAACCTATTGATCAGTGGGAAGCTGGGTGACAGCAACCATGAGTTGATCACCTTCACTATCCACTGTAAAGCTGGCAAGTCAGTCAGCAACACTGAAGTCTTTGACTTCAGGAAAGCCAATTTTGACAAACTCAGGAAACTTGTCAGTGAGGCCTTAAGAGATCATGACCCCAGGGGGAGAGGAGTTCAGGAAGAGTGGTTGCTCCTCAAGGGAGCAACCCTCAAAGCACAAGCTAATTCTATTCCATCTTGGAGGAAAGGGAGCAAGAGGGCACAGCTCTCCAGGGATCTAGAGGACTTCCTGAGTCTAAAAGGAAAAGCCTACAAAGGATGGAGGGAGGGGATTAACCTCCAAGGAGGAATATTCTGCACTGGTCTGGTCCTGCAGGGAGCAAACCAGGAAAGCCGAGGCTGCAACTGAACTTCAACTAGCTTCAAGTATCAAGGACAATAAACGGTCATTTTTCAGATATGTGGGGAGCCGGAGGAAAATCAAGGGCAACATTAGACCCCTGCTGAACCAGATGGGACAATTGATAACTGATACCCAGGAAAAAGCCAACCGATTAAAGGGGTTCTTTGTGTTGGTCTTTCATCAGTCCCATGGGACGCCTATGCCCACTACAGGACAGAGAGGTCTGGATGAGGGAGATCCCCTGCCCTCCATCAATGCTGACCTCATGAAGGAATACCTTGAGAGGCTGGATACCTTCAAGTAAGTTGGCCCTGACAGTCTACACCCCAGGGTACTCAAGGAGCTGGTAAGCATCATAGACCAGCCTCTGGCACGGATCTTTGAGAACTCCTGGCGCTCTGGTGTAGTGCCCAAAAATTGGAAGAGGGCCAATGTGGTGCCTATCTTCAAGAGAGGGAGGAAAGTGGATCCAGCAAACTATAGGCCCATCAGCCTGACCTCTATCCTAGGGAAGGTCTTAGAAAAGTTTATTAAAGAGGCCATCCTTAAAGGACTGGCTAATGCCAACATCCTGAGCCAGCACGGGTTTGTTGTGGGTAGGTCTTGCTTGACCAATCTCATTTCCTTTTACAACCAGGTGACCTATCTCCTGGTCAAGGGAGAAGAGATTGATGTCATATACCTTGACTTCAAAAAGCCTTTGATCTGGTTTCCCATGATCACCTCTTGGTGAAACTGGCCAATTGTGGCCAGCTACGATATGCTGGCTGGGGAATTGACTCCATGGTCGGACCCAGAGGGTGGTAATTGATGGAAGTCAATCATTGTGATGCCCTCTGACCAGTGGGGTCTCCCAAGGCTCTGTCCTTGGACCCATATTGTTCAACATCTTCATTAATGATGTGGACATTGGAATCAGAAGCAGACTGGCCAAGTTCACCAATGACACCAAACTTTAAGGCAAAGCATCCACACCTAAAGACAGGAGGGAGACCCAGGCTGACCTTGATAGGCTCAGCAAATGAGCAGATGAGAATCTGATGATGTTCAACACTGAAATTAAAAGTTCTCCACCTTGGGAGGAAAAATCTGCAGCATTCTTATAGGCTAGGCAGTGCTACGCTGACTAGCACCATGGAAGAAAGAGACTTGGGGGTCATCATTGACCACAACATGAACATGACCCTTCAACGTGATGCTGCGGCTAGTAAAGCAAGCAAAACGCTGGCTTGCATCCATAGATGCTTCTCAAGCAAATCCCAGGATGTTATTCTCCCCTTGTACTCGGCTGTGGTGAGGCCACAGCTGGAGTACTGCATCCAGTTTTGGGCTCCACAATTTATAAAGGATGTGGAGAAACTTGAGAGAGTCCAGAGAAGAGCCATGCGCATGATCAGAGGTCAGGAAAACAGACCTTACGACAACAGGCTGAGAACTATGGGGCTGTTTAGCCTGGAAAAGCACAGGCTCGGGGTGATCTGATGGCCACCTATAAGTTTATCGGGGTGACCACCAGTATGTGGGGGAATGTTTGTTCACCAGAGCGTCCCAAGGGATGACAAGGTCGAACAGTTATAAACTACTGCAAGACCGTTTCAGGATGAACATAAGGAAGAATTTCTTTACCGTCCGAGCCCCCAAGGTCTGGAATAGCCTGCCACCAGAGGTGGTTGAACCACCTCCATTGAACACCTTCAAGAGAAAATTGGATGCTTATCTTGCTGGGATCCTATGATCCCAGCTGACTTCCAGCCCTTCAGGTGGGGTACTGGACTCGATCTTCAAGGTCCTTTCCAGCCCTAATGTCTATGAAATGTATGAAGATGATGGCTCTGGACCTGTGGGGATGGACTGTGGTAAATAGTGTTTAAGGTAGGCACAGGCCCCAAAATTAAATTCCTAAAATGCAAGCTAGGGGCATATTTTAGTACTGCCTAAAGGAGGATGTCAGTTGGCTGATTTTGCTCACCTAGCTGCCCCCTGAACTGGGGAAAAAGAGCAATGGACCAATCCTTCCTAGGGAGAGGGGAGTAGAATAGATTAACATGTGATAGGCAAAACTTATTTGAAGGCTAGGGGGCAAAATTAATTGCTTGGCACAGGATCAGTATGGTGATAAACCATTGTCACGTGGAGGAGGGAAAGCACAGGGTGCGTCTGCTCACTTATTTCCCTGCTCTGTTGCATGCATGTTATATGCAGCAACCTTAACCTTTTCACACTATTATCCACATAGCCAATTGAGGTTGCTTAGGCTGATGTGCATCTTAGCTGCACAAATCTGTGCACATTCTGCTCAGGGGTTGCATCCTAAAATAGTATACACTAAAAGAGTTATCTGAGCACTCTCAGGAAGTGTCACATACTTGCATAATATTATCTTTGTGCTACTGGTTGCTCAGGAGCCTTGGTGAATAAATAAAAGGGCATGTATGCAGTCCTCATCTTTAAACACTCCATTCCCATTAGACCACGAAGACTTGAATAGCCTTTTTAATCTTAATTAGCCTTCATTTTTCATTTCAAAATTTCAAAGCTAAACTGCATATTTGCCATGGGCACCAGCCTATAAAATCCAAAGCTCTTGCTTTACCCATGAAGAACTTGCAGCAGCAGCTATAGTATCAGCTTCTGACCTATATTTTGCTTGCATGCCAGGACTGTGTGGGAGAAACCAGCCTTCATTTATCCAGTGTCAGAACTAAAGGGAATGGAGCATCATACATTTTAGATGCTTTAAAAGAGGGAGAGGACCTGTTGCTTAGGGGCATGCAGCACCAGTTAAGCTCTAATTGTTACATCTGTGTTCCTATAATGATACAGGTGAGCTAAATTGCCCTAACTTTGACCCTTGAAGTGGGGTTCGGGTTATAGTGGTTTTGCTACATTTGCATCATTATAGAATTGTGTAGTTTTAACAGATGCATTGTGATAGCTTGAGTGAGTATCCTTTGACATCACACAGTTCATAGGTCATAGTCTGAACATCATAAATTGTGCAAATGAGTGCCCCCTCTTGATCAAAATGCACTCGTGAAAATATGTTACTCTTAATACAGAAAAGTATTACTATAGAAAAGCTATACATCATATAAGATATTAAGAATTTTAAAAGTCTTAATAAATATCTTAATGGTTTATAGGTTGTATAGCAAAATTATATGCACCTAATTAATATGAAGTGTTCTAGAAATTAATGCTTATGTCCCCCATCTGGGATCTCTGCAATTAATTGAATGACAGGTTGAACCGCTGGTTTACTACAACTCTTGAATAAGTTTAGTAGCTTTCTACTCTGATGCCTGTAGGGAAAGAGTGTCCTTATGCATCCAGACTTATGACCAAGGCTTTAATAACAAAAGTACTAAAAACAGCTATGCTTGACCTGCCATATGCTGATGACCAGGGATCCTAGTTTTCTGTGGGGAAAAAAAGCAGAAAATCTCTGTTTTAAAAAAAAAGAAAAATCTGCATTTTGGAGGTAGTCAAGCACTTCCCCATCTCTCTCAGGGAGTGAGTATTGTTAAGGAGATCTAGCACAGGATCCAGTGTGCAAGTGCGTCTTTTGGGAAGGTGCTTTTGTGTATCTTTACTCATTGTGATCTCCAAAATGACACCAAGATCCAGGTCTAAAATGCAGTAGTTATCTCTACTCCTCTACACATGTGCAACATAGGTGATCTGCTGTTGGTATCTCAGGAGCCTGGAGAGGTATTATCAATGACGCCTCCAGAAAGTCCTCCACGTTAAATAGGAAGATCACCACACAAATGCCAGCATGTTACCTGCATTGAGTTAACAATCCTCAAGCACCAACTTCGCTGGACCAGACATTGTGCATAGATGTCTGACTCTTGGTTCCCAAAACAAGTGCTCTACTTCCAGCTCATTAATATCCAGAGATCTCATGGTGGCCAGAGAAAATGCTATACAGGCACATTGAATGCATATATCAAGAATACTGACATTAGGAGTTGGGAGGAGCTGGCTGCCAACTGAATCCAATGGTGCTGCAACCTCAACCAAGTGGTAGCCTCTTCTGAGGTAAGTCTTCTTGCCCTTGAAGCAGAGAAAAGAGAGCAGAGGAAGAAAAAAGAGAGAGATCCAGGCTACAGCCTGCTCTGTCATTTGGAAAAACCTACAACTTCTGTGGATGGCTGCGGCTCAAGGACTGACAAGACTCATCAATGAGCCATAGTAAAGATCAGGGTACTGCCAAAGATGTATCCAGGCTGCCCTGTATTTTTATCTGGTTGACAGATTGCTGATTGCCAAATACCCTGGGAAAGTCAACTCTTGTTGGTTTTCTCTGAGGTTGGAATCTGCTGCAGAATGTGACATTTCCCATCATTATCTGACTCCCTGAATTTGTGCTCTTTATAGTGCCTTCATTTTTTTTTTAAACCCTCTGAGTAGGAAAGGAATAGACCTTTTATTTTTTTCATGTTGCTGTTTTGTAGTGAAGAACAAACTATTAAGCCTGTGAAAGTAGGCAGCTATTTGATCCGGCTTCGGATCCAGGCGCTTCAGATGCCAAGGATCCAATCAGAAGCTAGGTTCCCGCTTTGATCTGGCTAAAACAGCTCCAAAGCTTCAGAGCTGCCTTGGAGATCCGGCCATAGGGTATAATGGGGGATCAATGAAATATCTATAACTTTGCCTTTTGTCTGATTTGGATGAACTTGCAGAGATGGTAGCCTCTGCTGAGAACATGGTGCCTGCCAAGTTTTAAGAAGATCAGTGAAGGGGTTTGGAGGGAACTGCACCTCAAGCTGATGACAGCCAAAACTCGTGACTTAGATGTCCCTATATGTGTTAAGATGCAGCGGGCTGAAAACTGCGGGGGTGATGGCCCCTGCTTAGGCCAAGGAGCCTGCCAGCTGTCAAGGAGATGGGTGCAGGGCTTCTGTATTCTGGGGCCCTGCACCTCTAGCTGCTGACAGGCATAACTCATGACACGGGTTCTTCTGCAACTGACTGTCTCTGTCTTAGGGAGTTGACTGTCTGTATTGATTCTTTCCTTTCGTTAGTATGTGGTTTTGTAAGTATTAATTGTTGCTAATTAACTGGTTACATTACCTAGCAACTGTGTACTGAGCTGGTCCCTGAGTGAATCATGATTGATTGGTAACTGGTAACACAGTAGCTTAGCAGCCAGGCCTGCAGTATTTCAGATTTTAGTGGCACTGCATTTCAAAAAAGAACAGCAATATAGTATGGATATTGGAATATGCACATGACATTATTAACTGTGCTGTTAATTATGTGTACCACTATATTATAGTGTTAGATAAGTAAAATGGTCAACCCTTCAGACAGCTTCCCCAGATCTACTTGGCTCTGTACGTGTTTGCTGTCAGCATGACACCTGAACATGGGTCCAGATCACAGCTGGGAATTGGGAACCAGCCATGTAGTTCCTGGCTTTATTTATCCCTGGGACCATTCCCCCTAAACTCCAGCTCCAGGGCCACAATGGACAGAGTCTGAGTACACCTGCCTGACAGGGTTGAAGTGCAGGGATACACGCACATGGCACGTGAGGAGCATGGAAAGAGGGTAGAGGGGTTGGGGCAGCAGAATATGAGGCTCACAGAGAGGGACTCTTCTCCAGTCTGTATCTGGGGCAGCAAGCACAGCCTCTACTGCCAGAGCCACTCCTCCAGGGACTTGTATCCCAGTAGTTGCCCTCCCCATTGCCCCCTCCTTGGAGGTTAAGAATCACTGCCCTGTCCACTTACACACTCTGCCTGCCCCTCCCTACACTTTCCCTTTTACCAGCTCTTTCCTCTCCTTCCAGCCCATTCTGACACTGTGCTGGACAGTCAGGTTCCCAAAGGGAGCCTGCAGAGTGGAGCAGGAATTGAAGGAGGGTGCATCCACACCACTGCATCCCCTCTAGATCCACCCCTGCTTGTGCCCTTTTTTGTTTATACTTATATTTAAAGCAGTCAGATTTTTCAAGTTCAAGTGTGTCTCAATTTTTCTGTGCTTTTTTAAAATTCACCCTATTCTGTACCTTAGGCACTAGTCTCCAATGCATACATTCTGGAGGAGCTCTTTCTACACTCCCATTCCATCTATCCCATCTGTTCATATTGCTTTTAGCATAAAGCATGCTATGTGATGTGACCAGAAGCAAGTTATGTACTATCCCCAGGTGATTCCAAAAGAATCTAATGCAGCCTCATACCAGAGAGTGTCTTGTAATAGTCCCAGTAGGATATCTGGCTGTCGCAACAATTGCAGCACAAGGATGACGTGTGAGCACCACTACATTTATTTTCACTTGGAACTTAAGCAGATTTCATTTCTGCTTTGATGAAATGGAGATGCAGTGTACCACCAGAATTAGGGCTTTAGTTCTGCCATCATTTGCAATGAGCCAAATTCTTTGTTCCTTACTCAGTTTTTATTTTGGGACTTTGAGTAAGGACTGAATAAAATCCTTAGAATCTGGCCCATAGCACTTTGATACTACTGGAATCCCAAAACACTAGGTGATCTGACATATACTGACATACCATCTGCCCTTGGTTGCCCAGGTGACATTAATGATTTTAGTGAGGTTACATAGTATAACTGAGAACAGAATTACCTCTTTGTATGATGCAAATTACTTACCTACAGTAATTTATGGAGATTTCCTTACCTTTACATATGGTGAGAAAAGGGAGAGCAGGGTGGGGGGACCCTAATGACACTGTAGTTCTGTGTGCATACTTCCTTAAACACATTTATCTTGCAAAAGGTTATGAATAGGGTTAAAATGATATCATTCACTGACTTCCTGTCAGTTTCATGGCTTCTTTTGGACAGGGGGTGATATAAATAGACAGTTATGGGCTGTACATTTTGTTTATGTGTATGGTTCTTTTGATATGAACAGAACTCCTTGGTGCACATGGTAAAAAAGGCAGTGTTTTTGCAATCTTTGCTGAGCTAGTATGATGGGGGCCAGAACCAAGGTGCAAAACCATGTGGGAAGGTTGCCTGCCAGCTGTATGTATTGTGTCCTTTACATTCATAATGCTTAATTCAAGTGCAACTATTTCTTAAAGGAGCTTTTGTTCGCAATCTTTGCTTCATTCATGTTGGTTGTTGTAGAGACAGAAACTTACAAACAGTCTGTAGTAGCATATACTTTATGATTGATCATCTCTTATTTATACCATACTTGAAGATGTCTGTATATATGAAGAAAAAAAAAAGTCTGCATAAATAAAAGAAAAAATCCACTAATCCATACTCTAGACAAATTTTAACTGATTGAATTGTGGTTGTCACAGAAAGTAAACATCAGTAAGCATGCTATATTAAAGTACAAGCCAGCTACACTTGTTTGTCCATTTAATTCACAATGTACAATACCTAAATGGGTTCTAATTTAATGTTGACTGACATTGGCTCGTAACTACCAAAAGTTCTATTCCTTTACAAATGATATATTAGACTGGAACTTGGCCTGCAGAAATTGCATTAACATCTATCTAGTTCCTCAAGATTTCCATATGCATTCAAGAGAGGCAGGGAGTGGAAGGTTAACGTCAAGCCAGTGTCACTTAACTCAATTTATTTTGCCCCTTAACCTGTTCCCCCAACACAGAATTGTCCATGCACTTAAATCTTTAACACAAAAAAAGATAAAATATTAAAAGAATATTCTTCTAAGTGTTGTATCAATTTAGGTCTACCTTCTTAATATTCCCAACTTCCATTTGTCAGAACAAAATCAGAATGGAAAGCTGTAGTAATAATTTATATGATTTTCTTTTAGCATCAAAATGTAGAGAGTCCACTAACCTTCTTTAACACTGACATTTTATTTTTGTGATTTTTTTCACCTTTGGCTCTCAACCTACTGGGAAGATGGGATTTGTATTTTCATTCCTGTTGTACAGAGGGGAAAGTTAATGATGCTCCCCCTCCTGCCCCCAGCCCCTGCCTCTTCAAGCTTTTGCTGAGCTTGGAAAATTTATATCGTTCACTGGACAAAGCTATCATTTACCCTGGACTTTTAAATTTCAGTAATTTGCTCAGTCTGTTAGAGCTGTCCTTTTTCCATAGTTCATCTACTACAGACAAGTAGATATATAAATCACTGTAGTAGCAGCTGTCAAGCTCTGACTTACAATTTTTCCTATTTGTCGTTCATAGTCCAGTGCTCCACAATACTTTCCTTTGAAGAAATGCTGTATCTACTTAGACTTCAGAGATGTTGTTTTATACTGGTCTGTCATATTTCTTAACCCTAAGACTTCAGTCTGGGAACTAATCATTCTGTTTAATGCTATTAATGTAGCTGTACTTCTGATCTCCACGACAGTGCCTCATCACATAGGTCTTGAAACTTACTGCACACAAGATCAACAATACTAAAACAATATATTCTCCCTCCTCTCTCCCCAGTCTTATCTGAGCAGGTTTCATTTTATGTACAAAATCTCTTGATTTATAGCCATGTCATAGAAATAGCATTATGCAATTGCCTCCTTTCATGGCATAATCAGATTTACTATGGCACTTGCATCTGTATAATGAGAACTTTGACTTGGTAATGAAGAGATGGGGGAAAAGTAAAGACTTGAGCAAAACTGCTAACCACTTCCCCCCACCCTCACCCCAGATAACATTTTTTTTTTTAAATTAAGAAAATATGCAGCCTTCTTCCTGCATGTTGTTCTGTACGTCTAGCTTCAGGAGCCTATGAAAAGTAATTTCAAGAAAAACGTATGTTGTGACTGGTGCAAGAAAACAAAAGTATTTAGCTTCTATACCATTAAACAACATGTTCTGACTTGAGAAATGAATGAGGAATCGATGGTATCTTCCTAGGTTTGTGTTCTCCATTAACATTTAAAAGCCAGAGTTTGAGGAATGAAGAATATTATTGCATTGAAGAGCTTTTTACAAACTTGTTTAACGGATCAGGGCAGGAGGCTCCAAACGCAAAATTTTGTTTTTTCACTGTTTTTCAAGTAAGTCTTCCTTTCTCATTGCCCAGTGGATTTTGTAGTCACCTGAGCAGGGGGTAGGTTGCCTTCCACCTTACAGTGGGCTACCTTTAAACAATGGTATCTGTGTGCAACTGGTTATGTACTTGTTGTTAATGAACAACAAGTGATAATTAGAGACTGGCAAAATAGTACAGATGAATTAAAAGTAATCCTTGCCTTGATATGAAAATTTGAATTGATTCCAAATGTAAACATTTCTCAAGATTAGGCCTATATTTTTGAGATTCACTCTTCACTAGCACTACAACATGTAACCACACATTTCAGTTTCCTTTCTCTCTCTGAGTGACCTAGTCTATAATTACGCTAGCAGTTTATGGATGACCAGAATGGTTTCTAAATTTAGAAGTTAAATAACTTCTGTCACCACTAGACTGAGATATTTAATATTCAGAAAATACATATACCTTGAATGTTTATTTGTGTCATTGGACAGTTGCATCTTCTTTTCCTGCGTATGGGGGCAGATTTGACATAAAATGGGGAACCACCAGACTTGCACTCAATCTACAGTGTGAAGTCCTGTAAAGGAGAAAGAAACCCAATCCCCTGCAAATGGGAAAGGTCACACTTGTGACTGAATTCTTTATCTTCTATTAATAAGCCAAAGGAATGGAGCAATGCTTGGGGAAAAGAGGTGAGATTTTTCTAAGGTTCAAAGGACAATTAGGCACTCAGCTGCCTGCAAGAGTAAGTAGAAATCTATTATAACACTGTGCCTTGGCAACCACTGCTGGAATTAATACAAGAAACAGGACTGAAGCCCTGATACAAAATCCATTGGGGTGACTGGAAAACGTCTCCCAAGGAATTTGATTGTACACTTGCAATCCCAAGCAGTGTCTGTAGCCATAACTAAGCTACAGAAAGGAGGTTGAGCAGACCAGCAAAACCAGGATACAGCTCATAGAAAATATGTGAATACTTACCACATTGAGATCTCTGCTCCTACAGCTATTCTGCTACCGGAACCAGAGCTAGGTGGTTCAAACTGGCTTTGATCTGTCTGAGCAGGAGTGTTTAAAAACTCATGGTTTAAAAAAATAAATACATAACCCTCCATGAGAGCTCCCACATTCTGATGGCAACTTTTTCAATAGCAGGCTTTCACACCCGCTCCCTAACTTACATTTATCTCCCTCTTGTCAGCCCTTTGGTGTCCTGACCTAAAAATAACTCAATACCAGCAATTTAAAATAAACTTCCCATACCTCCCCAGGAGCCTCTCCAAGTACTTGTTGACCTGTCATTTGCCTGATCCAAGTGCTGTATTATCGTAGCAACGGCTCAGTTGACCTCACTTGATGCCTTCAAACAGCCACCTCCCAACCTTTAGTGCACCCAGCTAAGAATAGCTACCACCAGAAAAATTCAGGCTTATCAAAACTGAGCGCAGCGGGCACTAATAAGCAGCCACTGCTTTTTCTTTCCCAGCAAAGCAACAAAAAGCACAAACTACTGAACATCTGTTTACATAAATTTTAAAAAGCAAATTTCTTCTTTTACCCTCCAAGCATTATTATAGATTTAATTGAAGAGCTGCCCTGGGGGGGTTGCCTTGGGAAAGGTTACAGCCTGGTAAGGCAAAATTATCTCCATCAATTGTCAGCTCTTTAACCTAATGATGACAATCATGAGAAGCTCACTCTATTCTCCAGAATTACATAAACCACTTAATTAGATTAATTAGCACAATAATATTATTGCAAAGACTGTGGCTTAATATAACGTTGCCAGAAAGAAAAGGTGCAAAAAAGCAAGTCATGTCTGAATGAAGAGATGCCATTTTCTAAGTGGCCATGAATAATTAAAAATGGTGTTTTCCTTCTTGTTCAGAGGTATGTGAAAAAGCTCAGGCCATTAGATATCTTCAGCATGCAGCCGATTACGGTTTTATTTGCCTGATACAATAGGCACAATTTATAACAGTATCATGAACAGGAATGTAAATGTATCAATAACTGGCTCTTCAGCTTAGTACCCAGTAGGAAAATGTGAGAAAACTAAGGAAACAATACTGAAGGGTCAGTTCATCAGTGCAATGCTGGTGCTGCACTTTTTCTTCCCACAAAAAAGAACTGATAAAAGCAATGTAAATTAACTAAGTAGAGCTCTAGGAGGTGGGGTGGTTGAAAGGGAGTTGCTTTATATGTTTATAGCACATCCTGAGGTGAACTAAAGCTAAATTTTATATGTCTTGTTAATACATACCATAAAGTAGGTTATGTTTGTTAGCAGGAAAAGGATCCTGTTTCATTTGAAACCTCTCTGATCTCTTATCAAATTGCTCCTTCGAATAACTTCAGTTTGCCTTTCCTACATTAGCAACAGGGTGTTTGGATGGATGTTAGACTCAGTGCAAGTTTGGTTTATTGTGTTCAGTATCGAGAAGGTGTCCATGGCTTGGGACAGAAGTTAACATAAACCAGTATAAGTGATCAGAAACTGGTTCAAATCTGTAACACAATGGAAGTTCAGTATACATAAACTGCTTTTAAAATGGCCAAAACTGATCTGAGATACCTGGATGGATGTAGTATCAGACTTAATTGATTTAGGTTAAATCAGTTTATTGAACTTCTGTCCCCAATCCCCTCCAGATTCAAATTAACTAAGTCCCCCAGCATTGCAGGATGCTTTTTCACTCCCACACAAACCTTCCCGCGCAGCATGGGCAGGCTAGACTTGACCCAAACTATCTGCTCCAGCAGAGCAGGGAGGCATACTTTAGCACCCCCTAGCTTCTGGCTTTGGCTGCCGCAGGCACGTGGCTGCATTTCCACAATCAGAAATGAATGCCCATTCACATGTTTATTGGTTCAATCTACACAGTTTAGACTAACCTACAAAGATTGAATTGACTTAGCCTTAGGCTTTCTGAATGTCTATACTTAGCCTGTAAGAAAAGCATATATGTCCAGTAAAAAAGTGTGGCACTATCAATGCCATACATGCTCTCTACAGTCACCAGACAATAGTGGACTATAGGCTCTCTCTTAATTGTCAGAGACAGCACTTGGCACTGGTTTGTGCCTTTTCCCCTCTCGTAGAGATACCTTCACAGTATTCTTATAATTAGACATGATGCAGTTTCTAAAAAGTCTTGCATGTCTTCTCACCAATATTCAGATCAATGCCATTGTGGGATCTTGGCTTACAAGAAGCATTCATTTAAGCTCACATGCTGGTCTCTCATGCATTTCTCTCTCTTTCCATGAAGATGGCCTTATTATGGCTGTCATAACCAAATCAGTTGAGTGCCCCTGTCACAATAGAACTGCTCTAAGCAACTGCAGTTACTTTTAAATTTAATACGTTCTGCCTCATTAGCTATTCCCACCTGGCGGTCTGTCATTGGCTACTCTAAACACATAAAGGTCCATGCAGCTTCTGCT
Organism: Caiman crocodilus; assembly: GCA_030014935.1. NCBI lineage: Eukaryota > Metazoa > Chordata > Crocodylia > Alligatoridae > Caiman > Caiman crocodilus. The sequence continues at coordinate 200,380,176 of JAGPOW010000261.1, forward strand.
CAAGTCAGAGAGCTCTGAGCACATGGTAGAGTATGGAGAACTTGCCACGTGGCAGAGAAAAACTGGTGGACTGGCCATCCTCCAACACTTCCCCGTCACCGTCTGTTCCCAACGTATCCTTCATCCTGCATGCTCGTTTCTGTCTACAAACTCGCTGGCTCATTTTGTTGCCAGTTACCTGTAACTACACAAGCAACTCCTTACCTGTAACTACATAAGCAACCTTACCACCAGTGTCACAGCCACCAGTGGCATAAGTAAAGTTAAAGTCAAAGTTATTTTACAACCAATATGCTGTGTCCCACCTCTCCATCCACCAGTCCACCTGACGGCCGAGTAATTAGCAATCCTCCTCAAGTTGGGTCTGGCCGTCTGAGACAATGGCCATAACAGCAATTGAAAAAGAGGTTGGAGTAAAAGCTCTTGTGTCAACTGTTCTTTGTTCTTAGAATAGTCTAAGCTTCATATTAATCAAGTAATTCATTGCTTGTTTTCTTTCCCAAATCTCACTACTGTGAACTGAATTTTTCAGATATCAGAAAGGTCTTGCCCTTTCACTTGCATAGGACAAAGACCTTCAAATGATCTCCTACACTGCTTGTTGACTTTCCTGAGGGAATGGGAAGAGATGCCATTTCAGGGAGATGCCCTGGATGTATCCAACTTCACTCTTGGTTGACTCAGATACCAAAGCCAGCAAATGTGAGAGCACATTCTACCAAAGCCCAAGGCTTCAATTCACTTCAAAATGTGTCCAGCTGCAAGACCATGACAGAATTCTGTGTGTACCTCTACAAATGATTTTCAGTAGTATAGGCAACTCTCTTGGTTTTATTTTTAGTAAAGGCAGCCCTCCCTACCCACTTAACTATTAAGCTGTTGGTAGGCATCTCCCAGTGGAATACGTACAAGAACTAACAGGTGGAAAATAAAGAAGAGTTACTTACTAGTACAGTAACTGAAGTTGAGACTGCCCCTGTTTTTACCTGCCCTGTTACCACTCTACTTCAGATTCCTGTGCTTGGGGACACCACAGTAAGGAAGGAACTGGAATGTGGTTGGTTCCCCTGTTGACTTGACATGCCAGATCAACACTCGAGATCCTAATATTACGCTGTTAGACAGGAGGGTGCGATACAAAATTACACACATACACACCCACTATGAGTTCACACACAAACACACAGACAAACACTTTTGTGGCTGTGTGTTAACACTAGGGGGCATTTGGGTAACTTGGTGCTTGGGGTCAATGTGCCCCAGGGTTACTTGGAATCACTCAGTGCCCCAGGGTTACTTGGGGGTCACTGAGTGCTGTGGTGGAAATGAGGGGAAAAGTCGAGGTTTCGGAGGTGGCAGAGAGTGAGAGAGACGGAACAGAGTTCAGAGAGCAGAGATTGGAGCAGGGCCAGGAGGTCAGAAAGACAAAAGCCAACTCAGGGTTCCAAATAACAGTTTTATTAAACAGGAAATACACTATATAGCCCCATGACATTATTGGTTCTCACTCACTCACTCACACACACACACAAAATATGGTAGTAGGAGAGGAAAGGCTTAATGGAGGGATTTGAGGTCCACGTATGTAGTGACAGAGTTCAGGCCTCTTTCTTGGGGGAAGAAGGTGGGTGATAGCTACCTATTTCAGGCTCAGAGTTGATCCTTGATGGTCAGTTAGAGTCTTCTCCAGCAAGGTGTTATCCCCAGCTCTTGGTCATCCCTCGCAGTGGACCCCCGGCCCTTTTGGCTCTCTTAGCCCTGGCCCCAGCATGGGCCAGTCGAGGGTAGTCACTGGTTCGGGCTGGTCTCTAGTCCCTCACTCTCTCATAGCGTCCACCCTCCAGGTCCTTCCGCTCAGCACAGGGTTACCCACCTGGCAGTGAGGGCAAAGGGGTTATGACGCCCCGACTCGCCTTTCACCAGGGTGGTAACTGGCCTGGCATTTCCTGGGGGCTCCCATGCCACTGAGAGCCCCACCAGGCCACCCACTCCCGGCAGGGTGCAGTTTCAGGTCATTCCCAGGACCAGTGGAGCCTCCTGCCACCCCTACAGCTCCCTCTTACCTCCAGGTGTTCTGCCAGCAGCTCTCCAGCCAAGTGATGTTGCTGCCTGGCCCCCAGCAGCCAAACTGCACAGTTTATATAGGCAGCCTCGGTCTCAAGATGGCTGCCCTCATCAAGCACCTGGAGGCTGCCTACCCCAGGGCCTTAAAGGGGCAGGCACCCCTGGTGCCCTGCCACGATTTTTACCAGCGGTCGGCACACTCAGGGCCCCGCCGCACTCTCCTCCAACAGCAGGCAGGCAGGCTCAATGCCCTGCCATGCTCTCACCAGTGGCAGGCAGGCTCAGGGCCCTGCCGCGCTCTCCTCACCAGCGCAGTTGGGCTCAACACCCTGCCACGCTCTCACCAGCGGCAAGCGGGCTCAACGCCCGGCCGCATTCTCATCAAGTGGCGGGCACTCTCAGTGTCCTGCCACAGTGGAGTTACTGGTTTCTGTAGGTTCTTATTCTTTCAAATGCTGGATTTTGTCTTTGTTCCTGGGTGGGGTCTGTGGCTTTTGGGTGAGTCAATGAAAGGCAGTGGTCCAGTTGTTGAGTTGATGGTTTGGTCATTGAGTTGATCATTCAATAGAGGCCTGCTACCATTGTGCCTCAAGCACCCTCATTCATTCCCATTCATTCAGGAGCCAGTGTACATGAGACTGGTTAGACGTGAGTCACAGTTGCAACATATTATGCAATAGGTTATACCTGGGCACAGGACACAAAGATGGGGATTTTGCTATATCGCAGTGCCTTTATGACTTTGGCACAGCACACAAAGATAGCTTGATTCATATTTGCACCCAGTCAGGCTGGAACAAAAAGTCTGTGGTCCTATGGGAATGGAATCCACACAGTGCAATACACAGAGAATCAACCTTGAGGCATAACTGGCCAAGTGCGGTCCTCCCTCCCCCTTTCTCCTGTACCATCTTTGCAGGGCTATGGCTCTGGAGGCTCTGGCAGCAAAGAAGCAACAGTTGGAGTTCTCTGCTGCTGAAGGGAGATGTCACCTCTTTTGCCATGGATGCGCCTGTTAAGTGGCCAATATTCCTGTTTTTGGTGGAAAAAAGTATGGATGACATCTGCTTCCCCTCTACTGCTGTATGCTGCTGTTTGACAGAACTACACTTCTCAGGATGCCCTTCCCTCACTCAGGCTCCTTCACTGCTGCTGGAGCTGAAGCTAGAAGACTGCAGAAGGGGAGGTACCCACCTTCTTAGGCAGTGTCCAGGTATCATGTCCTGCTTGCCCACCTATCCTATGCTACAGGAACAACACAGTACATCTGGAAGGACTTACTGTTCCTTTACTTGTCTATCAAAATGGAAAGAAATGTGGAAATTTAAATAATCAGACACTTGTTTAGTGTTTCTGCTGTCTGCTGTTTGTATTTCATGGAGCTTAGACAGTGAAACTGAACTGCTGAGTTTATGGTCACTTTCTCTTTTTGGTGGTTTTTCTGATACTTAACCATAAGCCCAGTGTTGTTATGTGTGTGCTGTTTCTGCTGTAGAGACAAGGTGCTAATCAGAAAAAGACTCTTTTCTTTGTTCCAGGGTTTTGAGACCATTTCCATTCATTTTGGGTGTCATTTTACAAAACCTAGATGTTCCTGAAACTGGTTGGTTGTTCAAAAATTTGGAAAATTGTATCGTGTTTCATGATGCAGCCACATCTCTTCTTACAAAATGCTACTTTAGTGTTGTTTTTCCCCTCTTGAAGCTTCCAAATGAGTTTGAATTAAACCTTGTTTACCATGTAACAACCCTTCTGGTTCCTGATAAATTTATACTACTAGAAACCATTGGAAATGTCTCAGCTATCAGCTGGTGTTTACAGCCTCACCGCTCAACATCATTTACATCAGAAATAATTGGCAACACAGCCTGTGTCCTCTAATCATCCCTACCTCTTCTCTGCTGCTTCTGCCATGCTATATCTGCCTGGTGTTAAAGCATTTGTGCACATGAAGGAAGGAACAAAGACCCGCAGTAAGACATTTAAAGGCCATAAAATGTCACAACACCAGATAAACTGAGGATTAAAAAAAAAAAAGATGATTAATAGTGCAGAAAATGTATTAGAAACTGATAGGCAGTTAATACCACTTTTGCATGCAACGACTTTGCACAACATTTCTACGTGATTTTAAATGTCATGTAAATGTATAAATTCCATTCAAATGTAACCTTTATTATGAGAGCATCAATAACAGGAAAATTTAATTAAAGGATAAAAGGCTCACTAGAAACACAACCTTTTTTTTTATAGTGAATTGGTAATGAAGTAAATGAATTCTGTGAAGGATTTCATTTCAGATATTGACTGACAAGTACAAAGAAAACCCTGCCTACCAAACATATTTTAATGAATGTCCCTCTCCTTTTAACAACTTCTTCTGTCCCTCTGTAGTCCTGAGTTAATTATTATTCCATGTGCCTTCATTAGAATATATGAAAGCAGCAGCTGGACCTTTGCAATCCTCTCCAGTTTGTTTAATCCAAATAATTTACACTGGGCTTTGCCACATTGCCATAGTCTGTTACACCCAAGACCACGACCAATGAATAACAGCTCTGTCAATTGTCCTGTCTAGCAAATTACCAATGTGCGCAGAGGAACCCAATATCATTATTGGCATTACAGAATACTACAGACAAAGTAATAGCAGCTTATGTTTCACTTGTTCTGTGCTTCCCCAGTGAAACTAGGCCATAGTGTCCTTCAAGTCATAATGAGAACCACTATTGAAAGGATTGTCAATCCAAATAACAGAAGAAATGAGGCTTGACAGTTCAGAAAATTGGGGATAAATACAGCAGCAGAACCAATTACTATAAAAGGGCTTATTTTTCTCCATATTCAGTCTGAAATGACTAGAATGACCCAAGCCAAAGCTGTTGTTTAATTTCAACATGTATCGTGATTTTCTTTTTCCTTGCCTTCATCTACATTCTTGCTGTGGCTCCAGTGTTTTGAAAACAAGAAAGATAGCTTCGTTTAGCACCTTTGCCTTTTCCGAAATAAATAACTGGATTGAAGACATAAGTAAAGGCATGTTTTGACATGACATGTTGCACTGTAGACTGTAAGACTAGCCCTCACCCCTGTCAGTTGCCTTTGTTGTATGCATCTGAAACAGTTGTAAGAATTCTTTAGGTTTTTTCCATTTTCTTGTACACTTCATTCATTTTATGTCCAGAATACCAGTTGAGTGCATGCTATTAAATCTCCTTCCAAACTATTTAAGGATGTGTTGATCCCTTGCATGCCATTTGACTTACACTGCACTTTTCAGTGCATAGTATGGTAGTTGAGAGAGAATTCGCTCTTTCTAGATGTGAAAAGTTAAGTAACTTTTCAAGGGCTGTAGGATGCTAAAGTTCTTATATGTAGGTGGGCAAAGAGTTTACTAGCTAGGGTTGTAATCAATTCTTGGAGTTCAAAAAACTTCTTAGTATTTAGGTGGAGTAAGTCCTTCAATTAGCCAAGAGAAAACAAGTCTGTTGCGTTGTTACTTGGCCCTCAGAGACTAGAATAATACCTTATTTTATGATGTCTTGTTTCTCAGAAGACATAATCACTCTTAAGGCTCTTCTTGCTTCAGCCAACTCTATTACCTTGCTAGGTGGAGTATATTTGCAACTTTTTGCAGGTGTTGAGTCTATTCTTTATTGAACATGATAACATAGGGTTTGCCCCTGGAGTTTCCTTCAGTCCTCTCTCACAACCAGTTTCTTCTTTGGCTTGCCCCGGTATTCAAAAAAGGGAAGCTATAGTCACACCTTCACTTCTACATATTCAGCACTTTTTCAGTTCCTGCTGCTCCCAAATACTTCATCTCCTCCTGTTGTTCAACAATACACTCTCCCACATCAGCAATAACCATGAAGACTTCATTGGATTTGCTACTTAAGGGCCTGCCCCATTTTTTTCAGGCTGCGTGGTGCAGAGCTTCTAGGAATCTAGGAATTTAAACATGTCTTTCAGGAAAGCCTGTTTTACCCAGAGTCCTTGAAACCTGTCCTCAGGATAGTGAAGTCAGAACAATTTCTATGAAGACGAGACCTTCACGTGTCTTCCCTTTATGATTATGCTCTTCCAGCTTAGAAGAGATTCCCAAACCTATGTACATAAACCCCTTAGAAAAGGGATTTCATAACCTTCTGAAAAGTAGTCATACCTATAGATGAGCTGTTTCAGGCTCCCTTTCATAGCTAACCCAGTTAGACTACAGAACCTCATTCATCAACAACGCCTTTGTCATATCAGTCTGCTACAATGATCTCTTCCACTTTCCCTGAACCTGATTTACCTGGAGGCTCGATTTGATATCCAGGTGTTTCCTGAGAGGGCAGGATTGCAACTGGAGACCGGAAAAAACAATCTGAACTCCTTGACAGCTTCTGTGAGGCGAATCCAATAGGTAGACTAAATACAGGTTTTCCAGTATTTTTGGTTAGACAGGGGTTCTACACGCGCAAGGAGCAGAAGTGGTAGCTTAATAGTTCTTACTCCTGTTTCCTGCACATTAACTATAGAGAATACAAGTCTACAGAGGTAAAAGAGATCACTGGGAAAACATGGAGGTACAAGGCCTTGTCATACCTGAAAAAAGACTGTGCTAGAATATCTTACAAAGCTAGCCATGCTGCACTTGGAAAGGTACCATAAAGGACAAAACTATTGTCATGCTGGTGTTAGGGTCAAGTAGTACTGTCATGACAAGTTGGCTTGATGTGGGGAGTTTCTAGGCTCCAGAACTCCTAAGTCAAGTGTTTCCATCCTGCAGCTCATGCACCACAAATGGCACAGGCAGCCAATAGGCATCATGGTAGCAGAGTGGGCAGGGAGCCGAAAACAGAGCATCAGGTTGTGCTGGGGAAGGGGATTGGAGTGGCGCTTTGGGGAGAGGGAGTGGGGCTTAATTTGTGGCACACCTGCCAAAAACGTTGGCTCCCACTGCCACAAGATTTGTCTGTATGCTCTCATTGGTCTCTTGATCTTCTTCAAAGCCAATATACCCTACAGAGGTTTTGAATACAAGTCTGTGGGCCTGTCTTTTCTAAATGAGAGCTGTCTGCAGCTGCCTTTAAATTTGTCTATCAGACCTGAAGCCTTTTCACATGTATGTAATAGGCACCAGCTGTACTGCTAAAGCAAAAATACTTTTCTGCTATTGGGCATAGATGTTGAGTTGTATCGCTGAAAACTCCCATTTTCCGTTGGAATCAGATTCTGCAGAAGTTGCATAAGAAAGAACCACTTTAATTCTGGTCACCTGGAATTGGTCTTGGTCCCATCAAGAAATGATGGTGACCAAGTGAGTTACTGAAATCTTGTGAAACCTGGAGAACCTGATTCAGCTCACAGATTTTCAGATGAGTGTCTTCAATAGTTTTAGTGGTACAGAACAGAGTAAAGCTACATGTACATACTATTCTTGCAGTAAGTTAAAATCTCTGGTAATTTCAGACTTACAACAGGTTAAAATTAATTTCAAATTTAAAAATGCAAGATAAGAAAAATTGTATATGGATGTACATGTGTGATCTAGCTAGCCTAATGACCTGTCTCTGACACTGGTTAGCACCAGTGCATCAGAAAATGATGCAAGAAACTTCCCATGACACTAAATTTCTCTTCCCATATTAGCATTAGCTGTTACACCTCTATGGTATTGATATCCATAGAAGCATCTGAGACCTTTTATAAAGCTTGCAGTTTTTTGGCTTAGGTGGCAATGAGTCTACAGTGTGTTTTAATAATGTGTTGAAATTTCTCTTAGTTGATTTTTGCATTTTCCACCTTTTAATTTCTTTTAATCACTTCCCCATTTACTTACATTTTAGAAGTCAAGGAGTGGTAGAACATACAGCCTAGAGAGACTACAGTGAATGTCAAGCTCTTTATAAAATGTAAGGCATTCAGGCCTGACTTCCTGAGGTGCTGAACATTGACTTCAACCTGGATGAATGTTCCCTACTTCTGGTGAAACTGTAAGGCCTTATTATGCCCTTCCTTCTGAAGTGCCTTTGCAAGCGGGTGAGTTGATAAGAGCACTGACATATCAAATGAAAACTCAGATGCTCCTGAATCTGAGGAAGGGTTGGCAGTGCCTGTAGGTATTTCTCTAACCCCAGAGTGGCTAACCTGCACTACATGTGCCACAAGAGGCATAGGCAGGTACAATGTGTGGCAGGTGCGTTCTGGGCTCAGTAAAAGGCAGGCACCAGAATGGAGGCAGGGCAGGGACAGAATGCTGCTGTGAGCGGTGTCAAGCGTCACTACCAAAAGCCTGCCCAACCCTCTCCTGCTCCTGGCGCTGCTGCTGAATTCAGGGCTCTGAATCCTCGCCTATTATATAAAATAACAGCAGTTGCAGGGCCAGCAAAGAGTTAAACTGGCTTTTGGTGGTTACATCTTCTCTTGTAGTAGTGTTCTGCTCCATGCAGCTGCAGCCCGCGGCTCAAAGATTCCCCCCGCCCTCCATCTTCAGACCGCAGAGCACAAGCTCTAGAGTCTAGGGGGAAAGGATCAGTGACACTTGGGAAGAAGAGGGGGTGGGCTTAACTTGTGGCACGTCCACCCAAAAAGTTGGCTGTCACTGATTGTTCTATGCCGGGGTAGGCAACATGTGAAGAGACTGGATCTGGCCTGCAGCAACTGCAGAAATCAGCAAGCTGCAGCCACAGCAGCAGAGGAGGCATCTCCAGGGGCATATCGCCTATCACATTCAGTTTATTTTTGCTGCTGCAGCAAAGGAGGCATCCCCAGGTCCTAGCACCTGATTTTATTTATCTATTCCCCTTGCAGCATCTTCTGATCACTGGGGAGCGCAGGGTTGCAGCCCACGTTGGGGACTGCATTACAAGCAGCAGCCCATAGTGGTACAAGATTACATGGACTATAAGAACAGTAAGAAGTGAACGGTGATGGACTGTTCACCTATGTGCAATCTTCACTCATCAGAGCATGGTATCTATTTGTGTCTTGCTTGAGGTTGAGTCAATGACTGTTATTTTGGAGCATAGATTTTTTTATCTTCTAGTCTGGTTCTTTGGAAAATAGTATAAGAAAGAGGTGTACCTTATGGCAGCATTTGAGGTAGAACAGGAGGGCTTGAATAAGATTAACACAGATATAAGTACAGGTGGAATCAATGCACACTTTCAAGAATTGTAGAGAAAATGTACAGCTGCTTTAAATGCTAAAACTGTTCAGCTACATTCTATGGAAAGAGATTACTTGTAACAGAGACAACTCAATAACTCTCATGAAGTTTGTTTTTTGGATCATGTTTGGATCATGTTCCATTATATTGCGTCAACTACATTATAAACATTAAAAGAGGGTATATCCTTTTTATATTTAGTTGTGGAACATAACATTTATTGGAACTTGCCTACAGCAGGTCAAGATATGTAACTTGTCCTTCTAATGAGTCTGAGACACCACAAAAAAAAATCAAATATAAAAGTATTAATATAGTCTTTTTTCCACCCAGGTGTTCAGCTGCAACAGAGAACAGATGTAAGAACTTAAATCATGTGAAGAAAACACATTTTCTTTTGCAAGAGTTTGCCAAGAAAGATGTTACAGAACACTGCAGTGCAGATGGTGCATTCTCAGTTAATGGTGAGTGATTTTAGGTGTGGAATGCTTTGCAACGTTGAGATCTCATACTTTAGAAGTCAGTCTTCTGAAGTTGCCATTTAGCAACTTATAATACCCAAGGCCCTGGTACAGTTTTTCATCTGAGTTCCTGAAGGAAGGGAACCCAGGGCACGAATGCGTCCTCTGATGTGTGCTAAAGCTCATCAAATGGGCTTTAGTTAAAGTGCCCTGGCTGCCATATTGAAGTGCAGGACATTGAATACATGAGATGCTGTACGCGCTTTAAATTAGAGCATCTCCTAACAGCTGTTTTAATTAAAGGGCCCTCTTCCCCCTTCCCACTCTAGAGCATATGTAAAGGCACTCTGTCATGAGCCATACACTACATGGGCCAAATATTTCTCCTGTTCGAGGTCAAAGATCTCTAGACCCAGTCCTGACTCAGTGTGATAAAAGCACAGCACAGTTACTCCTGTGAGTCACAAGTACTCCTCAAATAGGCACTTTTATCAGCATAGAAGAGATTCAGCATGTGTACAGGCTGGTCCTTTTATTGCCATGGGCCTGATGTACATTTTAAATTCTGGTAACCTGGGGACTATCAGAGCTGCAAAGTAATATTTGGTAGCCTGCAAACAGAAGTCAGATTTATCCCAAGGGCAAAATGTTTTATTCTGGAACAGAGTGCAATCATACAAATGTCTATGCCCATTGTCCCAGGATAAATACTAAAAAAAATTCTTGGACAAGAGGTAGGTAACAGCTCATCCTGGGTTATTTCAAAGTATGTTTCTACAGTTATTGCAGTGTTGAATCAATGGCAGTAAAGCAGCACTGCATACAAGTGCTCGCTACAACCTGATTAGGGTAAGGTGCGTATGCATCGATTTCAGGATATTTTTCTTGTGGGATAATCACAGGCCTAATTTATACAGGGGAAAATACAACATCCATTCGTCCTAGCCATACATAGTCACTAAGCCTAGTAGTCTAGTATTCTGCCAGTTCTAATAACTTTTATGGTCTACTGGTTGCTAAAATCATATGAGAAAGCCTGCTTATAATGGTGCTTAGTTGGCTGATCAGTGCAATTGCTTTCAAGGATTTGTTTTGGATCACTGATCAGGGATATGTGATCCTTGCTTTCTTTTTGATCCTGTACTGCTTTATATAAACTTTCCTGAAGCTTGCCAGTTTTAATTTATTTCATAACTATATTCTGGTTCTTATTGCTAGTTTGGCTAATTTGTAAAAGCAAATAGAAGACTTTTAAAATTTCAGTGGGAAAATTAATGTAAAAACAAAAAGTTCCATCTTAGTAGGGTCTTCAGAGCATATTATGGGCAACATATTCTACCTCCCCACAATAGTAGATGGATCTTTAGAAAGAAGGATGCAGTGTTGACAAACTATTCCTGTCAGGTGCAGACATGTGGATGGAAAAGGCTAGTTTCCTACGTAACAGCAAGATTCCTAGCCTTGCAAGTACTGTCACTTCTTCATCCAGGGAAATTTCAACTTACTTTTCAATAAATATGACAAAATGTTAAGTATTGGCATGTCACGGTCTTGATGAAATGATGTCTGTGGTATCAGCCCTTTCTTAATATTTTGGTGATTTAGAAATTAAATATGCTTAGAGATCAGTACAACCCCAAATCTCAACAACTCTGATATTTAGGTTTTGAAGTGTGAATCTGAATCATGGGCCTGAGGCCCTTAGATTTTTTGGTTCTAAAGAAAGAACTTCCAATGTGGAAGAAGCGTCGAGGTTGCTATGACCCACAACCACTGTGCTGAGAACGTAAACATTTTTACTTGCTGCTACACAGCAGAGGCAACGAGTACACAAGATCACAATACTGACATCATCAGTACTTGGAAGCCCAGAATTTATTTGCCACAGCTCAATCCATTTGGTTTGGCTCATATTTTAAAGCCTGTACTAATAAGCCAATTAGTGACATATCTCACTATGAGCAGCACACATCAATGGGAAAAAAGCTCCAGGATGCAGTGCACTTTGCAAAACAACATCCTGTGAAATCTTTTTTGAGTGAACATTCAAAGGACCAAAAAAATTGGCTGTATTCTAGAGACAGTTTAATTCCAATGCTGTGTAATTTATTTAATCCAGATCACCCTTATGGGTAGGGTGCTTGGGGTTGGTTCATGCATGTGCATTTACCCAGTTACATAGCATATTTTATCTGTAGATCAAAGGAAATATAATCGTCTCCATTTTGCCAATGGAGGAGCCAAGGCATAAAGGGGTAGAAAGGTTAAGTGAATAGCAAAATGGCAAAGTCAGAAACAAACTGCAGCTCCCAGCATAAGGCCATATACCTCTGAGACCATCCTGTCTCCTCTTCTAGAATCCTGGTGACTAACAACTATGATTGCCCCAAAAATGTCCTACCACTGCAAGCAACAGAGAAACTACTCTGCCAAAAGCTCCTTTGCACATCCATATTTAAACTCTAAAAAACTGCTCATCTCCCAGGATAAACTTAAGTTTTACCCAGAGAGGTTTTTATGAACAGAGCATCCCAAGAGCACAGCTCCTCCTGACCTATCAGTGATTTTCTCACTGCAGCTCAATGGCACTTCTGCCAATTGTACACCTCACAAAACTCTGCTTCTCTTCACCTCCTTACATCATTTTTGCCTTCTTTTCTTTTGCCAAGCACTTGGACTGGAGAAGTTTGGGAAGGGAAGCGCTGTCTGTGATGACATCAACCCTTGATGGGATCCCTCAGGCCTGTTATCTTGGCCCTTTTGTTCTCCTGACAGTGCTGTCTAGTGCATTACTCCACCATGGATCCTCATGATGCTACAGATTTATTGCCTCAGGAAGCCAAGGTATTTAGCAGCAAGGGAGCCCCAAGCTCTTATATGTCGGTGTGGAGGACCCCTACTTCTCTGCACAAAATCTGCCCACCCACAATCTCTTCTTGTGTCCCTCTGTTGTTGCTGCTGTTTCCCTGTGTCTTTGAGGTTACCCAGTGGCTTTGAATGCTATGTCTCCTTCTGACCTTCTGTCGTCTTTTCATTTCCTGTTTTTCTGCTGTATCCCTGGTGCTCCTCTTTTCTGCTTAGTGTCTCTCCTTAGCTATCTGGGGAGCAGAGTCAACGAGCAGAAAGATAAGTTTACCACTGTCTGGAAACAGAAATCAGCAGCCAAACTTGGCAGTTATGTCACCTTTTCCTTGCTGAGAATAATTGACTATAGTTATGTTATGGCTTACAGTTTTTTTGCAGTTTGAAAATTTTCAAATTTGTTGTATTAGAATTCATTTGAAAAATGTATGAGAAAAGCTGGGATTCGAAAGATGTTAGTCTTTTATCTCCAGGAAGCTGTTGGTGGGAGGGATTGAACATATGTGTAATTTTTAAACAAAATTGCTAAATACTTTACCTTGCAAAAGCAGTAGCTTCAGAATAAGTGTGATAAATGTGGAGAAATATGATGAAATTCTAGAGCTCCATTGACTTCTTCTGGACTAGATTTTCACTCAAACTATAAAATTAAATGAATGATTTCAGGCCTACTTTAATGTTAAATCTCAATAGGGTCATATCTGTGGAGCAGCAAGGATGACTTCACATGATTGACTACTGCATGTATTCATGCTCTCTCTCTCTCTATCTCCCCACCTGTGGTTCTCAACCTGTGGCCTGTGGGCTACAGCCCATGTGAGATCCTGCATTACAGTCAGATAACAGATACAAAGCATTTTTTAACTGGAAGTAAGTTGTGTGGATGTGGCCCACATAACATCATAGAGAGCTGCAAATGTGGCACATTACGACAAACAGGTGGAGACCCATTGCTCTACACATATGCATATATAATCTCATGAGTGTAAATATTTACTCTTTTATACTTTTACCCTTTTGAAAGTGTATCCCTAAATGTTTTATGCTGGACTTTAATTTACTTACGACATAAAACTGGCTACAGTTTGGATGACAGATGGCTATGCTATACTTAGGTCATTTAGGGGTGGCCATCAAACACACAGCAATTCCTGCAGGCAGCAAGGGAAAATCTGTATTATTGATAGAACAACATTCGTGCACCAAAACTGGGAATTCATACAAAGGGAAAGAAGTTTCTAAACTGGGAGAATGGAGAATTGGTTCTTCACAAACTTTCATTTGATTAAGAGACCACAGATGTCATTTTCAGCCATCAAGAAATCGGTTCCATTTTTCACGCTGACAGTTTTCAATCATCTCTCTGCTACTTCAACTTTACAACAGGAAAAATTAACACAGCAGCCAACCATGAGATTTAAAAAAAACATACACATACAGCAAGAGGCACTTTATACTTTCTTAGGCAGCAGGGTTTTGAGATTTTAAGGGATACCCCCATCATTACATTGAAAATTGCAACGCGTGTATTTGAGAGTTGATAAAAAAAAAAAAAAGAGAGAAATTAGAAGGGTAGGGAAAGGGAGAAAACTGAAATCCTAGTTCTACTGAAGTCCCTGGGCTTATGCCACTGACTCAGCGAAGCCAGGATTTCAACTGTAGAGCTCAACTCTGAACTCCACTTCTGCAATCCAAATGGTATAAAAGGACTCAAAAATGGGTTGATTTTTTTTACAGTTAAGTCTTCCTTTCAGGCAGGAGAATCCCTGAATTGTACAATTCCTGAATTTGCTCTTCTATCACCTTTCTTTCAGCCCAATGTGCAGACAACATGTCAAAGGCACAGCACACTTGCTGGCTCCATCGATTGTTGAGGCATCTCTAAACTATGAAATGGCCGCTGGTTGTCTCCAGGATTATGGAGCCATAAAAGTACTCTTTGTACTGAATACCCTTCTCTGCTGTCCTTGATGATTCCTGAGAGTAGCTGGAGACTGAGATCACAATTTAGAAGAACACTTAATTTGGGCAGGTCTAGTTGTATCTTTCAGTTCTTTTACTGAGCAAAATACAGTCAACATTTAAATGACAAATCGTGTTTTTTGTGACCTATTTCTCAGTGCAGTAGTGTTTTCTTTTTGGATGATACTATATTTGACCTGTGCCTCTGCAAATATCCTAATTTGCTTACTATTGTTTGCCAGGGCTGAGCAAAAGAAGAAAGGCAGTTCGTTGAAGAACAATATTATTTTTGGGACCATTTATCACTATTCAAATTTATATAAGCAATTAATGCATTTAATGGTACATGAAAGAAAAACTGCTAAAAACTGTAAATTTAAAGCGAACTAGTTTGATTTTTTTTCTTGTACTGAATACTTGGAAAACAGCCACCAATGTCTTGCTTTATGACCTGAAAATGAAGCATTAAGGACAAAACGGCAATTAAATTAAGATGAAAAGACTCTTTGGTGAGAAGATACAATTGAGGAAATATGGATTAACAAATTGGGTCCTTGCTTAACAATCACAGAATCAGAGAGAAGTAGGGACAGAAAGGACCCCAGAAGGTCATCTAGTCAAACTCTCCTGCTCAAAGCAGAATCATACCTGACTAAACCATCTCAGTCAAGTGCTTGTCTAGCCTGTTAAAAATTTCCAAGGATAGAGATTTCATAACCACTCTGGATAAGCTGTTTCAACACTTAGCCACTTAACAGTAAGAAAGTTCTTCCTAATATCCAACCTAAATCTCCTCTGCTGCAATTTGAGACTATTACTCCGTGTCGTTTCCCATGGCCAGAGAATCATTTGTCTCTATCTTCTTTATAACCACCCTTCAGATATTTGAAAATCATTATCAAACCTCTTCTCCAAACAAAATAATCTTAGTTCTTTCAGCCTGTCCTCATGAGGCATCTTTTCCAGACATCTAATAATTTTTGTTGCCTTTTCCTGGATTATTTCCAAACTGCCAGCATCTTTCTTGAAGTATGGCACCCAGAACTGGACATACTACTCCACAGGAGACCTCACCAGTGCCAAATGGAGTGGAAGGATTACATCCTTTAATTTGCAAGCAATGCTACAATTAGTAGTGTGTGCTTTCGTGTTTTTTTGCAACAAGATCACACTGTTGGCTTATTCAGCCAAAGGTCCATTGTAACCTTTAGGTCCTCCTTGGCAATACCGCATGTTCACCAATCATTCCCCAGTCTGTGTTTGTGCATGCAACTGTTTTGGCCTAAGAGCAGGATCTTGCACTTGCTAAAATTAATTCAACTGATTTTAAACCATTTATCCAGGTCATTCTGAATCCTAGCTCTACCCTCTAGAGTGCCCTGCAACTACCAATTTGGTGTTGTCTGCAATATTAAACAATACCAGATCCAGGACAGACCCCTGGGGAATACCACTTGATTCTTCTATCCAACTGGACATCAACCATTGATAACTACTCACTGTACATGATGATTTGCTATACTTTAATCTAATCTGCATATTCTTATCTTACTAATGAGAATGTCATGGAAAATGATGTCAAAAGCTATTATAGCAACCACTGCTATCCCCATTCAGAGCCCATCACCTTCTCATAAAAGGAAATTAAGTTGGTCAGGCATGATTTGTCCTTGATGAATCCATGCTGGTTTTCCTGCTCACCTTGTTCTCCTCTAGGTGCTTAAAAATAGATTTGTTGATGACTTGCTTTATGATCTTTCCTGATATGAAGGTCAGACTGACTGGTCTATAACTCCCCATATCCTCCTTATTCCCTGTCTTAAAGATGTGCACTATGTTTGCCTTTTTCCAGTCATGCAGGACCTCACCCAACTTCCATGTGTTTTCAATGGCTTCAAAATTACCTCAGTCAACTCCTTCAATATTTGAGGATGCATCCTGTCCAGCCCTGCTGACTAAACTTTCCAGCTTCTCTAAGTAACCCATAACAGGTTATTCCACTATTCTAGGCTACTTATCTCCTCTCCTATCTTTGCTGCCAATTTGACTTGGCATCTGGTATTTGGTCTCACTCATGAAGACTGAACAATAGCATCTGCTGTTATGATTTCAGAAGTCTGTACTTCATTCTTCTGAATGCAAGATGCATGCTTCTTGTAGATTTCCAAGTCCATGTGATCTTTTGATGCATCTTCTCAAGCATAAGCCATTTTAAGGCATTATAGTACATACAGAACAGGACTATGTATGAATAATGTATAAAAAGAAACTTTCCTTCAAGGAATGAATCCAAAAACCTTTTGTTTAAATGGTTAAACATGTTACATAAACACATATTGTATTTAATTATACTTTTTTGTCTTATTTAAGCACATCACAATGGAGTGATTCTTTTTTTATGACTTACTTTTTCTTTTCTCTCTCTCTTTTTGGGGACAAATTTTATTAGTATTGGATAACTATAGGGTGTGCATGGATTTATGATTTATTGTTTCATGGGCGTTTGAACTGAGAGCACAGTCACCAAGTTAAAACTCCCCATGATCATGCATTACACCTCTTTTGGTGGTAAATTCAACAGACTTTGTAGTCTCAGGGCCTTGCTTTGTTAACTAAAAAAAAAGGTGTTGTAAATGTACCTTAAAACTAAAAAAAAAGTATTTATTTCTCAATAAAAATCTCTCCCTGATGAAAAAATGCATGTTAGTTTTTGTATGAATATGCTTAATTTTTTAATTTATTGTACTGCATGATATACTTCACATTACTGTCAAATCAGAAGCGTTAAGAGAAGAAACTTGGCTGGTATAGCTATTTTACACTGAGAATATTAGCCACTGTACCTTTACCTAAAGTAACAGCAATAAGTTTTTTACAAACCTGCTAGATGAATTATTGCCTATTCTGTAAGGAAGAAAATACTTGAAAATCAAAAAATAAAAAACATTAAAATTTTAGTTAAAAGCTTTACTTGTCTGGGAGTAATATCATAAAACTTTTTTTAATGTGATCACTTCACATCACAAAATGAAAAATTATTTACAACATTTTACTTGCAGTTTGGTCACTTTTACATTATGTATACACGTTCGCAGAAGTTCTTAGGCAGGAATAAGTATCAGACTATCAGATGGATTGCACATTTTTCCTTTTATGCAATGGCTCTCCTATAGTGCACTGATGAGTCAGTGAGCACTGTCTAATTACATTCTCTTTTTTATTATGGCTCAACAATAAAAAACAACAAAACAATACCACTTCAAAACCAAATACTTCTGAGTGTCTGAATTACACATTCTGTAAAAACTGTGGATTTATATTATTGGCCCTGATTTTCACAAATTAGGTGTACAATTACATATCTGATTAGCACAAACATGTACTGAATTGTGCATTAAAAAAAAATCAAGGATTTGCACACCTAACTGTTTGAAAATCAAGGTACCGTGTCAACTTCTAACCTGTGAACCCACCTTCACCTAAGTCACAGCTCATTTTCCTTAAGAAAAAGCAGTTTTCTTTATGGAACTACAATGAACTTTTCAGCACACTGTTACTGAGTTATGACATCTTTTATACATATACAGTAAATTTTGGCCAGCAATATAATTTCTGTTTGAAACAATGTCATTGCCTTCACCCACAGAATTGCTACGTACATTCACAGTTTCAATAGATTGTAATTAGCTTCTCCAGTTGTGCTTTAACAATTCCAAATATTTTTTTCAAGAGTACAAGTGCAAAGCAGATGCCTGTGCAGCTACAATTGGTCACAGAGTTATAAACTCCATAATTATGAGCAGAATGTTCTCTCAGTCTCCAGTTTCATCACCTGCTTTCTCAGGTATGGCCTCCAAGCTTCGACGGGGCTTTGAGATTTCTGTGTTTTCAGTGCCTCGTTTATTAAGTCCACATGAAAGTGCGGCATAATGGATTTGCTTCAAGTTCTCCGATGCCTCATTTTTAGCATACTTGAGAAGATCAGCTTGTCCCTGCAAGAACAAATGCGGTTAAAATATCCAGTCAAGAAGATTCCTTGCAGTTCCAATTTTGTTGTACAATTGTTGTGCGCTTTAAGATCAAACCCAGATTACTTTGTGTTAGCAAGAAGCTATGCCATTTATTTGCTCCGGAGCCAACTGGCTAAATAAACAAAAGAACAGGAACCTTGTCAAGTTTGCAACAAAATAATTTGTTTATTAGAATAAACAAGAAGAATTTATAAGAATTTAACCTTACTATTTTTTTAATTTGTGTGCTCAGAAAATTGTAATAATGATTGACTTGTTTCACACAGCAGTTGGGATCATGTGTGGGGGGACGTCTGGGACCATGTGATGTGTGTGTATGCGCAAGTGTGTGTGTCCGTGCATGTGGGGGAATGTTGAGGTTTTCCAGGTCACTTCACTTTATTCCATACTCTATTTACATGCAGGAATCCACAAGATGAACAAGAGCCTGTGTTATGCTCTGTTATCTTCCTTGAAAATCTGTATGTAGAAGACTTGAAGGGGGGCTACTGCAGAGGCAAAGGAGATGGTGCTATATTTGCACTCTCATGTATGAATACATAGGATGATGCAGGCAAGTTTGGTCACTGTCACCAGACTGACATGCTACCTACTAAAGAATGTTATAGTATTTGCCTTTTACAGCTGATGAAGTGTCAGGAATCTATGTAATCAAAATGCACTAAATTATTTTTCTTTGAGGCATACAAATGGGAGACCTAAAAAAAAAAATTAAAAGGGGACAGGGGAAGAAACCCCCAAACCCACCCTTCTTGAAACTGGCAACACCAGTTCAGACTATGGGGAGAAGAAGCAACTGGGGACAGACTGGGTCCCACCCCCCCCAGAAAACCAAAACAAACCCCAACATAACGACCAGAAAAGTGAATAAAAATCACTCCAACTGAATAAATGAGTCATATTAAGAGTACATCTGTTTCTAGCATGTTTCATTTAGTGCATTAATTAAAATGGTTTTTAGAACTTGAATCAAGCTGTTTATATTATTATATGTGGGGTTAACTCTGCTTGTTAAGGTTGTCAGACTTATAAGACCATTTTCATTTGTTTATAACTTTGTCAAATTTTAACCATTTGTATTGGAATTTTCCATACTGGTTCCACGTAATCTTTTGGAAAATTTTAGCCAAAGTAGTTCATCCATTTCTGAGAACAAGGCTAAGGAAAAAACATTATTTCCCCATATTAAAAATAAATAGACCAAATACCTTGGGATGGGATATATATTTTTATATGTGCTCTGGGGGCCACTTTATTTAAGGAGGCTCCAAGAGTTGCTCTACTTAAAGCACCCACTGTGTCCCAAGTTTCAGCATTTCCTCATTTCAAAATGGTGGTGGGGGCACTTTAGCTAAAGCTCATTCGATGAACTTTAGTTAAAGTGCTGCCACCACCATTCTGAAGCACAGGGATGCTGAGATACAAGATGCAGAGGCTGCTGGAGTGCGCTAACTAGAATGCTCCAACTGACTCGATTAATTGAGTCTGCTCCAACGCGCTGTTATTACAGTGCACTGGAGCAGCCTCTGCACATATCTACAGGCACCCAAATGAGACTGAGAAGTCCTCAGTTTCTTAACGCACTATATGCTTCTGATTAACAAAACAAATTGCTACTATATGCTAGTAGGAACATTAATACACTGATACCGGACCATTCATTCTACTCTGATAAAGATATACACCATGCTCTGAAAATCTATGATTCAAGGCCAATATATATTATATACTTAAAGCACCCACAGTGTCCCATGCCTCAGTGTCCCCACATTTCAAAATGGTGGGGGGTCACTTTAACTAAAGCTCATCGAATGATAC
Organism: Caiman crocodilus; assembly: GCA_030014935.1. Taxonomy (NCBI): domain Eukaryota; kingdom Metazoa; phylum Chordata; order Crocodylia; family Alligatoridae; genus Caiman; species Caiman crocodilus. The sequence continues at coordinate 200,400,530 of JAGPOW010000261.1, forward strand.
TTTACTTTACCTTTCTGTAAATACTAGCTTAGCTTTCACTCATTTCTTGACTACATAAAATAGCAGAGCTTTTTTGTTGTTGTTGTTGCAAAAAGCTCAGGGAGACCACAACAGGTCAGATTGTTTTCTAACACTATAGCTTCCTATGTGAAACTTATTCTCATAAATGCAAATCTAAAAAAATGAAGCAGGTCTACCACATTCAATGCAAGATGGAGGAAAATAAAGAAACAAAGCAGCTTTTCTATCCCAATAAAAATCTGCCTCTGAGAGACTACAAATTTCTGGAGCAGTTCCAAAACTAAATCTAAAAGGCAGCGTAGGGTCTATGGCATTAGTTTTACCAGGCTTTTTCTTCTGAAGATCCAAATCTGGGTTAGGTCATAATTTAAATGAACTGAACTCTGAACCTAGTCTCCACTGGAAAGCAGTCCACATAACAAAGGCATATTTAGAACCAACGAAATGGAAGTAGTCAAAAAAATTAATTGATGTCTACTTTGTGTTTAACATTTGTTCATGCTTTATCAAATGAATTCAGTACAGGACAGTTGTGTTAGGCCAAGTGTTCTCAACCTTTTTAGATACAAGACACCTTTCTGTAAATGTTAGCTTAGCTTTCACTCATTTCTTGACTACATAAATTAGCAGAGGTTTTTCTACTGTCGTTGCTGCAAAATGCTCAGGCAGACCACAACAGGTCAGACTGTTTTTAACACTATAGCTTCCTATTTCAAATATCTGGGTTTGTCTTATGAATCACATGTCAGTGTTTGTACACCTAATATCAGGGCACCTTTAAAGGATGCTGCATCATGTGGGTTGAGAATCACTGTGTTACGCAGCCGTATACTGACTCTTTAAATATACCACACAACACTGATAATCATTCATAAACTGTTTAAATAAGATAAGCAAAACCCACAACAGGATGTGAGTTAATATGCAGGGCCAATTACATTTCTTTTATGTATTTATATTCTCACTGACCTGAATCATACTTTGGAAAAGCAAGTTCAGCAACATGGAAAGCATTAGTTTGCTTTGATGATTTCAGGTAAGAGGCACACCACTGTTTGATGTCAGAGTTTGTAAAAAAGAATTTTAAAAAGGAGAAACACTCTTTTCCACCCCAATTGTGTGAAACTAGATTAATTACTTTGATTCAGTGTGACACAAGAACAAGCAGACTATTTCAATGTTTCTACATTTTCTTTACTATATAGTGAGTACTTAATAGGGGTGGTGTGAAGCAGGCCCTATTCGATTTGGATTTGATGCTGGTTTGGAGAATCAGCGATTCAGACACAGACACAGTTTTAAAAATTTTTCTACAGACCTTGAGGTAGCAGGTGTGGCTTGTGATCACTGCGATGCTGGGGCAGATAGTGTGTCCCACAGGAGCACAGGGGGGCCTCCATGTGCCTGGCAGAGAACCCATAAGTGGACTGGTTTACAGTGGACCAGTCCACTTCTGTGTGTGCTGGGCAGCACGCTGGGGGCCCTTGCTGTGCTCCCCTGGCTCAGCGATTGGCTACAGGGGGACTCCAGATGCCCCACCCCCAACCCAGGAAGCACCAGTCACTAAGTCGGGAGGGCGCAGGGGGCCCCCTGCATGCTCCCCAGCAGACCCAAAAGTGGACTGGAAGTGCTTCTGGTCCATTTCCAGGTCTGCTTCCAGGAGCCCCCTGTGTTTCTGTGGGACACTCCATGCACCCCAGCATTCACGAGCCCCTGCTACATAGAGATATGTAGAAAAAACATTTAGAGCTGTCTCTACATCCAAATCTCCAAATCAATTCGGAGGGTTCCAATTCGATTTGGAGAGATTAAAGGGTTCTCTGACTTGATTCGGATTTGGAGAATTGGGACGAATTTCCACTGAATCAAATCAAGGACCAAAGCTTTACACAGCTCTAGTACTTAATCATATTTTTGTCACACATTTCACAGTACAATGCAACTGTTCTCTTTACTACTGTATATTTGATGCAACTTGACAAAAGGAAAATTGAAAGGCTGATACAGTGAGTTTCTGTGCTACATTCTGAATTTTTCTTATCCTAAGTAGAAATAAGATTCCGCCTTTGGCCATATTTGGGCTCATACAAAAATACCCCACACAAAATACTACAATCCAGTGCGGTGCTTTTATTTGTTATTTTCTGTTTGTCAGGAGACAGTGCCGGGCCACTGGATTGGCTGGCTAACACCTAGGAGTCACTGATATATATATGCTAATGTGCAACAACTTTTCTCACTCACAATAGGGATGGTACTGCCATCTCAATACAATACAATTTAGCTCAAGTTTTTATAGTGGTTAAATGCATACCTATCACTTTCTGGTGAATGTTCTTCCTTTTCTTTTTTCCTTTTGTCAATGGGCTGGGTAGAATTCTATTAATTTTCCTTTGTGAATCTAACTGGTAGGTTTTTGGCTGCTTTAGTGGCATTTTTGGCACTTATAGATTGGAATTCTGATACCTCTGTGCTATGTGTACGTAAGTGTGCATACACAGACTGAGCATGTTCAGTAGCCGATGTGTTGGGCAGACCCATTCTGGACAAACAGGCTCCCTCTACACATGCAGGTAAAGAAAGGTGTGATGGGATCTAATGCATAATCATGCCTCCTGCCATGCCACACATGCACAGCAAGCAGCATGATTGTGGGATCATCATTAGGTCTCATCATGCCTCATTGCTGGTGTAGGGGGAGCCCAATCCCTGACTCGCTCTGCACCAGCAAGAAGCAAGCTCCCATGGCTGGAAGGCCCCCTCCGTTTAGGAACTTTCAGCTGCGGGGTTGCCCCATGCATCCCTGGGACTAGGGGATCATTATTGCCATGATCTTCCAGGCCTGGTTCACCCCTGCAGATGGAAGTCCCATCAGCCTCTGCTACATGTATAAATTAAAGCTCAATAGTAAACTTCTATGAAGTTACTACATATTTTCAAGGTCTAACTTTATAGTTGCTTGGAGCTTTTTATGGCATGATAGCTACTTTGTATGTGTAACTGGTCTCAAGGTAATTGCACAATTAACCAGTTTATTGTGTGACACCTGTAACATGTTGAGAGAGCCATAAAGATGTGTAAGTCATGAAAATGTAGCTTCCAGAAATCCATGACTATGGTGGGAATGCAGCTAACTGAGTGGTTAGAGCACTTACTCAAAAAGTGGGAGAGCTATCTGCCCTTGAGTCCCATTGAAATAACAGGGAGTCAAGACTCAGCACCACAAAGAACCAGCCACTAATTGTAAAAACACTGAAATTCGAAATTATCATTCCCAAACAATGGTTTAAAACAGTGGTTCGCAAACTTTTTAGCCTCAAGGCCCTCCTCTATAAGTGTTCTGAATGTTGTGTGCCCTGCCCCTGTGAGACTCACTGGTCTAAAAAGTTGTGTGTTGGTGATACAATATTAACTCTCTTCCTTATTTTAGTAATTAAATCACATTGGAAGATGTTAAAACTTCATAAAATAGTTCCCTAACATTAACTTCCCATGCAAACAGATTCTCTAGCTATGAGGAAGATGGTTTGTGCTCAAAAAGGTAGGGAACCCCCCAGACAATCTGTCTGTTAAGCCAGGGCCTATTGGAAAATTCTTGGAATTCCTGAATCAGCCTCTGACAAACTTGCACTAATTTTTACCAAACATAGCTTGAGTGCCTTCAACATATAGTGCAAAAATGTCTCATTTATGCATGGAATCTTATCTTTTCCCCAGGCAAAGATGAGATATTTAAATACATAAACATAATAACAGCTGCTCTTGGGCTCTTTTCTGCCCGCATTTCATGGTGCATCTATTTGCCATGTGTCTTTGTTCCCTCACTACTTCAGTGCAAACACCAGTGGTAAATTCTAGAGAAGGTTACCAGGCTCCTCCTCCTCTTCCTCTGGACAGAAGACACTTCTTCAGGTAGCTGTATACTATGAGTCTCCAAATGTTGCCCCATGAGTCCTTCATTATCCCAGATTGCTTCAAGAATATCAGGAAGATCTGTGTTCAGTGTGACAATCACAGTGATAGGAGGTTCGTAGAAGCCAGTCTGTGCGAACATGGTCTTAACACCCTTCAGCTGTTGTTTTATCATCATAGATTGCATCTCTTTAGAAGCGAGACTTTTAGTCTGTTTGGAAAATATAAGCGCCACTACAGTCTGAATAATGAAAAATCATTAATATATATGTGGCAGGTCAGCTATGGAGATGGAGAAAACTTAATCCAACAGCATGGATTCAAGAATCAACTATTGGGACTTTCAGACTGGAAACTTTGTTTATAGTAGTTAACTTTAAAATGTTGCCAAAATACACAATAAAGAGTGTGTGGCACAAGCATCAACTTCTATTGAGAGCAATTATATTGCACTAAGGATGAATTTAGGCACTAATTGCAAATTAGAAAGGAAGTAAAGCTTTGGGAATGGTGATTTTAACATGCATGTAATTAATAGGTTTGACTGTTTCTATGGGAACTTTTTAATAGAAATGTTGTCAAACATATTTTTCCTATTTTATCAAATTTTCCATTACATCAACTGTAGTCCAGTTGTCTCAATTTAAAAAAGATCAATATCTATGACTTGAGGGTGAAATGCAGCCTTGATTTGTTTAGAAAATGTATCAGCTTAATGGTATGTTCCTAGGCTTTCACTGAAAGACCAGAGACTGACTCTCAGCGGTTTTAGCCTCCAGTTGTCTTCCAACCAACATGACTCTGCTTTATTGTAAAAAGCTATAGTTTTTGAGAAACAAGCTGATTTTAAATAGCCAGGGAGAAATGCAGAGGAAACCCATCAGAAAAACCCAACAATTTTTATTCTAATTCCTTCTCTATGTGCTTTTAAAATTCTTTCTTTCCAGACTGATTTTTATTTTAGGGCTCTGAGGTTTTCATTCCCATAGACTAGAGCATCTTTTCCCTAAAATAAATTGGAGAAATTAATTGGGAGTCAATATAATAAGCTGAAACTTTTTCCCCCCCAGTTCTTAGTTGAGAGGAGGGTGGGAGAGCTGATGCTTTTTATATTAATTCTCTTTTTGTTTAACATATTGAACTTGGGTTTGTCAAACAAGTAGGATGAATATGCTTACCCCTCAGCTGGGAGGCATGTAATATTTCCTTTTAAGATATTCTTAAACATCAGAGAAAAAAAAGAGAAGTTCCTTACCAGAAACAGAATTTATATAAGATGTGTTGAGCATAGTCACATTTCACTGGGTGTGTGTACAATGGGTCTCAAGCCCTTTGAGCTTGAGACTATTTTGCTTTAGCATGATCCAGATGGTGTGCATGAACCCCACTTCTTCCTGTGGTTTGTATTACGGGCATAAAAGGGCTGTCTGCTTTTCCACACCTCATTTCCTCTCGACTGCCATGTCCCAGTATAGTAGTGTTGGTGGCATGATGTAGCTACGATGACCAGGGAACGTGCGAGAAGCATGGGTTTTTCACTTGTATTGAACCAAATGTGAAACTGGGAGAGATGTTAGTTACAGCCTAAGCTAAATAACAGATAAAACAATGACTTTTGTGTAAATCCATTATATAAATGAAAATCGTCATTTAAAGCAGGGGAAGAGGTTGTAAGCCTTGAGCAAAGAGAGGCTAGCAGAAGTAGCTAGAAATCAAGTAAGGAGCAGTAATTAAATATGAGACTAAGACTGTTTAAAGAGAGAGAGCATTATTATGATATGTGAAGTCCAGAGAAGTTAGCAGAGGGAGGCAAGTAAATTGTAATGAACCATAAAACCACTGTTCATGGTTTTTCCTGGTCAGTAAAGTTAAAAATTGTTGTTCCCAGGCCTGTCTTTTGAAGGAATTTTGTAGGGTTCCCTTGAGTAACAGGACTGTGAGGTAACATGGAGAGATGGTGCTATTAAAAAGCACTCTCCTACTGGGGACTGGGTGTTTCATTTTTCTGAGAGAGCTTTTTCTGAGGTTTAGCTGTTAATTACTTTCACCCTCATAGTTTCCATGAGGGCATTTAGTGCATTGGCTGATAGATCAGAATCAGTGCTAGGCATGAATAGGATCCATAGATTGTGATAGTTTCACTGTGGGGTGTGGTGACTGTGTTGACTCGTTTTGCTTCTGCTGTTCTGCTTAGTATTTGTTGATCAGCAGCGAGTTTCTTTCTGATGATGGGTTGGGTGGGTTTGGAGGTTGTCTAAAAGCCTTGCACAGAAAAGGGAGGGAGGGGGAAAGATTTCTCTCAAGGTCCGGTCTTCAAGTATACGCTCTAACTGTCTGATGATCCTTCTTATAGCTTCTAGTGTGGGATGGTATGTGACAATGGGGTTCAGGGTTAGCCAGGGGGTTTTCTTTTTGTATGGTTTGTCCAAGAGGTTTTTTTAGATGACATAGTTTCATAGTTGGTAGGGTCAGAAGGGACCTGAACAGATCATCAAGTCCAACCCTCTCCCATGGGCAGGAACGAGTGCTGGGGACAAATGACCCCAGCTAGGTGGCTGTCTAGCATCCTTTTGAAGACCTCCAGGGTAGGGGCAAGCACCACTTCCCTTGGAACTTGGGTCCAGCTCCTAGCCACCCTGGCTGTGAAGTAGTGCCTCCTGATATCTAGCCTGAACCTACTCTCAGTCAACTTATGGCCGTTATTCCTTGTTACTCCTGGTAGTGGTTGGGGGAACAGGGATTCTCCCGTAGCTTGCTGGTCCCCCTTGGCCAGCTTGTTGACGGCCACCAGATCCCCTCTCAGCCTTCTCTTGTGGGCTGAGTAGATGTAGTAGAAATAGAATTCAGTGATAATCTGAGATATAAACTTGGAGCAAGTGACCAAAGATATCTTATCTAGATAGAGAACAATATGGAAAGGATTTACTATCAATGCTTGGATCTCTCCCACACTTCTTGCCAAAAAGATAGCCACCAGGAAGGCTGGAGTGGCATGCCTTGGATGGTAGCTCCATGAGAGATACAAGTTCTAGGTTCAGAGCTTACTGGACTTTCCCTACTCATGGGACAAGAAATGCATTGGAAAATGACCCTGTGCTAAAATTTTCCTCCTTCCTCCCCACTACCACATGCAGAAGGACTTGTATTACTTGCTGGAATTTATGGCAAACCGATCAATTCTGGACCCTCTCCCATTTGCAAAGACAACCTGCAGGACCAAATTCTGGATTTCCCACATGTGGTACAGGGATATGTCTCTGCTAAGGCTGTCTACTTTGGAAGTGTGCCACTGAAAGATGCATCTTATGCATGCCCCAAGGCTCATGATGACCAAAGGCCTTGCATCTTTTAGTTAACGTGAAACATGGCAATGGTATTGTCTGACATGCTTTCAGTACTGCCTTAAGCTTCAGCATAGTTTCATAGTAACTAGGGTCAGAAGGGGCCTAGAGCAGGCCATCTAGTCTGACCCCCTGCCAATGGCAGGAAACAAGTGCTGGGGTCACAGGA
>JAGPOW010000261.1:200408072-200451607 GCA_030014935.1 Caiman crocodilus
TCATAAGGCCTATCTTGCTGCCCACATATCATTTTAGTAGCCCTCCTCTGCACCCTCTCGAGGCCGTCCACGTCCCTCTTGAAGTGCGGCGCCCAGAATTGGACACAGTACTCCATCTGCGGCCTGACCAACGCCGCATAAAGGGGGAGGCTCACCGCCTTGGACCGGCTTGAAATGCATCGTCGGATGCACGCTAGGGTTCGGTTGGCATTTTAATATGAAGTTTTGTCTCCTTGGATGACTATAGCCTTTTCATCTGAAGGTGGTAATATATGCTCCCCCCTTTAGTAGGAATTGTCAGTCATGACAATTCCTCCAACCTGTGCTGGGAGGAAGGGAATGGGACTTCTCTGCATACACTGGATGGTTCCTTCTGTCGTGCAAGTGAAGACTTGAGCAGCAGGCGAAATTATCCTTGCCAGCTGCTAACGGAAGCTGAAAAGAAGGTTCTATGACAAGAGTGCTTCCTCTTATGAAAGCGCTGAAACTTTCTCAGTAGCTCCTACAGTTGAGGTACATGGATAGATATATATGCAGAACAGCAACAGAAGACTTCTTTATATATATAGGTAGATCTCTGTAGGTGTGCGCATGTGTGTGTGTGTAGATACAGCTACACACACACACACACACAGACATATCTATATAAATCAATCAATCAATCAATCAATCTAATATATAAAGTCTTCTGTTCCTGTCCTAGAAATGTATGCCCATAATATGACTGGTAAGTTTGCTTTCATTTGAGGGTAGGTTTACAAATGCAGAGGTTATTTTAGAGGTGGCGTAATGTCTCATTGGTCTTGAAGCTTCCTTTTGAAAGGAAGTCCTTTTGATGTTGTACCTCTTGAAAATCTACATCCTTGAAGCCAAGAATCTATGGCCACGGAGTGTGAAGTGATATCTACTGCATTTAAAGCAACCCACAGGGATATCCTAGCCACCAACAGAATCACCAACTAAGGAAGGGCACTTGATGCCTGAAAATTTGTCCAACAGTTTCCTCAACTATACACTTGTTCCAATATAAAAGATATCACAGAAAACCCTTGCCTCATACATTACCTGGACTATCAGGGTACAAATAGACTCCAACACTGCTAAGGCAAACAATGCAGTCTTCTGCTATTCTAGAACAGCAAGGTTTTTATAGCAGGAGGGTAGAAAATATGCAGGCAGAAATTAAAGCTAAATGATGATGCCAAGAAAAGATACAAGGAGGCCAATCATTAGAATTGAGTATATATGCAAAACAAAACATACTCAAATGTATAGCGTCTTGCTGCATTTCCAGTTGCTAGTTTGCAAATATCTATTGTGTACAATCTACAAGCAGCTTGTGTTCAACTGTGATAATCTGGAACCATTTTTTTCATAAAACAATCTGTATACATTTTTTCTAGCTTATTTTGAGGCCCTCCAACAGATTTTCCTTTTCACAAAATAAATCCAATATTTGTATAACACAGAAATATATTTAAAGGAGAAAATAATTACCCACAGGTTATCCTGTTCACCAATACTGGAAGAAGAATTAACCTGACATTTTACTAAATCAGTCAGAAAAAAATTGCCAATGTTGGAACCGTGATGGTTATTAAAGTGCTCTTTTGGAGAGGAAGAAAGAGCTTGAAACTGTTGGATGCACTCAGAAATCATAAAGAAAACTAGGGGTTTTAAATGTAAAGTCCAAAATTCTGCAATAATAATATACTTAACTACCTTTCACAAGACTATATAGATATTTAGGATGTTTCTTATTTTGCTATTCTCCAGTTATACAGTTTGGGGTCAATATATCAAATTCTAAGGACCTCTGTTATTGCCAAAAAACTATAATTTGTGGATCAATGGGGAAAAGAAGTGAATGGATGTCTCCATACTGAAGACCAGGGTACAAACTGTACTCACAGGAAAAAATTATTTCCCTCCTTCATTAATAGAAACTCAATATAAAATACTTATCAGTGTGTATTTTACATTGCATGAATTACCCTGATATAGTTCAGTCCTCCAGATTTATGCTGGATAAACTATGCACAAGAGTGTTTCTGTAGTAAATTCAGTGTTTCTGTAGTAAATTTCTGAATGAAATACATGCATATAAACATGATTCCCATTGCCTATGAGATGCACGAGGGACCACTAAGGCAGTTAGCTTATGCATAGGAAATGGAAACATTTTTTGCTGAACAGGCTAGTAGATTCTTACCTTGCTAAGAACAATTTTACACTAGCTCTCTGCATCAAAATAAGAAGTGTGAGTGGGGGTATCGATGTTCTGGGGAGCTATGTCAACTAACATGGAGTCTGCAACTAAAAAGAAATGAATGGGCTGAATCCCTGTGCAAGGAAAACAAGGTATTCAGCCCAGTCAAGCGTTCCTCCAAAATTACTCATCACTTTTGACCATCTTGGCTTCAGTCTACCCCTTTCTAAGATAAAACAGATCTTGGTTATTCAGAATGTAAAACATATACCTTAGGGGTGGACTGAAGTTGAGATGGTCAAAAGTGATGAGTAATTTTGAAGGACCCACTTGACTAGATTGAATTATATAGTTTTCCTTGCACAGGGATTCAACTCAGTCAGTTCTTCCTAGCTGCAGATCCCAAATTTAGCTTGAAGATTCCTCTTCCTTTAAATGGAAGCAAATGAAGTGCTTGCTTACAATATTAAAGTCACTAAATTGGTCTGTTCCCAAATCAATTAACTGTTTATATTTTGAAATGCTGAGGAAAACACAAATTTGTGAACAGACACACATCTGTTGGTACTATCAGAGTTTCCAGCATACTGAACCAGTTTGCTCTGATATTATTTCTGCTTCAGGATTTCTCTTCTAATTACACTGTTACATTTGTAAGAGGTGATTAGATTCTTCTCCTATAAGGTTTCAAGTATTTCCTTAGCAGACAATTTTTTTTTTCTGCTGAAACCCATGAAAGATAGCTTACAAGTGCCGACCACCTCAACCTTTAAGTCAGCTAGCACAGAGACCAACAGCATTGCAGACATGGTGGTTCAGACTCTTCAGACTCTCCTTTGAATGCTACAAGTCTTCTAGGCACTATGAGAACATGTTTGGCTTGTACAGCCATGCTGAAGTCCATACTGTCATAGTTGCTTTGTAACTGCTGCTTTAGCCAGCCAAAATAAAGCTACCATGGATATAACTCCCGCCACAGTTTAGGCATCTATCACCAGAGATGAGAGGTTAATTAAAAGGCTCATTGGTCTGTTTAGTAAGGTAGCTACTCTGAACAGGTTGCGTTTCTTCTCACAGGAGAGAGTTTCATCTGAGAAGAAACAAATTGAACATTAAAGACCATCTTTCCAAAGGAAAGTCTGTGGCTTGATAACCAGGACAATTTTAAGGACATAGCTATTCAGTACTATAAATAGCCAGGTGTACTATACCGTTCCTTTGGTTCCCTGACTCCTACCACATTTTCTGCAGAAGTCATGATACCACTCAGATATTGCAAAAGACTCCCTACATCCCAAATGGAATTTCAGAAATGGAAGTTTAGTTACTGCTGTTTCATGCATAATTAAAATAGGTTTGGATATCCAAAACATCTAATGCCTAGGATGGAAAAGTGCAGTGAAGAACAATGCAAACCCTTATCCTGCCAGACCTCAATCCTGTCCTGAAATGACTATATGGCACCAGGAAGCAAGGAAATGATATCTGAGTACCCCACTTCACTCTAGGTACCCAGGACCCATCAGGTGCAGCAGCAGAAGTAGCAATCCTGCCCTTCCTATCTTTAAACAGAACCTACAACTTTACTTTTGGAAACTGTTACTTCTGATGCACTTGTAAAACTAACTTGTTTGTTTGTGCCTAGTGTCAGGCTTAGTTTTATGATTATTTGCACAGTGTGGCTCAAAGATGACTAACAATCAACAGCATAGCACAGCAAAGCCTAACTTTGAAACAGGCAAGAAGAGTGGGAAAAACCAGATACGGCTGAAGTTTTATATTTAACAACCTTTCTATAGTGCAGGGGTAGGCAATGTTTTTTGGCTGGAGTGCTGAAAACCTCCCACAATGCCTACCTTGGAAGGTGCCAGAGTGCCAGCATGCCAAAAAAAATCAAAATGATGGCAGGGGGTACAAGGCCAGATGCCCTGCTTGTGCCTGTTGTCTCCCACCCAAAGCCCCTGCCCCCCAGCCCTGCTGCCCTGTTCTCCCTGCCCAAAGCCCCTGTCCCCCAGCCCAGGCTCTGTGGCTGTCAACAGCTACCCTGATGCTGGGTAGCTGCTGGAGCCTAGGCTGCTCCCAGCAGGGCTTGCAGGATCCCAGCTGCCTGCTGGGAGCAGCCCAGGCTCCCAGCTGGCAGCAGCTAACCAGAGCTGGGGATGCTGCCACAGCTAGAAGGCTGCAAACAGCTGCTCCGGGCTCCAGAGCCCCAGCATCAGCTCTGTACCAACACATGCCCGTGCACCTCGGAGCGGGCAGTGGGGGAGGGCCCTGAGGCAGCGCAAACCTGGTCTCTCTCCTGCTCCAGGCACAGAGCTGGTGACTGGGCTCTGGAGCCCAGGTCAGCTGTTTGTAGTCAGCCTGGGCTCTGGGCAGCTGCACCAGGCTCCACAGCCCTGTCATCAGCTCCATGCTGGCTGAGAGTGGGGGAGAGGCTAGGGTTGCACTGCCTCAGGCCCCTCCCCTACTGCCTGCTCCGAGGCATGGGTGCACAAGCTGGGAGAACTGATGCCAGGGCTCTGGAGCTCAGAGCAGCTGTTTGCAGCCATCCCTGGCTTTGGGTAGCTGCTCCCAGCAGGCACCTGGGATGCTGGAAGCAGCCCAGGAGCTACCCAGAGCCAGGGGTGGCCGTGACATGCAGAGCAAAATGGCCCTGCATGCCATGCTTGGCATGCATGCTGCGGGTTGCCGACCCATGCAATAGTGGGTGTAACAGGAATGCAAGTACGGATTTCTACTTTGACAGAAGCTGGAAGGACTGATTTTCTCCAACTACAAAGGACTAAAATACGTGAGAGGCAGTGAAGAGCAACTAACCTTTTTGTAATTAAAACAGATTTAGGGATGAAATAATTGATTGGGTGTGAGAGGGGAATCTTTATTAAATGTAAATGCGAAAATATTTAAAAATGAGGCTGGGGGGGATTGAACTGGGGGAGCAAATTAAGGGAAACAGCTGTGCTAGCTACCAAACTGCTTTATTTTACTGTACTGAGACTAGATGTCAAATCTGAAAACTGTTCTGCATTTTAATTGGATAAGGGCCTCCATCTGACAACTTTTTGTTAAACTGCTTCATGTTCAGTAAAAAAACAAAATGTGCTTGCCAAAAGACAGAATTTCCAAGTCAAATATACTCAATTACTCAAATCACAAGTATTAATACATTTCTGTATCTGTCATTAAGCACTATTCATCACTGATTATAAAAGAGCAACAATTTCCCATTTTCTGTGCATCTGCATTAATCTTAATGTTGCTGATCTCTTTCAAATCACTGAACAAATTTGAATAGCAGCATAGTCTTCTTAGAGCCCTAATCACTCCATAGAAATCAATAATTGTTCTTCCATCTATACATGCAAGACTACAGTAGATCCTGCTAACATTAAAAGGCTTTCAGGATTCAAAAAACAAATCAAACAAAAAACCTGAAAGACATTACAAAGGAAAAATTTACTCTACTTCCCCTAAATTCACTTTGACAGCTTGCTACACTTTCTAGATATGTGAACTTCATCTATAACAGTTCTAAAAGAAAAGAAATTGCAGCAGCATTATGACCTATAATGAAATACCAATGGCAATTGGTTAGAAGACAAAGCATGTATTCCATAATTAAAACTGTCAGCACAAGTGAAGAGACATTACCTTCAAGATTGTAATATTCCAGGTAAAACTCTCTACTGATTTTTGAAGCTTTCTCTCCTTTAAACCTTCCTTTGCTCCTATAGCTTGCAGGTTTTCATGAAACTCCATTGCTGTAGAGGGTGAAAAAAAGATTAAATTAGTATCTCTTGTACTTAAATTTGATTTTATGAAAGTTAGATTTCTTAGAAACATTTCATTTTAAACACTTCCTGGAGCTGCTGTCCCCAAACCTATGATAAATCTCAACTAGAATAAGGAAAAGGTAAGAGCCTGAAAATAAAGTAATAAAAGAAAAATAAAAGCAAACGAGAGGTGTAAAAGTTGTCCAAATGTTCTGTTTCTGTCATAGAAACTTAACTAGCAAGTTGATGCATTTCTCTTCTTTAAGCAAAAGTCAGCATTTGTAAGTATTTATTGGGTTATAAAAAGTATAATCATACAGTAATATATTACTTGTAATATAGTTACTTAAATAATACACAAAGTGTTCAGATATATTTACTATGCAAAAAACGTGAAATATTTGCATTCAGATTTGTTGCACTGTATTTAAGGGGCTTTTTGTGAGTCCCTATAGTATTGAAACAGTGAGAAATATCCTTTGACAATTTTTTTTTTGCATTTGGAGTTTGACTCTAGACCATATAATTGTGTCCAAATCATAACATGCTGATTTCAATGAACAGCACAGATGGAACTTTACTTTAAGAAAAATAATTTGCCTTCAACATTGCTATAGTTTCATATCCTATATAGAAAATTGTAAATAAAATATTGTTATTTTCTTCATAATGGAGCTGTAGACCATCTTCGTAATGGCATAGGCAATAGCCCAACAGACAGTTCAGCAGTGAGGTCTGCTAACGGTGAAGAACATGGTATAGGGAATCATGCTCTGAGGATTAGCTTTGGCATCATAAAGGAATGTTCAGGAACAAAGTGGACGTGCCACTAAACCTCAAACCACAACCAAGTACTCATCTCATTGCAATGTTATGGTCCAAAGGTGGGCACTTATTTCAGATGGCACACCACTTAAGTTCTTGTGAGCTGTTAGGAGCCACACACATACAGTCTTTCAGAAGAGATCATCTTAACAAATTATAGGTAAAAAATAAATCATATATTAAAAATCAAGCCTCTACTATAATGGATTTTAATTTTATTTCAAAAAATATTTTGGGGGTTTGAGGGGCTGCTTATGAGCTAGGTCCTGAGAGCTGGCCTGGTGTGTCAGGGGGGAATAGAGGGAGGTGGAGGCAGAGGGCCTGTGTAGAACTCACCTGTGCATTGCAATACAGGTGTGGTTGTCGCTGTTGGATTTGAAATGGCATTCAAAGGTCTGCTTTTTGGGAACTGACTTACAGGTACAGATAATGTATGTATTATAAGGATTCAAGACAGGCACCAGGGGTTAACTGATTTCTAAGAGCCTGCATTTCAAGCATACAGTTCCATATAGCCCTGGAAGCAGACAGTGTGTCTAGCTTGACAAGGCCAATGGATGGACACAACCTGAGAACTGAGGGGGCATGTACCATATCTAACATAACAAGGTCAACAAGAACACAAAGTCTGGGAACCAAGGGAGTATGTACTATACTGCTCATAACATGAGACAAGTGGTACCAGCTACAAGGTCTCAGAGCAGGGGGGGCGTGAGTCCCATTTTTGTGTGAACAGACCAAATTAGGAGAAGGCCCAGAAGGCTACATGGATGTGTGACCACAGAGAGACAGCTATCCAGTAGGGGTATATGAAGCTTCAGTAGCTGATTCGATTCGAAAGAGATTTGGCTAAATTCGGAGACCGAATCTTCGAATCCAAATTGAATAAGGAGACCAAGTAAAAGCTCCTAATCAATTCAAAGCATCCAAATCAATATGGAAAGCCTTCGGCTGCTTTGGTGATTTGGCCATAGACTAAATAGGCAGCTGACAGATGCCTCCAGCTGGTAAGCCTGTTGGTGTTGGGGGAGAGGGGAGGGAAAGGGCATGGGGGAGGGAGGGAGGGATTGGGGCTGGGACAAGTAGTCTAGCTGGGCTGAGAGGTGCATTACTTGGGGAGCAGGGCGCTGCTGCTTGCCCAGCTAGGGCAGGCAGGGGGACAGGATGCAGGTGCAGCTCGCTCTAGGCATAAGGGGGCAAGCAGCAGCAGGGCATAGTCCCTGCTCCCAGCACTTCTGCAGCCACATCCTGTACCTTGCATGCCTCCTGACAAGTGGCAGCAGGGCAGAGCCCCTGCTCCCAGAGTTGATGTGGGCACAGCAGCACTGGGAAAAGATGCTATGCCCTGCTGCCTTCTGGAGCCAGTTGCATTTGCATCACATGTCCTGCCCCGCACCAGCTGGGCAAGCAGCAGCAGGGCATAGCCCCCATGGCTCCCCCCCACCAAGGCAGAGGAAGACACAACTGAAGGAGCTGCTGGAGAAGCTCCCATGGCTGCCCTGCTCATCCCCATCCCCATCCATTGCCCGGCACAGCCTCGTGGCACTGAAAAAAAAAAGAAGCCTTGCCTTCATTGCCTGTAGCAGCAGTGTTTGGGGCCTCTGAGGGCTCATGGCAGAGCCCCTCTGTCTTCCCCCTCCCAGTGGGGGGCAGCAGGGATTGCCCCCGCCCTTGGCACCCATGGCGCGGATGCAGCAGATCCAAATTGAATACATCCCTATTTGCACAGCCCTACCAACCAGAGATAGCCACAAATGGAGTCATTAGGAAGGAAGGAGAATACAAAAGCAGAGATGTGAGAGTAACAAAAGGGTCCCTTCTTATCTTCCTTTCTGTCCCTCCCATCCCTCTTTCTCCTCCCCCCTGAGAGGGGTCCCCATCTCTACCCCTCTTCCCCACATGAGCAACTGCTGCCTCCTGAGTTAGTACCCCCCCCCCCGAGAGCGCTGACTACTAGGAGGTGTGCCAGGAGAAGTGGTCCCCTCACAGCTGATCCCGCTGACCTGGAAGTGCCGGTGGCATGCCTCTTCCAGGTGCATGTTGACAGGATCAGCTGGCACAGGGGGACTCTCCCCGCAGTCAGCAGGATTGGCTGTGGAGGGACTCCCCCCAGTTGCTGAATTTCCCATGTGTCACACAGGAAGGGTCTATGAGGCCATCATGGACCGAGGGCATACCAGAAGCCCAACTCATGCACCCCACTGGAGAAGGAGCTGTGGGCCTCAGCATCCCACCTCCAGACTGCTGACACCTAAAAGAAACAGCCTCAAAGTGGAGTCACCAGATGTACTTGGACTCTAATGACAGCTCTAGGATTGGCAGATGTATGGAACTGTTTGATTGTCTGTATTGTTTCTTTTCTGTTATCACTGGGTATCAATAAATTTACAAAACCTCTGCATCTCATTAGAAAAGCAGAAAGGTTTGACAAATGTCGCATTTTATAACAGTTTCCCATATTACTATCATCCAATTCTAGAATCAAGAAGATCTAACATTAATTATACTTCATACACCTGCAAACAAAGGAC
Organism: Caiman crocodilus; assembly: GCA_030014935.1. Classification (NCBI taxonomy): domain Eukaryota; kingdom Metazoa; phylum Chordata; order Crocodylia; family Alligatoridae; genus Caiman; species Caiman crocodilus. Next base: position 200,417,411 of record JAGPOW010000261.1, read on the forward strand.
TTATATTTTACAGCTGCATTTTTATTCACATATCACAGTTTTTTCCTCCCAAAATTCTCTTTTGTCAGAGAAGGTTATTTCTAAAAGTTATCTGCAAATAATAATATTTTGGAATAAGGATTATATAGACTGTCTTTTCCATTCATTTAACTAATGACTGAATATTTTTAAGTGATTTAACTAAAAGAAGCTACTGTACAGTTCATCATTCTCAGCAAATTACCAAAAAGGCTACTATATTAAATCCATTCACTCAAGCTGCTGGAACAAACCTTATAGTGCGCATCCAGGCAAACACACATGTGCATCTTGCAGTGTCTCAAAGCCCTTTGAGAGGCTGCAAGAGACATGTGAAGGAATGAGAAAACATTCCCTGCACTGTGAAGTTGCAGCACAGGGAAAAATTAGAACCCTGGATATCCAGGGAGAAAAAAAAACCACAGTGCAAAAAAAAGTAGGGCATGGCACAGTCCCAGACCATGCCCTGAGGCAACCAGAGGCTGGGTCCTCCACAGAGACACTCTAGCAGCAGCCAGAGCATCTCTACGGCTGGCCCTCATCCTGATGCTGAAGCACACTGCCTGCCTGTGCAGGGCAAGCAGCGTGCCAGCTGCAGGGAGTTGGACCAGTGCCAGTAAGTAGGGGGTGAAGAGGGGGGAGGGGACCATGGGAGGACCTCTGCCGGGCCCACCTGCTTCCCCAGCCCCCCGCAATTGCTGCCGCACTCAACCCCACCCCCTGCCTGCCCCCAATCCCTGCTGTTCCTGGCTCCATCCTTTGCTTGTCCGCCTCCCCCCATCACTGCCCTGCCCAGTCCCATCCCCTGCCTGTCCCGCAAGCCCCTCCCCCCATCACTGCCCTGCCTGGCCTCAGCCCCCCCGATCACTGCCTCTCTGGGGCCCAGCACGCCAACAATTAAAAAAAAACCAACAACCCCTCCCTGCACTCACTGACAGTAGCAGCTGCCTTGGAGGTGACTGGGACCCCCTTGGACAGTGTGGGCCCTTCTGCCCCCCACTGCCCCATGCTGTGTGGGTGGCAGGCTTTGCCAGGAGGCCCTCACCAGCTACTGCCGGTGAGTAGAAGCTTTTTTTTTTTTTTTGGGTCTTTTACATGTTGGAGGCTGGGGTGGGGGGGCAGCCTTTGGGAGGGCTGGGGGTGCAAACAGGGAATGGGGTCAAGTGGGGCAGCCATCAGGGGCTGCAGAAGCTGACAGGGGATTGGGCCAGGCGAAGCAGCAATCTGGGGGCCTGGGGGAGCAAGTGGGGGTGGGGCATGTGGGCTCTGTAGGGGAAAGTGGTAGCCCCTGTGGGGGCCATTTGGCCTCTATTGGGGGGGCTGTAGCCCCTGTGGGGGGCAACAAAACATAAAGGTGTTTAGAATTCACTTTATTGTGATGATAGAGACACTGGTAGGCTGATCGCTGTATCTGTTTCTCTCTCTCTAGTGGTCTTTTGTTTTAGTTGTAGAGAAGCATGGATTTTGGGGTGTTTTACAGAGTGACTTTGGGATTTTTTTATCAGGGATGTTTCAGTTTTCAAATACGGAACACCAGGATTCTTGCTAAAGAGGCAAGTGGCAGGTCCCTGCTTGCTCAGAGCTGGCACCTTGGATCCAGTTGGCTGTGGCTGACCACCTGGCCAGTTGGGGCAAGGAGGACATGCTTTGACAATTCAAAGCAGGCCACCACACCCGGAACATCTTCTGGGTGATAGCTGCCCCGATGGCTGGGCAGAAGCACACATGGCAGTAGTGCTGCACAAAGGCCAACTTTGCAGCCACAGTGCACTGGCAGCAGGCCCAGAGGGGCAGATGCCTCATCTGGGTCTGGCAGGTGCACATCAGGTCACAGCCAGGCAGCAGTACCCACTGCCAGACTTCTGCAGTGTATAGCGGGTGCAGGGAACTCTCAGGGCTGCTTCCGCAGTCCAGCTGGCACAAGGGTATGTGTCCCCACATACCAATTGGCTGGGCACCAGAAACTCCTGAGAGCGAGCAGCCCTAAACAACTTGACAGGGTAACTTTTTATACTGCTGGGGACAGCACAGGTACTGGACCTGGGCTCTAGCTCTCCCTGGCAGCAGATCCAGGAAGAGCGAGGCAGGGTTATTTTGCCCCAAGTGGCACGATTTGCCCCATGCCAAAGTGCATGTCCGGGCATGTGCACTGAGGCAAAAAGCCCCAGCTCAAATTTGCACTGCTTGTATTTGAGCTGCTGCAAGTGCACATGCTTGCATGTGTGGGCACAACCATAATGTGCAGGCCTCCAGCTGTTTCAAAGCCTGCAGTCCATGAGCAGCCTTCATTTCCAGTTCCTTTGCTAAATATTAGGAATTTAGAAAACAATGCATCTTTTCAAGACTAACTTGGTTTAGCTATTTCCTAAGGAGGGGTCAGAGCTGTGAAACCTAATTGGATATATTGAAGTGATATCATTGCTAGAATGGTTTACGAGATATGCAAAAGGAATAAATTCTTGTGGGTGGTATCTTTTATTGAACCCATTAGATGGTTGTTACAGACACAGGTGAGCTTTCAGGTATCACAGTACCTTTCTTCAGTCTGATACACAAAAACATGCCTATGCCTATACCAAGCATATAGTTGGCCCAATAAAAGATATCACCCACAAGAATTCCTGCCTCTCGCAAATCAGAAGATATTTATCTTCCTCCATCCACAATTAAGTTCCTGAGATGGGGAGGGCATAAACCACAGCCCACTCCTCTGGACAGCTCTTTTTGCTCAGTCCAATAGCTTTTGTGAATCCCATAATTAGAATTACTCCCTGCATTGTAAACAGAGTTCAGACACCTAACTTAAGGGTTCTAATTCCACCAGATGGCACTGAACAACTCAAAAATAGGCACTGAAATGGTGAACCTAAGTCCTCAAACTAAACCCAAGTAGCTGAATATTTTGCTTGTGCTAGGAGGTGGCCACTTCCTGTATTATAACTAGCAACCAAATAATAACAACTTAAAACGGAAAAATACATTCATATTGATGTTGGGGAGAAAACAAAGGAGAAAGGATAATTTCTCATTCATAAATAAACTACTGAAAGTGGAATAAAAACACATTTTCACAAAAAGCCATTGGTATAAACCCACTGTAAAAATCCCTAAATATAGATGCTCTTTCATACTGGAGGCATAAAAAACATGCTTTTGCAAGAGAACTTCCTACCGTCTTGTAAATGCAAGTTCTAACCTAGCTCTTGTTAAGATGTATGAAATGAATCTAGTATTCTAGGAGGTTTCATTACATTTAGGATTATCTCATTAATATTTTGGACTGTCTGGCAGCACTGAAGTTGCTAACATACCCCAGACTACACTAAACCTGATATGTTAGATTATTCATAGATGTATTTCTGTATATACCATCTGTCTAATTCACAAAGCACAAATTACTCATCTTTTCTATCTTTGCTGACAGCTGTTAAGATGCACAAGCTAAAGTTTTTCAGAGAGTTTTGAAGAACACATATGATGCCTGAGAATGCATAGACAATTTTTATTTCATAACAACTTGCTGTATTTACACAAGGAAACCCCCCGCACAAGATAGTTGAATTCAATGTTATTTGTCAGAAGATCTTGTCTTCTTTGCCAGGACCAAACTTGAAATGTGAGAAAATGGCAAACAATTCTAATTATGGTCTTCCTTGATTTAGACAAGAACTCATTCAGCATCAACAATACTAATTCTGCATTGCTGACCTAACAGAAGTAAGCAAGGCTGCCCTACACAGAGATCTACAGGGGATTGTCTCATTAGAATCCAGTCCCCTCCCTCAGTGGCCAAAGCTTCATTCTAAAGCATTTCTTGTAATTTTTCAGTTAGCTCATTTGGCTAGCTGCTGTTGCAATGTGCACCTCTGGAAACTCAAATAAGTAAGCACTGCAAGAATTAGCTCCTTTTCCTGGATGGCCATCCTGTGCTGAATAGGAAGCTCCTTGCATTCCCCTTCCTTACATCTGTAGAATGGTATTTCATAAATTAGCTCGTGGAGGCTTTTTATGTGCCTGTTCTGTAGCATTAAGAGCTATGGGTATTTGCATACATGCAAGCGCTGCAGCATTGGGTACTTTGAAAAGCACCCAACACTGCGTTGCTTGGAGTTGTATCAATGGTGAAATGCACATCAGCGTGAAGAAAATGGTGGTGGTATGCTTTTGAACTAAAATACCTTGAAGGTGTTTTAGTTCAAAAGTGCACTGTTGTTGTTTTCTTCATACTGATGTGCATTTCACTGCTTATACAACTGCACGTGGCATAGCCCGGTACATGTCTGCTCCCACGCGTCGACATAATCGAGTTTGCTCTGAAGTGATGAATCTCCAGTGTGCCTGAGAACTATGAAAAGGTATGTGTATAAATGCCCTTTATGATTAAACAAACAATCCATTAATTAGAATTGCCCATACGGAGGTGTAGCACCTTCCTGAATAATATCATCATTATTAAATAAAAACATCAACCTATCATTGTTGCAGAGTATCAAGTATTGGACTGATCACCTAGAAATAAAATGACTGGCTGAAGTGATGTGCCAAAGGTGCAAAGATCTAGCTCCGGCAGATTATCAGGGAGAAACTAGGTTGATTACAGGTCTTCTCATGAAAATGCTCTATTTCCAATCTCCTAGCATGCAAACTGGAAATTCTTGCTTTTTTGCGGGTAAAAATTGACCATCAAAAGTTGTTTGCTTCCAACCTGGCACAGAACACTTCCAGATGCCCTACCTTGGGACGATCTCCCTTTGGAAGATTCTTTCAGGGAACTTTACTACATGAATACAATGGCTAAGTACAGACAATCAAAAAGCCTGTGAATGGATTGATTCAATCTTCACAGGTTAGTCTAAGCCACAGATTGAACAGATAGGCACGAGAACAGACATTCACTTTTGATTCTGGAAATGCAGCTACTTGTCAGCAGTGGCTCAGACTAGAAGCTGGAGGGAGCTAGAGCACACCTCCCTGTTCAGCTGGAGCAGACAGCTTGGGCCAAGGCAAGCTCACTCATTCTACGCAAGGGGATTTGCAGAGGATGGTGCAAAGCTTCTTGGGATGCTGGGGACTGTTAGTCAACTTGAATCTGGAGGATCTGGGACAGAAGTTCAATATACTGCTTTAACCTAAATCAGTTATATCTGATACTACATCCATTCTGACTTAACTTAAACCAGTTGTGGCCATTTTGAAAGTGGTTTCATGTGCACTGAACTTCTGGACTAGGGACAGACATTCAAAATGCTGGAGCCTAAATTAATCCTTTTTTAATTCTTTTTTTTTTTTTTTTTTTTTTTTACAGGTTAGTTTAACCTGCCTAGGTTGAACCAATTTGCAGGTGAAAAGACATTCACAAAATGCAGGCACATGCCTGCAGCGGTTCAGGCCAGGAGCAGGGGGGTACTACAGCAGCCCTCAGCTGCAGGGAAGTTGTGCTGGAGGGTGGGGTATGGAACTGGCAGTAGCCAGGGAACTGACCAGGGAAGGGGTTCAATTCCCTCCTCCCTGTCCCACTGGCACATAATCAAGCTGGGGTCTGCCAGGTGCTGCTCCCTTGCTGCTGCAATAGTGGGACCAGAGGTGTGGCCCACACCAGAGGTGTGGCTGGTTAGCTTGGCCCCTGAAGCAGAGGGGGCAGGGAGGGGGATTATTCCCTCCTGTACCTCCACTGCCCCAGGGGACCACAAGAGTGTCTGCCCACCCTGACTGCTGCCACTGCTCACTCCCTGTGCGGGGCAAGCAGCAGGATAAGCCCCTTCCTGCCCCTTCTGCCAGACTCATAGATTTCACGCACATTAGGGGCTGGAAGGGACGACACGAGATCATAGAGTCCAGGCCCCCTGCCAGAGGCAGGAAGTCTTTGGGGATCAAGTGATCCCAGCAAAAAAAGCATCCAAACACCCTGAATGAGTCCAAAGTAGGTGCTTGCACCACCTCTGGGGGGAGTCTGTTCCAGACCCTGGACACTAGGACTGTGAGTTTTTCCTTGTGTTCAATCTAAATCGGCCATCTAGGAGTTTGTGGCCACTGGACCTTGTCATCCCTTGGGGTGCCCTGGTGAACAACTCTTCTCCCACATCGTGATGCACTCCCTTTATGTACTTATAGGCTGCCACCAAGTCCTCCCTGAGCCTTCTCTTCTCCAGACTGAAGAAATATTTCTAGACTATTCTGTTTTTTGACAGTCCACCCTTTGCAAAGGTAAAATACTTTCTGACAGGCTATGAACAATTCCACATTAATTCATACCTAGCATATTGTGATGGACAAGACAGAAGGCTGACTGCCAACAACTAAACTAAGCTTGAATTGATAATACAACTCACATACTGAGTGTCTTATTGCTTTGACATGCTTTATAAACAAAACCTGTACTTTAAATGAGAAAACATGCAAGTTAAACAGGATGACCACCTGATAACAATTCTGAGTTATCATTTGCCAGAATAATTCAGAGCTTGGAGTTTAGGTTTACTTTCTGATTCCTGAACTGTGATAATTATAACAACACAATTCTTATCGGACAAAAATAAGGCCCTGCACAGCTTGTAACATGCAAATGAGACATCACACATTACCATTTTACCAGCAAGCAATTTACCTGAAGCAGCAGGCAAAGTGTGTTTCTATTGCTGTCCTATGTACTAGGTCTATCCGTTTGAAGTGCCAACAGTCCTTTTTCAGAAAAGCTAGTTCTATTTATCTATTTTGTTGCCTATTTGTGTGAGATGATAACTTACAAAGTTACCTCACTCTCTCTCTTTGCTTTCGCTGGTGAATTTTTCTTTAATCCTTTACAAAATTAAATAACATTAATATAAAGTTGTCAATAGTCATATTTTTTTTTCTGGAAAAGACAACTTTTTATGTTAAAGCCATGAGTTGAAAACCGTTTTTAATTGGTGATCCTCGATGCTATAGTAATACTGTACAAATTTGTAAGTGCTGGAAGGTAATATGATATAGCAAAAATTGCTTTTGCCCTTTTTTTTTTGATCAACTATGTTTTCTTGCATGGATGGGTGCATACGTGTGTACGCATGTGTTTGTACATGAATGTGTAAAAACTGGCTTTTGTTGGAGCACTCTGGAGAAACTAGAGGGTTAAGTGAGATAACATCAAAATAAACACACTTGATTAACAGAGGAGATGTATTTTTAGTCAAGCAGTTGTCTACAATTCTCTTGGGTTTCTTCCTTATCAATCCTAGAACTTCCTGAGAAATACTTGAGAGAGAAGCTCAATTTGTAGGAAAAGAAACATTCCACCTATGCTTCTACAATGGACTAAGAGAACTTCCTTGAAGTTGGCCAGGAATCTTTGGCCAAATAATGAGAACAAGACTTAATATATTTGATGTTTCTAAGTTCAGGCTATGCTATAATCAGTACAGCTGTATCACATGTGATTTCCCCCTTCCCTTTTAGTGATATTTCTATACCAGAACAAAGGTCCTAATGGAGACATAGTTATAAATGCAAAAATATGTTTTTATTCTATATTTTTCCTTCTCAAATTGGTAGAAATATTTTGGCAAAAGCATTTTTTTTTGCTGATATATGCTGTAAGTTTGTAAAATAACTTTTGTAAGCACAGCTACCAGCAGAAAAGTAAAATGCATATATTAGTATACATTAGCCAACAGTAATTATAATATTAATATATATTTTAATATATATTAGCTGAAGGTAAAACATAAGGAAAAAAGATTTTGTTTACCAACTATGTTTAATACATAGGCTGATGATGCACTCATTTTCACTAATTTAAGTTAGCCAAAAAGAGCAGCATGTGATTGATATGTATAAGACTTTAGGTTAAAAGCACAAAGTAGCATTTAAAAAGGAAAGAAAAACATAGAGCTCTTGGTGGAACTTTATCATCAAGGGTTGTAAATTCATTACTACGCCCTTCCTATTTGAGCAGTGAAGCTTAAATATTTCTGTGAACAGTGTACAAACCCATAGCATCTCTACATCAAAGCATCTAACAGGTTTTTTTTAAATTCTGAGTTACTTTCTTTTGTGTTGCCTGGCAGAAGCAATCCTACAGCCTTTCATTCCTGGACACCTGAAGAGCCACATTTCATTTTCTCAATAATGAATCCTGTCCTATCCACTTGACAGCCCAGCAGTTCAAAAAAATCATGACTTATTAACTTATAACTGTATTTTTCTTCTCTACAACACATTTGGCCATTTTCTTACACATGGGGTACATCTACATGAGACGTTTTACTGCCCAGTAGACTAATCCACTGCACAGAAAAGCATCACTGACCACATGTACGTGGTTTACTGCACAGCAAATTAGTCTCCTGCACAGTTAGCTAGTACCTATAAATACAGGTACTAGATTAAGCAGTACAGGTTTCCTTCATTTATGCGGGTTCTGTATATGTGAATTCGCTCTTATACAATGACTCTTTTTATACCCCAAATTCATTATATGTGAGATAAATTCACTCTTATGTGATCAGCTCTGGGGTGTCACTTGTGCCCGCTCACTCCAGCTCCTAGGCTGCGCTATGACGTGGTGCAGACAGGTGGCATCCGCTGCTCCTAGAGCTGCTGCAGCTGGGCCTGGGGTGAGTGGGGAGAAGCAGAGGCCTGGGGCACAGTGAGGTAAGTCTGCAGGGGAAGGGGTGCGGTCCAGCCCATCAGCCGCTCCTGGGGCTGCAATAGGGAGAAAGGTAGAGGAAACTGTGAGTGGATGCAGAGCACAGGATGGAGGGGCACAGCTCTTACTGCTACGTGCACCCCTGGAGGGCTGTGGGGCTGCACCAAGCTCTTCCCAGGGGGTGAATGCCCTGGATCTGCATGCGGGAGGACACCAGTCTGGGGCCAGCAGTGGCAACAGCCTCTTCCCAGCACTCAAGGTGGGCCGTGGCAATGGGAGGGAGGCTGATGCCACTGCAAAATTTGCCATTGCCCCAACAACCCACCCTACAGCCCAGATTTGCTGTAGCCCCCCACAACCTGCTGGAAAGAGCCCAGTACCACCACCGGCCCCAGCGAAATAAAAACTGAGCTCAATCATCAGTCATTTTGAAAATGTCCAAAGCACATGAATTAAGAGTAAAACATTTTCAATCAAATTAATATTGCCTGTCTCAGAATAGGCAGATAAAATTGTATCCTGATACTGCTGTACATTTCACTGATGCAATAAAGGTAGGAAAATTAATTATATCTTTTTTCTGTAACATACAGGAGATGAAAAGCACTCACCATTTTAATATTTTCTTATTAAAAACAAATATTCCTGTCCTAAATATCAAAACAAAGATTTTCTGATGATATATTTTATTAGACCAACTGTATTATTGGGAGAGATCTTTCAGACACTAAATGCTATTCCTGAATCTGGGACGAAGTTGGATGATAATATTCACATTACACAGTGATAATGAAAAATTTTCTAGTCCAACAAAAAGGGGAGATAATGAAACAATAATTACTAAATTTTTTAATCTGCAGGATGAGCTAACTTTCAATCAAGCATTTAACTAACACTCAGACATCCCCTCCCCCTGCACTCCCACTGCAGTGTTGGGTTGGTTTTTAACAAATTTTAGAACACCAAAGGGACTCTGAAGGACTGGAAGAAAGTTAATGTTGTGCCAGTACTTTACAAAGGCAAATAGGATGATCAAGATAAGTGAGATCAGATATTGACTGTGGACAAAATCAAAGAAAAGCAGATATAAGGTATAATTAGTATTGAAATAGAGAGAATGGATCATTCATGCCAATCAATATAATTTCTTGTGGGGGGGAAAAAGACGTTATTAAACACAGTTGATATCTTTTCTGATTTAAATTATAAACGTGTTTGAAAAAGGTAAATGTATATGATACTACATATATGGACTTATATAAGTCACTGGATTTGGCACCGCATAATGGTCTCATTAAAGTAAGTCTCAGCACCATGTAAAGCAAGGGTTCTCAAACTTTGTCATAGTGAGCATCAGTGAGCGCTAAACAAAATGACTGCACTTCCCCATAGCTTCCGTCATATTTTTGACCTTTGCATTTTGTTGGAATCTCTGCTTCTGCGCTCTCTTTGGATTGGGTTGTATTTTTTTCTCCCTTTGTCACAAAAAGATCCATTTTTCATTTAAGCTGTTTCTCACTAAGTGCACTTATTTACTTAATTTTTAATTATAGTTTTTAAATAAAATATTTTAAATGTAATTAAAAAAATATTTTTGTCCTGATTTACACGCGTTTGTATAGTATATATAGAGGCAATTGCATAATAGCTCAAAAGAAAGTCTTACTCTAGTATATTGTATGTGGAAGAGCGTGTGAATTTTGGTTGGAGGGGTGGGTGTGTGTATGGTGGGGTGGATGTGTGGTTCGTGGCGGAGTTGGGGGAGGGTGTGGGTGTGTGGGAGTAGTTGTGGGCATGGCGTTTGTGGAGTGTGTGTGCGGGTTGTGCATGTGGGTGTGGGGGCATGTATGTGTGGCCCCCATGGTGCACAGCCCCCGCTAGGGTGGCAGCAGCAGTGGGCTGGCTCTTGGAGTGCTCATGGCTCACAAAGGTGGAGCCCACTGATGGCACGTGGCCAGTTCCAGGAGCTGCATGTGGTGGCAGAGAGTGGGGCCAGGCCAGTCCAGTTCCATTGAGCAGGGCTCCCAGCAGCTCATGTGCAGCTCTTGGCACCTGCAAGCTGCCAAGGTGGGGGGAACCCTGTGCAATGGAGCCAGCGGCCTTGGCCCCACTTCCTGCCACCACATGCAACTGCAGGTACCCCACTGGGAAGCAGGGAGCAGGGCGACGGCCCACCGGCCAGCCCATTTCCTGTGCTCATGGACCGGGCCCAGATGCTGCTGCCCCACCCCCTACCCATTTCCATAACCGGGGGCGTTGGCATTTGCCATACCACAAAAAAAAAAAAAAAAAAAAAAAAACACGACTCACAGCTTATGCCTCCCTTGATATGATGCCATGCCTCCCTAGGGAGGCCTGCCTCCTAGTTTGAGAACCACTGATATAAAGCAATGTAGCACAAATAAACTGATTAAAACTTAACTAACTCACAGATTTCAAAATGTAATTTAAAAGGGAAATCACCATCCATTTGAGATATCTCTAACAGGATTATACACGGTTTGGCCAAATGTTATTCAGTAGTTTTATAAATGATCTGGAAAAATACATATATTACTGCGGGTCAAATTTATAATGCTCATAAAAACATAAGAGGATGTAAACAACGATAAGGAAAATCTTTGTTACACAAAGTGATATAGATTGATTGAGTTTCATTTGAACATTTTCTAAATACTGTCAGATGCAAGGAATTATATACAACCATTAAAAATGAATGTCGGTCACAGAATTGAGAATTGCGTCCTAGAAAACAGTGACTCTGAAAACAATATAGAGGTCAGGCAGACAACCAACCGAACATGAGTTTGGAGAGTGATGCTTACCTAATATAGTCTCTGAATGTATAAGCAAAAGAATAATGAGTAGGAATCTGTCCAGTGTTTTAATTTGCCATATGGTATTAGTGAGAACTTGATAGTATGACCAAGCTCTAGTGACTCTGCTTCTGAAAGAATTCTGAGACACTAGAAATGGTTAACAGAAAAGGACAATAAGACTGATTGAAAATTATGAAAACCTTTTTCATGTTAAGAGATTTTGGGAGTACAACCTGCTAGATATACTTAAGAGTAGCTAAGTGATGATTTGATCATCAGTTCAATCATTTTCTGATACTCAACTCTCTAATCTAGTAGACAAAGCAAGAAATTGAAGCTAGATAAAATTTGAAAAGAAATATGAAAGATGTTTTTAACACTGTGGGTATTAATCTCTGATGCCACTTAGTGATGCGGTGGATTCTGCATTAAATCTTTAAATTGAGATTGAATACTTAATAGATGTTATACTCTTCTTATGAGTTTTTATGTGAAGTTCTGTCCTGGGTTATGCAGGAGTTCAAATCAAGTGATTGTAGTGGTATCTTTAAAGTTAAAATCTATAGCTGAGAAGTTCACTCTAGACCCATTATATCTGGTAAAAAAAACCAACAAAAAAAACCTACTGTAAAGTTTTTTAAAAAGTCTCCATTTTGGCTAGGAAAGAGGCTTTCTCATATGGAATTACAAGGGGATCCTCCAGAGTTAAGAAATGGGATAGGTAGCAGAACAAGGTGAGTGAGTGTGTAATCACAGTATTCAACAATGTAGAGATTCTTAAGTGTTGTGGGTGAGAAGCTACCAGATTTCTGGGGTATACCTACACAAAGACGTTACCACAAGGTAAGTTACACGTGAAGATGAACTTACAGCATGTTATTTACTCTGGGTTAACTCCCTAAATGTACATATACACTTACCGTATATGTGAGGTAGCTTGCCCCTCAATAAAAATGGTGTAGCAGTTTCTTACCCTGTGACTTTAGGAACTATAGGACTGAATTCTGCATGATGAGGGAGATGAACATAATTAATCAACCTTCCTTTACCACCTTCTTACTTCTTAACTGAATTTATGAACTGTATTATACAAAATGATTTCATTTTGTGACTGGGCAAAAAGCTATACTTGATTCACATTACTTCTTCCTATCACTTTAGCAGTAGTGTATGGTGTGTAAAATATTTGCTTACCCATCTCACTATGAACAAGCCCCCAACAAATCTGGTGTTGGCATTCACTACTAGTCTGTGTAGTAAATGCCCAATCTGTGCTAAAAGCACATCTGTCAGCTCACTCCTGAATCTCAGTAGATCTTTGGAAAAGAATTCCCTTGGTTAACTAAAGTAGAAGAAAATATAATTTTTTTCACAGAAAAATGATGACCCCTATTCAAATATTCAGTCTGTCAAAAAAAAAAAGAGAGAAATTTGAAAGTACTATAACTTCTATAAAATTAATACATATGTAACAGTGAATGAATTTGGCTGTTTGCTATTTGTCAGGTAAAATTTGGCAAGTTTGAATTTTATTTGGCAAGTTTGCAGCTTATTCGCACCCCTACAGTTTCACCAGCACTGTCCATAGCCAAGTAAAATCTGCCAACTTCTGCATTAACTGTGCACCTCCCTGCAACCCAACTGTCCAAGATATTATATTGTAATCTTCTTATTGTTTACTTCCATAATTAAAAATGGAATATATACAATTCCTAGAGGTTTTTTCCTGACAATCCAGTCGCTCATCCTTATTTTGACTTCTCTTTAAATGACTTCTGGAAACGTGAAGCCGGATTATTTTAAAATGGAATTTAAGCTTATGGTATGCTGTTTAATCCTGTTTCATACATATGTAGATATCAAACACAGTTTTCATTAAAAAAAAAACAACACTCTACAACAGTTCAGATGCTAGGCTCTAGCTAATTCCATGGTATAGCAGGTTGTCAAGGAATGATGTTAACTATGTTTGTCAGAAGCGAGAATTTCTTTAGATGATATCTTTTATTTGGACCAGCTGCATAGTTTGGATAGTGAGACAGGCTCTCAGATGCAGGACAATTCTTCATCAGTTATTAACTAATTACTCTCAGCAAGATACATGTTTCTTATCATGGGGTACACGTAGCATTGTGTCTTGGGATACACTGCTTGAACCTCTTGAAAAAATTTGCAGTGGTGAACAGGTAAGAGTTTGATCCTGCTGACCACTCCAATCAAACAAGGCAGAACTGAGGTGCAGTGGAGGTCAGCACTAACTGAGCCTCAACTATAGCTCCCTGATTCTCTACCTAGGAACAGCAAAGGGCAGGAAGAAGCACAGGGAGTTGAGGGTGAGTTCACGGATATGGAAGGAGGGAGATGAAGAACAGGGCCATGGACTGGGGATTGTAATTGTGTGGTGCAACTGAAGCAGGGGGTGCCTGCAAGACCCACACATTGCCGTAGGGGCAGATTGTGATTTCATGATGGCACAGTGCAGCTGGGGGTAAAATAAGTACCATAGCAGGGGGGGACAAGTGGAGTAACCACCCTGGGCACTGAAGTGAAGGGGTGCCAATAGGAGCTGCCCAACTGGGACAGGGCATGGGATGGAACTTTGATTAGCTCATTTTGGGGGCTCAAGGATGGAGGGAGGGTGGCTCCCATCATTGCGTACACTTCAGGGCAAGCATGGGGGGCATGTGCCCCCATGATCTGTGCATGGGGTGAGAGTGGGCTGCTGCTGCAGGCTTGTCCTGAGCACCAAACTTCCTTGCTACGTTACTGGATAAGATGTACAATGCAGCAGTCAGGGCGGGTTATTCACATGGGTGTCTGGTGCAGTGAAGGGCTGGGAGATTGTCTGCATAGCCCAGTGACCTGTGTCTCACATGGTATATAGCCATACTACCCAGTAGCATGGTTTCCAGGGCATGTGGTCCCTAGGGGCTTAGAATGTGAATAGCCTTTAACTAGAAGATAAGGTAAGGAGAAACAACCAATGTGGATTTGTCAAGAACAAATATTAGCTAGCCAATGTAATTCTCTTTGAGAAAAAACCCAGGGGGAGCTTGTCTTGAAGCAGTTTATGTGGACTTTATTAGACTTCTGACATGGTCCAACACAATATTCTCATAAGTGGGGAAATATGGTGGGAGTATAAATATCTGAAAAGAAAATACACCCAAAGAGTAGTCATTTATAGTTTGCTGTCAAAGTGAGAGGGCAGGGAAACAGGGGCTGCATAACAATTTATCATGGATCTGATTCCATTTAGTGAAATGATCAAATAGAAAGGACATTTATAAAATATGAAAATAAGCCAAGCTGGAGGTGTTCCAAACGCTGTAATATAATAAAAGCCTTAGTCTGTCTGTCTGTAATACTCTATTCACACTTTAATTGGTTGTCTCAACAACCAAGCAGAGTGCTCTGCACAGACAGCTACACACAGCAGAGCACCACCTTGAAAGCAGGGAATGAGGGGCTGGAGTGGGCCCCTCCTCCCCCTCGTTCCTTAGAGGTGGATTGTGGGGAGGGACTGGGCATGTAGGCTTTGCCCCCCTATCTGCCCCCCTGGCCCTGCTCCGTGGAGGCGCAGGGTGCCGGTGGCACAGTGCTGGTTTTGTCCCCCACCACACAGTGGAGCACCACCATGCCAGTAGGGAGAGAGGAGATGAAGCGGGTGGGGCGAGACCAGCAGTACTGGCCTCACCCCCCCAAGGCGTGCTCTTTGGAGGTGGCGGCTGCGCAGAGTGCTAGCGACACAGTACCAGCAGTGGCATGGGGAGAAGCAGCAGGGGTTGGGGGGGGCTCATGGGACCACACTGGGAGCAGCAGGGGGCTGGGGCTGCCCACAGGGCTGGATGTGGGAGGTAGGGGTGTCCATGGGGCTGGACATAGGGGGTGGAGGGGATACAGGCTTAGGAAAGGCACACGGGACCAGATGCAGGGGGTGGGGGGTGATGTGGGGGGTGCACAGACCTGGAGGCAGAGCAGTGGCACTGGGGGGTGATGGGTGGTGGCACTCGATCCCCGTCCCTCACCCCATTTGTTAATGTTAGAGAAAAGAACTGGAATTCAAAGTGATCTTAACAAATTGGAGAAATGGTCAAAAATCTATTACATGAGACTAAATAAAAGGAAAAGCAAAGTATTACATTTAAAAAGGAGAAACTAAATGAAGAAATATAAAATAGGAGATAACTGGTTAGGCATCAGCATGACAGAAAAGATTTGGGCATTATAATAAAACACAATCTTTATGGTTCTACAATAGGATGCTGTTGCAAAAAAGGGAAATTTTATTCTGGGATGTATTAATAGGACTGCTATCTGTAAACACAACCACTAAATATTCTGTTCTACTTCATATTTGTGATGCCTGAACATGAGTCTTATGTTTAATTTTGGGTACCATACTTTAAGAAAGATGTACACAAATTAGAAAGAGCCCAGAAGGCAATAAGAATATGAAGTTTGGTTAATTTGAATAGGTTTTGTTTAATGTAGATGTAACACTCTAATATGTTATGAGGCTGTTATAAGGAGGACAGTAACCAACTGCTGTTAGTGTACACTGGGGCAGGCTTAATTGAATTTAAAATGTAGGGTAGATGTTATAGAAAACTTTAAAGCTGTAAGTATAGTTATAACAGGCTACCTAGAGACATGGAATCTCATTGCTATTTCTGGTTTTTACGAACAGATTGGACAAATGTGTCACAAATTGTGTGGGTCTATTTATTCCGTCTCAGACAATGGGGTTGAAAAAGATTAACATCAGGTCTACATTGCCATAATTAGAGGGTCAGATTGTCAGTTGATTTAAAATTAGCATAGTACAAAGTCACTGAAACTGTGCTCATTTCGAAGTAGCAGAAAAAATGCCCAATAATTTTACATTGCTTAAGAATAAAAGGTAACAGTGTATAATTAAAAACAAGTAAGATTGTATTGCTAGGTCTTTTTAATATTTAGTGTTTATAAAACCCCTGAAATAATACTTTAACTAGTAAAACAAAAGCAGCATGTTGGCTTTCAGAAAATAAATACAGACGTTTGGATTTTTTAAAAACAATATTAAGCTTATGATAGCAGTCTAAACCCTTCCGGTTTTTTGTTTACATAAATATATGTGAAACACCAAAGCTGTGCTATGAAGAAACAGAACACAAAAATTCTACCCCTACTCCTTATTTTTCTCCTCACTAATCTAAATGAGAAAAAAATATTGTACTTTTTTCTGCAGAATAAGTGCTGAGAATTTAACAGAAGCCCAGAATCTTATTAGTCACTTAAACCAGGAATTAGTTTAATTAACAGAACGAGTCCAGTTAACAGAATTTATTTCTGAGCATTTTAATGACCATATAAATTTGCTACTTGTTGGCAGCTTGTGATGATAAGGATTTATTCTTATTTTAGTCCTCTTTCTTTGCTCTTTGAGTAATGGAACAAAAGGCTTTAGAATGATAATAGTGTAATTTTCCCTTTTCTTACAAAATAGTAATTATTGGCTTTACTCAGAGTTAAAATGCTGTTTGATAAAGCCTTACACCCTCAAAGTCTACAACAAACAGTCCCAGAATGCCCACAAAATCCTGATGCAATAAGCATCTACTGAGATTGGGAAACAAATATAGTTTTACAGAAAGTCTTTGGAAATCACCAATACATAAAGGCAATTCTATTCATACTTGGAGCAACACATTCATCTTAATGTATCTCAGTCAGATTCTGTAAGAGTGAAACTGCTCAATTTAGAAGAATCTATTAAACAATGAGGAATTAAATCAATACATTGTGTTATTAATTTCAAAAAGACCAAAGTTGCACTTAAATTCATGTACATTGCCACTAATCTCATATTATGAAAACACCTAAAAATAGCAGTCTTTCATCCAAATAAATTGTATGAAGAAATGGTTGACAATGTTGCTGAACCTGAAGACTAGGCACAGGAAAGTTCATCGGGATTCTTACGAACAAATCCATTAGGAAAACAATATGATCTGCAAGGCAATAATTCTGAAAAGGAGCTCAGTAGACAGCCAGCTAGTTACATGCTACTAGTCCCCTGTTTTCATTGGTTTGAGGCATTAAAAACACATTAAATACTTTCCTAAGGAACTCTTGTAGACACCACAGGCATATTATTGGATCATCAATGGTACAGGAGGAGGCTGATGCTCTACAAAGCAGTCTTTCCTACTAAGCTTTGTTCCATGTTATGAAAAGTTTGGGATCTCTCACTGTAGGAAAATTAATAGGTTTAAAATACAGAGAAAACACAAGCTGTTTGTTGTTATTAAAGCAATATTTTTTTAAAATGAAAAAAAATCCACTTCAATTTAAAAAATTTATCCAGACTGACTTTATTGCCCATTAGAAAAGCGTTCTGCATGAGGATATGCTAGTGGCACTTCTTTCCCCTGTTAGTCATAGCTAATACAAAATCCTGCATCTTCTGGAACTGTGCTGTTGTTACATGAGTACCAGAGGAAATTAAATGGGAGAAAGAAAATGAGCCATCTGTTTTGAAAGCAATTTTGTCCTAGATTTACTTAAACACTGCACTCAAGTTAAATGTCACTGTATAACATTTCTTGCAAACTTATTAAGTATAAATACTTTGGGAGTTAATTACAAAATAGGATTTAATAAAAATACTGCACTTCTTTTCCAGAAAGGAAAAAGTTACCTGCAAATATAAGTCTTAGTTTTAATTAAAATATTGATACATTTTGGGTTTTCAGATGACATTTTTAATTTGGATGGGGCATCCAAGAGGTGCAGTGACCCCAAAACTCAATACCCCCTGAGGGCACATCTACACATACAAGCAT
Organism: Caiman crocodilus; assembly: GCA_030014935.1. Taxonomy (NCBI): domain Eukaryota; kingdom Metazoa; phylum Chordata; order Crocodylia; family Alligatoridae; genus Caiman; species Caiman crocodilus. The sequence continues at coordinate 200,435,701 of JAGPOW010000261.1, forward strand.
GTGTGCTTGCAGCAGATCAAATAGAAGTGGTGCAACTTTGAGCCAGGGCTCTTTGCCCCAGCACACATGCTTGGACATGAACTTTGATGTGGGGCAAATTGTGTCGTTTGGGGCACAATAACCCATCTGCAGCTAGGGGGAGCTAGAGCCCAGGACCAGCACCTGCACTGTCCCCAGCAGTATAAAAAGCTGCCCTGTCCTGGCCCCGGCAGTACAAAAACCTGCCCTGGCAAGTAGCCCAGGGCTACTTGCTCTCAGGAGCTTCTGAAGCCCAACCGATTGGTACCTGGGGACGCTACCCCTTGTGCCAGCCGGACTGATGAAGCAGCCCTGAGAGTTCTCTGCACCCTTTACCCACTGCAGCAGTCTGGCAGTGGGGGCTGGTGTCTGGCTGTGACCTCTGCACACTTGCCAGACCTGGATTAGGACTGCACAGCCAGTAGAGCCATCTGACCCTCTGGGCCTGCTGCTAGTGCGCTGTGGCTGCAGAGTTGGCCTCTGTGCGGCACTACCGCCACATGTGCCCTTGCCTGGCCATCTGGGCAGCTATCACCCAGATGATGTTCCAGGTGTGGTAAACTGTCAAAGCATGTCCTCCTGGCCCCAGTTGGCCAGGAGGTCAGCCACAGCCAGATGGGTCCAAGCTGCTAGCTCCGAGTCCTGCTGCTGGTCTCCCTAGCAGGAATTCTGGTGTTCCCTATTGAAAAATCCCAAATAAAAAAGTCCCAAAGTCACTCTGTAAAATACCCCAAAATCCATGTTCCTCCACAATTAAAACAAAAGACCATGACACAGAGAAAGACATCAGTTGGGCAAAGTTTTATTGACATATCTACAGTGTTAAAGCAATTTGGAAGAGTACCAGTGTCTCTATCATAATAATAAAGTGAACTCTAAATACATGTTTCATGAATTCATGAACGTATATTTTGCTGCCCCCACCCCAGAGGTAAGAGCTCCCTCAAATAGCCCCTGCAAGGGCTACTCCCCCACAGGTTCCACATGCCTCACCCCAGCCTGCCGATTGCTGCCCCACCTGGCCCCATCCTCCGCTGGCTGCTGCAGTCCCCCTGATGGCTGCCCCCCCTCCCTCAGGCCCCCCCCAGTGGCTACCCTGCCCCACTGGGGTAGGTGGGGCCCCAAGGAACAAGATGGCAGCTGGATTTGCCGGTATGTGTTGGGTGTTTTTTGGGGTTTTTCTATTGTGGGGATACTGGGGTAAGTGGGCAGAGATTGAGGGCCGGGCAGGGAAGGGATTGCGGGAGCTGAGGGGGCAGCCGGGGTACAGGCAGGGCAGGGCAGAGATTGGGAGGGTCTGGGGGGCAGATGGGGGATAAGGTGAGGCAGGGAAGGGATTGGGGGAGCCTGAGGGCAGGTGGGGGGTGGGGCTGGGCAGGGAAGGGATTGGGGGCAAATCCTCACACCCTTGGAAACTCAAAAGACCTTTATAGGCAGACAGTTAGCAAAGTACAAAAGTTATGTACAGTGACTTTGACAATTAAGGGGAAATACTACAGATTCATTTTATAGGTTTCCTTTGCTTTATGCAGGTTCTGTATGTGCGAACTTGATCTTACACAATGACCCTTTTTATACCAAAACTTTGTTATATGTGAGGTAAATTCACTCTTATGCAATTGGTGTGGTGGAAGCCTGCAGTCAGATGCTTTGTGCAGTGCATTGTGGGAGTGACATGCACCAAAATATAATCTCCTGTGTGGATTTGTGCACCTAGTTGCACAGAGCCACATGTATCTGTGACACGTGTTCCTGTAGCTGCCATGCCCATTATGGTAACGTTCACTGCCACCCTGTGCTTGTGTGTACTGTCTGCTGTGGGTGAGTACCAAAACTGTCTTGTAAAAATGGTAGAAATGAGTCTGGGGGTCAGTACAATCGAGGTCTTGGAATGTATCACTATTTAGGAATGTATCCCTCCTTTACCAAGGAGAAATGCAAAGTACTGCACCTAGGGAGGAAAAATGCCAGCACATCTACTGCCTAGGAAATGACCTGCCTGGTAGCATGGAAGTGGAAAGGGATCTTGGAGTCCTAGTGGACTCCAAAATGAACATCAGTTGTCAGTGTGATGAAGCCATCAGAAAAGCTAACTGCACTTTATCATGCATCAGCAGGTACATGACAAATAGAGCCAAGGAGGTGATACTGCCCATCTATCGGGTGCTGGTCAGACCACAGTTGGAGTACTGCATGCAATTTTGGGCGCCGCATTTCAAGAGGGATGTGGATAAGTTGGAGAGGGTCCAGAGAAGGGCCACTCGTATGGTTAAGGGCTTGCAGACCAAGCCCTACAAGGAGAGACTGGAGCACCTGGACCTCTTCAGTCTCCCCAAGAGAAGGTTGAGAGGTGACCTTGTGGCTGCCTATAAATTCATCATGGGGGCACAGAAGGGAACTGGTGAGGCTCTACTCACCAAAGTGCCCCTGGGGGAGTCACAAGAAATAATGGCCATAAGCTAGCAGAGAGCATATTCAAACTGGACATTAGGAGGAACTTCTTCACAGTTAGTGTGGCCAAAATCTGGAATGGGCTCCCAAAGGAGGTGGTGCTCTCCCCTACCCTGGGGGTCTTCAAGAGGAGGTTAGATAGGCATCTGGCAGGCATCATCTGAACCCAGCACTCTTTCCTGCCTATGCAGGGGGTCGGACTCGATGATCTATTGAGGTCCCTTCCAGCCCTAACATCTATGTATTTATGAATCTTGTTACATTGTAAAGTGGGTTCCCTTTATGTGAGTTGGAGTTGTGCACCGTTTTAAATGAATGCATGTACAGCATAGTGAAGGAAACCTGTATTAATTTTGCTTGAAAAATATAATTAAAATTGACAAGACAGAGAAAATCCCACAGGGTCACAGGATTACATCTTCAGAGAATGCATGTTGCACCTTCCAAAGTAATAGGGGTGTAAAACAAAAAATATTTATTCTGTACAAGAAATACAAGATCAGTCACAACAGCTTTTCTGAATACTGTGTTTCTTGACAAGCGATAGATCGCTCTAACACATTTGTGTTCCTGCATTCCATCAGGAAATCTTAACTGCTATTATACAGAACTTAATTTTCAATGTTTAACTTCTCAGAAAAGTGACCTGAGAAGATAGGAAAAAATTAGAACCAAGTGTGCAATGACCAAATAGCAAAAGGCTAGTAATCTACAGAAGAGTCACTTATATAGAATAAATGAATATACTAATTATATAGTCTGAGCACTGGCAATAGAAAATCCATGGTTGTTTTAACTAGTTTCTCATATTTTGTGAATTCAGGAGCTTAAAGAAAGGAACAAGCTTGAACACAGCAGAAATCCTTAAAAGCCAAGCCGCTAGTCCTTAGGGGAGCATAGAGCTCAGTGTTGCTACAAAACATAATAGTAACCAGGGGAGTTTTCCTGAGACTTAGATTTCTTCTCTTCTCACTCTGGTTTTTTATAGTGAATTTATCTTTTGCCTGGTGACTGGTTTGCAGAGTTTATTTGGCGCCTGTGTCTTATGAGCAGGAGGGAAGCTTTGCAGTTGAAACTTCCTGCCTTTGGTCTTAACCAGAGTTAACTGATAGATGGAAATGAGGGGGTTAGTATTGACCTGGACAAAACCCTTTCGTGAAGGCAATCGCAGTAGCCCAGTAAACTTGTCGGCAAAGGGGGACTTCACAGAAAATCTTTAATTTTTTTTTCTTTTTCTGTTGATGGCAGGGACAAGGAAGAGACAATAACAATGGCTCCTATGGCAGCAGGAGGAAGGAAGAGGATGACCAGATACAGAAGCTGTGGAATGATAAGTACCTGACAGAAGCTTTCTTTGTTTGAAGTGGCATGTGATGAAATTTATGGAAAAAAGGATTCAAGGACTTGGGCATGTAGCTAGAAATATGTATCTTTAGACATAAGGAATGAAAGGAGAGAGAAGGCTACTCGGACAACATAACACTGGCAGACAGCTACTGATAAAAGTCCCCCTTCACACAAAGAAAGATAATAGTGCATGGAGAACGCTCAAAGTTCTTTTAGTTGGCTTTTACTGCCAAATCCCAGGGTCAGCCAAAATGGTTAGAACATAAAAATAAATGAATGAAATTAAGCAGAAATAAAGCATACATAGCAACTATAAGAGACAAAAGTCAGTTTCTGAAAAGTAGTTATTCTGCACAGGCACCATGCCAGATGCACTGGAGAAGTCTGGAGTTGCAATGGATGGCCAACAGAACAAGTCTTCCTGTGCTGCTCATTTTGGTTCTTCCCTCAGTACAGACTAACTCCTGCAGCCCCACGTGCCTTTATGGGGGAGAAGGGAAAGGAGGCTGGAAGAGCTTGAGAGAAGCAGAGCATGGACAGAAGGGTATGTGTGTATGTATTTGTGTGTCTGTCTTGATGCCTGTAGGACTGAAGGGCAAGGACCCCTCACTACTGCTCTTGCTAACAGAAGGCAAGGGAGTACCTGCTCCTAAATGATATGTGTCCATGTCCTGACTCCTGCAGGGCTGACCCCTCACTCTTGCCCTTGCTAATAAATTACACCATGATACAATAAAAGAGGTAAGCTGCTACCTACACAAGGACAGTTTTGGCTTCACAGAATATTTAACATTTTTGACTGCAGTCAAATAATAGGCAATCAATTGATTGGCTTATCAACCCTAGTTAAAAAACATGCTCTAAGGGAAACTCATGAAAGCCAATTCTATGGCTCACCCTCTAAGGACAATGCATCCCTTCCCACAGGGAGGTGAAAACTACCTTCTCTAGGTTCTAATTCAGAAACCCTGATTTGATCAGCAGAGTACCATCCCTAACCATTCCTTGTCATTTCCCTAGACTGCTTCCTACCTTCCTGTCTTAGGATTTTTTCTATCCATGTTCCCTCTTCCACTGCATCTCTCAACCTGTATTTCTATAGCCTTGTATCCTCATTGTCTGGGCTGCAGTTTCTAATTGGCTGTTTGGTCATATCTGACAGAGGTAATCAGATTCTTCACTAATGCTTTCTGAGCAGCCACTGAGTGGGACATATACTCCATCACAGGGAAAGATGAAGAGGAGTAAGAGAAAACAGGAAGATGGGTGTGTGAAAAAAGAAAAAGGTAGTTAAGTCCCACAAGAGAAAGAGGCATGAAGATATACTGAAGTTTGTAAAGAAACTAAAACAGTGGTCTTTAAATAGAAGAAAGAATGGGAGAGAGGAACAGTTATTTACAACAGTATCAGGACAAGACCAATGTATGAATAGAGAATCCTTGTAGAGAAGAACTGATAGACTTGCACCAAAAAAATTAGAAAACAAAAGGCTGGATGGCTGGCCAAGAGCAAAGATGTAACATGTGAACATGAAGCTGAAAAGAACAGATTCTCAATAAAGCTAAAGTCACTTCTGATGATACTCTGGGAGGCTATAAAATACAAGTGTTTCAAGTACTGTCACAGGCTACATTAAAGAAAAGGAAGGAAATAAGTGAAAGTATAGCATCTCCCCGAGAAGCAAATAAACAGATAAGGTTTTCCTTTTAAATGTCTCTTCACACATCAAGAACAGCAGTACATTATAAAGGAGAAAAAAGAAAGCCTTAAATTCCTTGAGACGCTAAAGTTAATGGAAAGCACCTTGGAACCTCAGCCTGAGACGGACGTAAGCAGCAAAAAGCAACACCAAAATAGTGACTGCAAATTGTTAAACCCAGGAGAAACAAGATACCAAAGGATAAGGACAAGGAGACTAGGGGAAGTCATAGAATTAGGTGTATTCGAAAGGATTTGAGTGGGACTGAATAACAATATGAAGCAAATGAAAATTAAAAATGGAAGGGAAAATATTACAAGGGGGAAAAAACTTAAAATGGTAAAGTTGGGAACTGAAATAATTATGAAAAGCAGGAAGCAAAAACATATTCTAAGGCTAAAATCAAATAGTAAGCGGATGAGAAAGAGACTTGCAGGGAGGCCTGAAATATGGCTCCGTACAAGTCCCTTCAGGAAACAACACACGACATATTATAATTTAGTGCCATGACTGTCCCTATGAAGTTCACTTCTCAGGTGTGGAAGTGTTAAACATTCCTTTACATCTGAGTGTTAGGATGACTGTCTACATTTTAGGAAAGTGGTAAAAATATGCCTTAAGTCATTTTGGGATTTTAACAGAGGAGAAACTGGACTGGCTAAATAAGGGGGACTTTAGGAAATAAAGTTAAATTTTAGGGTGAGAATATAAAAAAGGATACACAGGAACCAAAACACTCCTTCAGGTATATTAAGGTATACTATTATCTCCTTTGTAAATATGTAATCACTTCAAACTCACGCAATTCCTGTGTACTACTCCAGCGCTGGAGTTTTATTTCTATATTTTTCTGAGAAAAAAAATGTCAAAAAAGGCTTAAAAAACTCTTAACGAATTGGAAAGAAGCCTCAGATCAGTCCTTGCATCACAACAAATGAAGCTTCAAGATTCCCTTTGAAATATTTCAAGGAAGATTACACCAAACTAGGGAAGGTATTCAAAAAAGTGAAGGCTCACATGACCTTCAGTGGAATTCTTCAGGATGACAAACACATGACAAGATCATGAAGATCAACAGGTAGCTGAAGAATTGTAATACAAAGAAAGTTTGGGGATGTTTGAATAATGAGCAGTAGTCACAAAAAAAAAGACTCACCTTAACAGCACTGGCCTTCTGGGACTGGGGCAGCATAAGAGCTTTGAACTAAAGAAATAAGGGGAAGTCAGTTGAGAGAGACACAATCTCTAGGTCTGATTTTAGGACATGGAAAAAGAAAAACTGAGTAAATCAGGATATAATAATGGATACAAAAGAATCAAAGGGTAAAAGGACATTGTGAGAAAAATACTAATATTGATTAAAAGAGTAGTTAGTTGGTGATACAACTAGGCTAAGAGGTATGATCAGTAATAAATTAACTGAAATGCTTGCCTGAGTGCCTGGTACAACAAAACAAAGGAACCAGAGCTACCAGTACAGGATATGAAACAGGATATTACGGTAATAAGAGGGTACAGTAGAAATCAGGACTGAAAAACTGAAATGGGTATTAAAGGTATGTGCTATTTAGGAAAGAGCGAAATAAAGGTAACTGTGGTAGGATCCCATGGATACAATAAACAGGTTCAAAATTTGGGGGAAGGATGGTAACAAAGGTTCAATCCAGCACATACTGGGAATCTATTATACACTTCTGGCATTTGATTTAGGAAGAGCTATCTAAAGTTGTTATACTACTTGTAATTTTCTAGTACTGAGAACATTATAAAAGAGCAGGATGCTGACAATAACCAAAAAGTCTACAAAGAATGAGGGAAAAAAGACTGATCAGCAAAGAAAGCTGATCTGAGGTTGGGAAATTAGGATAAAGTGAGACTTGTGAAAAGTTAAATTGAGTTTAAAATAAACAGCAGAAGTTCTTCAGCAATACCAATAAAAAGAAAAAAGGAAGATGTGAGGCTGCAGTATAGTGTCTAAATAAAAGGTGACCAAACACCAGTCTGATGTAAAACACGAGAATGAATTATGTTCAAAGTGTGAAGGAGTTACGATCACAGTATTAATGAGGCGTGTGACCGCACAGCCGGCGATCACAGTCTCCTGACTGAAAGTCAGCAGACACACAGGGCACATTCTGATTGGCTCTCTAGCTTATAAAAGGGGAGAAATTTCTGGAACCAGCAGGGATCCACACGATACCGGAGAGGCCTGATCACCCTTTCCAGAGATCCTGCGTCCATGATATCCTACCCCCCGGACGCCCCTAACTCAACCACATTATTCGAACGTAAAGAGCTCTCATGTTACTGCTTTCTAGTGTAATCCTGTTAACAGCTGTTAAAGTTTACCTGCACAAACTGTAAGTAAAGCTTCAAGTTACTATATCATTTCAATTAGAGTCAGTGTCCCTTTCGTCCCCGAGGGTTGATCATCCATCCCCTGCTTCTTGCCATATATATCAAGGATGAGATAATAACTAAAGGTAATCTAGGCATGTCCCCAGAACTAAATTAATTCTTGGCCACCAATTCCAATGAGGGTAATTTTGACCACTGGGACAAAGGTGGGATAGGCAATGTAAATTACCACAACTGATGGAAGAGTAGATCTCAAAATTCACTGTGTTCACAGGGGTCAGGAGTGGGGGGGCAGGGGACATCATCCCTATCCCAGAATTCTGAAATTCCCGTAAGATGTTATTGCAAGTCCCGCAACAAGAATTCTAATAAAACACTCAAGTCAGGGGGTTGCATTGTATGACTGTAGAATACCAAATATAGTGCATATTCTCCAAGACAGGAGAAAGAAGTGATCAGTCATTTACAGGCATGTTAGGATGACTTTAAGAGCATGCACAGTTTTAGAACAAATCTTGAAGGGAAGAATAATTAAGAATACATTAAAAGAAATGGACAATGGGATAAAATACTGTATTTACCAACTTTAACTTATGCTATCATTTTTCCAAGGATGACTTCTTTCTAGAGAATGGAAATGGAATAATTCAATCTATTTCAACTTCAGGAAAGCATCTGTTCCAGCACCACAAGGGAAATGTAGTTAAATTGGAGGTTTAGATTATAAAAGAATTACAAAGTGGGAAAGAAACTGGATAAAGAAAAGATTATAGTATTTTATGTTGAATGTGATGGAGGAAAGTTACCAGTGGCTTTCTCTGTGCATCTGTCCCAGGACCTAAACTGTGTAATAATTTCATTAATGACCGACCTCAGCACAAAAAAGCAGGGTAAAGCTAAAGAAATTTCACTAATGATGCAAAGCTGAAAAACTTCATAAATGCAAAAGGGGATTGAAACCTCTTACAGGAAGAACAGAATTACATGGAGGATTAAAATAATAGAACTGGGATAAAATGTAATAGTAAAAATGAGAAGTTATGCACTTGTATAATCAATGCTATTGTATAAGCATCTTGTTAAGACCTCATCTGATATACAGCATACAGTTCTAGTCACCCACATTCAATATGTAATATTCAGATTGGAACAGGCACAGAGAGCAGTGACCAGGATGATCAGGAGGACAGAATCTGTTTCACAGCAGAAAACCAGAAGAACAGGCCTATTTAATCTTAGGAAAATAAAAACTGAGGGGGATTATGATTGCTTTGCATAAATATATTGGGAGGGCAATAAACATCAGAGAGGGAACAGACTTACTAAAGCTAAAAAATAATGCTGATGGAAGTGGATGATCAAAATAAATGGATATTAAATTGGCTATAAACAAATGTAAGCTGAAATGTATGATTCTTACTAGCAAAGCACTTCCATTTGGAGTCAGGGAGTGAGTATCCCTGCAACAAAACTTCATAAATCCGATGAAAGGGATTGAAACATGGTTTCCTGAAAGATGAAAGGGATTGAAACATGGTTTCCTGCTCCCAGACCCAGGGTCTCCCTTCCACCTGTACTTTCCTAGAAATGCCCAACACAAAAAGTTGAAACTTGGGGATTCTGGTGTGTTCATCTGTTGCCATGAAAGTTTTACATTTTTTCTATGTTTTTTAAGTATATTAGAAAGGTTTCTTTTTTATAAAGCTTTTGGCCCATCTAATAATATCTGGAAGCTAATACTGGTAGATAATAGAAATGGGATGAAATTTAATATGCTTTTAAAATCTTTATGGACTGTGCATGGCATCTACCTCTATTCCCCAGCAATGAATCTTAAGTTTACAGAAAGTGTTAGTCAAGTAATATAATAATACAGGTTTTTCCCTTCAAAATACCAACAGCATAGTGCTATGGTTTTTTTTTAACGTTCAGCATTCACAATATTTTTCTATCAGAGAAATTTTTTCCCTATAGTTAAAAGAGTGTCTTCTTTTTTAATCCTTGAATTAGGATGCCTCATTATTTATTTATTTTACATATTGCTGTTAAAAATTTTGGTCTTGTGGTACCAAGGTAAGGAATTCTCAGAATGGTAAATCATATAAACCACGTAATACATAGGGTACCTCTTGGACAGCCTGCACTCCTGTTCAGTTTTACAGACTAATACTCTGTAGCAAATATAACAATTACACAGAGTGGTATGAAAAGAGTTCCTTTCAGTGCAGTTAAGAAGCAAAAATCTGCTCTGGTGGTATACAAGGACAAAGTCCAAAATTAATCCTAGTACGTTTTGTTAAGCAAAGCATACTATCAGGGAAAAGGAATTTGTTTGAAGGTTAACAAAGTCCTACTTTGTGCCAAGGTGCTGACAAGATACATGCAAAGCAGATTTTCTTTTAAATAAAGACTGTAATATAGTCTTCAGACAAATGCCAGTATTGTTTCCTCAGCTATTTTGTTTGAAATAGGAAATATTTTCACATGCCTCAGCAAGAAACCTAACTGAACTCTAGGATTTTGCACTACCTGATCAAGGAGGGGCTGTGGTTTCATTTAATTTCCCCTATTTCATATGCTCAAATTTAGCAAGTAATTTGCCATACTTTCCAACAAGATGCTTCTTCAAAGGGTCATCTTGGATGGAACCTCTTACTTCCCAAACTTATTTATCCTCTTCCCTAGATTTCCAACAATTTGGTCTGAACCAAAATGTAGTTCATACATAAGTACATGCAAAGTGATGCTTTTGTAAAGCATCTAGCTGCATTGTGACGTGGAGTCAATCCAGAAGCCCACACTGTTACTGGTAGCAGTACTATCTTCAAAGGATGTAGGGTCAATGTGGGAGAGTGACTGGCCCTCCTTCCTATCTTAACCTACAGAGGTGGCTATGGTTCAGAAGAAAAGATACACTGCAGTTGTCTCAAGGCTTTGGCAGCTGTTAGTGCAGCAAAAACTCATTAAGAACTTCAGGAAAATTCTTATTATAACCATGTGAAACTCTCCCTGTCCTCCAGCTGCCAAGGCATTTCCTTCCCATCGATGAACGAATGCAGGGCCTTGCCTCAAAGGCACAAGTATTGCCTAGTTTCCTGTTTCTTTTTGCGTTTTCCCCCCAAAAAACACTGCTCATGTAAATGATTATGCAAATAATCATTCACCTTGTCCATCCATAAACAATGTGTTCAAGATCCTCCTTTTAAGTACCTGTTAAGGTATTGACTTTAGGAAAAAATCTTAAGAAAACCTTTTCAATTTTATTTTCTCTGTTTTGATTCTCTCTGTTTATTTTGTTTCAGCAGTGAAAGTTCAGTCCAGTAGTTCCTCATAGTTACATTCACCATATCTATATTTCTCAGACCTGCTGCTGGCTCCATCTATAGCTGTTACTATATAGTACAGTAGATTAGTTTAATTGTTAAGGATACTTACCTTCATTCAGTACTTTTACCACTTAAGTCATTTCAGATGCATCATTTTAGTTCAACAGCACAACATATATATGTCAGTCATATCCCTAACATGTCTGTGCATTGGTCTAGCCCATGGGTAGGCAACCCCCAGCACAGATGCCAGAGCATGACACACAGGGGCATTCTGCTTGGCATACGTGCCTTGGGGTGCACAGCTGGGAATGGGCCAGGGTTGCACTGCCACAACAAGGATCAGGCCCCTTGCAGCTTCCCTGCTATCCACTCCTGGCATGCTAACATCTTACAAGTCAAGGTTGTTGATGTTTTTGTCACTCTGCCCAAAAATGTTGCCAACCCCTGGTCTAACCTTCCCAGATAACAACATTGTTACATACACTATCATTTCTGTAAGGCAATGGTTCTTGACCTTTTTAGACTGAAGGCATCCCCTACCATAATTTTTCTGAACTTAGCAGAATCTCATTTCAAACACTATTTGAATTCATTTTTTGGCAATGGAAATATAAAGCAATTCTCTTCTTGCAAACAATTCAAAAAAGCACAACAGTTCAAAATGTTTTTTGCCTCTGTGGCTTATTATTTGAGATCTCTGGGTTTATCTCGTAAATCATGTTGCACACCTAACCATGCTAAAACTGCAACACCCTGAATCCCCCTTAAAAATATCTCATGGAACCCCAGGCAGTCAAAAAATAAATAAATAAATAAATAAAAATAATGGCGTGAGAAAATACAGCTGTAGTTTAAGTGATATTTATATAACTTTTAATTCCTTCAAACTTTCGTATTTTAGTGGAAGCCATTGATTATATTATCTAATCCAATGTTTCTCAATCAGGGTGCCGCAACCCAGATATCCTTTGAAAGGTGCCTTACAGAGTGAGGAGGTAAGTTTAAACTCATGTTCTTCCCTGCCTGGCATTCCCTTAACTTCTACTGCCTGGCTCCTCTGCACTGAAATATATTTGCTTTTGAAATGGGGTACCACTAAATTCACACAAGATGTGGAAGTATGCCTTGAGTCTAAAAAGGCTGAAAACCACTGCCTGAATCACTCAACATTGTCAAGGCATTTTTGTGACAGGCTTCACAGTATTTAGTCAATTAAAGAGAAGGGGTTAAAAAAGGCTTGGTTCTAACCCCAGCTAAACTAATTTATTATCTTTTATAGCATCTCACTTGATCAATCTGTGCTTCAGCCAACCCAAAGTTAACAGATGATATTAAAGTAAAATTGCAAATTGAAAATGAGACATGGACTACTAATACAGGCATTACTATTAATAATATATCTGACTAGTTTCTCTAATACAAAAATCTCTAACAAGTATGTGTTTTCATAATAATTCATCAGATTGCAAAACCAGAAAATTAAGCAATGTTTTAGCCACTTGAGTACATTATATCTTCCCCTTACATCAACATGTTAGGCAACGAAGCTGACATGGCCTTGCACATTGTATAGGAATGGCACATTTTTCACAAATATATCAGTATTTTTACACTCCATCTTTGCTTTGGCATAATAGAATTTATCATCAACCAACTGCAGAAACTTAGCATTGCAGCTGGACTTGGGAAATCATTAAAAATATTATCAATCCAAGTGTAAACAATTCACTCAGTACTATCCAGTACCCAAAAGGTACACTTTCACTGCTGTTGTACATGCCTAAATTATATTCTACTTGAGCACAAAAGGATTAAATTAACCCCATTCATGGTTTTGTAAAAATAAAAATATAAAGATAAATAAGTTCCTGTATTTTAATTTATTCAGAAATAGAGCTTGCACTTACCTGCCTTCTGACACTGTACGATTTTCTCATATAAACTATCTGAATTTTCAGCAAGAATCTTTATGGTCTGAATCATCTGTAGAGAAAATATGAGATTAAACTGTTCAAACACATATTAATAAATCTCAAAATCATTGCAATTGTGATACTGGTATTTTTGAAAGAGTTGTTTAAACTCTGACCAAGCTGTCTAAATTTCCCCTTCTTCTGGGACGTGTTTCTATAGAATTTTGTTTGTTGAAGGCATGAACATATATAACAGTTAGAATGGTTTAAATGAAGTTTTAACCTGAAGCTGACAGACCTGCAAGTCTGTTAAAACGGTTTAAATCTACCTGGAAAATCAGATATTATGTTGAACTGCTTCACTGTGAACTGACTCAGTGTTATGTGTGGACAGGGAGGTAGGGAGGGGTGCAGCTGTGGTGGAGGGAATCTTGGGGGGGCCACAAACAGCTATGCCAAAGTCTAACACTCCAGGTTTAGATATAGCTTAAAGATCTTTTCAGTATTTGTTAAATTCAAGGTATTTATATAGTTAACATAAGGAAGTTAGCTAGATTACTGTAGATACTAATAACTGTATCCACAGTAAAATGACTAAAGTAAGATAGTAAGAGTAAAAATCTACAAGTCTGAAAAGACAGGCCACATCTTCATTCTGCAAGGATGGCAACACTTTTCAGACCATCAGTGTTCAGTTTACATTATATTTTTCTATTCGTGTATCAAAACCTCATTTCCTATCTGTCTTGAAGAAAGTAACCTGAGCTCTGCAGATATGGTTCTTCCTACAGGCAATACAAATGCAGTCACTATGATCTTCTTCACCAGGTGTTTGACCACGTCACCCCTTTTTTATCTTTTGAACAAATGCCGATAGCTCCACAGGATTAGTTTCTTGTGACATCCATAACTTTGTCTTTTCCGAGTTACACTATTTGCCCTTATTTTTTCTGTGTTCCCTTACCCTTTCCTTCCTGACTGATACCAACTTCTGTGCTGTCTCCATCCAGAACTGCCTCTATGCCAGCCCCACACACAATACACCTTTCCTGAGCAGAATTCATCTGAAAAGCCACTACTCCAGACCAGAGGTCAGCAACCTCTTCTGTCAGTGGAATGAACCAGCTCAGGCCAAAGGCAGGCTGGTGGAAGGACCCTTTCCCCACCATTGCTGCTTCTCCTTGCTGCCCAGTTGTACTGCAGCATGGGCAAAGTGCCTGGCTACACTACAGGTAGAGTCCTTCACTGCCAAATACTGCCAAAGCCACTGCTCTGCAAAGTGGATCCAATGGTTCAGCAGAGCAGGTTGCCATTCCCTGCTGTAGACATATTCATGTCATTCATGAAGAGACAAAGAGATGCCATAACCCATCTCTGGGTTTATCTTGTAAATCATGTTGCACACCTAACCATGCTAAAACTGTAAAACCCTGAATCCCCCTTAAAAATATCTCATGGAACCCCAGGCAATCAAAAAAAGATAAAAATAATGGAATGAGAAAATACAGCTGTAATTTAAGTGATATTTTATTTATATAACTTCTAATTCCTTCAAACTTTCGTTTTTTAGTGGAAGCCATTGATTATATTCTCTAATCCAATGTTTCTCAATCAGGGTGCCACAGGCCAGAGATCCTTTGAAGGGTCTGCTGTTATACCTATTGAGAAGTAGCCGACTATCACCGACAAACATAATGGGGTAACCGGCCTATTTTACACAATTAACCTGTTAAAAGTTCATAGACATTAGGGCTGGAAGGGACTTCATAAGATCATCAGGTCCAGCCCCCTGCCCAAGGGGCAGGAAGTCACTGGGGTCAGATCACCCCAGCAAGATAAGCATCCAGGCATTTCTTAAAGGTATCCAGAGCAGGTGCTTGCACCACTTCTGGAGGTAGTCTATTCCAGACTCTGGAGACTTGAACATTAAACAAGTTTTTCCTTATATCCAGTCTAAAAGGGTCTTTCAGCAGTTTGTGACCATTAGACCTTGTCTTCCCTTGGAGTGTTCTGGTGAACAGATGCTCTCCCAGTTCCTGATCCATACTCCTTATATACTTAGTAGCAAATTGCCTGTCAAGAATGACAGGGGGGTGGGCAGGGACAGCACCCCGCGTTTGGCCCTGCACTGCCCCCCATCCCCGTTGCTCTGTGTGAGGTCCCACTCCACCCTTCCTCCACACCGCTTCGGGTCCGGCCTCTCTCTAGCCCCCCACCCCAGCCACTCTGTGTCCACCTGGCCTGCATCTCCGTCCCTGCCCACCACCTCTCCCTCCCTCCTGCCTGTTCTGAGGGGTGCCAGAGCCAGAGAGTGCCACCACCATGACCCCCCTGCTTCACCCTCAGGCAGGGAGGTGTGGGGAAGCCCCACTGCTCAGGCAGCCAAGGCGTGTTTGCCACTGCCACAAACTTCCCCAGTAGTGGCTCAAACTTGGGCCCACGTAGCCTGGGCCATGCAGCCAATCATTACCCGCTCTCTCAGCAGCACATGCACAGTTGCCCAAAAGCATTATGGACAGACAGACACACAGACTAGCCTTTTATTATACAGGCAGTCCTCAGACTTACGACACACTTGGTTCCTGAAAACTGTGTCTTAAGTCGAAATGTTGCAACTCTGAACCAATTTTCTCATAAGAAACAATGTTACAAATGGGGGATTGGTTCCTGAACCAAGGCCCAATACCCTATTTTCACCAAAAATACCCCAGAATTTTGTACTCAATCAATTATAGATGAATAATATAGCTACATTAATGTATTTATATTGTAAATAGCAATCATATTGATTT
>JAGPOW010000261.1:200457322-200470900 GCA_030014935.1 Caiman crocodilus
TTTGGAACCAGCTTCCTAGGGAAGTTGTTCTTGCTCCTACCTTGGGCATCTTCAAGAGTAGATTAGATAGGTACTTGGCTGGGGTCCTGTGACCCTGGCGCACATTCCTGCCATTGGCGGGGGGAGGGGGGGGTCAGACTAGATGGCCTGCTCTAGGCCCCTTCTGATTCTAGATACTATGATAGTATGAAAGGTGACTTTTTCTAGTCCAACGATAGTTTGTTTCAAATCCTTCAATCTCATTGAAAAGCTGTGCAGGAGCTTTATTTAAAAAAAAAAAAACACAACAAAAACCAAAAAACTTGCGATTAAGCAAAGGTGTTTTTTCCTGTTAATTTTAGGACCAAGCCTGGTCCTATCCATTTCAAAAGAGTCTCAAGTTCTCTCCTGTTCTCACTGATGTCAAAAGAAGTAGTGTGTGCATGTCTGTGTTTAACTGAACATTTTTTATATATACTCAATGCTGTGTGTATGAGTACAGTGGCCTCTAGTAGTTACTATTACCTTAGAAAAAAGTATATGATCTGTTCATCAGGCTAGTTTTAACAACAATTAACTTTCTGTACTGAAGATCAGCAAAACATACCTTCTTTTGCTTGATCAGACGGAAATGGAAAAAGTATGTGTATTGAAAACATAAGTCTCCACTCTGAGACTCAGATGGAAAACAAGAGTCTTTTGTAGCTTGTTATGAGTCAATCTTCAGTTTTAGCATTCTCTAACAAGATTTACATATGTTTTCACAACTACAGATAAAGATAATTAATGAAAACGTGACTCTAACCTGGATCAAAATGAAAGTAACAATATTCCAAATATTGTTAAGATAGGAGACAACTTGCATAGTCATTCATCATTTAAAATTTATCGTTGAGTTCAGAGTGCTGAACGTTCCCATTATTTCCCCCTCTTAAGAATATGCTGCAATTAAGAATGGGCAATTTGATGACTGAAAACTAGATGAAACATTTTCAAAACGAGTATGTATTATTACATGTTAGAAAATGAGAACGAGAACATTAGGTTGAAAGGTCTTAAAGTCAGTCAACTCAAGGCTATTCTCTGCCTCTGAAGCAGTCAGAGAAGATTCTGGATCTGGATGTGATCTAGGAAGAAATCATTCAGGCTACTGTGCAACCGTTTTGACACATTCCCAACATGGATTACAGCCACTATGAAACATGATGGCCCCATGGATATGACTAACAGCACGGTCATATGCATCTAAATAAGAACAGAGGGCCCAATCCTTTATCAACTGATATCAAGGAGAAGAAGAAAACTCATTCCAAGAAAAAACTCATGCCATTTCCCCCTTTTAGTATTAGTTCCATATTGTACTTAACCTATGACATGTGCCCCCTTTATATACACTGCATGTAAATACGGACTGAATTATTTATTCCTAGACTGCTGATATAACATCTTTTAGATATCAAAGCCAAAGTGATGACTTCAAGAAAATGTCAGTTCAGGATTGCTCAATCTTACCGTAAATAAGTGTTAATGAAGACCACCCTGCCTTTCTATGCATCAGCAGAGCTCTTACCAAGCACATACAGATTTTGTATCCCCAAACAGAAAAGTTTTACTGTCCTGAGTGTGCATCTATTTTACCAGATAATTCTATACTTACTTAAGTATACTGAAGAGTAAATATTAATATTTTAAAGATATTACCATTCATTATCAAAGAAAAAAATGCAGTGGATATCAAGTACAGACAGGTGTTGTCAACAGCAGAAAATGTCACAGTCATTTCTTGAAGACCTAGATAATAACTACAGTAAGTGAATATGCACTTTTTATTTTTAAGGGGAAAGTTAACTGGTTCTTCGTGCTGGTTTTGTTTGTATGGGCTGTGTGCATGTACCCAGATAGACTGGCTGATAGAACACTGGAAGAGTGAGAGAGAACATCAGGCAGAAGATGTTACCCTGGGCGTGAAAATACCCAAATACGTGAAAATATCAAAAAGGTTTGATACTGCTTGCAAGATAGATTGGGCATTTTTACACATGCTTCCAGACATGGTACCAGGTGCTTTAATTAGTGATCTGTCCTAATTAAAAGTGCTGGCACGTCATGTGTATCAGCATTGCTGTATATCCTCGTGCTGAAAAAATGGTGGTGAGGCACTTTAAACTAAAGCTCATCAGACATGCTTTATTTCAAAACCTACTGACAACCTGTCCCCTTCTTGGGAAGGGGAGAGGACAGGCTATCAAGTAATAGGTTCCCCCAAGGGTGAGGGTGGCCCAGCAGCTTTTTAATGTCTCCTGGCTGGACAGCTCACCACTGTCATTCTCCTGCCAGAGTACTGAAAGACCTGTACAATCCAGCTCCCAAGCTATTTTTCTTCAGAGAAATTCTTATTTCCAAACTTGGAAGTCTTAAGAAGAACGTTCTCACAAAGTGCTGCTCCCATTTTCCTGTCTTCTCAAGCCTCAGAACTCCAAATATACTTGAAGAAATGGGAAGTGAACACATTTTAGAATGCAAAAGATTATAATTCAGTAGCCAAAACAGCCTTCAGACTGGCAGTCACAAAAATGCTGGTATCCTTTGCAACATTTTTAAGAGTACTAAACTAAGGAGACTCCCATCTTTTTTGCATTAGTAGGAAATACCATCTATGCAAACATTCAGTTTATACTGCAGATAGTAGAAGAATGCTTTCTTTTTTAAATGGTGGTGTCAAATGTTCTGGAAGTTGGGAAACAGAACATGAGAAGCTGTGATAAAATTCTTATCTACATGATCCAACATCTAGTATCTGTGCACCAAAAAACCTTGCTTAGTACTGGTACCATCAAAAAGCTACCATATGTTGTTTTCTTCAGAGTGACATAAAGAAATGTATTGGATTATATTTTACTCTAATTTGCAACTGATGAACTAATCTGAATAGGAAATAAATGTACCAGAAAAAAACCCTCCGAGGATTCCAAATACATTTTCAAATATCAGGATGCAAGTATCTGTATTCTTAAATGGAATTGCCCGTAGATAAGATTTTCTGAAATAGCCCCATCTTCTGACGTACCACTAGTAGCATGCAGGGTGGGAGTATATTACTGTTGGCTAACCTGTCTTCACCATCACCACATTTATCCTATGCAGAGTATGACTCAATGAACAGTGCTAAAAACAGTACCAGCGGGGTTGTACCAGTTATCCTCAGCACTGTTTCGTTACACCAGTAAAAAACAACAGGAGGAGAATTTAAGTAAATCCTCAGCTTATGAGGGAGTGCAAAGCAAAGAGCTAACATGCTGGAGTCAGGTATAGCAGGACTTTCAACTTGCCACCATACAGCTGGAAAATTAATCACCCACCTCAACCTCCAGTTCAAGTATTGTGCTCTAACTTACTACACCTTCTAAACAGTAAGGCTTTGCACCACCTGAAAGTTAGGAACTTCACCTTTCAGTCACTGGAAATGCAAAGTTTGCATGATGGGGACCCTTTTCTTAAGAGTAGTCCTGAATAAGCAATATGGGAGGGGAGAAAGACTTCCTCTGATTAATTCTCTTCCTCCATCCCTTTTACTTTTTATGCCAGTTTTCTTTAGCATCTTTCAGAACAAGTTATGCAGATAAAACAAAATTTGGCTTTATCCTAGGCAGATATTTACAGGCAACTGGCTTACACTACTTACGTAACTCAACTGTGTACAAGTTGAATAACTGAAACTAAATCAGGTAAATCCTTTGCCATTCATATCTAATGAATGCATGTAAACCAAAAATTAATTTTCAGGTTGGCTATATTATTGGTGATGTAGACACTACCAATTAAAAAACTTCGAATGCCAAGCTTTATGGTAAAAAGCCAAGCACTGGTAAAAAGACAGCAATCAATAATAACCTCATTAAATATCACCTGTGGTTTGGCCCAGACAGTCAAAGTTGATTTATAATGAAGTGTAATTGATCTTTCTACTGCTTTAAGAGCTGCTCAAAAGTGCCTGTATAAGAAAATATAACAGCTTCTGGGTGTTATTTCTGTATACAAGCACTCATCACCCATGTTCTACTTCTTGGAAAAGACTTAGAATCAAACTAAATTTGCTTGATGACAGTGATTGTTTAAAAAGTATGACTTTCGCAGAAATCATATTTCTAAACTAAACCAAAAACATATTTCCCCGAGAAAAATAGTATATTGTATATTAGTTATTCTATGCCCAACGGTGCCTTTAACAAACCACCCACACTGCAAGCATTGCAGCCAAAATCTCCAGAGAAGAATTCCTTCCTGAATTCACTAGCATATTATGGGACCACATGTGATGCTCTAGGGAGTGAGTCAAATCTCATTGTTCCCCCTCACCCTCTTTAGGATTTTACATTCCCAAATCTTAGGTAAAGTCACTTTTCTTGGGAAGTGGAAGCACCGCATTTATACCCTACTGCTGTGCAAAAACGTAAGGGTCTCCTTACACTTATTCCTTGGGAGAACCTCAGAGAGAAGCAAGGATAAAAACTGTTCCTGAATTTGCAGGGTTCCAAAAACAGAAGGAAAGAAGTAAAAAAAATCAAAACTACCAACTTTCATTTTAACTTCAACAGTCATTAGTTCATGCTTCATAAATATCTGACTCCAGTGAAATAAAAAGAAAAGGAGAAACATAGTATATGAACAAAGCTTAATCTATACAACTGTATTGTAAACTGATGAAAAATTCAAAGTAAAAAAACCTGAAAAAACACATCATAAAAACACCAAGAAAAACATCCCGAGTTACCCCAGAAAAAAATAAAAGATCTAATTCAGTGTTATCTTTTAAACTGTTTATATCTGAGATAATTAGCTGTGAGGGAACTGGAAGATAAAAGAAAAGAGAAACATGGAGTGTACATCATCCATGACCATATATTGAATTTGGACAATCTTTCATTTTGATGGTGTAGTTATCACCAGCACAGATTTCCCTTTAGCACAGAGAAAAAGTCACGTTCTGCATCATATGGCACTAAAGCCTGACTATCAAACAACAGTTAGCATTTGAATCTACCTCTGGCACACTGTGTCACCATAAATCAGATAATGCCCTCTATCAACTATGGATTTTGCAACATAATCTGAATCTGCCCAGATGAGAATGACTGTACTTCTGAAAAAATTAGTAACAGATGATGATTAATTATTTTTTCCTAAAGAACTTGCCCAGGCTATTCACTGTATTTTCCATCAGTATTTTTTCTTCTCTTTTTAGAGCAGATTAACATCAGTATCTATTAACCATTTCTTAGAATCAAAATCTGTAGATATTCAGTTAACATTGCCAGAGCTATTTGTAATACTAAATTGCAATCAATGATCTTTTTCACTGCTGATGTGTATCTAGTGCTCAAGAAAAATGGTTCTAATTCTATATGGAATTGAGAATGAAAAGGAACATATTATACAAAGACAATGGCAACAACAACAACAACAAAGAGCTGTACTTACTGAAATACTGAACTGTTTCGCCAATTTTATAATTTAACTCTTTATGTAATATATGTTCTACCTTGTATCAAATCAGTAAAACACAAACTATAAAGGTAAAGTGAAGTATGTAAAATGAAAACCAAAACCCTTGAACTTTCATACATCTGTGTTAAATGTAGTCATGTATCACTTATGGTCAGTGAGATGACCATATTGTACAGGTAAATAAAGTGTGCAGTTTCTTAAAGGTCAGGGAAATAAGTAATTTTTTTAGTTTCAAAATACTTCAATTATGACAAAATTTAAAATACACTGTATGTTTCCTATATCAAATTGTAATGACATGAATAATATTTTCCCTTAAATGCACAGCTACTTGGTAAATCATCCCATAAGCATAAAATGATTTTACACAGCATAAAATGATTTTTATAATACCCTACAGTGGTAAATGGGGAGCAACTAATAATATCAAAGAGAACTGATATAACTAATAGAAACATAGATACCTGATCTTCATTCAGTGGTAGAACAAACCGTCCACCAAAGCCTCCACCATAGTTTTTGTGCCAAATCTATAACCAGACTGGCAACAATCAAGGACATCTGAGGTGCACACAGTTGTCTCTCTCTTTCATATGGCATTTTAGGATTACAACATTCATAGATTAATATCTAAATTTGATAACTATTCAACTGCTTCAAGGGTAGCTGCATGGATTCATTTTAGATCACCATTAAATGATCTAACTGACATCATTCACAATGTGTTGCACCATCTGCAAAAACTGCACCACAATGACAGCCAGGACTCTCTTTGATTTTCCATTTATGGAGTGGGTGTCCACATTTTCCATGAAATGTCCAGGTAGATTTAATCCACCCTGAATTACTTCTCCGTAGGTCAAATCCTGGCTAGTGGATTATAGGATCAGTGACAATATATTTCTGTGGCAGGTATTGATTGCCCAGGCTTCCCGTCATCATTCTTCAATATTCTTGTTATCATCAGAGAGCTTCTTGGCTTATTTACAGAAGGGTTTTCTAGATTTGAGCCTATCCAGTGATGGTGTGGTGGTGTCCTTGTTGATTGGGAGGTTTGGGTTATTGATGACCTTGTGGTATTCCCTCATGTATGTGGCATTGTGGAGGAGCTGTTGGGGAGCAATGTTCACTAGGACTGGAAGCCATGGCAACAGCATACTTCTCAGTGTTCCTGATATAATCCGCATAGTTGCATTTAACTGTGTATCAACTAGGGGTGCACCAATAGAGAATTTTGGGGTTGATACTGGTGATCAATTTTTAATAAGCCATATTGCCAATACTGGTCCAATTCAGATATGCAGCTGAGCAGCTTGGAGAGTGGTGTCTGCTGGGAAGTGGCAAGGGGGGAGGGAAGGCATGAGGGGTACAGATCAAGGCCCCTGAGGTGAGGAAAGGAGTGGGGCTGGGGCTGCACATCTAGGACAAAGTGGAGATGGGGAAGAATGGGGGGGGGGCATTCTTCTGCATCATTCATGCCTTCTTCATGCACCCTGAGTGCACAACAAACTTACCAGCCAGACCCAGCTGCTCTCTACGCTGCCAGGCTGAGCTCCTGGTGGGCCTGCATGCTGTGCTGTGGCTGCTCACGTGCATAGGGCATTTATCGGTGGCATTATTATTAATTGGCAACCTCAGCCAAAAAAGCCAATTGCTGATTCAGTCAATTTTCCTTTTATAGGTACCAATCCGATACGGGACAGATGCATCAGTGCACCTCTAGTATCAACAATCTTTGTGTGCATGCTTTTGTTCCAGGCTAGGGAACAATATTCTAATGAAAAAAAAAACAGTGCTACAGTGGCCATTCAAAGCATGGTTGTGTTTATCACTTATCAACCTTCTCAGTGTTTCTGATGGACCAATATGATGACTATACAAGCTTAAGTGAGCTTAACTTGACATTGCAAATGCTATTGTGAAAAATGGGATTTACATTTTGTGCATGTCACTAACTCCCTGAAAATGTCAAGGGCAAACCAAGGCAGTTTATTTTGACACTTTTCATTTCCCTAAAGTGACTTACATCTACAGAGCAAAGGAAGATGTGACTATAGCATGGGCAAGCATACCTCTGCTAGTTAGATTAAAGCTGGTGCAGGCATACCTACTCACAATTTGTTAGCACTTTTATTTGCTGTGTAAACATACCCTAATGCAACAGTAATTAAATATGATTATCTAAACAATACTTTTATTACAAGAATGACCAGAATAAAGAAAATTAGTTCTCCCTAATGGACTTGAAGGGGTTGGGACTTTAGCAATCTAACTGGAGCTTGAAAATGATCAGTCACACACCAGAAGAGAAAAACCTTACTTAAGAGCAAGGTTCATCTAGGCTTTCCTGCTCTCTCATAGGCCAGTCAGCCTTGCACAGTAAAAGAACTGCAGGCAGCAAGAGATTACCATGGTTTTATAAACTACTATACAAAGCCTTTGCTTTAGGCCTAGGCAAATTAAACTGCAGAATCCGTCATTCCCAGGAAGGGTGCTGGGAAGAAAAGCTGTACTTGTGCTGTAGAGCAAATACACTGTAGAGGTTCTGAACTAAAAACAGTGATTGGATACTGGCCAGGCCCAGCTAACTTGAAAGCACAAAGGTCCAATTACAGCAGACCAGTAATCAAACAAAAGTGGAGCTCAGCCAGACCTATTACATTTTTAACAAGAAACTTAAGATTAGATATTAAATGATGGTTACACTGATTATAAATGCCCCTTTCTAGAGCTGAGGTTACATATACATTATGCTCTCATTAAGGGAGGCATTAATAACTTTCACCTAACTTGGACCCACTTCTTTATTCTGTTGGCTTTCATCAGTCAGAAAGACCATAGGTCCAAAGGATAATATGTTGGATAAACAGCTTCCAACACCTCTAGTACTTCTGGATGACCATTGGTGGCCTAAACTCAACCACAAAACTTACTATTTCTCCCCTCAAGATACCATTCTGGATTCACAGAAACATACTAACTGGTATGAGATACTTTATTTTATTTGCAAAGTAATCAGAAACTGAAATCAGAAACCAAGGTGGGTGATGAAAATTAAGTGAGCTGAACACCACTCATATTTGCTGATCAAGTTTTCCCAGGTGCTGCAAGAAGCAATTACACAACATGAAAAAGAAAGAAGCCAGACACAACAGCAACGTATTTTCTAAGCCTATGCAAGAAACGCATCATTTCTAGATGACTAAACATCTTCAATCCCCTGACTACTACACACAACTCCAAATATGTTTCACAACTTTGCAAAAGAACTTCAGAGAAACTTAGAAATCATCTTCTTAATCTAACCTACTGCAAAAGTGATCAACTCAGGAAGGAAATCACCACATGCTGCAGCTTAAAAGAAAAAAAACCCAGACATCTTCCCAAACATTATACAATGTATATACAAAGAGACTACCAAATATTCTCTACAATATCCATCCAACATTAAAAGAAGAAACGGAACCAATTATTCTAGGAACAATTTCCTCAACAACAAAACAGCTTTCAGAGAAACAACACTTAACACCTTACAGCATTCCAACCCCAAACCCGATGAAACTGAAAGAAGAAACCGACCCTCAAATATCATCACTCTCTCCATGTGCACACTTATCAAAACTGAAAAATCTGTCCTCTCTAAAGGCCTGAATTTCTATCCAGAAAAATACTCTAATAAAATACTTTAATGTGGAAAACTAGAAGAATTCTTCTGATGCCTCTGCCTCAAGGAATATTTCCACAACCAAAATGAATCCACTTCCAACAATACTTCATACTTTGACAGAGAAGAAAAAAATCCCCCTAAAACCAAAAAAACCCACTCAGATTGGACACCTCACAGTGGACAAAATTCTAACCTTGACCGCTATATTCACTGCTTTAGGAGAAAGAATGAACGAGGAAATAATCAACAACACACACCACTTAACAGCCTCTTCCTCTCAGAGAGAAGTGCTGTGGAATTGCTAAGATCTAACCATCAAATAGTAATAAAACCAGCATATAAAGGAGCTATAGTTATCCTTAACCATGAAGACTACATAAAAGAAGCCAACAGAAAACTCTCTGACACCACCTGCTACAAAAAACTAGAGAAAGATCCTGCTCCTCTTTTCATCTTGAAACTCAAAACTTCTATCAAATCAATTCCATCAAAACTACAAGAAAGCTACAAAACTTGATCTCCTCACTACCCAACCCAGGGACTTTTTACATGCTTCCTAAAATCCACAAACAAGGGAACCCTGGCAGACCTATCATATCCAATCATGGAACCCTCACCAAGGAAATGTTAGGTTTCATTGAATTCACCCTAAAACCTCTTGTCACCCAAAGAGTGAGTTTTGTCCAAGATACCACTGACTTTCTATGAAAAGTTAAAAACATAGGGCACCTTCCCAGCAACACCCTCCTAGTCACCATGGACGTTACCAGCTTATACACCAACGTCCCACACCAGGATGGCATCCAAGCCTGCCTTATATATCTATAAGAGTAAAATTACAACTTAAGTATAGACTCAAAGATATTACTGAACTTATATACATCATCCTCACACACAACTTCACCTTCAATAATCACCACTTCCTCCAGGCCATGGGCAAAGCTATGGGCACAGAAATGGCCCCACAATGCACCAAGCTTTTTATGATCCACCTGGAAGAAGAATTCTTCAAGGACTGCACTTTCAAACCCTTGCTATACTTAAGATATATCGATGGCATCATCATTTGAACTGAAAACTGTGTTAAATTAGTGATACTGCCTCCTGCCAGATTACTGCTCCACGTTTGAATGAAGTTTGTTAGCTCTCGTTAATGTTTGCATTTTGTTAAAAGTTAAGTGATATGACTGCTAACAACTGGTAAAGAGTACTGCAGTAGCAGAGCACTTACTTGTAGACCACTTACTTGTTCGTAAAGGGTTAAGCACTTGACCCATTTAAGTTGATTGACATACTTGGAGGACTTTCCAAAAAAGTCCATTAGGGAGGACCCCTGACTGATAGATGATGAGAGTATAAAAAGAGATTGCACCCCAACAATGGTGTGGGTGTTGTGGAAGTGGGTGTGTAGGCGTGTGGGCGTGTGAGTGAAGAGAGGAGAGAGATACGCGACCAGAGAAAGGAGAGGAAGGCCTCCTAACTCCGCGCACTACTCTCGAGCGGTAGTAGAACAGGCTAACTGCCTGGCTCTGCTCAAAGAGGCCCCTAGCCTAGAGCTGCTAGGGGATCCCCACAGATCGCTAAAGCGCTGCAGTACGCTTACATCAGGCTGCAGCCAACGTGCTGATTGTCGCACCTGTATCGCAGAACTTGACTGTAACTCAACCTCAACGCTGTAAATAAGTTCGCTTCTTCAAGCTTTGTAAGTAAACTTTCATTTCTCTTCAAAACTCATTTTGGAGCCTCTCTCTCTCTCCTGCCCAGCCCAGGGCCCCGGACACACCTGGGTTGGCACCGCCACCCGGGCCTTTACCTGGTGTGTACTTCACGGGAGGGTCTCCCTGGCCACCGGAGTGCCCCTCGTCCGTGACAAAAACCTACAATCTCTGACTGCTTTCCATCAGATATTCAACAAGCATCACCCCTCCATCAGACTATTTATTGAATACTCCAGCACCAACAGTTCCTTTTTAGACATGATGATCACTACTCAGAATAGTAAAATACAGCCCACCATATGAGAAACCCATAGAGCAGCAACATGCATATCTACACAAAACCAGCAATCACTCTAAACATACCAAGAAAGCTGTGATATATAGCCATGTCCTCCAATATCACCAAATTTGCACTGAGGAAAACACCCACAATTGTCACTTCACAAATCTCAAATGGGCTTTCATTCAACAAGGACACTCCTCCAGAGAGACAGATTGCACTTTTGAAAGAGTCACCCAGATACTACTGAAGTTGTGAGTACAGAAGAAAATCTCCCATGAATTGCACACCACTGGCTATGACATATCATCCCTCCTTGGAACCTATACAGAAAATCCTCAAATAGCAACCCATACTAGAAAGATGACCCAATTGTTAAACAGATCTTCCCCAAACCACCTACCCTAGCCTTTAAACAAGCACCAAACTTTGCCTACCTCATCACCAGAAGCAAACTTTCTACAGCCCAAAACACAACAAATGGATCCAAACCATGACATGACAAGAAATGTAATCTGCCACCATATCTCCACCACCCCCACAATTACTACACCCCAGAACAGAATCATCACCAGTCCTGGATCTTACAACTGCACCTCCAAAATTGTTATACATCTCATCCAGTGCATCAAATACCCTGATGGAAAATACGTAGGAGAAACCAAACAACAACTGCGTACCAGAATGGATGCACACCGGAAAGCTATCAAAAATAAGACTATCCAATTACCTGTGGGGGCACATTTCTCACAAGAAAACCATTCTTTCTCCAATCTCTCGGTTCTAATTCTCAAAGGGAGTTTACAAAACACCTTTCACAGATAAGCCTACAAACTTCACTGCATTAGTCTACTGGATACAAAAAATCATGGACTAAACGTAGACATTGTATTTATGACACATCCTAACCCGCCTAATCGGACTCCTCGGGTAACCTCTCCACTTTGTACCAGCTATATTCATTCCCTTTTCCTCCCCTCCCACCTCTCTCTCATCGATTGACTACAGCTGCAGTCATTCCCCTTCTCTCCCTCCCCCCTGTCTCTTATCCATTGACATTTTCACTGACTGGCTTTCTTGCACACATACTGGCCTCTGGCTACTTTACTATTCGATCAAGGAAGAGCACAGACCAACTGCAGGTACTTCCTCAGCCTGACAAAGGGTATCTATACCTGAAAGCTTGCAAAGCAGAATTTTTCCAACTATATGAGTTAGTCTAATGAAATATTTACCAAAGAACCTTGTCTGTGGAAGAGGCAATGAACTTGTTTTTTACTTCCCACACAGCTTTATCTTACAGAGTTCAGTTACTCTTTATAGCACAATAGATCAGCTTCAGTCCAATATTTCTACCATAAGAGTTCCACTCCTCTAAATTCTTCTGTTGCAAGCCATGGTAAGCTGTGAATGTAAAGTTCTGTCAGTGGCCATAAACAAAAGATTATGTAACATCCTACAATAACCTTTATCTCATAGCCTAGCAAATAAAGGTTATCTTCTCTCAGACTCTACCAGTACTGCTCTGACTCCACTAAAGTGGGCAGTCCAAATGGAATTGCTTGTCCCAACAGAACAGATAGCCCCTAAGGTAAAAATGCAGCAAATTCATAGTTGGTAGGGTCAGAAGGGACCTGAGCAGATCATCAAGTTCAACCGCCTGCCATGACAGGAAAGACTACTGGAGTCAAACAACCCCGGCAAGGTGTTCATCTAGCCTCCTCTTAAAGACCCCCAGGGTAGAAGCCAGCACTACTTCTCTTGGAAGTTGGTTCCAGATCCTAGCCGCCCGGACAGTGAAGTAGTGCCTCCTGATATCTAGTCTGAATCTACCCTCTGCTAGCTTGTGACTGTTATTTCTTGTCACTCCTGGGAGTGCTCGGGGGAACAGGGACTCCCCCAATGCCTGCTGGTCCCCACTGACTAGTTTGTAAATTACTTCATATCACTGTCTTAATTTGCCACTATCTAATCTACAATATCAGTTTCTCCATGTATATGAGTTCAACCTGTAACTGTCTGTAATAACCACATGACTACTTATAAGAGAGACAGAACACTACCATTATTTTGAGGATTCATCATCCAAGTGAATGCCAGGGTCAGCAAGCAAAATCAATTTTGGTGTCTTCAAACACATATGGCCTCTGTCAACTAACAAGATGGCTTTTATTTGTATCAATATGCAGAAGTAAATGAAGACCAGTGGCAGCTAGACCCTATCTCTAGGAAGCACAAATTAAACCGGGTGCTTAATTTGATAGAAGTGGACATTGGAATCAATGATACTTGGTTCATAGTATCATAGTATCTAGGGTCAGAAGGGGTCTAGCAGGCCATCTAGTCTGACCCCCCACCAATGGCAGGAACGAGTGCCAGGGTCACAGGACCCCAGCCAAGTACCCATCTAATCTACTCTTAAAGATGCC
>JAGPOW010000261.1:200477745-200538379 GCA_030014935.1 Caiman crocodilus
CAATTTAAATTTTATATAAAAAAAAAAAAAAAAAACAAACTGTGTCAACACACAACAGACCTTCTGTGTGTTTGTGTGTGTGTTTGTGTGTTTGTGTGTGTGTGTGTGTGTGTTTTTTTTTTTCTGCCGGGGGGGGGGGGGCTGAACTAGATAACTAGATGACCTTATAAGGTCCCCTCCACCCCTAATTTCCTATAATCCTATAATCTCAAAAACTAGTGTTGTAGATGCACATTAAAAACAGGAGCTTTAGCAATAGGGAAACTAATAGTTTAATTTTATTATCCTTGATGCACCTAAAGAGCAGTTTTCCAGCCATATACCCAATATTTTTGGCACTTACCAGTTCACTGTGGACATAGACACCTGCATATTTGTTAAACGTGCAGCCAGGCTATGCACTAGTTGGGCAAGTAGGTGAATACTTGACCATATGTTAGGGGGAAGGGAGTGACCACCCTTCCTATATTTTAGCCTCAATAGCTGAATGATTAGGACACTCACCCAGGCAGTGGGGAACCTGAGGTCTAAAACAGTCTAGGACAGGGGTGGTTCAACCCTGGGTCTGTGGGGCAGAGCCAGCCTGTAGGGCTCCAGAGGGGTCTTGAAATTTAGAAGGGTGGGGTAAGAGGAAGTCAAGACAATTAACATAGCCACTGCTCTCCTTCTACCAAATTTCCAACCTCCACATGCCAAACGACATGGCTTTGCACATGGCATCCCATGAGTATGAGTAAAACTAGGGTGGTGGGACCTTATCTGGTATGTGTGGGGCTGGAAGCAGGGCAGAAGGCCTGATCTGGCACATGCAGGGGCAGGGGCAGATCTACTATGAAACTAATGAAGCTTAAGCTTCAGAGCCCCTAATCCCAGAGGGGCCCCAGAAGCGACTTTAGTCCACACTGCTTAAAAATTTTGGGTCTACTCTATGAGAAGGGGTTTTTAAAAAATAATAATATTAATAATATAATGTAATTCAATAAAAAATAATAGTAAAAATAATAATTCATCCCCCCATAACTCAAAAACTACAAGGCATAGGAAATTATTATTCACACCAGTGACTTTGACATGTGAGATAATCCAGTACAGCAATTTTAATCAAAATCTGAGATGTAATGGTTACATTTTTTAAAAATTTGTGGTGATCTGTCGTGGAACAACCCCATTGAAGAAGATAACAGTGGTTACCCAGACCTCATTGCTGGTTGCGAAGGGGCCCCCATAATAGTTCAAGCTTCAGGGCCCCAAAAATGTAGGTCCACCACTGCGCAGGGCTAAGGCTGGGTTTGTAAGGTCTGATCAGACATGCACAGGGCAGGGTGGCAAGCCCAGTGTGGAGCAGCGACCGTGACCATGATCAGTACTGGCCTGCAGCCCCACTACACACAACTCATCTGGCCCACAGGGCCAAAACGTTGGGCACCACTGGTATACAGGACTATGGCCTACTGCATACAATATTGGGCTGTGATATGGCTACTCATTACCAATGACTTTAGACAACCTAGGTCCAAAGTTCACTTCACATCAGGCAGCCAAATGCAGGCAACCCCCATATAGAGCTCTTAACTGGTTCCTGAAAAACCAAGCTTTAAGCAAAACAAGCATTAAGGGAAACCAAGAGTATCTGATAACCCAAGATGGCAACCACAAGTGTTTTTAATGACCCACAATGGTGACAGCAAGCGTTACAGCGAAACTTGCGGAGTGCTAAGTGAAATCATATCAATTTAAAATGAGCATTACAACAAAACAGCACTAAGCGGAACAGCGTTAAGTGGGGGTTGCCTGTATTCTAGTTATAATTGTGGTATATCTGACACGTGAACATAGTTTGCAGTTCTATTATCCATTCAGTTAAGATATGTAAATTTAAAATTCTGTCATCCAACTAAGCTATATCTCTCCTGGAGACATTTCTTGATGATGAGCTGTACATTTTTTAGTTTAAAGGGACAAAACAAAACAGATAAAAGGAAACTCACACCTAATAAATTAAATGTTTCCAAAGTACAACAAATAGGAAAAATAAACTAGAATAAAATACAACAGTAAAGCCTTATGAGCACAACTCATTGTCATTTTATATAATATAACATACATTATATAAAATAACAGAATAGAAGTGCACCTTTTAATTAATTATAAAAATTAAATTAATTTAATAACTTATAATCATAAAGTCATTAATTAGCTAAAATCATGCTTCCATACTCTGTTTGTAATATTTCAGTACAATAATGTCCTTCATATAAATCATACTGAATGGAATGAGGAAGCCATAGGAAACTGGATACAATTCATAAGAGAAGATACAATTTAAAAAAGTTAAACTACGGGCAAATCGTTCTTTAACATAGCGTTCAATGTGGCTTTATTCATAAAGAGAATTATCTATAGTGACATGCTGTACAAGAAAATGCAAGTTTAAAATTGGGAATTAAGCTTCAAACATATGGCTTTGAAGCACTCTACCCTGAGAGTTGCAGAAAAAGTTTTAATAGGATATGCTGAATTTTATTTTTCTGTGCTAGGATTTTAACTTAAGGAAATAAATGCCACACTAAGTCCCACCATAGATTTATCAACTCTGGCACCCTTCTGGGGTAGACAAGGCCTGTAAAGATAACCTTACAGTGGCAGAGAACAGAGGTTAGGGGTGAAAGTTTTCATGCAGGGCCTATCTAGACTATTCAGAAGTCTAGGAAGTCCTAATTTGGAGGCTAAACCTTATCATGTTTAATACCTACTGACAAATCAGTGCTGTATGAATTTGTCTGATCCTCTTTTGAACCAGCCTCTAAAACAGTTTGTAGCAAAGAGTCCTACAAGTTAACTTCACACTGTATGAAAACGAAACAAACTTTATTTTAAACTCCCCTCCTAATAACCTTATTGCAAGTCCCCTAGTTCTAGAATGGTGAGAGATATCAAAAAGCAAATTTCCCCCCTTACTTTTTCCACACCATTCATTCAGGAAACAGACATGAATTATGGTATTAGAGCAGATATTTTTAGTGTGAAAAAACTATGTTTACATACCAGGAGTTAGACAGCATCTATCAACCGTTGCTCTGACAGAGGTTTTGAAACTGACATATGATAAATCTCAATAATAATCACTATTATAAGAAGCATTTATACAACTCTATATAAAACACATTCTGCATAAATATCATAATACAAAAAAAATTAAAAAATTCATCAATACCGATCATTTCATTGTAAAAAAACTGTACCTGCATATTTTCTCTCAGATCTGTAGCATCCCGTACAGGTTGGAGAGCATTCTTGAACACTTCATCTATCGTTTTAATCCACAACGTTCTCATAGAGGCATATTCCCTTGATTTCTTTCCCTTCCTCACTGACAGGCCCCGTTTATGAGGTTTCCCTCCACCCCTTCGATTAGTAATGGCCACATGAACAAATAAAAAAGAATGTGATAACATTTCTCCAGTTAAAGACTGCAGAGGAACATGACGATACCCTGTCTGTAAACACTCAAAGGGAATAGTGTACTGCCCAATGAATTCATCTCCAATAAAATCATCATCTAGTACTACAAAACGCAACATGGCTAGTTCTGGGAGATTAATCTGAAATTCAAAACTTTCGTCAAAGATTGGATTATCTCCATTCTGATGCACAGTTTTTGTCCTTTGTTCCGCACAGTCTGCAGGGATTCCATGAATTTCAACATAAACATAAGGATCCACAACATCTCCTTTGGCACCTGACCCTTTGGGTTTAGGAAAGTTTTGTCCACTAATAATTTTAATATGAAGCAGCTGAGGTGAAACTCCAGGCACAGTGTCTTTTGTATTTGCACTGAAGAAAGATACTTCCTCTCGCATGATGGCAGGACGAAGGACATAGCCACAATTCCCATTTTGTCGAAACCAACCAATGTTGAGGTCCATCATTAAACCGGGTGTCTGAAAATTCATTGCTACTATTTGACAACCACATTTCCAAAAATCCTGGGGATTCATATTACTAGAGTCAATCCTCATAGGGCTGGGAAAAACTCTAGCAAGAAAACGTTTGTTGTAATTCACAAAGTCCCCTGGGTTTTCATTGGCATATCTGCTAGCAAGTACTTCATTAAATGAGCACACTTCCCAATATTTCTGGAGCTGAAAGGAAACTTGAAACTCTTTGAATTGAACTGATTTACATATGCTTACCAATTCAGAAAGCTCTTTGCAAAGCTGAAATCGTTTCCCTGCCACAATGTTCTGTTGTTCTACACCCTCTTTCCCTACTCTCTGTGACATTTCTGCTCCCTCATCTTCATCTGTAACGTCCCCCTCCAGCCCTGAGCAATTAGAGGAAAGCTTCTTTGCTTTAATTAGTATTTTCCCTTTAAGTGACTCAGGTGAAGGAAGATAAGACTCTTCTATGTTTGGAGACTGTGTGTGCAGCTTATCCCCCAGAATTTTCTTCATGTGTTGAACCATCACTTTCTGCTGCTTAATAGAACAATGATTTTCTAAACATAAAATAACAGGGTATTCTGAAGCAGAAAATGCATACTTGTTAATAATGTCAATTACGCTACGGAAGACTATCTGCGATGTCATTGAATGTCCAGTGTAAATTACAGGCTCGTTATCTGGACCATCCCATACATCCAGTTCAACACTTCGACACCCCATTTTAAGAGCACGAATATATCCGGTGATATCAGAAGGCCCACGGAACTGATCTTCTATCAAGTATGTGTTGTGAGATGAATTTATGAAATAATGCGATAAAGGCTGCTTCATATCTTGACACACTTTTTTATGCTCTGGATCAAATATATGACAGTCTGGTGAAGTAAGGTAATTAGTAAAACCATCTATAGAAAGCCAACCCTTTTCCTTGCCCTCTTTTGATGGTTCATACTTGTGAATAATTTCAAGGCTTATTTCTTCTGTGACATGTGCCATACCCTGTTCTGCTTCTAAAAACATCATAAGGTCCTTGGTATCCAGGAATTCTTTATTGCTTGAAAACTGAACCAACAAGAAGTAGATCTCTGGTCGGGTACAAAGCTCATGGAAAACTTCAATAAATTCTTCCTTTGTGACTTCAGTACCAGTTTTGTCCCTGGATCTATGTAATTCTTTGAACTTTAACTCTATTTTATTTGTTTTTAAACCAGGATTTGAATTTTTAATAAACTGTACAGCTTTACAAAGCGGTATATGTCCCAAATTATCCACATCAGTTTCACTGAACATTTGTGAAACCCATGAAGTCCGCATATTATCCTGGCTACTTTCTATCATATCTAGAGAATGTTTTCCGTAAGAAATCAGGTACCTTAACCCAGTAACCCAAATGTTTGCAACATCTGCTGAGTTAGCAACAAGATCTAGTGACTCATAGTTCTCTCCATAAATGATAGAAAATGCACAGTCTTCTGATAGCTGATCATAAATGCCATTGCTGCGAAATATATCTGTATTTTTTCCTGTTCTTACTTCTTTGATTGATTTAATATCAATCTTCGCTTTTTCAGAATCCTTCTTTGAAGGTTCCCAGCGTAGGGACTGCATATCTGCTTCTAAAAAGAAATACCGGTGGTACACTCTAGAGTTGGACCGAATCTTTTTGAGCTCAGAGCCTTCAAGCATTGCATTAATGCAGTCATTTGCACTGCTGATCTTCTTCTCTGTTGGCATGCTGCTAAATGACACAGTCTTCTTTCGTTCTCTCTTTTGCTTTGTACCGTCCTGGTGGGCCAAGATAAAAAAAGAAAGAAAAAAACTGTCAATATGATTTGTTTCAATGCTTAACAATTTTTACGTTCAAAGTTCAAATAAAGAATTAAGAAAAAAATCAATCAAAGGCATTAGGTGATAAATTTAATATTCTTGAAAAAACTAACCTATTAACAACTGGTTAATGATTGTGTTTTTAAGTTTTGGGTTTTAGAAATGTATTTTTTACAAAGCATGTGTACATATGAGAACAATGCTTAACAAAAAGTTTAAAAATATAAAACAATATATATTTTTTTAGTGTCAGACTCTGTAAATATCAATTAGGGAAAGATCCTGGAGGGTGCAGTGATATGATCACACTCCCCTTCCACTGTGTAGCACAGTGATTTCTCTGCCCATGACCCCTCCCCACCACTGGCAGAGCACATCGGGGGGAGCAGAAGAGGAGACCCACCCATCACCACTGTCCCTGGCTGAGTCTATCACCCTGTGCTGGGGAATACTGTTGGGGGGAGAGGGAATGTACCCATAGTAGGCATGAGAAGCAGAGGACCTGCCCACCCACCGCCTCTGTCCCTGGCTGACCTGGGAGTGGGAGGAGTGGCTGTGCAGCTGCTGCTGTTGGCTGGGGACACAAGCGGTAGTGGGAAGGCTCCTCTTCCAACACTTGTTCCTAGACTGGCAGGAGATACCTGGCATGGGTGGTCAGAGAGCAGGGGCAGGAAGTGAGGACCCCCACTACCACTGTCACTACAGCGCCTGGCCAGGCAGTCATTCCCTTCAGCCTCTGGCTGAAATAAGCCAGGAATGGCTGGGACAGCAACAATATTGGAAGGGTCCCCCCTTCCCACATTTGCTCCCTTCCCAGCCTGCCCCCAGCAGCTCAATGGCTCTGTTGGTGCCTTGCCCCCATTCCTCCCATGGCCTGAGCTGCAAAGGTTCTTGCATCCGTCACACCCTCCTTTTCTGAATCTTAGGACTATATATGTACCCAATGTTCCACTGCCTAGATAGGGGGGAACAATTTGTTCCCCAGCCCCTTATGTGCTTCACATAGCTACTATTTACTGACACTACAGAACGTGATGCTTGGATATCAAGGTGATAAGGACCTGAGATGTACAGGGTGCATCTACACATGACACTACACTGCGGTAGCAATATGCTATGGCAACATAGTGTCGGTGGCTACAAACTACAATGCTGCAGTTATGCCGCTGTAGCAATGCGCTCCCTCATTATAACATGTCGCTATGGTGACACAGCAACTAAAAATAACTATGCACAGTACGCACAGCATGCTACAGACTGTTGCTGAGCCATCATTTACTTCCTTCCAAAAGGAAGGAAGTAAATGATGGTGCAGTAACAACAGTACTATAGGGACACATGTAGACACACCCACAGATTATGACACAAATTAAGAGAAGGATTCCTAGGAGTTCATAATCTAAGACAGTGGAGCTCAACCTTTTGGCCCAAAGGGACAGATCTGGTCTTCGGGTCTGATGCTGCCTCCTCCCTGCCCCATGTGCCAGGACTGGGTCCTGGGTTCTTGATGCTACTTCCTCCTGTCCTCTGTGCACTAGGACTAGGTGTTGGGGACCTGGCCTAAAACCACTCCTTTCCACCCACTGCGCACTGAGATTTGGGCCCTGGGGCCCAGCACTGCTCCCTCCCTCCACAACTGGGTTCCAGGGCCCTGCATGAGACCTCCTCTCATTCCTGCACACCAGGATTGGGTCCCAGGGCCCGGTGCCACCCCCTTCTGCCCCCTGCCTGCCAGGATTGAGTCCTGGGGGCCTGGCTTGTCATCCCCCACCACACTCTGGGATCGGGCACCAGATTCAGCATGCAGGTACCTAGTGTCTCCCTGGGTTCATAGATTCGGCAGTAGGGAAGCAGTGACACTGCTCTTATGCTGCCAAATTTCCAGACCTCTGGGAAGCCTGGCGAGTCAAATGACATGGGGTTGCAGGCTGGATCTAGCACACAGGCCAGAGACTGAACACACCTGATGCAAGGGAAAAGACAAAACAGTGCATATAGCTCTGTTCTTTACTGTACTTCCTCAGTCTCTTGTCCTCAGACTGTCCCAGAACATTCCCACTTGCCACCATACACCGAGAAATATCATCAGTAGCCATCTCTAATTTACGGATACACAAATAACTACGGTCCAGAGCATCTGTCCAATAGTCTTGTCCAACAAATAACTATGGTCCAGAGCATCTGTCCAATAGTCTTGTCCAACGCAGTCTAAGTACTAAGATGTATAACAGTGATTGGGGGGATAGTCTTTCTTAAAAGGATTAAGGTATGGATGATTTTAATATATCTTAAGAAGAATCTGAAGAAAGACAAATTAAAAGCTGGCAGAGAAGAAAAGCAAAAGTAGTTTGACTTGGTTTTCAGAACAATTATTCCACCTGTAATTACTGGTCTAGTCCCCAACAAGATTACCTTAATATATACTAACCACTAAACAAAGTTTACTCTTAAAGAAAAAAATGGTACCAACAACTCTACTTAGCCAGTTCCACTAGCACTTTGTATAGACTTAAATGAAAATGATCAAGGCTACGTCCACATGAGCGAGGGCATGTGTTTGCAGCAGCATAAATACTAGTGGAACAAATCCGTGCTGCTGTTTTGTGCTGCAATGCACACCCCTGCTCATGTGGTTTGCAGCAGGATACACACATTGGCAGGCAGCACGCAAGAGCAAGCAAGGCAAAAGCACACACATTAGTAGCTGGCAGGCAGCAGCCAGCCAAGGCAGCCAGTCAGAGAGAGGCACACAAAGACAGGGGAGCAGGCAGCCTTGAGCAGCCTGCTTCCTCATATCAGCATACTGTGAAGCCCCCAGTCAAAGACACTCTGTGCCCTAGCCAGCCACTCCCCAGCTCGCTGGGATGCAGTGTGCCTCAAGACAGGGGAGCAGGCTGCCCTGGGAGGGCTGCTCCCCTGCCTTGACATGCCTCAGTGTGATGGATCTGCTGCAGAGCCCCCCGCACTGAGGTTCACGGGGGCGGGCAGCTGGGGCACAGAGAAGGGTGCCATCTCTGCATTTGTCCTGGCACGTGGCACCTTGGTGTGCTTTGTGCTGCTTTTTTTTCAGGGAGGTTTTCTGCTACCACAAGTGCTGCAAATTTGGAGCGCAGTACCTGGTTTAACGTGCAACATGTGTGATTTGTAGCATCACAAAGAGGTTTGCAGCACCACAAACCACATGTCCCTGCACATCTGGATCCAGCTCAAGAGTTTAAACTTATATTTACAAGATCTTGCAGAAAAATAATTATATTTTTTTGGAAAGTTATACTAATATTCATTATCTTGCAGCCATTTTTTCTTTTTTTTAGGGAGTGTTTGAAAAAAATGGCCATGTGTCATGAAGAGAGACTTAATATCTTGCCTGACAGTTTAAATATTTTCTGTAAAACTAACTTTTCTAACTTTTCAAAGTTAGAACTCCATATCCCTTTCTAAATTTATTTTTCTACATTCCTGCAGAACTCAAAACTACAAAACCATTGCTATATTTGTGTGGGAGGATTTTCCTAGAATCCATCCCAAAACATGTTTCCACTGCAAATTCACTGAGCTTTCCTTTGAGGTACAGCTAACATTGCTAATAACATTGAATTACTGCAATATCTTAGCTATGTTTAAACAGATATCTAAGCCCACCCTGAAACAAAATGTACGTTCAGTCTTAATCATACAATATTGATAAAGTTGTGCATTTAACAACATTTTAAGGTATATGGCATCACCATGTAATGAGGACAGACAAATGCCTCTGCATCAGTAGATATGGAAAATATACACTGATATGTAAAAACGTAGAATTCTCTTTTTCTGATTTAATATGTGAAGGCATTCTACCAGAAAACCTTTCTATTAAAACCAGTTTTCAACAGATTGTATAGAGCTATGTTTGTGAAAATCTAAATTTATCAAATATATGATTAGGGCAGCTTTGATGTCAGTACAATTTCTTTCAACCAATCACTCAAGAGGCCAGCAATAGCTGTTTGCCTTGCAGTGCTGTTTTTGTAACTGAAGATCAAACAAAATTGCACTGTACCTCAGGGACTTGCTTCTTGGAACTGGTCCATAAATACATGGTGGGGGAAAGGGAGTGCATTCACTCTTTAGCAATTAACTTGAGGGTAATTCTTTTCTGAGTTTCAATCAGATTCAGTAACGTATTTTTTGTATTTTGATAGCAAGGTGATACTAATTCTAACTCTCTAACATTTAGAATCAATGTCACACATGTCCCATCTTTCTCAAAACAAACACAGACCATGAGCGCTTATACTTCTACATTTCAAGATGGAACAACTGAAATAATAATCTTGAATTAATATCCTGAGAGGCACAAATCATCTAAATCTCCCAAAATGATTCAAGTTTTAGAATCACATTGAAGTAGGCAATTTTAAATTTCCCTTAATGAGAAGTTATTTTGAAACCATTATTCCTGCTTTCATAGATTTCACAGACAGGGCTGGAAGGGCCCTCAGAAGATCATTGAGTCCAGCCCCCAGCTTAACTCCCTATGTTAAATCTTCAACCTGTAAAGAATGAGTTTTATTCAAAATTAGCTTAAACCATTCACAGGTGTTCTGCTTTACATTCACATTCCATCTTA
Source organism: Caiman crocodilus (assembly GCA_030014935.1). Taxonomy (NCBI): domain Eukaryota; kingdom Metazoa; phylum Chordata; order Crocodylia; family Alligatoridae; genus Caiman; species Caiman crocodilus. The sequence goes on from JAGPOW010000261.1 coordinate 200,488,129, forward strand.
TCCAAATTTTTTTCTGGGAAGACAAGACCTTAGATTTCCTAGACACAGATCTCTCTCTTATTTTGGCCTTTAATCTATTTATCCAATAAAGATATTTGGATGAGGACAGTTGCTGCTAATGAGCATTCACTACATTTATCATTTATTTACAGACATTACTTCCTGCATCTAGTGAAAACTACAACAAATTATCTTATTATAGCAGCAGTAGCTGCTTTGTATTGTTTCTAAATTGCATTCTTCATACTATGTAATGACAGGAAATACATAAATGTTCAATTAAGCATTTGTTGGGAAAGGTGCAATATAAATAATTAAAAAATACATGACCTATGTTGGTAATGAAAAAATGTATAAGAAAGTGTTATTTATTCAAACATTTTTATTGCCTGACTGTGTGAAAGTGCATAACTTAAAATTCACACAAAATATCGCAGCCCATAAAATATATTTGAGGGATATCAACTGATGTAGGAGCTCAAAGAAGTTCTGGAAAGAACTTAAATGTACCTGAAACAATATTTAGCTCAGGCTAGAAAATCATAGACTAAAACAACTTGTTGTATCAACATTAAAAATGGAAGTCAACAAATTTGAGCTCAGAAATTATGAAGATGTCAAAAAAAGAACAAGAATGCTCTTAAATTCAAAAAGAAAAATGTAGTCTCCCATACTACTGGTGATAATATACCAGTAGTTTCAAAAAAGCTATTCCCATAACTTGTGTACCAGAAAACAGTTCCTGCCATTTCCAAATGAAGAGATAATATCAGTGGGAATAATGGGAATAATATTACTACAATACTAAAATTTATACAGTGGTGGCACTAGCTCTTAATGGTTAAATTCAGAAAATATTCAAATCAACAGAAGTAGTAACTGAGGATTCCCTTTTGGGAAAGGAACTGACATTATATTTCAGTATTTCTACTTGCTGTTAAATATGTTGATGTATAAAGTAAAAAAAAATCTACACACAAAAACTACGATACAGGTCCAAAAACAAGGCTGCATGTTACCTTGCTTTAAGAAAGAAATCAATACAAGAAAAATGCAAGTACCTATGAGGGAAAGGTTTGCCTCCCTGGAAAATGAGGATGAAGAAGAGGCAGAAACAGAAGATGGATCTAGAAAAAAGGAGAACAAAGGTAAAGAAGATGAGGGGGACAGCTAGGGACCAGAGGCACAAGAAAACCGTGATGATATATAGCAGCTTGTAAGAGAGAAAAGAAAATCAAATGATGTGTATACAGAAGGAAAGAAAGGAAGGACCTGAAAGTCATTGGTAATTCCTGGGTAAGAAAAACTAACAGAAAAGGAGAGGGCTGTCTTCCAATAGAAAGCATACACGATGTGGACATGAGGCTGAAATGAGCCCTGATAATAATGGAGAATAATGTCAAGATTAATGACACTGCCAGATTCCCACTAGAATAGATAATGGATGATTATGCCAGGCTGGAGAAAATACTCGAAGAAGTGAAGGCTTGGTCATTTCTGGTTGTGGAAGGGCAAAGGCATGCCAGGACAATGAAGATCAAGAAATGTTTTAAGGACTAGAGCAATGAATATTCAGAAAACACAAAAAGAGGGAAAAAAAGATGTATGCTAATGAAATTTGATCTGTATCCTAATTAAAGGGATTCTAGGCACTGACCAATGTGAACCCCCTCCTCCCCCCCCAAAAAGCTGTTGCTTTACAGAAAGAGGAAGCATGTTAATTTGACCTGGCTCCCCAGGTTCTGTACAGATCAGCTGCTTCAGCCCTTTTATCTAAAGCTTTAGATAAAAGTGCTTTTTGGCACTTTCATCTAAAGCTGATTCAATCAGCTAGTAAATAAAAGTGCCAAAAAGCCACACTGAAGTTTTCAGTTTATACAGATGTGGAGCGAACTGGGTTAAACTAACTTGGATGCCTCCTCTGCACTCATGCCAAGCTTAAAGTGCCATTTTTTTTACATCTATAAACAGCCTCTATGACATACTTGACTGTGACACACAGGGCGCTGACAGACATGGGAGAAAAAAAAAAGCACTCTTCCAGAAGCAGCAGCGCATTACTTTGACCCGGCTCTGCAGCATCTGTATAGATCAGGCGCTTCAGTGGAGCTTTTTGGCACTTTTAGTTAATAGCTGATTCAATCAGGTCCAACCTCTATAGATATTGGGCAAGCCAGGTGCAACTAACATGATGCCTCTTCTGGGCGCATACTCGGCTCAACTTAGGAGCATGCCGAGTTTCAATTAAAGTGCCATCGTCTCCCCCCATGTCTGCAAGCACCCAAGAAGCCCAGACTCAGTGACCCAAAGAACTTCCTTCTATTTCCAAATTTCCATGTATTCAGATACCAAACTACAGTTTATATGACCAATTAATCAGTAAATATGTATTTATTAAGATAAACTCTTCAAAAGGAAATAGTGATCACACTGCTAATATTCCATCTTAGAAAGCCTTTTCTATGACTTAACCTTCAAAAAACTTTTACAATTGCTTATATAAAAATTGTTATTTGTTATTTAAGAACACAAAGACTTTTATACATCTTTGAAAACAAAACCTTCTAAGTCAAGATCTATATTAGATGTTAGCACGGGGTTCATCTGATAAACAATTCATACTTTTTTCAAAACAGCATATGGGAAGTATTATTCTTTTCAGCATGGATCCATGGGATTTTTTTTAAACAAAGTTAGTTCAAAGTACAAAAAAGGGTGAGATTTTCCAAAGTACTCAATATTGTTGTATCTCCATCCTCTGATGTATGCCCTATTCACCTCAGAATAGGCATGGGAATACAGTTAACTAATGTCAAGTTTAACCGACTTAAACTAATGTCAAGGGCTTTATGAAAGTTCATCCAGAACCTAATTGTCATCTAACAAACCTGCATCCAAGAAACACTGGATATTTAAAGTGTAATGTATCCACAATAAATTACAAAAAAACTCCTTTTCTCATTGTACCGACAGAAAACAATCTTATCAAGAATACAAACAGTAAATTACACTTCAGATAGTTAATATTGCTCTGATGAATTTTAACTTATAGACTGAGACTGCAGTTAAGCTTGAAAATTGCCTGCCTTCCTCGAACACAGTTCTGTTGCTCTTATGAAACGGCCTAACTTAATAATGTAATGTACAATTTTAGTCTATTTCAGGAAGTGGTTATTAGAGGAAAATAGAAGAAAGACCTTGTTTATATGATTAAGACTTCCAAAATCCTTCCAAAATCTTGCATAACAAATAATCTGAATTATATATTTTTTAAGATTATATCTTTGCTCATCTTTTACAGAATAAGGCCAAAACAGATAAAAAAAAATGTAAATCTTTACAGCAATATTTCCAAACACAACCCTAAGTATATGTTAACAGCAACAGATTTTAACGTTTAAACGTTCTTTTTTCTGAGAATAACAAAATGGGAACAATGCTTTTAGAAGGATATGGATGAGTAAATAAATTACTAGAAAAAGTCACAACGGATCAATTGCAAGAGAAAAGTAAAAATATTTTCAAATATTTTATTCTTGCCTTGCTATATCTTTTGTACAAAAACACATATAGTTTTCTATGGCTAAGGTAAATTGTCTCCTTAGCAAATATCTACAAGTGGTATTAACAAACAGGTCAATTTGCTTTACAATTGCAGAATGATAGAATTCACCATCAGTTGCCAGCTTATTCCACACTACAACAGACAGCATTGAAAATAAAGCAAAGGAAAGATAAAGTGCTAAATCAGAACACCTTACTTACAAAAATAAACAACAAAAATACAACTCTGATAATTCACTACCTATGCAATTTGTACAAAGAACAGTGAAGTAGAAGGCAGGGCTGAGTGGCAACTTTGGGAGTGATACTCAACTTTAAGGGTCCTGTGAGAGCCTTTTAGGGCTGCAGCACAATATTAACACCATAAGGTATGCAAACGCCTAAAAAGAATTCACAAGATAAACCCATAGGCTGTGTCCAGAAATGCAGATATGTGTGTTTTGTGGCACTGCAAACCTCTTTGTAGCAGCACAAATGATACGGTCAGAATGTTAAAACGTGCTCTGTGCTGCAAATTTGCATTGTGGGGTCAAAATCTGCTACCAGGTTTTCAACAAAAAAAAAAGCTGAGAAAAAGAGTGAAATGGTGCACACTACAAAAATGAGCGAAAGCTAAGAGCTGGCATCTTCCAAGGGTTCAATCTCAATGGCCACATCCAGTAGCTGCCGCTACATGTCCCCAGGGAATGCCCATGCCACACGCTCTCTGGTGCATGGCAGGTTAGACCCTGGGTGGGGTAGGGGAGGCTGGCCTCAGCACCCTTACCTGGGATCCTGGGGGCTGGGGAAGCTGCAGCTGTGGTGCTCCTGCAGCTTAGAGCCTGGCCGACAGGTGTAGCATGGCTCCAGCAGGCCAGGCTCCTGCTTCAACAGCATGTACTGCAGCCAGATATGCCACCCTTTTTTTTGCACAGGTTTTTTTACCCTGAGATCTCCCAGGGTTAACTCCGTTCCCCCCCCGCTCCCCACCATGCTGCAAGGCAGCAGTGCAGGAAATGCCTGACAGTGCAGCGTGTGGCACCACATATCCACATACTGCATGGCCACGCTTGTCTGGATGTAACTAATTGGGCTAACGTTACACCCTGGTATATCATATATATCAACCTTTCATGGAATTTTGTTTAGGTGGGGAGGAGCTAAATATTAAGTTTGGTCTGGCACACAGTCAAAAATGGACAGAGAAAAGAAATGTACTAAACAACCTATTAAAATGAGCAGCATATGGTAAGAGCACAAAAGAAATCAGTTATTTCATGAACTTACACTTTGAGAGTTCTTACAAATTTGTACAAAAGTAAAAATGAAAATTGCTTCCAAAAATTCTATGCAAGTCAATATGTACCAAAAATACTAATACTTCTCACTTTAACTAATCAGGAGGTTCTCAGCAAAAGACACACAGATGTTTAGTTCTGCTGAAACTGAATGCATTTATTTTGGGACAATAATTATAAACTTTTCAGCAATTTGCATCCATACATGGAAATGATGTATTTCTATTGATAGATTATATAGGCTATGTATTTGAAGTCTACAGTAAAAAAAAATATATAAAAAAAAAAATGGATCTTAGCAGTTTTATTTGACTGCAACTATAAAGTCTAGAAACTTACTTTTAAAGAAAAATGAAACTTCAGATTCTTTCAATCCTACAAGAGTATTCAGAGGCTGGAATCTTTGACTGGACTCTAAATCTCTGTCCACACATGCAAGCATGTTCAGTTTGTGGTGCCACAAACTTCTTTGCGGTATCACAAACTGCACATATTACACATCGAACAATGTGTGGTGGTGCTAATTGACAGTGCAGAGGCAGAATTTCCTACTGGGAAATCATGATAGCAAAGGTAAAAAAAAAGCAGTGCAAAGCATGCAAAAATAACGTGTGCCAGAACAAATGTGGAGATGGCTGGACTACTCACTCCCCCAACTCCACACACTGCAGAGCCCCCATCTCAAGGCACACTATGCCTCAGCACTGTCTCCATGTGCTTCAGTGTGGGGGCTCCACTGCCTGCTCTCCCACCTCCAAATGCTGCTCCTTGGCTGGATAGGGCACAGGGTGTCTGTTAACTAGCCCTGCACTGATGTAACCTATACTCCAGCCAGCCCCTTCCCCATAGTATCTGGAGCCCAGCTGGAAGCTAGGAAGAGCTGAGCATCGGCAGTTTGCCCACAGCAGGACAATGTATCCCACTACAAAGGGCATGTGCAAGGGTATGCTTTGTGGCACAAAGCAGTGGCAAAAAATTGTACTGGTGCAAGCATGTGCCCCTGCTTGTTTGGCTGCAGCCTAACTGTCTTCTGGAGTCTCAGCAAAACTTCTATACTTTTTATATTGCTTTCAAGCTAGGTTGGTTTTTCAGAAGGATTGTGGCTTATTCAATCTACCATGACCCAAATAAGTGAAAAATAAGTAAGGGAACAACCGAGCTTCTAAAAAAACCTGGCATCCTACCATTAGAAGTTACTGCACTGAATTGGCAGGCCTATGGCTTTGATTTGCCCTCCCTCAGCTATGCACTTGTCTTCCATAATCTCCAAATGAAGACCAAATGAGACCCTGACACCTCAATGTTTCTGTTGTCTAATGCAGTCAAATTATTTTGAATCATTAAAAGGTTTACCATTAAAAATAACCTGAATTTACCAGAATGCATTGCTTCATCTTCTTTCATTCTTGTGATCTGACAAGCAAGTTCACAAAGCAACTGAAGAATGAACAGCTTTTCATAGGACCGGCACCTATGCTAAAAGCAGCCCAAACACTTCTCAAATGCATATACTGGAATTACTTCACTTGCAACTATCTCTAGGTTGGAATGAAGCACAGAGCAACATACACGTTTACGACACAATTAAAAGCAGCATGAGTCTTATTCAATCAAAACACAGTGAGCATTTTGAAATGACAAAACATAATTACAAAAGCTGACATTTGTCAAAAATAAGAGTTCTTACATCATTAACTCTTACAAAAATACTAAGCAATTATTAGTGACAACTGATTAAGATGTCAGTGTTAGCCCCAATCCGAAATACAGCATTTTCAACAGAATAGTGCCCCTAGGAATATTCTGATGTGCAACTACTGACTCGATTTACCAAAACACTTCCTGTATCATGCTGGGATATTGTAAGAGGCTTCCTCCTCATACATATAATGCTTAGCTTGTGGTATCAGACATTCTTACAGCATCAAATGGCATGGGCTGAGGACAGTTTTAACTAAATATGCCTGTCATTGGTAAAGTGTTGTTTTTTTCTGTGTCCCAATAAGTATAACATTATTTAAACTATTGCTGAATACTTGATGCCCCTAACTGTTGCAAATCTTTGGATACGACCCCTGCATTTTAGGGTTTTTTCCAAAAAAAATATTCATGCTATATATGCTGATCACAAAACAGCTTTAACAATACAAAAGTTTATGCATTGTTGCACACATGTCTCCAAGCTGGGTGACAGTGACTATGAGCTGATCACCTTCACCATCTGCTGTAAAGCTGGCAAGACAGTCAACATCACTGAAGTCCTTGACTTCAGGAAAGCTGACTTTGACAAGCACAGGGGGCTTGTCAGTGAGGTCCTAAGGGACCACGACCCCAAGGGGAGGGGAATTCAGGAAGAGTGGTTGCTCCTCAAGGGAGCGATCCTCAATGCACAAGCTAATTCTATTCCATCTCGAAGGTAAGGAAGCAAGAGGGCACAGCAGCCCCCCTGGCTCTCCGGGGATCTAGCAGACCTCCTGCGGCTAAAAAAAAGGCCTACAAAGGAGAATGGGATTCACCTCCAAGGAGGAATATTCTGCACTGGTCTGGTCCTGCAGGGAGCAAACCAGGAAAGCCAAGGCTGCAACTGAACTCCAACTAGCTTTGAGTATCAAGGACAATAAGAAGTCCTTTTTCAGATATGTGGGAAGCCGGAGGAAAAGCAAGGGCAACATTGGACCCCTGCTGAACCAGATGGGACAACTGACAACTGATGCCCAGGAAAAAGCCAACCTATTAAATGGGTACGTTGTGTTGGTCTTTCATCAGTCCCATGAGATGGCCCTGCCCATTACAGGATGGGGTGGTCCGGGTGAGGGAGATCCCCTGCTCTCCATCAATACTGACCTCTTGAAGGAACACCATGAGAGGCTGGATACCTTCAAGTCAATTGGCCCTGACAATCTACACCCCAGGGTACTCAAGGAGCTGGTAAGCATCATAGCCCAGCCTCTGCCACAGATCTTGGGGACTCCTGGCACTCTGGAGTCATGCCCAAAGACTGGAAGAAGGCCAATGTGGTGCCTATCTTCAAGAAAGGGAGGAAAGTGCATCCGGCAAACTATAAGCCCATCAGCCTAACCTGTATCCCGGGGAAGGTCTTAGAAATGTTTATTAAAGAGGCCATCCTTAATGGACTGGCCGACACTAACATCCTGAGAGATAGCCAGCACGGGTTTGTTGCAGGTAGGTCTTGCTTGACCAATCTCATTTCCTTTTACAACCAGGTGACTTATCACCTGGACAAGGGAGAAGAGATTGATGTCATATATCTTGACTTCAAAAAGCCTTCGATATGGTATCCCATGATCACCTCTTAGCAAAACTGGCCAACTGCGGCCTTGGATCCACCACAATCCGCTGGCTGGGAAATTGGCTCTGTGGTCAGACCCAGAGGGTGGTAATTGACAGAAGTCAATCGTGGTGGTGCCCTCTCACCAGTGGGGTCCCCCAAGGCTCTATATCCTTGGACCCATAATGTTCAACAGCTTCATTAATGATGTGGATACTGGAGTCAGAAGAGGACTGGACAAGTTCACCGATGACACCAAACTTTGCAGCAGAGCATCCACACTTGAAGACAGGAGGGTGATCCAGGCTGACCTGGACAGGCTCAGCAAATCGGCGAACGAGAACCTGATAGTGTTTAACATTGAAAAATGCAAGGTATTTTCCTTGGGAGGAAAAACCTGCAGCATCCTTATAGGGTTGGCAGTGCTACGCTGGCTAGCACTACAGATGAAAGGGACTTGGGGTCAGAATTGACCACAAGATGAACATGAGCCTTCAATGTGATGCTGTGGCTAGTAAAGTGACCAAAACACTGGCATGCATCCATAGATGCTTCTCAAGCACATCCCGGGATGGCATTCTCCCCTTATACTAGGCCTCGGTGAGGCCGTAGCTCATAGATTCATAGATGCTGAGGTCGGAAGGGACCTCAATAGATCATCGAGTCTGACCCGCTGCATAGGCAGGAAAGAGTGCTGGGTTCAGATGACTCCAGCTAGATGCTTATCTAACCTCCTCTTGAAGACCCTCAGGGTAGGAGAGAGCACCACCTCCCTTCGGTGCCCATTCCAGACCTTGGCCACTCTGTGAAGAAGTTCTTCCTAATGTCCAAACTAAATCTGCTCTCTGCTAGCTTGTGGCCATTATTACTTGTAACCCCTGGGGGCGCCTTAGTGAATAAAACCTCACCAATTCCCTTCTGTGTCCCTGTGATGAACTTATATAGCTGGACTACTGCATCCAATTTTGGGTCCCACAATTCAGAAAGAATGTGGAGAAGCTTGAAAGAGTCCAGAGAAGAGCCATGCACATGATCAGAGGTCAGGAAAACAGACCTTATGACGACAGGCTGAGAGCTAAGGTGCTCTTTAGCCTAGAAAAGCGTAGGCTTGGGGTGATCTGATGGCCACCTATAAGTTTATTGGGGTGACCACCAGTATGTGGGAGAACATTTGTTCACCAGAGCGCCCCAAGGGATGATGAGGTTGAATAGTTATTTATAAACTACTGCAAGACCAATTCAGGCTGGACTTAAGGAAGAATTTCTTTACTGTCCAAGCCCCCGAGGTCTGGAATAGCCTCCCATCGGAGGTGGTTCAAGCAGCTACATTGAATACCTTCAGGAAACAATTAGATGCTTATCTTGCTGGGATTCTATGAGCCAGCTAACTTCCTGCCCTTCGGGCAGGAAGCTGGACCCAACGATCTTCCCAGGTCCCTTCCAGCCCTAATGTCTATGAAATCTATGAAACATATACAGATCAGCTACTCAAGTAACAACTTATTATTTTTCTGGTTTCCTCTCACAGTTAAAGGAAAAAAATAAGACAAAAGTGCTGATTTTATTATAAGAGTGGAAACTTCATGGAACAAAATTGTACCCCAGACCAAGACAGGAACTTGGCAGTGGAGTAGTACATCTCTCTACCCTGGGTCCGATGAAAATTACTACTGTATTTGCCCAAATCCAGAACAATTATGAATTTAAGAATACTCACCCAATAAATTAAATTTGTTATAATATTTCATGGATAGAATCTAATTATTGGAGGCACATATATTTAAGATATATCTTAAAAACCTCTCCCTTTCCACAGAGGTAAGGAAAGCAGAGGCAGGGAATAAGCAGCACGGGAAGTAACAGTAAGGAGGAAGGGGTGAGGCAGTGGCGAGGCAAGCGTAGGATGGGGGAGAGGGCAGGTGGCCTGTCACCCATATCTTACATTCCCTTGTGGCTGGCTGCTTTGGGTCAGTACTTGAATCCAAAATGAACTCATTTCCCCTCATTCTGAATGGGGGAAGTCTAGGGAATACCTCATCTTGAATTTGAGGAAATACAGTATGTGACCAGAAAACCTAATCAGAGAATCACAGAGTTGGAAGGCAATGCCACAGTTATCTAGTCCAGCCTCCTATAGAGGCAGAAGTTGCTGTTCCTAAATCACCCCAGAAAAATGCCCTTTCAACTATTCTTGAGAACCACCAAGAAGGATGTTCTGCAACTCCTTTATTTCACTGCCTTACTATTCTTATAATCAAAAAGCTTTTCCCAAGCTAAATCTGTCTTGCTGTAATTTAAGCCTGCTGCCATACCTTGTGCTTTCTGGGACAAAGTAGAATAAACTCAAGTAGAATAAAATTGTTGAAATTGTTTTACCCCTTCAGTTACTGAATTATCTTAATTTTCCAAAGGACTTTTATCATAATTCTCCTTTGGAGAAAGTAGTTGTTTGGAAGCCATTTAAAAACTAAATTCCATCAGTGATGGATTTAAAACACAGTGTCAAACATAAAGCCAGTCTTTGGAGCCTCTCTATCTAGCTTCCTGGGCCACAACAGACATTCAGATGTTGGGGAGTAATACTGGCCCACTTTCACTGTTTCTAGACCCACTCCTGCCCCTAGAAGACCCTCATCCCCAGGCCCACTGCCAGGTCTGCCTCTGCTTCCAGACCCCTGTACACTCCTGGACCTGATGCCACCACAGCAGCCATCCCTGTGCTGCAGGCTGAATCCATCCCACAAGAAGCCACATGGTCCATATCCTGCGCAGGACTTCTGGTGAGTCTGACACTCCTGACTTAAAATTAATACCAAGTCAAAGTAATGCTAGGATGGCTCATATATCTGAACTCTATTTTTGCTTTGGTGCATCTGTTCTTTACTCCCCTGATAAACAAAAAAAAAAAGTTTGAGAGACTCCAAGCCTTCAGAGCATGTAATAAAATACAATTTTCTGGGAAAGGAATATCCTTTTCAGTGTACTATACATCAAAATATATTATATATACTTTTTAATTAGTGGCAAAAATATATACTCCTGAACCCAGCAAGTTCTTAGAGAACATTTTACGCATATACCTCCACACAAAGTACTAACACTACTTTACAGTAACACAGAATGAATTGTTGCCTCAGGTTAATCAGGGAAGAAGAAGGAGGAGAGAGAAAGAGATATTCAGCAACTACCGGAAACATCTGTTTTTCCCAAATCAAGAATAACATGTGAAATGACAAGCTAAGGTATGGTCACTTCAATCTGCACATTCAATATGACCCATATTTTTTCACATACGATGTGCGCCCCAAAAAGCTAAACATCTAGTTTTTGAAAGGCAGAAAGAAAAAGATCTTTTCTTGCTTCTCCAGCAGGAGCCCCTGCAATTGGCAGGAAAAAACTGTCCACAGCAGCTGGGGAGTCCCATATACAGCATTTCTGCATTACTTCTGCTTTCCCTCAGCAGAGGCAGAAATTGCTATTATCATATTTCCTGCTTATGTACACCCCAGTTTCCAGCAGCTGAATTTTGAGAAAAGTTTCATGTTGTACATGAAAAAAATATGGTAGTTGTGTTGATACGCGTGTTCATGAGTTGCCACCCAAAACCTCATTTTAAAACCACTTACCAGACCATATGCTTAAAACTTTGATCACACCAGCTATGGAGTTGCACAGCTACCCTTTAAGATGTACGTGTACATTTGAAGAACTGTGGAAAATCAAGTGCTAAAGTCCATCTTTAAAAAAAAATAGCAGCATCTATCTCTCCTACAAAACGAGTGAATCAATTAAAATACTTTGTGTACTGGCATAGACTTCACACAGGAAAATATAATTCTTTCTCAAGAAAGAAGCCAGTAAAAATATTTATGTTAGGAAATGCCAGGCAGAACATAGAAGTACATACTAGCGTATCATAAAGGCTTTGATGAAGTTATATTTGAGTTGACTTTTAAATATACTGTGAAAATATGTGATTTGAACAGCCATCTGATATATTCAATTAGATCATAAATAATACTAAGAAAGCTAGGCAGTCTTAAAAGTTATTAAAAATAATCCAGATAAAAAGTAGTGCTCAGATTTGATCTGCAAAGCTAGCAAGATCAGTGTAAACATACTGTATGTTTTAAAAGTTATGTGATATTTTGGTAACCATTTACTATAAATGTTCTCAAATCACATACATTCACAGGATACATGCTTGTAAAACTGAAAGTCTATTTATATAAGCTTACTTTCTGAACATTTAGAATATGCTGAAACTAAACAGGATTATGCCAGTATTTCTGTCTTTAAAAGAGGCTTTCTCAGGTTTTAGTTCTGAAGATTCTTGCTGTCCCAATACTGTTAGCGCAGGTAACAGAGAACTGTCTGGCGACCACATGCAGCCCTTTAAGAGAAGTACATATATGTGACCTGTGAACTGCAGCTAAACAAAAAATTAATAGACAAAGGCTGCAATCACTGACTTCTGTTTGCATTTCTTCCTATTGTGAATTTATAGATATAAAATGTAGGAGACAAATACACCAGAACTTGGAGAAAGAACAGGTTCACCACCAAAAGGGAAGTAGGAAATGGCAAGGGAGCACAATGGCTAGGCAAGTGGCCTGAGACAGCACAACATCTTGACAACTGAAAGGAAAGATCTGAGATGATTTACAATATAGAGACTCAATCTGCAATCTGTGGACATTATACTGTCCACATACCAAAATATTTTGGCCATCTCTTCCTTAAGTAATAAATTCAGTGATAAAAAGTTGCACTTGGTCTTTAAGGCTAGGGACAGAAATTATACATAAACCAGTATAAGTGATTGGGAACCAGTCTAAACTAGTAAAAGAAAAGAACTTCAGTTCACGTAGGCTGGTTTCAAAATGGCAGAACCCAGTGTAAGATAGACCTGAATGGATGTAGTAACAGATTAATAAGGTTATTTTAGACCAGTCTATCGAATTTCTGTTCTAGCTCCCCTCCCAAATCAAGCTAGGTTGCAGTCCAACAGCATCCCAGGATGGTCTGCAGCTCTCTGCTAACCTTCCCTCTTATGCTGTGGGTGGACTAGCCTCTGCCATTGTTCCTCTGCTCTGGCCCAACCAGGCCGGACCTGCCCCATGGCTGTCACAGAGCTGAGGCAGCAAAGCTTCTGCTCTCCAACCCAGCTAGAAGGGGACACGGGACAGCAAGAGGGGACATGGAATCCCCCATCCCAGACCCAAACCCCGCCAACCTGGAGTCTGTACAGTGTAGAGGGGGGGCCAGCAATGGGGACCCCCCCAAGCCCAGCTCTGCTTTCACCTCCTGACCTACTGCCAGACCCTGCCTCTCAGCTGTGGTGGGGAAAGGGCCAGGGAGGGGAACAGATCTCCCTGCCCACCCCAGTTGGGCTCTGCACAGTGCAGGAAGGGTCCCCATGGCAGAGGCTTCTCTCCCCACAGCCCAATTCTGCAACCGCCTCAATCTCATCCCTCCAGCCAGACACGGCCTCTCAGCCATGGGGGCAAACGGAGCTTCCTACCCCAGCCCCCAACAGCTGAAAGGCTAGGTGTGGAACAGGGTTGAGGTGATGGCCCAGTTGGGCTTCAGGGGAGAAAGCTGGGCTGCAGGGGAAAAAGACCCCAGGCCCCTCCATGTTTGCTCCCCGCTCACATGCCCACCACAGCTGAAAGGCTAAGTCTGTTGTGGGGGGAGGGTGAAGCTGAGGTGATCATGGAGCTATGATGGGGGGGAGGGAAAGCTGGGCTGCTGGGGGAAAATCCCATGCCAAAGGGGGGCTCTGTTGCCCCCCTATTTCCCTCCCTGCAGTTACAGACCAGGTTTAGTGCAGGAACAGGGCTGGGATGATCATCCAGTAGGGCTGCAGGGGCAAGGGGGGGGAAGTTCTCACCATGGGGCCCCCCAAACCATGCAGGAGCTGGGTCGTTGCCAGGGCTGGGTTGGTTCCATCCCGCCTGCCCCGCCTCCGTGCTGCCATGGCAACCAGCTCTGCACCTGCCCCACCTCAGTGCTGCCATGGCAACCAGCTCTGCACCTGCCCCGCCTCAGTGCTGCCATGGCAACCAGCTCTGTGCCTGCCCCACCTAGTGCTGCCATGGCAACCAGCTCTGAAAGCTCCAGCTGTGTACAGAAGAGGGTCTGCAGTGACAGCAAGGGGTTGGGGCTTGTCCCTTACAGCCAATCAGGGATGGCCCTGCTCAGCTGGGCTCACTTGCCTTCAGCAATGTCCAGCATGCTGGGAGACATCCCAGAGCACCCCCCTGTCTTCTGGCCTGGCCAGTACAGGCACTGACCTTCCTTCCTGCCTCCCCCCATCACCCCGGTGAACACGAGTTCCCTTTGCTCTTGCTCTAATCTTCACAGTTTAGAGAAACCTACAAAGGTTGGATTGATTCTGCATAAGACTTTTTGACTATCTGTGTTTAGCCTTTGTGATTCATAATTTAACTTTCTCAAATGTAAAGAATTAGAGATGTATTTCACTATACAGTTATAGCAATCAAAATTCACAAATCCACTGTATGTGATTTTCTGAAACACAAAGCCAATACATTGCATGACATATTTAAAACTCCTTAGGTCACTGGAAAAAAAAGAGATGTGCTCCCTTCCAGTATATCAGGATCCCTTGTTTTTTTCTAAAATATGAAACTGTTACCAGGCTCTCTTTAGTCTGTAGCTTGAAGCTGAAGAGTAAAATCCCCTAAATGTCAGTTATAGTAATATTCACTGTTACTGACAGAAATGCAACTATGTTTGTTAAGCAAAACAGTAATAAAGAACAGATTGCCATGGGTTGATTGCAATCACTGCACAGTTAATGAAACTAATAAATGATGAGTCTCACAAATTAAATCTTAACTAATAAATATGTAGTACCAAAAGGAGCTAGTTAGTTTTTTTCAAGTTTTACTTTGGATTTTTAAAATTTGGAAAAAAGCAAAAAAAAGGAGATAACAACATTCATCAATTTAAGGGATAGGGCCACTTGTATATTAACTCTGCAGAAAATAAGCAACATCTCAGACAGCTGCTTACACTGCTGTCTGCATAATTAAATGTCACAGAGTAAGTGAAGTTCAGAATAGAAGTCTAAACTTGGAATTTCTTTTTAGTTGGCTATAAATTCACCCTTTAGGCTGGAATTTCCAAAGAAGACCAAGTTAAGTACCCAATTTCCACTAAATTCTCTGTCTGAGAACTCAACTTGTTTGGACCACTTTGAGTATTCCAGATTCAAGCAGTTAAACATTTTTTTAAATGACATGGCTAACCTATAATAGTCGTTTATTAAAAGCTAGTAAATATTAATGTTAGAGCTAAGCTGTGATAGTAAGACATAATAAGTAAAATAGACTAAAATAAATATTTGTCCAGAGTGAAAATGATGTCAATCCCAACTAAACAATGGGAAAATAGTTCTCTCTCACTATAAATGAAAAGGGTTATTTGTAAGAATACATCTCAAATATACACAAGAATCTGATTCTAAATTATTTTAATGTGCATTGATTTTTTTTCTGAGGGAGAAGAAAAAAGCTTAACAAAATCACTGATTTTTCCATATAGAAAATGGCACACTGATAGGAGTATGACCATTGAAGTTCTAATCTAAAGTTCTAATAATTTTTTCATTACTTTTCTGCACCATATATTACAGACAAAAATTAGCAACATGAAAAATGTGTTTCAGCACATCCAAACGAAGATCAATAATAAATGTAGTTACACAAATCAGAATAAAACCCTGAGATCAGCAGTGGCACTTTCTTCATCTAAAATAAAACCCTGAGTCACAAAATGAAAATCCCATGTATTGGGTAATAACTTCAGAAAATGTCATGCATTCACAGTGCTCACAGAACATATAATAAAAATTCCAGTAAACTTGACTGGTTTAATAAATTAAATTGTTCAACTGACTAAATCAATTCAGAGTAATTTATAATAGTATGAAATGAGCAGAACCTTCCCCTTGTCTATACTTATGGCACTACCATATCACGCTATAGTAGGTGCAAACAGAGTAATCCAATTCTATTTTACTTTTATTACTAATAAAAATAAATACAAAATTCAGTTTGGCCATTCAGTTAACTAAACACCATCACAAATCACATCAGCAAACTCAGTTTACAAACCAGTGAGCTCTCTGTTTTCCACAGGGATAATTTTATCACCAAAGTAGCATACCCTGACTGTTTGAGAAAGAGTGGATTAAGCAGAAACTACTTAAGATCTGTAACTATAACAAAAAAGAGATAAAGAAAAAGGTAAAGATATAAAAAACATAATTATGCACAGGACAAAACAATGAAATCTGGTAACAAACTGAAATGAGGAAAAAAAACATGGGCAAGCATATCTGTGGGGAAAATTGCTAAGCCAGTAAATAAGGTGAAAAAGACACGGCTATTGAAACCCATAATTCAACAAAATGGAACTACTCAAGTGTGGAAGTGTTTGCAATATCAGAGTCTACATCATAAAATTTATGCCGTGCCATATACAGAATATGAAATGAACTGAGTTGACATTTCTATTGGAATGGTAATTTACACATTTCTCTGAGGATCTGAAGCAACTCAGGGCTGTTTCAATAAGACTTTTTTAGTTTCAGATATGCAGTTACTATATGTCATTTTGGTAATATTACTAATAGGCAGAAATTGAAATTTATTACTAACATTAACTTTTTCCATCAATATTTTAAAAAGAACAAAACTCATCAAGTTATACCAGCTTTTAAATACAAGCATAACTGCAGTCAATAATACTGATACCACGGAGTATGTGCCATTCCATGGTTAGCTAGGTGAGTATTTTTACCTGAGTGACTACTTAAACTTAGGAACAAAGTACTAAGACAGGATAATTTTTCAGGTTTCCATGCTGCTAATGTTCACAGAATATAGATGTCCAAAAAACAATATGCAAGTTCCAAAATTCTGCTTTTCTTGGGCAGAATTCAAACATGAAATCCAATAAAGTAATTAAAAATCCCAAAGGACAAAGAAATAATTGCTGTACAGATCAGAAGGTTCTCAACCAACTAGTAAGGATGGCAAGTTAGGAGTCTTTTTCCAGATGAAACAGGATCATAGGAAATCATAGGAAAGTAGTCCCTTGCTCAAGGCATGATCATCATCCTTGACTAAACCATCCCAGCCAAGTGTCTGTCTAACCTGGTTTTGAAAATTTCCAAGCATAGAGAATCCACAACTTCCCTTAGTAAATGCGGCAGGACAACTAATATTTCAAACAAAACTGCCTAGTTACAAAACATGAACTTTATTTTTAGGCCATCTTGAAAGAATGTTTTAATTAAACGGAGAAACTACAGTATACAAATTATAACATAATGAGATTACATTACATTACTTTGGGGGGAAGGTCTATTATGTGCAATACCTGGATCTGAATTCAATTTAGTTAAGTTATTGTCTTGTTCCATTGTTTTGTAAATGCCACAAAAATGACATAATCATATGTATTCTTACTAAAGTACAGTATACAGTACAAAGCATGACTCAAAGCAGATAAAGAATTTCCCAAAATGGTGCTCTGCACATTTATTCTGAAAGTAAGCGGGAATAAGGCACAAAGTGACCATTAATTTTCATCTTCAAGAAGAGTGTCAATATACCCACTTTTCTCAAATGCAAGCTAGAAGCTTCTTCAACTGGCTATAAATAACTAAATTTCACTTACTTCTGGACATGGATTTTTTCTAGTTTAGAGTGACCACAAAACTAGGTGAGTTTTAGTGGTTTCTTGGTTTTTTTTTAAATCTCTCCTTTTAAAAAAAAAATCTGTTGAGAATCGGAAGCTATTTCAAAAATTTCAAATACAAAAAAAATCATATTTGGCTCAAAAAGAATCAATACATCTTTTGATAGCAAAAGCTTCCAAGTCTTCGCTGTCATCCTTCATAACAAAACAAGCAAAAATGCCCACATAGAGATGTGAACATTTTAATATCTAATCCAATCTATGCCTCACAGTACAGCAATTCTTTCAAAATCACAGATTAGTTAATGTAACCTTCTGAACTAATTTTTTCTTCTTCAACATAGTCCAATCCAAGGCAATAATTATACGACCAGCCAACAATGTGTGCATAAAGGAGAAACGTGGTCCTTGTAAACATGCAGCTCAAGCTGGAACTGTGCTTGTGACAGAATATTCTACTAACAGCAATTAGCATTTGTTTTTCACTTTTCAACAGTATCCAAATATTTTTAAATGAAATACTGCTACAGTTAAATAAGACATCTAAAAATTATAAACACCACAGACATTTTTAGAATATTATAGTTAAGCAAACATTCAGAAGAGAATTAAAAATATATATTTTTCTAAGTATTGTAACTTTGGTTTCACTGGAAGTATAAAATTATCTCATTTGTAATGTGTAAACAACAATTTGCTTAAATTAGTGAAATGTATATCTTTCATAATGCAGCTGTGTGATTTCACAGAGTTTAAAGTAAAAATATGCTGTGCAGATGACCTACAAAGATAACTAGTTAATCATGTTTGATTTTTTTAAATATATGTATTTTATGAAATATTCACTAGGTTCTGCATTATTTTTATAACCAATATCAGATTTTTAATGATTCCAACTATGTATTTTAAATGGAAAAATGAACATGCATATTACTTATAAACAGAAAAGGAATTCTTAGGTTCAGAGCAGATTTTAATAATCCAAGACAAACAACAGAGGTTGTGTTAGTAAAATGATAAAGCAAAATACTAAGATTTTTTCCCCCAGAACGCAGTACAGAACAGTGGTTACAGCACAGGGCCAAGCATTAGGTGACTGGCATTCTTGGCCTGTGACTCACAGTGACAACACAGGTAAGACTACCCTTATCTTCTGTTTTAGGTCTGGGTCCCTCAAAAAAAAACAATCAAAGCGGGAAAGTTAAGTATATGAGAGTTTGCAGGACTGGAGACACATGACTTGGCCATACATTCATTTGTAGCACCACAAAGTGCCTCAACACTTTCAGTTACAGAATTACAGCACTCATGGAGGTGTAGACATGTTCAGAGCCCCCCTAGCTGGAGCACTGCAGTCACTGGAAAGCATGCTCTTCGGCTAGGGAGTGATAGGGGACTGCTCCTTTTCTCCCCTGCTCCCAAAGGGAGCATGTCAGTGACCTGCTCACTGTCCGTCTGCCCTCTGCCATGTCAGGGAAGTGGGACCATGCAGAATGTCAGTAATCAGCTATTCTGATATCCAGATATATTGTATATCAGTAAACAAACACAAAAACCATTAAAAAATTGGGGAACGGGGCTTTCAAGTATCATGCATCTCTAAAACACTCACACATTTGGCAGCACTATCTGCATTCCTGCATACCAGCTGTGATGTTAGCTCTGGCGCATGCTCTAGGGATGGACAGGAAGCTACTTTACCTTCTTTTGCTGTTCCCCCTGCAGCAACTGAGAGGGGAAGAAGCAGCCAGCATCAACAGAAATATCAGCAGCCAGATCCCACTTTCCCCAAATATAATCAACCAACCCTTCTACTATCAGAAATTTCAAACATACTCCTATGTAGTCAAGACCATCTTTGTGCACTTCAATGATCTATTTCTGACACTAGTTGAGACAGAATGGGCTAACTATTAGGAAACTATGAATAATACTGACTACAGAATTAAGTCTTCTGTTCAAAAACACGTATATGTTCCTGCTGTAATGCGTCTTAACCTGCATTCTCCACAGGTACTCTGTATTTGGGGGTTTGGGTTTGGTTTTTTGTTGGTTTTTTTTTTACAGATATGGACAATACCACAAAGCACAAGTGCCTTTAAAACAGAGATGATGGGCATTTGTACACATTTACACGCCAGAGCGCCAGTGCTTTTAAAAGCGTCTGGTACTGCGGTTCATCCATTTGTATAAATGGCAAATGTGTGTCAACACTGAGAAAATGGCGGCAGCTTGCTTTATATCTAAAACACATCAAAGGTATTTTAATTCAGAAGTGCACCACTGCCATTTTTTGCACGCTGACTCACATTTTGTCATTTATACAAATGCATGCGACAGTGCCGGGCATGCATGTCAGCTCGCACACTCCACAGACTCGATTAATCGAGTCTGCTCTGACACGCTGAGTTTCTCGTGCATCAGAGCAGACAAAGGAACATGTATAATTGCCCTTTCTGATTACAAATATAAAATTGCTTATTCAGAGATAATAGTACTTTTCCCTGCATAAGCATTAGCAATGCCAAAAAATTATCAGGATCTATATTTCCATTTCTTAAAGAACTAATTTTTAGAGTGTGTGAATTTCATGTACTTCTAAAATTCAATTGCCAATGACAGAATTCATGAAAATCTGATTCCAAGTTATTTATGATTTTCAAGAACCCTTTCCTTGCAAATGAATTTTAGAAGAACATGAAATTCACACACTCTGAAAATTAGTTCTTTAAGAAACGGAAGCATAGATCCTGAGACAGTTTTGGCATTGGTCACCAAAATCATAAATAACTTGGAATCAGATTTTCATAGCAGAATTATCTTTGCTGAGAGCTAGGTCTCTAACTTGCTTCTAAACTACTTAATCTAAAGCAGCAGTTCCCAACGTGGTGCACGTGGGCACCATGGCGCCCCCTGAAGCTTATTTAGGTGCCCGTGTGCATTTCCATGATCAGTAAAAAATCATTATTCCAACAAAAAATGCTATCACTGCCGATTGAACACAGAACATCAATACTTAAATTTTTTTTTCCCACAGGCTGTACACAACAGCCACCAAAATGAGACTGAGTCAGTCTGACTGACAGTGACAGAGTGGCACTTACTACTCCCTTGCAAAACAAAAACATGTACATGTGCATATCCAGGATTCTAAATTTTAAACTTTAATATTCATATTGGTGTTTGCTGCTTTTTGTTTCAAATTCGAATGTGCCCTTAGGGCACATAAACATTGGGAACCCCTGCTCTAAAGCATTAGAAGAAAACGTACCATCATGATTGGCCATATCTGGGGTACAGGGGTACTAATTAAATATAATGAACATGCAATAAAAGGACACCACTCCATGAGGACTGAATCCACATGCACCCATTAAGGGAAAGGAAAATGCATTTAATTCATGCCTAATATATAATCATAGAGTAAAGTGAGTTTCTCAGTCTGAATACTACATCAAATGCACTTTCCCTTTTAATTCTGTTAATTAAATATTCATAATATTAAGAAGTAGTTAAAAAAGAACAGTGAACTATGAATGTTTAATACAAAAGTCCTGTAATAACAGAGGAAAAAGACACAAAAAGGTCTAGGAAATCAGACACTGTGAAGGACTTGCTCAACTTCTGTGAGCTAGATCAGTGGTTCTCCACCTTTTTTTGTACCAGGATCCATGTCACAGGGCACTCTGGTGCCCTGTGCCTGAAGAGGGGAAAACTGCTAGGAAAGGAGCCCTAGCAGTGACTAAGCTGAACAGCTAGGAGCTGCCCGGGCAACTAATGAGCCTCAGCTGACCGGAAGGGGCAGGGCCTGGCCCTCATAAAGCCCAGGGCTGAGGCCAGAGCTGCAGTTCCCTGCTAGCTACCAGAGAGAAAGGAGTTCTCTGCCCTGAGAGAGGAAACCTGAGGCACGGGCTGCAGCTGACAGGAAGGGTCACTGGTAGGACCGAATGTTGTTTGGGCCGGTGGGCATCTGTTGTTATTATAGCCAGGGGGCATATGTTTGTTATAGCCTAGGGGCTTGGTTTGTGTTTTGTTGTTGTTATAAGACTGGTGGTTTGGGTGAGGCTATTAGGGGTTGGAGGAGGCCTCATAAAGGGACCCCAGCAGTGTGGGGATCCTGGTGCCTGTGGGGGCGCAGTATTCTCATAGGCACCAGAGAGGGCGTGATATCCCCATAGGGACCCACAGGAGTGTGGGGGCCCTAGCACCAGTGAGGGCGCAGTTCAAGGGGTGCGTGCATGGCGGCCCCAGAGAGGGGCGGTTGGAGAGCCCCAGAAAGGGGGCTGCTGTATTGAGGAGCCCTGCGGGGGCATGGCGAGCCCAGAGAGGAGAGCGCCATATTGAGGAGCCCTGCGGGGGGTACGGCGAGTCCAGAGAAGGGGGCACCACACTGAGAAGCCCAAGTTGGGCCCAGCAAGCCCCAGGAAGGGGGCAGCATTGAGAAGCCACAGTCAGGCATTGGGAGTCCCTGATAAGGGGCCGCATTTACGGAAGAGCACAAGTTGGGCACAGGGAGTCCCCGATAGGGGGTCGCATTTATTGGAGAGCCCAGGGCGGGCACAGTAAGCCCCAGGAACGGGGCAGCATTGAGAGGCTCAAGTTGGGCACGGTGAGCCCCAGGAAGGGGGCCACATTGGGAAGCCTAAGTTGGGTACAGTGAGCCCCAGGGAGGGGGTGGTTGTATTAGGAGGAGCCCAGCATGGGCACAGTAAGCCCCAGGAAGGGGGCAGCATTAAGAAGCCCCAGGGTGGGCGTGGAGAGCCCCAGAGAGGGGGCAGCGCTAATAAGGCATCCAAATTGGACACGGTAGGCCCCAGACAAGGGGTAGCATGTTAAGGAGCCCAAGAAGGGCAAGGAGTAGGAAGCCCAGAGGGGGCACAGCGAGCCCCAGAGAGGTGGGCCATCTTATTTGAGATGGGGAAGATCGAGTGGACATCTGCGAGGCTTAGGCTGCGGTATTGGGGAGGAAGGAGCCGCAGATAGCGACCCCCTAGTGGAGGGAGCAGTACGAGGATAAGGGCAGCCTCCCACTAATTAATTCATTAACATCAAAGACGTGGCAGGCGAGACAAGATGGGCAGTTAACCAAAGACAGGTGCGTGGGCCACATTAAGGATGGCCACGGGTGACGACCTGCCACAACTCACTTGTAAATATCGATGGCAAGTCCCAACCTGGTAAAAAGTTTAAACAGAAAACAGCCCCCTGGCCCTGTCACTAACCCTTACTCCCAGCCCACAGCCCCCTGCCCCCAGGCCTCCAAGTGTGTGGGGCAGGGGGGATGTGGGGTATGGGGGGGGACACTTGCCCGGCCCAGATTTGTGCACCCACAGTGGGCATTGGAGCTGTAGCCTGGCTGGACCAACATGGGATGATTAGCTTCCATGACCCAGTAGGTAGAACTCAGTATAGGAGGGCAGAGCAGGGCAGCAAGACTCATTGCTGCCACTGCTACCTGAAACCCTGTGCCAGCCACACTACCAGCAGAGTAAGGAGTAATGGAACGGGGAAGGGGGACTTGTGCTGTCCTCACCTTCTTCTGTTGCCAGCCACTCATGCCAGACTGCCCCGTCACTATGGCCCGGCCACTACCACTGCTCCCCTCAAGCCACAGCTCTATCCCAGAGAGAAGGAAGGGTGGCAGACAGTTTTGCCCATGCCTCCCCTGCCCCCCCGATCTGTTGTCTATGCCTCACTCTTTTCTACCCCACCCTACCCTACCCCATTCACCCCAAAGACTTACCTGTGGTGAGCTGCAGGAGCTGCTCTCCATGCTGCCTGGCTGCCACATGCATGTGTGCATGCACACATCCATGTGGCACCCCTTGCCTGATTATCATCCTCCCACTTCCCCAGCCCCAAGCAGCCCCTTACAAAACAATATTTCCTCCCAAACTTCTTGTATTACGTGTGTGTGTGTGTGTGTGTGTGTGTGTGTGAAAAACATTAGGAAAGGGATGTTTATAGTGAAATGGTATGCTCTATGTGATACAATAGTTATTAATATTACCTTTTCAATTAAATTGTTTGACTATTACACCTTGAATAAATATTTTACCCAAGTCAAGTTCTTTAGACTAATATTTCAGTCTTGGAAAAAAATTCTTCATAATTGTCTTTACTGTTTATTTGAGGGGGTTTTGTTTGTTTGTTTTATGTATTTTGGTTTTAATGCCATTCTAGACCTCATGCACAAGAATTCAGGTCCAAGTACTACCCTATCCCAGGTTGGTCAGTCCCTGCTACTTAAGCTTTGTATTATTTATATTAGCTCTAAAGCTATTGAAGTGAATGCTACAATCACTTATACTTACATTTTATATCCATGATCTTATTGAAAATCTTATTTTAGATTAATTATGCTCTAACAATTTTCTGAGGATTTCAATTAAAATGTTCATGTTTTAAATAAAATTATTGTAAATGTCTATCTGTAGGTACAGTCTCCCGCTGCCTATTCATCTTCTATTTTATTTGATCTTAACAGTTTGCAGAAGCATAACTTCCACATTTTGGTCTAAGTCCCTAGCTGCTGCTCGTGCAGAGAGGTCTGATGGACCCAACTGTTTCTGTTACTACTAAAGCAGCACTGAAGATTCCCCGCATTTAGTTTCTGCAGCTACGGCTGCAGCAACGGGGCTGCTGCTCATGCAGCACCATGCACCCCTCAAGAAGCCACCATTCTAGCAGCCCCTCTAAGTGAAAGCTTAGAGCTGGTGCCCACTCACCCACCCCCAAGTTAAGCTACTGATGGTTTGTGTAGTATTTTTAAAAAGAAACAGAATTGCAGAGACTAGACTGATCTTCCTCTAGTGTTAGAAACTGCTAGAGCCATTAAGATGAACATTATGACTAAACTCATGTACCTCGTGTATTCATTTGTATGTTGCAACTTCTTGTCTAATGTATGTTGAAAGTACATTTCAGTAGAATTATGTTGCAATTCTATTTCATCCTTTGCTAGAGGACTTTATTTTTGCCTCAGTAGATGTATTCATTACTATTTTCTTTGAAAACAAATATTCATTTCAATTTAAGAATCGTAGACAATATCTTCAAATTCCCTAGTCTACTCAGACTCTAAGGCTGTCCCAAATAGTATTTCTATTTTGCTGAACAACGATGGTAAGAGGGAGATAGTTTAAGCTTCATAAAGATGGAGTAAAGTTGGGTAAAAAGACAGGCTCTGTTATCTGGTCCTAAGTATACAGTGGGCACATCTACACAAGATGCTGACCGCACAGTAGCCCAATGCTATTGCACAGTGGTGTCATGTGGCAAAAACTGTAATGTGACGCTACTGTGCAGTAGTATTAAGCTACTCAGCAGAAGCATCACAAAAAAGACATTTGCTGGTGCCGCTGCACAGTAACTTGAGTTACTGCTCATTTATTTAGTACATTTCCACAAGTACTAAATAAATGCACAGTAATAACTGTGCAGTAGCATCTTATGTATTTACCCAATCTGTAAATACAGTCAGTCTAATAGTCTTGGTTGTATCACAAATAACATGGAGATATCCCTACTCTGTTGCAACCTTAAAATAAAATTAAGCGATTTTTTTTTTTTTTTCCCAAAGAAAAAGGGCAAGGCTTTTCTACATATTCCTATTAAACAGAGCAGATTTTCCTTAACTTCCATAATGATCTAAGTTCAAATAGCTGGTACCTACTAGCTCAAGTTTATTCCTCTCATTAATCCATTAATGTAATTTTTATGGTTTTACTAAGATATCATTTTAATTAATAAAGCATGCCCCCATTATGATATGGCAGGTAACTAGATCCTGCTATAGCTCTCTGCACTAGACTATGCATATTTTTTTTTCCAAAATGGAAAAAAAAATGCAGACTTATTCTTTTCTTCAATCAGAACAGCTTAGGATAATTATTCTGATCTATTTAACTTTTAAAAACTTTCTAATTTTTTAACAAGAAAAAGTTTTCCATATTCCCAGTAGCTTCATGTATCCCTGGATAGAGTTTGCAATCATCTGAATTTTCTCAGAGATAATTTTAGTATACGTGCCGCCGAAGCAAGCACAAAGTACAAATGCAGCCAAACAACTGTATGTGAATGATAAAGCAGAACTACAGATATTAAATTATCCCCAGGTAATTTAATGAATGCTGCGGCAGTTGCCCTTTGTCAACCATCTGGCATTCTGTGAATCAAGCCCAGCTCAAAGCCTTAGAAATTAAAAATATAGATTTTGCCAGAATAGAGATTTTGAATATTTTTAAAAATATATTTTATCAACAGGGAAAGCCATCAGGTGCCTTTCTTTTTAAAAAGAACTTCATGTACTATTGCCAGTCACCTTGGATGTGAAAAATCATGGGTCTTACACTCCTTAAGAATGAATATAACATTACTTCAGTATGACATGATTTTGAAAATATAAAGGTTAATACTTACTTGTAGTAGACATAAAAGATATCTGAGCAAAGGGATGTGGAGGTCGTGGATCAAATTTCTTTTTTTGTTCATCCTTTGTATTTTTTGTGTTGTAATATGAGACAATAAATAAGTGAATTAAATTAAATTTCATATTTCAGAAAATGAGCAGGAACAACAGGGAAGGTAAAATGAAAATCTGAAATCTCTTTTTTCCCTGATTCCATATAGTTAAGCAAAATTTGCAAGTCCTCCTAACGATGTCCATAAAACAAGTATACTGGCCATGTAAGTAAGAGAGAAAGTAACCAAAAGAAAGTCCTCTTCCAAAACACCAAAATGAAGATCATTATACAGGCATGAAACCTCAAGCTTTTTTCATATCAGATACTACAAGCTAAACAGGAATGTCTTGGCTGCATTTAACTGGGAAACTTCCTATGTTACTTTTCAAAACAACAGGTATGTCAACCAAATTGTACCAAAAAATTAAATTCAGGGTAAAAGTATTCTGCTTCCTTAAATACCCAATCAAGTTTCAAATGGTAGTCTCAAATTCTTGTCTTGAACACTTTGTTAGTGTTGCACATCATTAACAAATTGTTACATTTCAATCTAGAAGTGAAAGAACAAAAGTGGTAAAAGTGGTAGGTGAAATGATTACTTAATTGTATCTACAGTATTCATCTGAGAACAGGTGTCAGTTAAATTCTTGTTCACACTAGACCACCAAGCTATGAGTTCTCAGGTATAGTCCAGGCGGGAACGATTTGAAAACTGTTCTTCCATGACAGAAGTTAGCAATATTTGATGTTCCAGTTGTAAATAAGGAATATTTCAAACAACCATGCTAACAGAAATGAATCCCACAAGCTAAAATCTCTTGGTACCTCTCTAGACATTCAGGTAAAGGCATGATATGATCTAATGTGGATCCTGCCATGCCACATGTGCACAGCAGGACCTGAGATTGTGGGATCCAGCATCAGATCCAATAAACCTTGCTGGGTACAGAGCTGAGTTCTGCAGCTGACAGGGCTTACAATCATGGTAGTGCTCAACCCAGCTGCGAGCCTCATCAGCTGTGGGACCTGCAGCCAGGGCAGATGATGCTGCTAGCCACAGCAAAGCACCTGGACATGCATTCAATTAATGGCATGATAAGAACAAGCCACAAAATTATTACACATTTTTTATAGAATGACTTTGTGGTTTATTCCTGGTTGTGCCAGTCTCAGTTTGATTATCCACTCCCATGCAGCTTTAGCATGCGCACCTGGTTTTGGACGTGATGGGACTTCGTACAATCCCAGAGGAGGCCCTTGGTCACTTCAGGGAGAACCCCAAAACTCACCTGCTGCAACTCCAGATAGATCTTCAGTGGTAGGGATTCGCATTGAGGGGACCTCCAGAGTTGTTGTGTCCCCCGGCAGATGTACATGGGGCTCCACCTCCCCTACACCCCATCCATACACCAGCCCTCAAGACGAGCCTCAAGATCTTAGTGCGGCTCACCCTTCTAGTGATGTCAATTCCGGACCTTTGCTCCCTACGCTTTCATTGATCTGAACCTTCGTTATGTCTTGACCTAGGGGCCTCTGAATTTTCTGCCCGTGGAAATGTGTCTCGATAGCCTGGTGGTTCTGTTGTACACTAAAGCTGCCCTTTTCCCTGCCAGAATTTCCTTACTGTCGCCTTAAGATCTTTCTGAAACAGTATAATCAGCGAAAGCCTGCATCGAAGTAAAACAGGGAAGAAAGAAAACCAACAGACCAAAACAAAAGGAACTACCCTAATCAACTATAGATGAAGCCAAATAAAGAAAAGACTAAAAAGAAAAAGAAGAGGGGTATTGGGCTGGGCAACTCTCTTCCTTCCACCAAGCCTTAGCCTTAACCCTATACATCTCCTTGACTTGGATCCATGCCCTTGCCCCAGCCAGAGTCTTCCTTGGTTCCTCATTGAGCTGCCTCTGGTCCTGCACTCCTGTGCTTTTCACCACCGGTGTGGGACGTTCCTTTAAATTCTGTTGGTTCCAACGCCAGCCTCCACATCGGGTCTTCTCGGTCCTGCCAGTGCTGGGTGCACCTGGAGTGGGGGATCTCTGCTCCTGGCATGCCCCCCTTGCTCCCTCCTGAAGCTGGCTTTTGAATCTCCTGGGCAGCGTCTCCCACTGACGTCACCCAGCTCCAGCTGCAGTTAAGTGTGGCTGATGAACCACGTGAGTCTTTCTTTTGTTCTTTCAGTTTGTCGGCGTCCTGGAAAAGGTAAGGGTTTTTTTTTTTCTTTTTTACCAAGTTTCTCTTCTGGGGTTGGGTTCCCCTTGTCCTGTGTTCCCTGGCAGGCAAGGTTCCTCATTCCCCCATGCTCGTATCCCCGGGACACTTGTTTTATCATGCCATTAACTGACTGAACCTGTAGCTGGGTCACAACTTAAGATGTGATTAACTGGTTAATCACATCTTGGCTAGGGACGGAAGTTACATAAAGCGGTTTAAGTAACCAGAAACTGGTTTAAACCTATAGCAGAACAGAAGTTCAGTACACGTGCATCAGTTTCAAAATGGCTGAACAGGTTTAAGATAAACCTGGCTGAATGAATGAACCCCAGCTCAGGCAAGCAGCCAAAGACCTTGGGTTCTCCCTCAGTTGAAGTAGGCGAACGCCAGGGTTTGGAGGGCGGAAAAGTGGAACAACACCCCTAGGTCTCAAGGACACCCCGATCCACTGACGAGAACGCTCGAGGCTCAGGAGACTCCCCCGTTAGGGCTAAACATTGACTATGGATCCTGGAGGACCCTCCCAGGAGGGTAGACCAGCGAACCTGAGTCGGTGCTGATGCGCCCCAATGTGCCCCCCCACGATGTTGGGACCCCGACAGGCGGCAGAGGACCCCTGACCATTGACTGACCCCCGGAGGCACAGAGACTCATAGAGCCTGGAACCCCGGCTGATGAGAGCTGCCTCCTGGCGGAGGACCCAGGAGCCCGAGGACGCCCCACAGAGGACGACAGAGCACCCCGAGCAACAGCGGACCCCTCTGGATCCCCGCGACGCCTCGGAG
Source organism: Caiman crocodilus (assembly GCA_030014935.1). Classification (NCBI taxonomy): domain Eukaryota; kingdom Metazoa; phylum Chordata; order Crocodylia; family Alligatoridae; genus Caiman; species Caiman crocodilus. Next base: position 200,517,458 of record JAGPOW010000261.1, read on the forward strand.
ATGATGGCAGGCCCCGAGGACGTCTTCCCCGTGGGGCTCCCCACACTGGTGGAGGAGCCCCAAACCCCCCCCAACGCTGGACCCCCCCCCACGGACAACCCAGGAGAAGGGGTAGACGTGGCGACGCTCACATTTCTCCCCTTCCCTCTTCTGGACAAGTTCTTCTGTCCGGCCTGTCACACGCCGAAGCAGTACAGGTCGCACAGTGACATGAACAAACACCTACAGTGCTCCCACCAGCTGCGCCTAGCTTTTTACTGCTCCCTCTGCAGCACCGAGTATGAGGCCTTGAAGCTGTGCAAGAACCACCACAAGATATGCCAAGGCTACGGTGCCGAGAGGACACCCAGCACATTGGTGAAGTCCGCCGCCCCGGCCCAGCGCACCCAGGCCACGATGCGGAGACCTGCCAGACCAGCCGCCCCAACGACAACGCCACCGGACCAGACCATGGGAGACCGCCTAACGAGGTCTCCTGCCCCGACAATGCCACCGTGCAGGCCTCCGCCTACGGACCCCTGACTGAACATGACACCTCGACCGGACAGCCCTCTTCCTGGACCCCCAAGACCACCTGAGGCCTCCGCCCCGCGGTGGATCCCTGAGCCACTGGGGGAGACTGGGCCACCGGGTGCCCTACGGCTCCCAACGTACCAGGATCTCCCGGCGAGGGGCCCTCCCAGCAGCAGAGGATGCCCACCCCGTGGCAGAACCTCTGGCTGGAGGAGCCCTCCCAGGCCACCACCTTCGAGGCTTTCGAGGCCTTGGTGACCCGGCTCACGGAGGAGCTCTTGGCGGCTGCCCAGCCCGGACAACCCCAGAGGAACAACAGCAGACCGGTGGCATGACGAGACCATAGGCCGCAGCTGCCGAGGCGACTCAGGCGCCAGCGTTACGACCCGGCGGCGGCCAACTGTCTACCGGGCCAACCATCCCAAGGCGGTGAGAGAGATCCTGGAGGGACCCTCGGCTTTCTGCCAGGTCCCCCGGAAGGCTCTTTTCAGATATTTTACAGGGGTCTTCAACCCCCCGGCGGAAGCCACTGTCCCACGCCCTGCAACCGTCGGAGCACTGACCCCCATGCCCCCAGCAGAGGGGTTCAAGGAAGCCTTCACGCCGCAGGAAGTGGAAGGCCGCCTGAAGAGGACCAGGGACACCGCCCCCGGCAAAGACGGAATCGGGTACGGTCTCCTTAAAAAACGCGACCCAGACTGCCTCGTTCTTTCTGTTCTTTTCAACAGGTGCAGAGAGTTCCAGCTCATGCCCGGCGCCTGGAAAAGGGCCATGACAGTCCTCATCCACAAGACGGGAGACCCGAACAACCCCGGCAACTGGAGCCCCATCACCTTAGGCTCCACCATCGCCAAGCTCTACGCCAGCTGCCTGGCGGGATGCATCACCAACTGGCTGGTGACTGGCGGAGCCATCAGCCAGAGCCAGAAGGGGTTCATGGCCACGGAGAGCTGCTACGAGCACAACTTCACCCTCCAGATGACCCTGGACAACGCCCGGCGGACCAAGAAGCAGTGCGCGGTGGCATGGCTGGACATCTCCAACGCTTTCGGGTCCGTGCCCCACCGCCACATCTTCGGCACCCTCCGCAAGCTGGACCTGCCGGATGGCGTCATCGACCTGGTGCGCGAGCTGTACCACAACTGCATCACGACCATCCGAGCCACCGCCGGGGAGACTGCAGAGATCCCCATCTGGTCCAGGGTAAGACAGGGCTGCCCCCTCAGCCCCATCATCTTCAACCTGGCCATGGAACCGCTCCTTCGAGCCGTGACAGGCGGCCCCGGCGGACTCGACCTCTACGGCCAGAAGTTGAGCGTCTTAGCCTACGCCGACGACCTCGTGCTCCTCGCCCGACGCCACCCAGCTGCAGCAGATGCTGGACGTGACGTCCGAGGTGGCCAGGTGGATGGGCCTGCGATTCAACGTCGCCAAGTGCGCTTCCCTGCACATCGACGGGAAGCAGAAGAGCCGCGTCCTGGATTCCACCCTTACGATCCAGGGCCAGGCGATGCGGCATCTGCGTGATGGTGAGGCCTACTGCCACCTGGGCATGCCTACCGGGCACCGGGCCAGGCAGACGCTGAAGGAGACCATCAATGGCATTGTGCAGGATGCTTGCAAACTGGACTCGTCCCTACTGGCCCCGTGGCAGAAGATCGACGCGGTGAATACCTTCTTCATTCCCCACTGCTGTGTTCATCCTGAGAGGCTCAGCAGTCCCCAAGACCCCCCTCAAGAAGGCAGACGCTGAGATCCAGCGGCTGCTCAAGAAGTGGCTGCACCTGCTGCTGCGGGCCAGCAACGAGGTCCTGCACATCCCCTAACGTCAGGGGGGTGCCAACGTACCCCGCATGGGAGACCTCGGCAACATCGCCACGGTCACCCACGCCTTCCGCCTTCTGACCTGCCCGGACACGACGGTAAGCGCCATCGCTGCCAGCGCCCTCGAGGAGACCAAGGAGACTATCCGCAAACGGATTGGCAGACAACCCACCGGATGTGAGCTGGCCACCTTCCTCAGCGGCTCACTGGAGGACGAGTTCAGCCGAGACAGTGGGGACTTTGTCTCACTGTGGAGCGAGCCCGCAATGCCACGCGCCACCTCGGGAACCGCATTGGCTGTGCCTGGACGTGGACCGAGGAGCGCCGCGAGCTGGCAGTCTCCCTGCAGCCAGCCCCACACGCCGACTCCGTGACCGTGACGCCCCACACGAGGACCTTCCTGAAGAGGTTCCAGAAGGACACTGTTTGCAACAAGTACGCCAGCAACCTGAGGGCTAAACCGGACCAGAGCAAGGTCTTCAACGTCACTTCCAAGTGGGACGCCAGCAACCACTTCATGCAAAGCGGGAGCTTCACGCACTTCACGGACTGGCACTTCGTCCACCGCACCCGCCTCAACTGCCTGCCTCTCAACGAGGCCATCCGCTTTGGCCACCGCGACAAGAGGTGCCGGCGGTGTGGATATGTGACCGAGACCCTCCCCCATGTGCTCTGCAGCTGCAAGCCGCACATCAGGGCCAGGCAACTCTGCCAGAACACCGTCCAGGACCGGCTGGCGAGAGCCATCCTGGCCGGAGCGGGGCAGGTCTCCGTCAACCGCACCGTCCCGGGCTGCAAAAGCCAGATGCGCCCCGACATTGTGCTGACCGACGAGGAGGCCAAGAAGATCATCATCATGGATGTCACCATCCCATTTGAGAACCAGCGCCAAGCCTTCACCAACACCCGGGCTCGCAAGTGGGAGAAGTACGCTCCGCTGGCCAACAACCTGAGGAGCCGCGGGTACGACGTGACAGTCGATGCGCTCATCGTGGGATCGCTCAGAGGCTGGGACCCCGGCAATGAGAGCGTCCTGATGCACTGCTTGATGGTGTCCAACACCATCCGGTGGTCCTGCAACATCTATGTGGAGCATATCACGGGCCACCGCCAATACATGGACCCCAGCAGAACAGCCGCCGGACCGGACACAGAGAGGACCACCTGAACCGCCCCCCCTCACACCAGATGGACCTTTGCTTCAAGAGGATTCATTAATCACAGATGACGACGACCCTACGCCACCCAAAGACGACCCCTGAGATAGACTGTGACTCTTTACCATTTGGACTACTTCTTTACCATTGCGGACCATTGTCACGGGTATGTGTGTTTCCTGTCCTCTTTCTCTCTCAGCGTCGCGAAACCCGCCCCCCCTTCCTCCTCCCCACTCCCTTTGCCCCCGGGCTTAGTTGGCTAACTTTGTATTTTATGTAACCTAAGTGCGTTCCCCACCTCACCCCCATCCTTTTATTGTTAGTCCCTCGCCGGGGCGCTCTGTATTTCCCTTATGGCCTTGTCATCTTTTCTGGGATTTTGAAAATCCTTAACATCTACTAATAAAAGTCAATCAGACTTAACTGATTTAGGTCAAACTGGTTTATGAAATTTCAGTCGCAGACCATTTCCTTGTTCAAGATAAATCACAGTCCCTCAGCATCCCAGGATTCTTTGAAGCCCAGAGCTGCGCTGTGCTGTCTGCTCGAAAGGGCAGGGTTGGCCCTGCCACTCTGCTCCCTAGCCAGAGCAGTGAGAGCTGGCTGACAAGTGGGAGGAACCTGGCTGGGAATGTGGGGGAGCCTTTGACAGACTTTTCCCTGCTACAGGACATGGGGGAAGAGTGTGGGCCAGCAGGCTCAGACAGAGGGGAGGGAAGGGGGTTTAAACTCCCGTTACCACTGGCACAGGACCCCAGCTAGGGTCTGCTTGGCAGAGGGCCAGCAGAAGACCAGCATACTCCATGCTCTCCCACCTCTGGAAGAGACTGAGACAAGTAGTTGATACAGAGAGGGGGTGTAATTCCTCTCAGCTCCCCCAGGCCATCGGAGAAAGGAAAGAGGATGGAGAACCAGGGCTGGAGGGACTAGTCCCCTACCACCTGCAAGCACAGGGCCAAGCCCTGCAGCACCAGACTGAGTGGTGGGAGGTGTTGGCAAAGACCTAGCACAATCATCACATGTATGCACTAGAGATGGAGCTAAGAGAACAGGAGAGGGCCCCTGACAGCTTGGGTTGGTGTGACCAAAGAAGCAGAAAACTACATTTACATATAAAGCGGAACCTGTAAAATGTGGGAGACTGGGATACCTAAGCAGAGACAAAAGACAAAGCATGACAGTCCTGCCAAAGGTGCTATAGGCAACAAGCATACTAATGTCAAGGCACTCAAGAGGGAAAAGACGGTGCAAGTGCATCTGTAAAAACCCAAGTAGAAATGAAGTCTGTGGGATCTCCACTCCACCTAAGACCTGCTGATTCCCCAAGGACTTTCTGAATACCTGGCTGTAAGGAGACACTCTACCTTCAGGATTACATAAGACTTATGCGAAGCATTCTTTCGTCTTTTGGGTTTATTATACTCCATTTTAAGCTAGACTAAGTTGCATGTGTTCTCACTGTGTTTTAGTAAGCTGTATCTTAGCCTAGGCCAGTGGTTCCCAAGCTGTGGTACACATCCTGCCAGTGGTACACAGACAACCTGTGAGTGGTACATGAAAGGCCAGCGAACGGGGTGCATACAGACAGCCAGTCACAGCCTGCTCGGTGTCCAGGAACATCCAGGAATGCAGCCCAGCTGCCTAGGGAGCAGCACCCAGCTGGTAAGTATGCTGCAGGAAAGCAACATGGGGAGGGGGGCAGATTGAGGCCCCTATGGTGAGGGATGGTGTAGGGTAGGGGCTAGGCTGAATGGGGCCCTGGGGTGGGGCAGTGAGACTATCAGAGCCTCAGGCAGCTCATCTGGGGGGTGGGGCTAATATTTTTAATCACATAACTAATACGATCAACTTTTTGAATCGTTTGACAGACCTACTAAATGCTGATGATGCTTATGACTCTGAAAAGTTTCAGTGAAGTCACAGCTTTACAGATGCTCAGAACCACTGGAAGTCAGGTCAACATTTGGCATCTATAGGCAAATTCAGGGGAGCCCCTGCCACCCCACTGGACGAGCCACCCAGAGCTCCGACCATCCCACAACCCATCCTGGGGCCCCACTCAGGCCAGCCCCTGCCCCTGCCTCTGTCCCATGGGAGCCTTGATCTAGCCCCCACATGCCCCTTCCCTCTCCCATTCCCCTTCTTCCCCATGCACATTTACCTGATGAGCAGTGTCTGCGTAGCAGCACAGTAGAAGTATCTTTCTAAATTAAGTTTTACTCAGCCCTCCCCTCCACAAATAGTATTTTCTCCCTGTTATAGAGATATACATAAATATGCCAGCACTTGCACCCCTACACTTAGAATCTTCCACAATGGAAAGGCGGATGACTTCAACTTCTCTGAAGAGAAAGCACACTGAAACAAAGGGGATCTCTGAGGAATCAAGAGAGTTGCATCTTGAAGAAACTGCTGATTAAGGGGCCTGGAGGATAGGCCCTATGAGGAGAGAATCCGGACACTGGGCCTGTTCAATCTGAGTAAGAGAAAACTGACTTGATAGCTGCCTACAAGTATATTAGGGGTGAGCATCAAGATCTAGGGGAGCAACTATTCAGGAAGGCACTTCAAGGGAGGATAAGGACTGACCCGGGTCAATGACAACCTCTGATCCCAGCCCCATTTCCTCCCTCCAGCCAGCCACAGAGGATCCAGGGGGAGGGAGGCTGTGGGGGAAGGGGTCCAGAGTCTCTCTCCCTGAAGCAGTCCCAAACTTGCAGCATGCTGCTGCCTGGCCAGGGGGCCTGCAGGGAAAGAAGTCTAAGTTTTCTGTCTGCAGCCCTGGCCCCACGGCATGCCACTGCCTGGTTGTTGGGGTAGGGTCACTATATCTTTGTTAGATTTTCAGTGTACATTCATTCTGGTATGCAGTTGTTGTTTGGTTTCTCCTACATATTTTCCATCAGGTGCACTGGATGAGATATAGTACATTTCTGGAGGTGCATCTGTAAGATCCAGGAATGACAATGGTTCTGTTGTGGGACATAGTTGTTGTGAGAGTGGTGGAGATATTTTGGCAGGTTTTACATTTCTTGTCCTGGCATGGTCTGGATCCATTTGGTGTGTTTTGGGCCATATGAAGTTTGTTTCTGGTGATGAGGCTGGCAAGGTTTGGTACTTATTTAAAAGCTAAGTTGGCTGGTTCTGAAAAGATCTCTTTAATAATTGGGTTTTCTTCTAATATGGGTTGCAATTGTTTGAGGATTTTCTGTATAAGTTCCAGGGAAGGATGTGATATCATAACCAATGACCTGTGATTTGTAGAGTTTTTTCTTCTGTACTGCAGCAATTCTAAATGTGATATCTGGGTGGCTCTTTCAAAAGTACGATCTCTCTCTCTCTCTCTCTCTCTCTCTCTGTAGATATGCATGTTGATCCATGCATTTCTTGTATATGGTGGTTTGTATTTTACCATGCCGAATATTGATTATAATGTCCAAAAAGGAAATATTGGTGCTGGAGTATTCAAGACAGAATCTGGGTGAGGGTTACTGAATTTGTGATGGAAATCAATCAGATTGCAGGTTTTCGGTCTGAATGATGATGTCACTGATATCTTCAGTTTCAATATCCAACACTCCCTCCAGACCATGGGCACAGCTATGGGCACCAAAATGGCCCTACAATATTCTAAAGTTTTTACAGCCCACCTAGAAGAAGAATTGCTCAAGAACTGCACCATTAAACCCATGCTATACTGATGTTGTTGTGTGTGAAGATGAAGTGTATAAGTTCAGTAATATCTTTTAGGTCTCTACTCTCGAATTGTAATCTTGCTCTTGTAGGTATGTAAGGCACGCCTGGATGCTACCCTAGTGTGAGATGTTGGTATATAAGCTGGTGTCTAGGAGGGTATTGCTGGGAAGGCAGTCTATGTTTTTTTAGTTTTCGTACAAAGTCTGTTGTGTCTTGGTACAAAACTCACTCAAACAAAGGCATTTTGCTTGGCACGCATGCCTTGGGGTGGACCGCAGGGGAGACAGCAAGGACCCTATCCTTCTTGTGACAGTACAGTTCTGGCCCTTTCCCACCATCCACCTCGATTTGCCACTGGCAATGAGCTGGAGCAGGGTTCTATAGTTCCTAGTGCAGTTGATTGCAATCTTCCTATCACCTGCTGCAAGCAGCCTGGGCTCGATGGTAGGCATGCACACCTCAAGGAACACAGCAGGGAAGGGCCTGGGCCTGCACTGCCACAAGGATCAGGCCCCTCACAACTCTCTCACTGTCTGCCCTTGACAAGCTAACATCTTACAAGTTGACATTGTGGGTTTTTGGCACTCAGTCTAATAAAGGGGTCAGTAACATTTTTGGGCAATCTCACCTATGGCCCTTCTAATGGGGAAAACAGCCCTGATTAATAAAAGCAGTATCTGAAACCCCTCTGCAGAGTATTACATATATTATAGCTTACTCATTAATGCAGGGATGTCAAACTTACAGTCCATCAGCTAAATTTGGCCAATGGAGCCATACTGTATGGTGCACGAGGCACTGAAAGCAGGGGCAGATTATGCTGCCAAAACCTGGGACATGAATCTCTGGTTGTAACACATCAGGAATCTTCAGCCACTGCCACTCTCACCCCACCACTGCCACCATTCACCCTACTACAACATCCAGATCCAGATCTAGCCTAGAGGTGAGGTCACAGCCCTTCATTAAGCCAGATTGGAGGTGCAAAACCTCTGGCCTGCAGAGCCATGTCATCCAGCCTGCAGGGCTCTCCACGGGTCCAAAAAATTGGTGGCAGAGGAAGAGTGAAAGCATTAATTGCCACTTCCCTGCTGCCAAATTGCTGGACCTATAGGGGGCCCCACAGGCTAGAAAGCATGGCCCTGCATGCTAGATCGGGTACATGCAGTCGAGCAAAGATAACACAGGACCCGAACCAGGCACAAAGCTGAAGAGATGCAGTGGGGCATGCCAATCTGGGCACAAAAGGGTTGAGCAAATGTAGCGTAGGGTCAATCCAACAGCACAGGCTGACTGGAGGTTGCATGGGGCCAGACGCAGCAGTGCAGGACCCAAGCTGGGACAGATCTGAGAGAAAATGGTGTGGGACCCAATGGGACAGAATGTCGCTGAGCAAACGTAGAACAGAGACTGATCCTAGTATGTCGGCCCAGTCTGGCCTCTGGATTGGCCCCACACCACTCATCTTGCCCAAGGGACCAAAAGCCTGAGCACCACTGTGTTATAACAATCATGATTATCAGCATGTTGAAACTACTCTAATGAAAGTCTTTTGTAAGTAGATATGAACAAACACCAAGCTCAAGAATCCTATGAAATACTTTAAAAACCTACGTCAGTGTAACTGCTGTGACTACTGATATCTGGTACTCAATTTCCAGATGCCCAGGACACTTAATGTGACTCAGTTTCCCAAAAGTGCTGACCACACACCTTCTGAGAAGTCAGGTTCCTTGAAAAAGTTACAAGTTTGACACCAAAAAAAACCAAACCCCACAGTACATATTTTTCAAATTTAAGGTCACCACCTTGATTGAATGCTGATTCTTACAACAGTAAATATGTTTTGTTCACAATCAAGCTAGCAGTAATTGAATCAACACTCCAACATCAACGTTGTACTTCACAAAACTGTGCATGTTGGTGTCTCATGTCTGTTTTTACATTATATTCAGTAGGTTACTGCACTTCAGTGCTAAATGTACCCTGCATGCAAATATCCCTGTGACTTGATTTTACTTCCTGAATACCATAAGCAAAGAATGACTATACACAGAAAATTGTCAGATAAAAAAAGCACACATTTATCATGTACTAGTTTGCAAGACTGTAACAGTATCTAAAAATAAACGGAAGGAGGAATAACATTTCTGATTCTTATGAATCTAAATTAAAACTAATAAAAGTGCTATTATTCTGCTTGAGATTATAAATCAAGTACTGAATTCAAAATTAGATGTGTATTTGGCATGTACTGATTTCACGCAAAGATTTTTAGTAGCAGATACAGTTCAAACCCATAATCAAGGCACTATATATTAGCAAGAGTTAAACAAAGAAGAGCCTAAATGGAATAGTACTTGCTAAAAATTGAGATTAAACAGTGAAATTGACACCATTAAATGTAACAATTTCTAATACCCACTGCTGTTACAAAGAAACTTCTAAGGCCCTGAACACCCATAACATTTGAACTGCTTCAAACATCTTTGCAGTGCTTCAAAAAGTGATCAGACAGAGGTACACACCCCATGAAACACTCTGTAAATGGCTAAAATACTCCAAACTGACCCTGGATCAAACACCAACATCTTTGAAAAACTTCATTTTGAAGTGCCTCTAGTTGCATGTTGCTTGGTCCTCTGACATCCCGCAGATGGAAGGGTGGGAGACAGAAATAGTACACAGCCAATGAACACACTCTGTGCTCAATCATCCTCAGCAATCTCCAGAGCCCAAGAGCTCTGCAAGGAATATTTCTGTCCAGTCCCAGAGGTGGAGAACAGGAATCTCTGCATGCTGGTAGGAGGGCTTGGTGTCCCGCTAGGAATGGAGCTACAGTATAAAGCAACTACTCACGTGTCCCTTGGCTGCAGAACACAGTGCTGCAGAGATTCTGAAGTGCTTCAGTGGGAGGCGGAGGCAATTGAGACTTGCATCTGTCAATGGCTAGAAGTGCTTTGAATCTGAAATACTCCAAATTGGAGTGGAATTTGGAGTGCTTCAAATGTACATCTATCCAGGGCCCATTATTATGGAGACAGAGGAAGTAAGAAAGAAGAGTAGCATATTTTCAGACTGCTTATTTTATTTGGCAAAAGTATGTGTACAAGCGGTATAGTTAATCAACCATCTATTTTCCAGATTTGTGTGTTTCATGCTGCCAACAGAAGACAGGCTGTTTTTGTTCAACTGGTTTAATAGGAAGATGTTACAACAAAGCAAAAAAAAAAGTTTACTGACTGCCTTAGGAGAAAAAGCAGAAGCAGTACTTGAAACTGCTTTTGAAATAAATTTTAAGATGCTTAGAAATCAAAGTGACAATGTCCTGTTAAATGTCAATCTCTATTTATTAGACCTTTTAGAAGGAGCATTGTTACTAACAGTGTTTTATAGAGCTATGCAGATTTGTCATAGTACAATTTACCTCTTCAGCACGAGGGGCCACTCCAAACACTACATAAGATAAAAGGGCCACAAAGGTCACTGTGCATTAGCAGAACAGCACATCCAGACAAGCGTGGATGTTAGTTTCCCTAAAGACAAGAAGTAGTGGCATACCTTGTGCTACTCTACTTGTTCCCAGGGAACACCTGTGCCACATGCTCTCTGGTGCATGCCAGGTTAGCATGGGAAGGGGAAGGGAAGTTGGGGCCAAAAACTGTGCTGGCCTCAGCAGCCTTACCTGGGGTCCTGGGGGTCTCCTGGGGCTGAAGTTGTGGAAGGAAACCTAGCCAGTAGCTACAGCACGGCTCCAGCCAGGCAGACTCTGGTTTTGGGCAGCATGTGCTGCCCTTGTTTTTTGAGTTACCCTAAGATTTTCTGGGGAAAACACACCCTACACTGCAATGTAGCAGCACAGGGAATGCCTGCACATGCTGTGTGTGGCATCGCAGATGGGGTGCAGTGCCACATACTGCGCATCCATACTTGTCTGGACGCAGCCTAAAAGGCAAATAAAAATGCGAGCAGTCCTATTGTAAGCAGTAATGTCATTCACAAAGGATTAAAATAAAATAATGATATTTAAGAAAAACACAAATATTTTATAAACCTTGTATAAAAATAGGTTTGTAAATATCATTTTAAAAATATTTGATTAACCTTCTCTAATTATATTGGTTAAATGATTAATGGATACACCGCAACTAGGACACACCGCCTGCTGGGAGCAGCTCCCAGAGACCCTTGACTGAGGGAGGGGGGAAGAAGGCAAGCCAAGCCCAGCCAGACGGTACTTTCCATGGGAAGTCCTGAGCTGGGAGGGAGGGAGCACCTGTGAATAGCAGCTAATTGCTTAACTGATGAGTCATTAGGCTGCTCACTGTTTTCCTCTTAGGCTATGGGTATTAGTCCCCTGCTCACCCCTCCCCTCCTCCTTTTCCCCTATCCTGCTGCCTTCTGATTCCTGCTGGAGCACTGTACAGATTCCCTTTCGCCCATCTCTGCCAGACTGCACTTGTTCCAAGCTAAAGGATAACCAGTAAGCTAAACAGTTATCACTGCACTTACCCGTTAAACGATACATTTTTAACCTTTCACATCCCTAATAAAAACACTCCTAGATTTTGAACATCTGGCTGCACATGTGCAAGCTTTTTTTTCCAACAGCCATGAGAGCTGTAAACAATTATATATGCCTCACAATAGCAGATTCCAGGAGTTGAGGCTATAAGAAAAGTATCATATTTACCTGAATCCAAGATAACTTTGAGTTTAAGATGAGCCACCAATAACTAGATTCTATATTTAGAAAATTTATAAATTTGTTACACATTTCCACCTATAGAATCTAATTTGTCAGAGGCTCATTTAAAATTTGGTTTCCCCAGTTCTACACCAAGGAAAACAGTGGCAGGGTAGCAGGCAGCAGAGTGGGGCAGGTGCCCCCTCTTTCCCTCTGGCTCCCCCACTTTTTCTACCCCACAATTTACCTTCCCTCCATGATGCCTGAACCTATACTGCCTGCCCCCCGCTGTCTGTGCCACCTTGGCTCCAGCCTCCCACCGCCTCTGCCCCTGTTCCTCCTCCCTCTTCCTGTCAGATGCGGTGCTAGCTCCATTCCCTCCTAGGGCACAGAGCACATAGAAGGGTGGCCCAGGCCCACAGTCAGAGCTGCAGCAGCCACCCACTGTCCCCCTCCCATCCTGTAGTCCAGTGGGGGCAAAATGTGGCCTGCTGACCAGATGCAGCCCACCAGGCCATTCTATCCAGCCGTGGGACCCCTGAAAAATTTAGAAAATTAATATTTATCAGCCCTGGGCTACCTGTCATGCAGCCCTTGGTGGCTTGCCAAAACTTAGTAAGCAGCCCTCTGCCCAAAATAATTCTCCACCCCTGCTGTACTCAATTCCAAGATGAGGAGTTTTTTTCCCCCATGCTGAATTGGGGTGGGGGGAAATGGGACCTCAAATTGGATTTGAGTAAACGGATAAAAAAATCACTACACTTGCAAAACAAAAAAAAGGGTGGGGGGCAGAGGCAGCAGAGCAAATGTCAGAAATACTGCAAGCAGGAGTCCAGGATCATTTTCCCTTCAAAGGGGGAATGTAATGGCCATTAATATAAAAGGAAATTATAACTAAGCTGTGTAGTATAACACACTTTTAGATAGAGATATTAATTTCACTCTTACAGATTTTCAAAGAAAACAGTACAATAAATATTAGCCAAAGAATAGTTACCATATTTCACCTACAAAAATATCTGTCCTGAATACACTGATGCACATGCCCAACTTATGTGTATCAATAGTTCCATGTACTTCAATAGGACTGCTAGCACATGTTAAATTAAGGACAAGTATTTGCAGGAAAAGGGTTGATGTGCTTGGTTTTTAGCTGCAGCAATGATTCATTCACTTTAAAGGAAAATGCAAAAACCTTCTACTGTCTTTTCTACAGACAGTTTGCTTCTTTTACTGACTAGGAGATAATTCAGAAACACATGGCAAAACTTTTAACCTTCTACAGATCTACACAACTTAATTACTAGCATTGCTTATCCAGTATAAGTTATACTATGGCTTTGACAGTTGATTTAAAATTCATTTTAGCCAAGCAAATAGAGAAAAGCATTACCAGTTAATTAATAATTCATTTATATAAACATTTACACTTAAAGTTATAAACCGGATATGAAATGAGCAAGACTTTGTTTGGAACATTAAAATATAAATTAAGCTTCATATTTTAACAAATTACATTTGGAATGATGTTTATGGCACTGTGCAAGATAAAGGCATTAAGCTTTTTAATAAATTAATTACTTCAGACTCCAAATGGACAGATTATACAATGCAAACAATTATGATGTTCAGAGGTTTCCTTTGTTTATTCAGAATTTATCTCATCCACTTTAAAAAACATGCAATTGCCTAAGGGAAAAAAGGGGATTTCTTATCACCCTATGCATGCTTCAGTGTGTGGGGTAGTCCCCCCTTCCCCTCTCCCCTGAAAAATCTGATTGGCAATGGAGGAAAGTGACTAGATTGCAGCTGTCCCTAGCTCATTCTATAAACAGACTCATCAAGCAAGGATAGAAGAGCACATAAATAGCATCAGCCCTTGCAGATTTCACCAATCTCAAAGTACTTTACAAAGATGGATACATGGACAAAACCCAACAAATTTAATATCTACCTGGTATGAGGTTTACTTGCTTTAATTTACTTTAAACAATAAATTGATCCCAAAGATTTATCACTAAGCCTGCTCATACCCTTATCTGCAGTCATTAGGGAACCAATCCTGAAACTGAAGTATGAGATCCTGTATGGTCTTAAATAGTCACTAACAGGTAAACTCAATGGGCTGCTCTCTACCTCCCAGTCAACACCATAATATATAGTAGTGTTGCTCAGGAATGTTTTTGTTGAATCTTTGGTTCATTTGCAGGTTGCCACAGCAAGCTAATATGTATAGGTCAGCAGGCTGAGGATGAGAACCTGTGACTTTCTGAGGCTCACATTGTTTGGACATTTGATATGGTCAAGTCAGCAGCATTGACCTAAGGTGTGTATTGCTCTCAATTCAGTAATTAAATAACTAAGGTCTGTGACTACAAACTAATTAACTCAGAAAGAAAAATGATTAACTCTTCTTTAAATGGAACATATTGAGGTTTTGTCCAGAAACTAAGTACTCCCGCTCTTATTTTAGCACCATAATTTCCTAATATTTCCAGAATACCTAAAACATGGGAAACATGCCATACTTTGCTTAATGTATTATTATTTCTGCTCAACAGTATTATTCATCAGTCAACAATTATGTTGCAGACAAATTGGGTGCCTGTAGACCTGCAGGAATGCTGCTTCAATGCTTTACAGGATGTTGGAGCAGACTATTAATAGTCAAACAAGCTTTAATTAAAGCACGACCACTGCCATTTTGAAACCTGGGACACTGATTACACAAGACACAGCAGGCATTTTAATTAGAGTGGCTCTTGGAGCAGTTCTAATTAAAGCGTCTTCTCCAGCCCGCTGCCCTGGAGCACGTGTAAAAATGCCCATAGTTTTTCCCATGAGTTGTTTTTTATTCCAACTACAGTACAAAGCAGTATGTTTTAGTGACTTGGTAGTGTTTTAGTGGACCAAGCTCTGTTCTCACAATATAACTTGGAAAACTGAGCATCAAAAATTCTAAACACAAAGATACACAAAATACCTTCTTCTTGATGGTGGAAACTTAATTGCTTCTTAGAATCTACCTTTTATATATGGAAAAACATGACTATTATACTAAAACAGGGATCGGCAACCCCCAGCACATGTGCCAAGCATGGCACGCAAGGCCGTTTTCCTTAGCATGCATTGAGGCCGGGGAGGGAGCAGCTGTTTGCAGCCTTTTGGCTGCAGCCACCCCAGCTCTGGGTAGCTGCTGCCAGTCAGGAGCCCAGGCTGCTCCCAGCAGATAGCTGGGATGCTGCAAACCTTGTTGGGAGCAGTCCGGGCTCTGTGGCTATCAGCAGCTACCCAGAGCCAGGGCCGGCTACAGCTGGGAGTCTGCAAACAGCTGCTGCCTCCCCAGCCCACCTCAACAGGTGCAGTGCCAGTACCTGCTGCCTTCCTGGGGCCCTGGGGCCAGAAGACTGCTGGAGCCAGGGCCAGAGGGAAGCAGCTGTTTGTAGCCTCCTGGCTGCAGCTGGCCCTGGCTCTGGATAGCTGCTGATAGCCAGAGCCCAGGCTTCTTCCATGGAAGCCCTGCTGCAAGCAGCTCAGGCTCTATAGCTATAAGCAGCTACCCAGAACCTGGGCAAGCTGCAAACATCTGTTGCCTCTCCACCCTGGTCCCCCACTCAAAGCCCCTGCCCAGGCTCTGTGGTTGTCAGCATCTACCCAGAACCTGGGCCAGCTGCAGCCAGGAGACTACAAACATCTGCTGCCTCTGTGCCCCAGCCCCAGCTGCCTTTCTGCCCCGGCCCCAGGCTGGGAGTGGGGGGCAACATATACTGGCAATGCTCCCCGCTGTGCTCCCCTCGCCACTTCTGCAAAGCAGTGCTGGAACCTGGCATGGCAGGGCACAGTGGGGGTGCAGAAAGCTGCCTGCTCCCAGCTCCCTGCTGGCCTGCCAGGGGCACAACCTTGCTCTGCTGCCCACACTACTCCTGTGCACACAGGGGAAGTATGGCAGGGCAGCAGGGAGCTGGGAGCAGGCAGCTTTGAGCCCCCGCTGTGCCCTGCCACACTAGGTTCCAACGCTGCTTTGCAGAAGTGGTGAGGGCAGCACAGCAGGGAATACTGCTGGTATGTGCTGCACCACCCCCCGCCTGAGACCGGGTCTGGGAAGCAGCTGGAGCCGGGGTGCAGAGGCAGCAGATGTTTGCATCTGGCCCAGGTTCTGGGTAGATGCTGACAGCCACAGAGCCCGGGCTGGGGGGCAGGGGCAGCATGGGTTAGGGACAAGGGCTTTGGGTGAGAGGCAAGGGTCATAAGCAAGGCTGGGGGGCAGGGACTTAGGGTGGGTGGTAAGGGGAACAAGCAGGGCATCCTGCCATGTACCCCCTGCCCTCATTTTGTTTTTCTGCCATGCTGGCACTTCCAAAGTACTGCCATGCCAGCACTACCTTCCAAAGTAGACATTGTGGGGGTTTTCAGCACTCCAGCCAAAAAACATTGCCTACCCCTGTACTAAAAGAACTACAACAAACTGTTTTTGAAGTGCAGATGACTGTGTGAGATTAATGATCTCTCACTCCCATGGGATGTAAGATGCATCCTATGACTAAAAAGTACAGCTTTCATTATGAACTAAATGCCATAAAAAAAAATGCACGGTTATTACTACTTAAGTGGCCCGTTATTTAGGTAATAAATCTCTTGCTGGCTGTAAAAAGCAGGGGGGAAATCAATATTTATCATTAAGAGTAATTTAATTACCTTTTACATATGTATTATATTTACCATAATTTATATCAAAGCATCAAATGTTCAACATAGGCTGGCTGGAATGATCCAGTTGAGGATGGTCCTGCTTTGAGCAGGGGGTTGGACTAGGTATCCTCGTGAGGTCCCTTCCCACCCTAATTTTCTATGATTCTACAGAAGTGCTAGAGCCAATTCAAAAGCAACATATACAAAGTTCACTCCATTATAGGAAGTAAATATCTGCATTATCTATCCATTTGATCATTATAGTCTGCTTAGATTCTGGAAAATTATGCTAACATAAACTCGTCATCCATAATCAATTGGAAACTGTTACCCCAACTGTCTAGGCAGCTTTCATATGAGGAAGCTAAGGATATATTTTGATAGTGCAAACTTGTTTTTATCCAGATACCCTTCTTCTAGATTGAGAACAACTAACTACACTACATCATCTTGCCCCCCCCAAAAAGTATGCCCAATCTCAGTTCCATTACTCTAGATTCATGCATGAAATCTTTTCATGAAACCTTTAATCTACAAATGGGTTCCAAAATGAATATATCTTAAATAACGTACTTTTAAGTCTACTTTTAGGTGAGGTGGCTCCATCATTATTATGCAGCCATCCTCATAAAATTTGTATTTTTTGATTTAGGCAGATGTAGGGAGTTTTGTTATAATAGTATCTGGACATCAATCTATCTACAAATAATACAAAAGCAGAAAGTAAAACAACTGGCAAGTTATGTATAAATGCAAAATGTGTATCAATGTCTGCTTTTGTCTTAATAAATACAGCTTTAACAAATAAATAAAGCAAGCACACCTTACCAGAAAATTCAACTGAATCAAAAGCAAGATGGTGTTAAAATACAGGAAAGAATGCGAGTAGAATGGAAACAACAGGATTTAGGGGAAAAGGACGACCAATTAATGGGCCCAGTTGACTTTCTCAATAACATTCATTATTTTATATACCAGCTCATTATTTTACTTCTTATTCACTTCCTCCATAAATTTAATCATCCTAATATTTTTAGTTTCTCCTCTTATGAAAGTCTTTCCACAACTCAAATATTTATTGTTGCTCTGGACCCTTGTCCTTTTTTAATACCATGTTTGAGATAGGGTAACCAAAGCTTAATACAGTAAAAATATATCATAATTCAAATTATATTTTTCAAGTTTGCTCTTGATCTAACCTCATTTTTAATCACAGTGTTACAGAACTGTGCACAATGCCAGTATCTTTCCTGAATGACAACAGCTAAGTTAGACCCTGTCTGTATGTATGAGTAATCTATAGCATGTCTTCCAATACTCATCTTCCTTGTACTTGTCTACACTAATCTACACCTACTATCACAGGTCCTTCTGGAATTCCTTACAGCCATTTCTAAGTTTGAAGGAACTGTGTCTTCCACTTATTTTACATAATATCTAAAGACGAACTCAAGGACAAATACTTGGGGGCTCTGGTAACGTGTTTCCAAGTTTAGAGTTGATCACTGGTTTTCCTTTTGGCTGTGCATCTCTTATTCAAACTCTGATGTAAGACAGAACTTATATTTTTTTTACTAGCCGCCTCTGAGGAAGCTTATTCAAAGTTTTTTGCAAGTTTAAGCCTATTATTTTTATTACTACACCAGTATCTATATTTAGTAATACTGTTTGCAAATGGAGTTCTAATTGTTCTTTCTTTTAATCTAATTAAACTGTCAAATACAATTATTTAGTCCTTCCCTGACAAACACAGTACACACAGGGCCTTATTCTCTAACATATTCAACCTTTATACAAAACAACCCTAACTGCAGCAGAGTTAGCTACTACCTAGAGAACTATCCTTGGCCAAGGGCCCCTATAGTGGCATGGAGTAACTGTAGTGGTAAGTGGTACGTGTGGTACCTCTTCAAATTTCCTGGTCCAGGTACCACGATCAAGAAAAAACATGCATACCGAGCCTACTCCTGTATTCTGGCAACCTACCATTACTGGAATGAATTCTAGGACCGGGTGGGTGCTTTCAGAATGCTTTAAATTAATATAAAAATTAAAATAAATATCCCAAAACAGTGAATTAAAGTAACTTTTGTAATGAATACACATGAATATACATTTTATTTTAAAACTAAGCACATTTTGTGCTTAACCACAACTCTAGATGAGCTCAGGCTATAGTCCAGCCTGGCAAATTAGAAGTAACCAAAACTCTTGTTAGCAAGGATCTCAACACAAAACATTGCAGTGCAATCAAAACTGTGTCTCTTCATGGTGCTATTATCTGATTTTAGTAAATTCCAACTTGGATCATCAGGACAATATTCTGAAATCAGATTAACCTCAGTGTAAATAAGTAGTCAATTTCCCACGGACTATAAGAAAGCATATGACATCATAAGACAGTACTACATAGCTAAGGAAATAGCCCAATATTTTGAGTTGGAGGAGCATCAATTCTTTTCATAAAGAGAAGGATGATTTTTTACTGGTCAAGTAGAGTTCTCTAAATATTCCTATACAAGTCCATGCCATGCCAAATTCTATTAATTACTTTATATTACTACAGTTGTTAATAGATTAAGAAAGCAACATGTCACTAAATGTTCCTGCTAGAATGTGGGTATGTCTATATGTTCAATTAATGTGACTGAATTTACTCCAGCACAAACAAATTGCATCAGAGTAAACTAATTCAGGTGCAGTGTCTGAACATCTGTCCGAGAGGTCCCAGAGGTTCCTGGCGGAGCTGCAGGACCTCCACTTGGTCCAGGAGGTGCATGGCCTCACCGGGGGGATGTGCTGCTGGATCTGGTCCTGGCCTCGGGGGGACGATCTGGTTGGAGGTCTCCAGGTACAGGAATCCCTGGGAGATAGCGATCATCGCCTGATAGAATTTGCTGTCCAGCGCAATGTAGATAGGGCCCATACTAGGACTAGGGTCCCAGATTTCAAAAGGGCCAATTTCGGAGCACTCAGGAGGCTGGTTGAGAAAACGCTGTGGGACTGTAGGGTTGAGGACATGGGTGTCCACGAGGGGTGGATGTTCCTTAAGGAGACGATCCTCCGAGCCTGACGCAAGATCCTGCCCAACGCAAGATGGGCAAAAGTGCCCGTAAACCCCCGTGGCTTAATAGGGATATTCGGGGAACCCTGAGGGCTAAGCGGGAGGCATACAACCTTTGGAAGAGAGGAGCAGTCTCCAAGGAGGAGTACTCCTCTTGTGCTCGGGAGTGCAGGAGTGCTATTAGGAAGGCCAAGGCGGGAGCAGAGCTTTGCCTGGCGACAGGATCAAGGACAACAGGAAGTCCTTTTTTAAATATGTGGGGAGCAAAAAGAGAGCCCCGGGCAACGTCGGACCCCTGAGGGACTCATTGGGCAACCTGGTGCTCGCAGCCGATGGGAAGGCTGAGATCTTCAATGGGTTCTTTGCCTTGGTCTTCCTGTGGGGGGACCAGAACTTCCCTCCTGTTGGAAGCCTGTATTCCTCCTTGGGAATCACTGCTAGGCCGTGAGTGAGGGTTGACCTGGTGGAAGGGCTGGATGTCTTTAAGTCGGCGGGCTCGGATGACCTACACCCAAGGGTGTTGAGGAAGCTGGTGAGGGTGATTGCTGAGCCCTTGGCTCGGTTATACATGCGCTCTTGGAGCTCTGAACAAGTGCCGGAGGACTGGAAGGTGGCCAATGTGGTCCCCATCTTTAAGAAGGGGAGGAAGGAGGACCTGGAGAACTACAGGCCTCTTGGTCTGACCTCGGTTCTGGGGAAGATCTTTGAGAAAATTCTCAAGTCCCACATCTGTGAGGGACCGGCAGGGGACTATATGCCGAAGGGCAACCAGCACGGGTTTGTTAAGGGCAGGTCCTGTCAGACCAACCTGGTCGCCTTCTATGACCAGGTGACCAAACCCATGGATGCGGGCGTCCCTGTCAACGTAGTCTTTTTAGACTTCAGGAAAGCGTTTGACACGGTGTCTCACCCCATCCTCATTAAAAAGATGGGGAGCTGTAGCATTGATCCCTACACGGTTCAGTGGGTCAGAAACTGGCTGACGGGGCGCTCTCAGAGAATGGTGGTGGATGGGTCGTACTTGACCTAGAGAGATGTTAGCAGTAGGGTTCCCCAAGGCTCGGTCCTTGGGCCTGCGCTGTTCAATATCTTCGTCGCTGACTTCGGATGAGGGGGTGGAAAGCAAGCTATCCAAGTTTGCTGATGACACCAAACTGTGGGCTGAGGTGGGGACACCAGAGGTGAGGGAGAGACTGCAGCGGGATCTGGGCCGACTGCATGAGTGGGCGGACAGGAACAGGATGGGATTCAACGTGGACAAGTGCAGGGTGATGCATTTGGGGAGAAGCAAC
>JAGPOW010000261.1:200538479-200555065 GCA_030014935.1 Caiman crocodilus
CTGGGCCGACTGCATGAGTGGGCGGACAGGAACAGGATGGGATTCAACGTGGACAAGTGCAGGGTGATGCATTTGGGGAGAAGCAACCCCCAGCACACATACTGGCTGGGAAGCTCCCCTCTTACTAGCACAGTGGAGGAACGTGATCTTGGAGTCATTCTTGATGCCAAGATGAACATGAGCCGCCAATGTCAGATGGTGGTTGGGAAGGCCAACCGAACCCTATCGTGCATCCAGAGATGCATTTTGAGCCGGTTCAAGGCAGTGATTCTCCCCCTTTATGCGGCATTGGTCAGGCTGCAGATGGAGTACTGTGTCCAGTTCTGGGCGCCGCACTTCAAGAGAGATGTGGATGGCCTCGAGAGGGTCCAGAGGAGGGCCACTAGACTGATATGCAGGCAGCAGGATAGGCCTTACGAGGAGCGTTTGAGGGACCCTGTTCAGCCTCAATAAACGGAGGCTGAGCGGGGACCTGGTAGCAGCCTATAAACTGCTGAGGGGAGATCAGCAGGAAGTAAGGCAGGCTCTTTTTTCCCAGGCACCACCAGGGGTAACTAGGACTAATGGTCACAAGTTACTGGAGAGCAGTTTTAGGTTGGACATTAGGAAACACTACTTCACAGTTAGGGTGGCTAGGATGTAGAACCAGCTTCCTAGGGAAGCTGTTCTTGCTTCTACCTTGGGCATCTTCAAGAGTAGGTTAGATAGATAGTTGGCTGGGGTCCTGTGACCCTGGCACTTGTTCCTGCTGTTGGCAAGGGGTCAGACTAGATGGCCTGCTTTAGGCCCCTTCTGACCCTAGATACTATGATACTATGCACGAGGTGACAAGAGCAAATAGAGCTCAGGTAATAAGTGGTACATGGCTATACCCAGGCAGGGTATGGTGACATAGCTGGTGATCACGTGTAGAAACACGTGTAGACACATGTGATCACTACATTGTTGTAGCATGTCACATGTCAATGTAGCACATCGCTACATCACCATAGGCTGATGTGCAGACATGCCCTCTGAGTAAATAACAGCTGAAGTTTACACATGCACAACAGAAAAGTTGGCAAATCAAAGAACTCTGAAACAAATAGTTCAGTTTTAACGCAAATGCTGGAAAAGGTTCATACTTTGCTTCTGTCTAGTGTAAAACTTCTGTGCTATTTGTAGCAATATATAATGATTTTAACTTTCTCTAATGTGATCCGTACATATTATTCTGTCCTGCAGTTTTAACATTTGTTGAAATCCTTATAATTGTTATACATAAAACCAATTAATTAGAATCTGATCGTGAAAACACTTACATTTAAGTTTGATAAAAAATTTTACATGACTGAAAAGACATACACAAACTTATCCAGAATTGGAATCTATGATAAATAATTTATAACATAAAATTATATTTTAAAAATATTTATATAAATCATATAAATACAATACACATACATATATTTTATAAATTCATGTTTATATTCAGGTAAAACCTTGAATTATCTGTGCTCTAAATATCTAAGGAGTCAATGCCATAGAAGCAATCAAGGCTGACAGATCTATCCTGCTTTTGGGATGGCAGAGGAAGAAGACCTGATCTTTCCAACTAAAAATCCCAGTCTCTAGAACTCCTTGACTAAAGACACCTGATATTAATTAAGCATGGTAGACCAAACACTGAAACGTCCTCTTAACCATTTTAGCCCCTGCATCTTGAAACTTCCATTTCCTTCTTGTTGACTTAAGAGTTGATGGTAAGAATAGCAGGTATCTCTGGGACCACTGCATTAAAACTATGTTGATTTTGTATAGTAATTTATAAATAAGCGAACTCTGCTACATCTATTTAAACTAAACAGAAGACAGTTTAATATGCTTATGGGAATTTTGGTAGGTTGCACATGTCCCATCTACAAAGAGTAGGGCAGGGAATGATAGACTGCAGTATGACACAGAAAATACTGTCATTACTTTGGGCCTTTTTGATGACCATTTTCTGCCTATGCTAACACTGTACCTTGTGGGAGTTCTAGTCAGTCAACTAGAATTTAGTTTATATGTTGTGGCACACCACATGCTTCATTAATAATAAATGTTTACAGAGCAGCAGTATGTAAAAGTAGGCATGGACTTCATTCCTGTCTTAGTTCTTAAGCTCTTGCTTGAGACCCAAGTTTTTAATTTAATATTTATTTTAAAGAATGAAAAAAATCAGTTTATCTTTTTTTATCCCGGGCCATACATGATTTCAAATGCTCTGTAACAACGACTGACAATGTTTTCCAGCAGCAGGTCAGAATGACCTAGCTAGGGTTTGAGACTGGCTAGCATTAAAACCCAGTTATCACCATCGCTTCTCCCCACCTCCTGGCTGTGGTCTGATACAAGTGAAACCCTCACCTCCAAATGCCACCAAAGCTCCCAGGCTCTGGGTGACAAATCCGGCCTGCAGGCTGCAAGTTCTTGACCCCCACCCTATATGTACACCACCATGTGTACAAGAAGATAAATATCTAATTTATATAAGAAATTAGAAGATAAATTATGAATCTCCTTTCCTGAAAACCTTTTTATCACACTGTCACTATGAATTCAACAGACTGTTTCAAATACTTCTCATAATATGATATTAGCAGAGTTTACCCAGAAAACATTTTCTTTTCTGAATTTACACAAATTGCATGCATTTGGCCATATTTTAAAACTCTCACTTCACCAAAAGTTTTTATTTAAAACTGAGATGCACAAATTGAGAGAAAAATTAGATTTAAGATTGAAAGCTGGTGTTGAAATTCTTCCACTTATGAAAGAAAAGCAGCCTATCTTTAAAAAGTGGAATAAAGATGGAATAACTTAGTTTTCTTATTCATTTCCTCTAACCCTGGAAATCAGTAAGCATATTATTTATACTCTTCTCTTTATTATTTCAAAACACTAAATTTAACAGGAAATAGAAAATAAGAAATAGAATTTTCTTTGATAGAGAAAATAATTCATTTTCACCAGAGATGTGAGGGAGAAAATTTTCTGGAAATTTTTTCAGTGTTTAATTTTTCCATGGGAAATTTTCCATTTCTAAAAATTCATTGTTTCATAACATTCATTAGTAACAATGAATGGATGCCAGTATAATATTAGGCAAGCTTGGCAGTTTCAAAGTTATAATTAATGTTTTTCAGGCGATTATCCCTAGAAAGTGTGTGAGAGAGTACATATATGTTTTATTGATTTGTAAACAGGAAGGTAAATGCACTCACATTATAATCCAAACCAAAAGTCAAGTTATGAATTCACGTAATTGGATGTGCAGGTCAAATCAAAACCAAAATTGAAAATATGAATAATTTCTGTTTCACTTTCAGTTCAGCAAACATAAAGAGCAGTGTCTCATTTCTCTTCTTGAGTTGGGGAAGTTAGAAGTGTTTGCATAAGATATGTTAGTTTTTTAGTGCTTTTGGCTTGAACTAGTCATAACAATGCCTAATCAGAAAAAAACTCATGTGTAGCATCATTATAGTAAAGTTCAAACCACTGAAGGAAGGAAGAAAGTTAGTAGATGTAAATATTCCAGGCAGGAGTGTGCTAACAAGAAAACAAAAACGAAGAAACATTAAATAACATGTAGAAATGGAAACTGAAAATGTTGAGCTGTCAGGTCTGAGGGAAGAAGCAGCAGGATCCTCTCTTTCAGGATCACTGTCACTAGATATGCAATCCACCATGAGTAGCTGATCAAGACAGTCAAGCTTTGTATCAAGCTTTGTGGACAAAATGTCAAAGAAGATCAAGAAAAAGCAGACGAGATATTAGCTCGAGCTATACTTGCAAATGGTACACCTCTTTCCATAACTAAAAATCAATACTGGAAGGAACATTACAAACTAATTTGCCCGTCATATATAAATTACTACCATGTTATCACTTATCACATTCTTTCTTAGAGAGTACGAAAGAGTTCAAACAATGGTTATTCAAAGGATTGGTCACGCAGAATCACTGACTCTGATGTCAGATGTATGGACTGATATACAAGTCCTTTACTGAACATTATGTTAGCAACACCTGAACCAATATTCCTAAAAGCAACTGCTATGAAATCTTCTTGTTATACAGGTGAATACATACATAGCCAAATTACTGAGTGAAAAGAGTGAAACAGCAGGATCCTCCAGGGTACAAGCCCTTCTAAGTGATAATGCAAGTAACATGAAAATTACTGCATGGCAAATATTAAAGACAAAGTATCTTCATTTAATAGTATTTGGCCATCTTACTCATGGGTTGAATCTTCTGGCAAAAGAGGTAGAAAGCGTGAATACAATGAAGACAATATTGGTGAACTGCAAAGCGATTGTGAAAGTATTCAACAATCATCACGTCACTAGTCAGACTTTGAAGAAATTACAGAAAAAGAAGCAGGGGAAGGAAAGTGCAGTTTTATTGCCAGGAGAAACTAGATGGGGCTTGGTTACAAAGTGTTTACATAGTTTGCTGCACACAAAGAACTGTTTTCAGTGTGCTTCAATAGATGACAAAGTATTCCAGATGATTCCCATGAACATTGAGAAGCAGATTCTTGACAACGATATATTCTAGGTTTGAGTTCCAGGAGCATTCAATTTGCTACTACCAGTTTTAGGGGCTATCAAGAAACTTGAAGGAGATACATAACGCCTTTCAAATATTCCAGAGATATTCAGACAACTGAATGAAAATCTAATTGAGCTTTTGCCTTCTGCACCTCTATCCAAAAAATAATAAAGCAAATGTTTACTAAAATATCTGAGTTTTGCTCTCATCCAGTTCATCTGGCAGCAAACTTGGATCCTCAACAGAGAGGACAATATTTATCAGAAGCTGAATTATCTGCTGCTCTCAATACAATTATGGAAGTAGCTAAGAATGTCCCCAACATCAACAAAACAGCTGTGATGATGGACATTGCCGAGTACCACACAAAACAAAAACTTTGGAGAAAAGACATCATTTGGCAGGCAGCAGAGAATGTCTCCTCTCACATGGGGGAAGGGATACTGTAACACCCAACTGTTGTCCAGGATTGTTCTAAGGATCCTAAGCATTCCACCCACAGCAGTTTCTTGTGAACAGAACTGAAAGGCTTTCAGCTCAATTGAGACAAAAAATAAGACTAGACTAAGAAATGAATGCACTGCTCAGCTTGTTTCTATTTCTCAAAATCTCTTGCTTCTGGAGAATCAGTCAGAATTAGTGAAGAAGGTGAAGTGATGAAAAGCTGCCCTTGCCCATAGACTCATTGGTAAAACCATCCTTTAGTGAAACAAAACGTGGTTCAAGTAGTTCTGAATCAGATTTGCCTCAATCTGCTTCTGAAATGCAACTAATAAGCAGTGCATGTGAGTCTACAGATAGCGGCAACGAAACTTGAGATGCCACAATGACCTCAGTGGAAGAGAGTTAAACTCTGTTGAAGTAGATGGGTAGGCAACCACAGCATATCACGCACAGTTGTTTGGGTATGCTAAAATTAGTGTATCAACAGCTTTCAGTGCCTTCTTTTTTCCCTCTTAAATTTAACCAAACCATGTAAGGGAGGTACATGCTATTGTGTATTGTCTTTACATTTTTACAAGTATTCCAATAAAATAATTTCTTTCCACATAAAGCTTTGAATTTGTTTGAATATAACATTTAAACCACATTAAGTGTGCTGTATTTAATTTTTTTCCCAATAAAAATTTCAGTTAAAATCTTGTGGCAGTTATCATGGGGGTACTTTTTTATTTTGTTTACAAAGTATAAGTCAAATAAACATGATAAATCAGATCATGCTCTATTTAGGGCACTGGAAATTTTTCCAATTCAAAATTTTCCAGAAAACCTACACCTCTGATTTTCACAGCAGGAATAATCAAGACATCTCTAGTACAGGAATGTTATGTTTTGCCCTAAAAAAGGAAAACATAGTGCAGTAGCAAATGTTAGGGAAAGCAAAAGCTAGTTTTGTGCGAATGCACATTCATACAAACATATAGGAGTATGCTCTCTATATCATGAGAATAAAGTACAATGAGGGAGAGCCATCTTCAGTTCCACAAAACCCTCTTCTGTCTTCAGACTGGAAGAAGCAGAACAAAGCATGAAGCCAAAACTATAAGCACCTTGCACTATGTGACTTTAACTAGTTATTGTTAATAATACAGCTATGATCACACACGTCTTACTGCAAGTTTGTCTACAATCTATCCTATTTGTTGGGATGCATTGCCTTGGCAACAAAGTGCTATTATAGATAGTCAAAATACATCATTTGTTCCAAAGCTGTTGTTTCCAATATTCTGTATTTAGTCAGAATAATAGAAGACAGTTGATCTTGAGTATAAACTTTGGTTTTGGCATCAGTACTACTGTATCTGAAGGGAAAATTCAACATTTTTCCTACACTAAGTCAGAGATGTTCCTTGCAAGACCAAAAGCAAACAAAAACTCTGCTTTTAAGGAAATGAAAAATTGATTTTATTGACTCGATAAAGCAGAGATGCTTAACCTCCAGCCCACAGGCCGCTCTGGAATCCAGCCTACAGGGCTCCCCACACAAGAGGAATTTTGGCGGTGGAGGAGCATTAGCAGTTAATATTACCCCCCCTCGCCCAGCTGCCAAAATGACAAGACCCATGCAGTGGGTCACAGCCAGGCCACAATTCTTCCTGTGCAGGGCCAGATCTTGAATGGGCCATACCCCCTTCCCTCCGTGTGGCCCAGACAGGACCACAGGGAGGACCTTCTCCCCACAGGGCCGAGTCATACCCCTTCTCCCAGCGCAGATGGTTCAGGGCCAGGCCATGCCCACTCTTTCCCTGCAGGGCTGGCCACACCTCCTCTCCCTACCCAGCTGGTCCTGGGCCAGACCTTGCCCTCCTCTCCCACCCCAATTCTCCTCCTCCCACCCTGCTTTGCATGGCCAGGTGGGACCCTACCACACATGCCATGGGTACCTGATTGGGTCCACTGGCTAGGTCAAGCCTGAAAACTGACTGGGCACTGCCCATCCAGACCCATGGATCAAAATGTTGAGCACCACTGCTCTAAAGTATGATTTAAAATGCTTGTAACTTAGTTCAAGTTCCACTGTGACTTCTATACCCATGTTGATGTTTATCACAGTAGCAAGGAGGTAAGAAAAGCCTGCAAAGTGGGATTAGGGAAACATATCAGTTGGCAGAACACAAAACTGGGAGCTGGTATGTCAACAAAGTACCAGTTCTGCCAGAAGCTTAATGCGTGACCTTGGACAATTTACTGATATTATTAATCCTAGCTGAGGTATTAAATAGAATGTGTGTGGTGCATATCTTTCTGCAAATGTCCTTTATAAAAGGAAACTTTCACACTTTGTGTCTCAGCATCCCTATCTGGAACTGTCTCAGAGCTTTATTTCATTGTGGGTAATCATAGGTTTTATTCAGTAATACTGGCAATGTGATTTGAAATCTTGAAATGGCAAGCATACTATTTCAAATGAACACTATTTTTAGACTATGTATTTTTAATTGTCAAAGACCAACATGATAGCTGTAAGGGTCCTAGTGCTTAGTGCTTCAAAGGTCATGTATCAACACATCTCCTGTTCAACAGGTTTATTCATTTTATACTGTTGAATATTCTCTCAGCTCAAAAAAAATCTATTAATTTTGACAGCACTACAGAGAATTTTAAATTTGCTTTGTACCTTTTTTTTATTCTTGTTAACATTGTCCTGTAATAATATCCAACCAGGTGAGCTGTTGTTCACAAAGACTTATGTATCTCTACTTCCGTTAATCTATAAGGTGCAACTGTACCCTGCCTTCTTCCTAACTTCATGGCTAACTATTCCCTTCTGCTAATGTTGGAAAAAATATCTCTGTGAAAGCATAAATGAGTTGACTAATTTGAAGATAATACATCTACTATAGTTCCCTGATTCTTTCTGGAAAAGAGTAAATCTCTCTTGTTTATATATTTGATACATATAGACTTAGACAGGGGCAACCTTATTGGTTTGTTACAAATCTGATTATTTCCATTTCCCCTGGCAGATAGATTGTCAAACTTAACCAGTGTGCTTTGAAACTAATTAGGCATTTGATGTTCAGAGAGCTTATCAATACAACATTGATTTCTACCAATTCCATTAGGACTATTGTGATTCCCTGTATGTACATTTTCCTTTAAGATAAGGAAAGGTGGGCAGAGTGTCTGACATTTTACTAATGTGTTTTTGCTGAGTACTTATTCATGTTGATACTACAGCTAGTTTTCCCAGTCAAAAGAATCCCATTAGGTAGTTTGTACTCATAAGTTCCATTGAAAATAGTTTACAAAATCTTCCTGCTAAAAAGAGTTTCGTTATTTTTGTTTTACTTGAAGGGAAAAAAAATGTTTTGAATAGGTGGTTCCTCCAGTGTCTGATGTTCAAACTACATAGACTATCTTAGGGTACAGTATGAGAAACAGACTGAATGTCCATGTTCTCTCTCCAAGATGATGAGTGCAGTGCACAGCATAAAAAATGTAAATAGTGAAAAATAATATAAAAGGCATAATATATTCAATTCAATTGCCCTCTTACTAGGGGTATTAAATGAAGTAAAGTAAATTCTTTACATACTGTACGGCATCATGGAAATAAAAGATATTACTGTTGCTAATTTACAAGATTGGTACCCAAGAGATCAATGTTGCTTTAATGACTCTAAATAGGCACAAAAGCAGCCATAAAGTGCATTCTACCATCAGTTCACATGTAACTGTTCTTGCTGCTTCTTTAATAGACCCCTCCAGCATTTCCTATGCTCTAAGAAAGTCCACCAAGAATGCAACATCTTTGAATTTGGGGCAAACACTTTGAAACATGCTAAATTAGCATCTGGGGGAAGTGGATTTTCCCTTAAAAAATAATATGTATTTTTGGACAAATATTGAGAAAGATATTATCTTAATACCCTGAAAGAATGTTCTTTTTTTTAAACACACAAGTCACATCCAGACATGCAGGCATGTGAGGCTTTTGACACCACAAATCACATGCGTTGAACATTAAAACACACTGTGAAATTACAGCATAGGGCAAAATTTGCTACCGGGATTTCCTAATAGCAAAAAAAAAAAAACCCCAAAAAACCCCAAAAAAACCAACACAGCACTGGAAAAAAAGTGGCACAGAGCATGTAAACAGCCTGTGTTGGAACAAACAGAGGCTTGGTCCTCCAGTAAGATGTCTGGCTGCCGGCCAAAGTATCGCTCCTATTCCATTTGTGCCCCTGATTCTCCAGCATGCCAGGAGCCAGAAGGAACTGGGCAAGGGCAGTTTGTCCAAAGTGGGACGCTGTGTCCTGCAACAAAGAGCATGTGCAGAAGCGTGCGCTGAGGCACAAAGTAGTGGCACAAATTTGTACCTCTACTATTTGTTGCACTGAAAGCACGTGCTCTTGTATGTCTGGACATGGCCATAGGCTCTAAAAGGCTACCTGGAACCATAAGCATCTGCAAAGCTACTTAATTTAAGAAATCTGGACATGATTTGCAAATTGGGCCTTCCTAGTAAGTTCTTAATATATTATTGAGACCTGGTTACTGGTAGGATTCCTGCATGACATTATAGGTTACCTTCAAATAATTAAAAAAAAAGGTAATGACACATTTCAAAAAAGATGATTTTTTTATTTTTACTGTTAAAGGACTTTCTTGTGGTAACTTTTCTATGTCCTCTACATTCCCATTTTTATTTCTCCTTAGACTGCCAACTATGATATTTGCTACAGCAAGAATACTTAATTTTATCAAATAGCTTCTTCTTACAAATTCTACCACGTCATCATGTTATAGAAATACACATACCACTCACAATGGTCCTGAAGGACTCATGCCAAATCATATAGGATTTCCAAAACACAATGTTGCTTAATTAGTAACATTCTGTCATCTTCCAAGAAAAGTGGGCCTCTTAGAACTTATCCAGCTACTATCCAGTTTGTCCTACATATCAAGTAGGGCTGTAAATATCATTTAAAAATATTCTTTTAACCTTCTTATATTGGTTAAACAATTAAGCGATAACACAGAAGCTGGGACACACCAACAGCTGGGAGCTGCTCTACATTCCCACGGGCCCTTGGCTAGGTGGAGGGGAAAAGGTGCAAGCCCAGCCAGACAACACAGCCTATGTGAAGCACTGGGAAGAAGAGAGAACCTGTGAAGAACAGCTAACCACTTAGTTGGTAAGTCATTAGACTGCTTGCTGTTTTCCTCTTAAGTTATGGGTACTAGTCTACCCCCTCTCTCTTGCTCCCTCTCCCTCCCTCCTGCTTTCTGATTCCTGCTGAGATACCCACCATTTCCCTTCCCTCTCCCCCTTTTCCTGGGAGACTGCATGGAGCCAAACTAAAGGATAAACTTACCAGTTATCACTTCACTTATCAGTTAAACAATTAATCATTTAACCTTTCACATCCCTAATATCAAAACTACCAAAAGAAGGTGAAAGATTTTGACAGCGAGCTGTCTTTAGGCAATGGCAGAAAATATTTTTCTGCCTCTGCTACTACAGTTAGCACATGCCAAAAATCTTATCACCAAATGCATTGTAAAAAGCAAGCAAGTGCTTTGCCTGTAAAACTGCTTTCCAAGAGCTCAGCCATAGGTGCCATCTTACTCCCACATAGAAAGTCACAGATCTTAGGACAAATGTAATTAATCTGCATTTGAAAGAAACATTGGTCCTCAAAACATGTTATCTTAATATTCACCCTTTGGAGACAATTTTGTTTGTCAGCAGTGTGCACCTTGGGGCAGATAGCAGGGCAGCATAGCCCACCTCAAAGTGCCTGTGCAGTCGCGACCAGCACAAAGCTGATGCCAGGGCAGTTCAGCCAGCTGCTTGCCGCAGCTTCCCAGAACTCGGGCTGGTTACAAACAGCTGCACCAGGCTCATCACTTCCATGCCAGGATGGGGGGAAAGAGACTGCAGTTTATTGCTCCTGGTGCAGTATTTACCACAGCACATTGAGCAGAGGCAAAGCAGCCCTGGATGTCAGGAGGCTCCAGAGTTAAGCTTACCATCCCAGGGCTGCTCTGACCTAGCTTACCATATTGCAGAGGGGCTGGCTGGGGCATGTGGGGCGACAAACCAGACAGGCCTTGCACTGAAGTACACTCATGCGCCAGCCAGCATCTACACATGTATTGTGATTGAATCAGTAACTCCTCTGTAGGATAGTACTTTTATCAAGCAGTACTAACCTACAGCGGAGTTAATTAGTTTACTCCAACCTAATAGCTCTACACATGTAGACGGAGACACCTGACTGTGGAGCTAATTAGGTAACTCCACAGTAAGCACCTCATGTAGATGCACCCATGCTGTTTTAAAAACCTATTAGTTCAATATCACTACTGATGGGGTATTGTATCTGAATTTTTCAAAGTTACAGTAATCAAAAGGCAAAATATTGAAAACTAAAGACCTGACCTAGCTTGCAGTTAAATTATTTCTAGCATAAATCACTCCATATACTCAAGAGCCTACACTGATTATTTCAAGTGGAAACTGTCCCATGTGGGGCTCAATCATACTTGATAGAAAATGACATGATGTTAAAGCTTGATTACAGTGTTTTCTGAACACGAACATTTTGCCATCATCTAATTGCAGTATTAAGCCCTTTTTTCTGCCAAACTTCTTACATGCTTTAACAGCTGCAGCAACTAAATATGAATTCCTCTCTGAAGAATAAATTCTATTGCTTGATACTTCCATTTTTGAAGCAATTCTTCAGAAAAACTTTTCTGTTACCTTTCGTATCTTGCCTATACCCTTCACCGATTTTCATTAATTTCTATCCATTCCCTCTATGCAGATATTATATATCCTCTATCTTAAATAATGTCTCGGCAGTTTCCACTTCATAAAAGAACAACTCTGCATTCTCTCACTCTTTTTTTCTTCCCTGTACCGAAAAGGGGAAATTTATACATGGTACGTATAAAAATTATTCTCTTACACATTTTTTCCACGATTGCTTTTTGCATTACCTTGCCAGGTCTATCTGGTGTGGTTGTACTGCTTGTAACCACTACAGAATGACACTTCATATTGTTTACTTAAACTGACTTTAGCGAAGGAGAAGAACATGTATTGATACCACAGTCCAAATTCCAAACAAGCATTCTGTCATTAAGTAAATAAAAACAATATGCCAATATAATAACACACTTTGGAAGAGCAGTTACAGTTACTGTTTACCTGTAAACACTGTAAAAAATTGACCCAATTGATAGTACATCTCTAGATACAAATATTTTTAACTCAGATCTAAAAAAATATGACGATAACATTGCATTCTCATAGAAGCATATTAAAAAGAGACAAAGCATGAATGTTGATACAGAATATTTGCATTTATTCATGATCTTCAATTTCTATGAGTCAATATTTTATACTTAACTGTTGCTTTAGTCAGTTATGTTTGTTTTGTTTTTTGCCATTTAAAGAAAACTAAGCAAAAAATTAACAATTATCAGTAGGCATAGAGAACGTAAAATATTTATGCAAGTATTTGTCTTTATATTTCTCAGTGATGAAAGATAGTACAAGCTGTTTGTAAAAGTTAACCATTTCCAAAAAGGCCAATAATAGGAGGACAAATAACCTCTGTATTCCAAAATTTACAGAGATCTGAATGCCAAATTATGTCAATAAAATTATTATATGTATTGAAATAGTACTTACATATCTAAATGAAACAGAGACCTTCTTTATGATACACAGTGATGCATAGGGGGTGCATGCGGGTGCACGTGCACCCCGAGCTTGGCAGTGCACCCCCTAAAAAAAATGTTGCTGACACTCCCGGCGGCAACTGTGGGTGGTTGCCACTTGCAACTCCCCCCACCTGCCGCTGGCAGCATCTATGAGCGATCCCCGATCGCCACTGGCCACTAGCAGCACTGCCGGCGGTGTCTGCAGGTGGTCACCATCCACCAGTGGGCACTCGCCACCCCCGCTGCTGACACCGCTGCAGCCGCCTGCAGGAGCTCCACACTGTGACAATACAGGGAACAGAGCTAGGGCAGAGCCAGCATCAGCAGCATGCAGCAGCAGCTATGCTCCCTGCCTGGCTTCCCTCCTTCCTCCCCTCCCCTCATTTACTGCCAGAGAGCCACACAGGGAAGAAGGAGTCTATGCCCTGCCACTCAGGTCTTCAGCAAGCCAGGCTTCCCTGCACAGCAGCTCCACATAGCCCCAGCTGTGGGAGGGGCTGCTCCTGACCCATGCAGCAGGAAACAGCTGTGCTGAGAGCCCAACTATTCCTGGGCATATTTCTTTTTCCCTGCCCTGCTCCCCTACCCCCTCCTCCATCTCCTGCCTCCCCTGTAAGTTTCAACAACATACTGTCTACACTTTTAAGAACAGCTTTCTTGCTGACTTCATAATGTAGCATGATCAGCAATGTAGTAACATGGCTTTGCCAGCTGCCACATGGGGCTGGGATGGAAATACCCTTCCTCCCCCTACACCACTGGGGGGAGGGATTGTTTGGTTTGGTTTTTCAAGGGTGTTGGCTGCAGCCAAGGTTGGGGGTTTTGACTGGGATCTATCTGCCAGTGCTCCCGCTAGCACTAAAACCTGGATGTTCTTAGCTAGAGTCTTGTTCATCCACTCAGGTAGACCAATAGCCACATTTATGGTCAGGAAAGAGTTTTT
The DNA here is from genome assembly GCA_030014935.1 of Caiman crocodilus. Taxonomy (NCBI): domain Eukaryota; kingdom Metazoa; phylum Chordata; order Crocodylia; family Alligatoridae; genus Caiman; species Caiman crocodilus. Next base: position 200,552,191 of record JAGPOW010000261.1, read on the forward strand.
ACCCCATGGTCAGATTGATATGGACTGTGGGGTTTTTTGCTTTCCTCTGATGTGGGAGGAGTGGCCCTCTTTCTGGGATCTTTCAAGCCTATATTAACAACCTTGGCAGTGGCAAGATATTGGCTACAATGGTCTCCCTAGTTTGCCTGTGACAGTTTAGAGCAGGGGTAGGCAACTGCTGGCACATGTGCTTAGCCTGTGTGCTGTGTGCTTTGGAGCAGACAGTGGGGGAGCTGCAAGGGGCCTGATCCTTGTTGTAGTATTGCAGCCCTGGCCCCTTCCCCACTATTCATCTTGAGCTGTGCATGCCCACTGCCAGTAACAAGCTGGGGTGGGGCTCCATGGACCCTGGTACACTGCTTGTAGCTTCCCTCTTGCCTGCTGCAAGCAGCCCAGGCTATGTGTTGGGATAGAAACAGTGAAGTACATGCAAGGCCAGTACATTCCACAGCAAACTAACATGCAAGTTTCTTTTTCAGTCAAAAAGGCCTTCTTCCCTATGCCCACATTTGCATGCTGCTTAAAGCCACAAATTGGTCTGAGAAGCATATATCCAGATACTTAGCCCACTGGCATACAGTTTTCTAATAAACTAGAAGTAAAATTAGCACTGCCTTCTGCTTTGGCAGATGATTAAAGAGAGACTTCTCTTCCCAATCCCCAGCCAATGTCAAAATATACAGTCTAAGATCACATACTACAGTGCCTCAGCTAGCAGCATTCTAAAGGTTCCAGAAAGCAACTATAGACATATGCCAATTTAATTAATGCTAATCTAGCTCATGGTATATCTGTCACTGAATTCAAAATTGTTCAACTATAAAATTGCACTATTTGTTCCAATGTAACAAGTTATAACAAAACTTGGTTCAAGTTAGTCTGAAGTTTCCTACTAATATATATTTTATTTACATTTACACATGGGTCAGCAGTTCAAAACTTCAGAGATAAGTTTTCTTCACAAATTATAAATTTCAATCCTGCATACAATTTATATAAAAGTCAAATTCTCATAGCAAAATATTTTACAGAAAAAGCATGACTTTCAAAAGTATTCTTTGACCCCTCTCTGCTTCAAGGAAAATCATTAGCGGTTTTGCTATTGACTTCAACAGGGGCAATATTACATCAAAATAAAACACTTTTGAAAATGTTACTATATTAAATTGAAAGGGAGAAAAATAAAAGTACAGTTTATAACAAATCTAGGACTCAATCCAAGGGAAACAGAATGGAGCAGAGGGCATGAAACCACTTTACACTTGAGCTTAAGTAATTTCAGCAAGACTGCTTATATGCATTGTGGAGACAACGGAGTCAAATACTTCCTTATTTATAAAGAATACATACATCTTTATCCTCCCAAAATGACAGAACTTTCTATTTGAGTTCTGGCAGTCTGCTATTTAATCCCATTAATTATTTTATAAATGTTAAAATTAGTCCTTTAAAAAATGTAGCACCTAGAACCAAACTTTGTCTATGTATCCTCATACAGACATTTACACAAAAATTGAGAGGCAAGTCACGATTTAGCTCTCCTCAAATCAAATCATGGCAAAATGCTCATTTTCAAAATTGCCACAGTCTTGAAGGGACTTTGCAAGGGATATTCTTTCTGCAATGATGGCTAGTGTTTCCCATGTCCTAGTAGGAGCCAGCCAAGCACAGGAACCGAACTGCAGAAGGGAAGGGAAACTGGTTTAGGAACAACTTTCAGAGAAAGAAGAGCTAGGGGACAAAATTGGTGTGAATCCACAGTTTGTGGTCACTAAAGAAGTTTTTACATGTGCTCTGAGGGGGGCGGGGCACTTTAATTACAGCGGTTCAAGAGACTCTCTAATTAAATTGCCTGGAGCATCTCATATATCAGCATCCCCATGCTTCAAAATGGTGGTAGGAGTGCTTTATCTAAAGCTCGTCAAATGAGCTTTAGTTAAAGCACCCCTGCTGCCATTTTGAAGCAAGTTTTTGTAGGCCCTGGATAGATTTCTTAAATGGTAACAAAGAAACTCTTCCTGAGAGAGCCTTCCTGTAATGATTCCTTAGAAACGGCCACATCACCAAACTTTATATTTTCTAGCCACATCACCAAACTTCAAAAAATAGTTTAGAACACCAAACAAAAAACAAAAATGGACAAACAAACAACAAAAATCTATCGGACACAATTCCACTTAGGAGGAAGCAAAAGTTCTTTTAAGATAGCCCACACTAGTACAGCCTCATTTTGAGAATTTATCCCATCATCCTTCTTGAATTCAAAGCACTAATAAATATATGTGGAAGAAAAATAGCCACACAGGTAATTCAGTTTCAGTGATAAAATAGATAATGTATTTAAAGAAAAGAAGCTTGTAAATTCAAATCATGTTAGGACTATCTCTTTACTGTTTTGTTATTAAAACAAAGGCATCTTTGTAAGTAGTGGAAGAAATTCAAATTTTAGAACCCTTAGTTGGGGACAACACTCTCCTATTTTTCCCTATAGTTTTCAACATGTGACCTGCCAAAAGGTTTACCACACACCTTCTTAATACTCTAGAAAATACTGACCAAACTCATTTGGTCTAACCAGGCAAGGTTCTTTGGGTAGATGTGATATTTTTTATTAGACCATACATCTATCCATAGAGGCATTCCAGATACAACGTTAGAAGCCACTGACCAAGTGCTAGACAGAAATTAAGGAAAATCATCTACAGGACCAAACAAATTCATTATTTCCCTTGTGAGAAAGAAAATTTAACAAGAAGTCTGTCTTCACCAGGACTACTCCATAGATGCATCGCGAGCAGGTCCAGGGAGGTGATCCTCCCCCTCTATGCGGCACTGGTCAGGCCGCAGCTGGAGTGCTGCGTCCAGTTCTGGGCGC
>JAGPOW010000261.1:200555165-200567733 GCA_030014935.1 Caiman crocodilus
ATCTGACCCCGGTGCTCTTTCCTGCCAAGGCAGGGGGTCGGACTAGATGATCTGCCCAGGTCCCTTCCGACTCTAGACACTATGATACTATGATACTCTAAATATAACAAAGATATTTTAAGTAATGCTAAAGATTACAATCCTTCCAAGTGATTTCATGTTTTCTGTGAGTTCTCTGCACAAAAGAGAGTATCTTCTGAGACACTCTAGTAAGTCACTCTCTCAGGCTACATACAAACATTCAGTTTCTCCTGAAGCAGTTGCTGGTCTCCCAGGAGAAATCACAACAGTACAAATGTTCAAGTTTTTTCTCCCAGGGCAAAAATATCCACCCCAGGAGAAAAAAAACCTGGAAAAAAACAGAATAAAATCACTCCTAGGAGAGTTTGTCCTGGGAAAGCAAATGTCTATACACACTGTCTTCTAACAAAAGCAACAGCACAGTCCTCCAGCATCCCATGGTGCTTTGCTTCCACCACCACTACCACCAGGAAGACAGCATATCACTTACTCTACTGCTCCAGTCAGGCAGGCGTCAAAGCAGCACCCCCCACCCCCAATCCTTACACTGTGCTGCACATAGAGAAAGGCTGACTGTGAGCAGACACCCAATTAGGCTGTCCTGTGCCCTGCTGCCATTCTGTCTCCAGGAGGACTGAGGGAGCCTCCAGAACACACCGAGTTGTATGCACAGGGGTCCCCTGGCTGCACAGTGCCAACACTACAAGCTGTCTGCTCTTCAGGGGCTCAGCATTTGAATATCAACTCAAGTGTCTCTGAGTAAATTTTATTCCAGGAGAACAAACCTGGTAGAATTCTCCACAATCATCTGAACATGTGTACAGACCTTGATGATTCTCTTCTGCTGCCAATAAACTGGGACAAGAATGTTCTTAATTTATTAGTTCGCTAATGCTTTTTCTATAATTGTTAGAGAAATCATTAGAGCATAGACTAGGTAACTAGTCTTTCAAGCCTAAAAGAAGCAGGAATAATAGGACTGGTTTAAATACTAACTTTTCTTTATCAGTTATGAAGTTTTCAGAATTGATGAAGCCTGAATCTTCTTCAGATGAAGTTGGAGAAACCCTCTTTTGTAAATCTAACTTTTGAGGAAGTGAACTATCTTCTGCCTAGGTAGTGGGCTCTCTGGCTCCAAATCCCACAGAAAGACCTTTTTATTAACTTTGTTTCTCATCAACAGATTACTATGTCATTGTAGAGAATCAAGGACTGGGTATAGATTTGGTTCTAAGTTTTTGATTTTTTTTCCAATGGTAATGAAGCATAGCCTATGACTTTTCCCCCAAGAAGGTACAGGTACCCAAATTCAATACCAGTGGTGTATTCCCTTTAATTGTGGCAGGGATTAACACAGTCCAACTTAAATTCCTTGATAAAAGATGACAGGCAACAGGAGGAAAGGAGACAGGATTTATGAACTCTCTCATCCCCAGAAGCAGGCAACCATATAAAAAACTGATTAGGGGATATGGAAAATCTCCCTCCACCATGTAGCAGCAGATCAGGGGTTTCCAACTAGTGGCCCAGGGGTCACATGAGGCCTGAAAGTGGTTAAATATGCGGTCTCCAAGCTTCCAAACCAGATGCTGATGCTGCTTCCTCTGGTTATGAGTGGGAAGTGCCTGCCCATGTACATGGTACAGCAGAGTGGGGGAGCACTTGCTAACATATTTAGTATGCGAAGCCCATGGCTCCTGCTAATGCAGTCCCCATGGTGTGCAGCTTCCAGCTACTTAGAAATTGAACAGCTCTGTAGTAGATGAATCTGCTGTGGAAAAAAAGATTACCCTGCCATCACTGTAACGTGCCTCACTCTGAGCAGAGACAACGGTAGTGAACAAGAGTTATTGAACTGAACAGATCCAAGATGTTGGAGAAACAACAGCTGGCTTAAGGATCAGTGGAATAGCTGAAGAGGGGAGTAGGGTTTGGGGTTTTCTGACCAACTGCTTTAACATAAACTACTGCACTTTCCTATAATTCTAGCAGGAGCAAAGAATGGAAGTTCTTAAACACACTCTGACTTCTTCGCACCACACTTGGCACAAAACAGCTGTTAAACTGATCTAAACAGCCCCCCCAACAATTCCCCTTTTATAGTGCCAACCTGTAAACACTGGTTGTATCTACACAAGATGTTGACTGCACTGTAGCCTATGACTACTGTGTAGTGTCGTGTCAGGAAGTGTGATGCGATGCTACTGCACAGTAGTCACAAGCTACTGCATAGTGAGCATCACCAAAGAGCTGTTCCTCAGCACAACTGCACAGTAATTCCAGTTATGCACAGTCATTTAGCACTTGTATAAACATAGTAATGACTGTGCAGTCAGCAACTCATGTAGATGTGGCCACTGAGGCTAAGTGGAAATGGGCCCGGTTGGGGCATTCCTATACCAGAACAATCAAAATGATCCCTTGAGGTTTTGGCAGCCATGCATGAAACCATGTTAAGTCATACCAGGGACAGTACTCTCACAGCCATCAGGTCTCAAAGTGAAAGGTATGTAAAGGGAGAAAATTTAATCTCACAATACCTTCCTTCTCAATCCCTGTTCTAATTTTGTTTTCATATTTAGATTTCAAGTACTTTAGGGCAGCAAAAGTATTATGCTGGCTACGTTAGAAGTAGCACATTCAAAATTAAAATTCTATCTACTTTTATAACTTCCAAGGTAGTACAGTTATGAAAGCTAACAAATAATTTGAAGTTCTGAAAAGTACTGACCATTTAAAAACACATCTACCTACAAGTCTACACATTATTTAAATACAAACAATATTTCTATGCATCATATAGCAGATTCATGTTACAACTAGGCCAAAGCTACCAATCAACAGCTCAAATGATGCAGATTTTAGATTATGGTTTTTTTATTGGAAGGTTTGGATAGGGATGTTCCTGCCTTAGGCAGGGGGTTGGGCTAAATAAACTCTAGAGGTCCCTTCCAGACCTACTTCCCTGTGATTCTATGATATTTATAGTTTATTTTAAGAAATGAACTTCTCACGGAATATATGTTCACCCATATAAACTGGCTACTCTATCAAGCCTGTACAGCATATTAAAGGATGTCTCTAATTTCTTATGTCAAGTGTTTTACAACATTATAATAGTAGTTCACAGACAGTCGTCTCCAAAGATAGAATTATGAAGTGATCCACAATCACCATGCACACTCTGTGGAAAAGAGAAGAGGAACAGATACCATAAAATAAACAAAGGGATATACACTTTATCTCTAGTATAAAAATTAAAATTGTCTTAATCACCTTTGGTGTGCATAGTAATTAATTCAGATAAATTACTGGAACTCAATCAGCAGCAGAGAGAACAAAACTAGTAAAACTATAATATAATTAGGACTACCTACAAAGTGCAAACAATGCAACATCAAAGAACAAAAAAATGTGTATGAAATTTCAAATGAGGGTGTTAAAAGATCCTAGATTTTCAGACTAAATACTATGTAACGTGCTCTTTCTGGTGTCCAAGAAGCTGCCAGTTTTCTACTGAAGAAGTGCACTTTCTTGACTGCTGATCTATCATGCAAACCGTGACTTTTGACATTTCAATTCCTTCTTTATGCAATAAAAAAGTATTTGATTCCATAAAGCAGAACTCAAAAGGCTTATTCTAAATTAAGCTGCATAAATGAGCTTCTTTTCACTGAACAGCTTTGCAAAGAAAATTACTCGATTAAGATGAAAAAGGGAACATATTCTGAAAATAAATTTAAGAAGTCAGTCACCAACATCCTTGTTTAAGAAGAACTGAAGAAAGGATTCCCAGTGGAACCCTTTGAATTCATGGCTGCTCCTGGCTGAAGTGGCAACAATACTGACGCAGATTTAAAGTTTCATAAAGAAAGAAACTGTCACAGGGGTCTGAATATTATAGGTTTAGCATGAAATGGGTAACTTCCTCTCTCGCTCACTTTCAAACAATGTTGAAAACAAACATGCAATGCAGAATGAAATCAGCTGTCCTTCTGAAAAGAAGTTTAATTTTCAGTCTCTTACAGCTCTGGTAGATTATTTACAATGGTTTAAAAAAAAACACCTAAAAGAAAAAGACAAAGCCATACTGACCAGTCTTGTGGAGCTGTCCAAGGGTTTTTCATGAAAAAAAAATGAATAAACCATATTACTTTCAATATAGCCGAATACTGGCACCAACCTCCAATGTTAAGTGATCAAAAAGGGGGGAAAAAAAGCAGTTAGATGGGCTAAAAACAGACAACCATTTTAATGCAACACAAATATGACTCCCAAGCCCATGAGGCTTAAATGGCAATTAACTGGCATTGGCCACCATAGTTCAGAGACAAAATGTTAATTCAGATAATTCACAGGTACTTAGTATGGGACAATGGGCTCATACATCCATAAGGACTGGGTTTTGCTGTAAGATGAACACTCACATTTGAATCAAGCTGGTTGTCTTTTTTTAGCCAGTTTTCAGAAACTAACCAGAAGATATGGAGAAAGAAAGAGAAACCACAAATAAAATTAGTAGTTCTAGTAGTATACTGAAAACTCTAAGTAGTAAAGCTATTTACCATATTGTTCCGATTATATCAAACTTTTTCCCCTTCAGAAAGAACCCTGAAAGTTACAATCAATTTATAAGTAGAGTTAAATTATAATCAGAACAATACGGTACTGTTATACAGAGCAGATGATCCTGCAGAGCAGCTTCAGGGGTCACAATGGCTGGTCCTCAAGAGCACTATTCTTGGGTCACCTGCTCTGCTTCCACCATGACATTAAGACAGGAAGATACTCCCCTATGTAGGTCCTTTGCCATGTAGCAGCTGGGCCAATAGAGTTGGGTCAGAATGTCCATGCAGGGAATGTGGTAGTGGCAGATTCCCTGCCAGGTTGCAAGATGTGGGTATTTACTGTATTATACTCATGAGTCAATGGTGTTTTGTGGTGAACCACCAGGTACTATTAATTAGGGTGAGCAAGTGGGACCAGCTGGCAACAGAGATGGGGCTGCCAGGGCAAGAGGGAAATCTTATTTCAGGCCAAGAAAGAAAAAGACCTCACAAGTAGGGAAGGAGTAGTGGAAAGGGCAAAGAGAAAGATTCACATCAGGATGGTAGGGAGTATCGTTTCTCCAAGGCAAATATGATCCCACAGCCAGGCTGAATGCATTTTGTCCACCCTAAATTTAATCTCCCCTCCCCATGTTTTTACTCTATTGCTGTCCTCATTCAAAAAACTATCAAAGCAACACTGCCCTATGGGCATAAGTAATGTACACAACACAAACCTCCTTAACCTATTAAACTTTAAAGCAGCACTCCTGAGTAAAAACTTCAAAGAGCTCTTTCCCACTCTTGAACAGACTAATCTGAGAACTGGGCACAGACAGACATGTAGCACTTCCCCTATAACTCATGGTGCTTTGCAGGAAGTGCCATGAGTTACAGCTATCCCCAGGAACCGAAGGATGTTCACTGTTGGGGATTGGAAGATAAGCTACAGTTTAGAGTGGCCATGTCTTTCAGCTGCTCTCCATCTAGCCTTATCCCTCCCCGCTCCAAGTCCCAGCACTGTCTTCAGAATGGGAGAGGAAGGGAGCAGAGACAGTTCATTCTGGGGGTTGCCCAGCCAGTGCTGGAGGGTAGAACGCAAGGATTCCCTCTACTCCCTTCCCCCACTCCCATTCCAAAGACAGCACAGGGACCAAAACTCAGCTGCATCAGCTGAGCCCTGCTTCCAGCCATCCTTACAGATGTTAATGAAAGTGCTCCACTTTGAAGCAGAGGGTTCAGATTGTTGCCTAATCAAGCATTGTTAAAGTGCTCTCAGTGCATGCCACACGATCGACTATTGAAGAATGCCTTCAGTGGTCAATCGCGTGGTAAACTGTCACATCTGTCAGTGCCCATTATGTAAGGCTTCTGAGGCCTTGCAGTCTTGCTGAGCTCTTTGCAACTCCTTGCTGTCTCCTCTTTCACTGTGGGTGTCAGATACATTTCTTCAGTTTTAAGTTTTGAGTTTCTTAATTCTGCCAAAACTGTCTTGTATGCATACAGTTTGAAGGCTATGCCATTTAATGCAGCTGTAAAGAGAAAAAAATGACTTTCCATTGAGAGTCAAACCCATGCATTGCCATGCTATTTTAAGCTGAAGACCAACATGATGAGCTTTGGGCAAAAATGTATTTGGCTGATTTTAAAAGACTGATTTAAAAATATATATAGTATTTTAATACATTTAAATTTGGGGTCATAACCTCAGTTATTTTATTCATCTATAGAATTTTGCAAGGGTAATAACAGTTCAAAGATTTTCTGCAGTTAACAGCTTTTATGAAACAGCGTTTCAGCTTTGGGTGAAACAATACAAAACAGAAGGTCATGTACGCACCAAAAATCATTACATACTAAAACAGAGGTTTCAATTTAGAGTAGATTATGTAGATTTACATAAGACTTTCACAAATTATTTCTGTTTTATTATATCAATTCAGATGGTATTTAATTAAATCAAAAATATGAGACAAAGATAAACTATGTTGCCACAAAAAATTCCTGAAAGCAAGAAAAATCCATGTTTTTCATGGATTATTTAACAAGTCATTTTACCCAGATACACAATTAACAAGGGTAGAAATGGAAATACTGCCTATCAGAAATGTAGCTCAAAATCCGAGAGCTCAATGCAGAAAATAACGATTATCAGACTTCTGAATAAAATTTTAGTGCATGAAGGAATAACCAACCAACCTGAATGTTTAAGATGAATAAAAATCATTGTAGAAGTCCTTAATGCTCACTAAATCAAAATAAAAAAGCAGAAGATGTTGCATTTGTAAAATGTGGCCTCTTCTCTTCACATTGGGCAGCAGGTGCAGAACAGCAGTCCCTTCTGTTCTTCTGCTAAGGCTTCTGGAGATACCATGTGGTCTCCTCCCTGGGATGCCAACTCTGGCAAACTTCACTGTTGTCAAAAGCAGAATGGAGACAAGAGAGGATGGAAGTGTTTTCCTGCAAGCATCTAGGAGACATCCACCATACAACATGGTATATTGGAGGTATATATAACAAACTTTTTCCAGTTTAGGAATTACTATAAACAGAACTGTATTTTAGAAAAAAATGCTGCAATATGCTTTGGGTTTTTTTTAAGTTTCAACTTAGTTTTTTAAGCTCTGATCACTTATTGCTCTAACATACCAATAAATTCCAGCTTTTCACCTATTAAAGAGAAACAAGCATGACCCTCGACTCCAACAAGTATCACAGCATAACTGGAAAGTAACAATGGAGTAGGAGATTAGAAACTGGCAAAAATCTCTAATCAAACTAGGTCAACATATAACTGAAATTCACAAAATCGTATGCAGTGTTATATATCCTTGAATTATGCATAGTAATTATAGTAAACAAGCCATTTGTTGAGTTGTAATGACTGTAAAGTTTTCCTTATGTAAAACCGGATAAAAGTGCTGAGAAACATAAAAGGAATCAAAACTCGTGGAAAAGATATCTTTTATTAGACTAACTAGATATTTGCAAACAAATCATTTTATTTTATCATTTGTTTGCAAATATCTAGTTGGTCTAATAAAATATATCATCTCTTCCACAAGTTTTGATTTCTTTTGCTTTTAAACCAATATAGCTACAAACTGGATACAAAAAACAGATAACACTGATACACATCCAAATTATTCAGAACTCTTACTGCCATGACAATAGTTAAAAACCTAAGATTCAGAAGCCTAACTAAGGTACCTGGCATATATGCTGCTGCAATGAAAACTGTGACCTTTTAGCTGGTACATTACCCAGGTATTGTGTTGCATATTTTGATACTTTTTAATGATAGTTGCATCTGCATTACTCATAAGAGGAGGCTAAAAGTCCTCAAAATATACTACTTACAGCTGTGTTCTAAAATACCAAACACGATGAAAAATACTGAACTGGATACTTACTTGAGTTTTATATATACTAGTACCACATGCTACCACACAGAAGTACCTACAAGATGGGAACATCATCAACACTTAACAATATGCTATCAGACAACAGGGAAACACCAAGATTGCACTTGGGTCCCTCCCCTAAGATCAATTTAAAAAATAAATTAACCATTCTGACTCTTGATCATCTATCTAGCCACAACTCTTATGCTGCAAAATGCTCCTGAAAATAAAGGACCCTGCATATAACGTAAAAGTTAAAAACCCAATTTTCAGCATACATTTAATGTTAAAGTTTATTAAAGAGGCCATCCTTAATGGACTGGCCAACACCAACATCTTAAGGGATGGCCAACACAGATTTGTAGTGGATAGGTCTTGCTTGACCAATCTCATTTCCTTCTACGACCAAGTGACCTATCACCCGGACAAGGGAGAAGAGATTGATGTCATATATCTTGACTTCAAAAAATCCTTCGATCTGGTATCCAGCAATCACCTCTTGGAGAAACTGGCCAATTATCGCCTTGGGTCCACCATGATCCACTGGCTGGAAAATTGCCTCCATGGTCAGACCCAGAGGGTAGTAATTGATGGAAGTCACTCATCATGGTGTCCTGTGACCACTGGGGTCCCCCAAGGGTCTGTCCTTGGAGCCATATTGTTCAACATCTTCATTAATGATGTGGACACTGGAGTCAGAAGTGGACTGGCCAAGTTCGCCAATGACACCAACTTTGGGGCAAAGCATCCACACCAGAAGACAGGCGGGTGATCCAGGCTGATCTGGACAAGCTCAGCAAGTGGGTGGACAAGAATCTGATGGTGTTCAATCCCACCTTGGGAAGAAAAACGCGCAGCATCCTTATAGGCTCGGCAGTGCTACACTGGCTAGCACTATGGAAGAAAGAGACTTGGGGGTCATCATTGACCACAACATGAACATGAGCCTGCAATGCGATGCTGCGGCTAGTAAAGCGACCAGAATGCTGGCTTGCAGTCATAGATGCTTCTCAAGCAAATCCCGGGATGTCATTCTCCCCTTGTACTCGGTCTTGGCGAGGCCACAGCTGGAGTACTGCGTCCAGTTTTGGGCTCCACAATTCAAAAAGGATGTGGAGAAGCTTATGAGAGTTCAGAGAAGAGCCATGCGCATGATCAGAGGTCAGGGAAGCAGACCCTACGATGACAGGCTGAGAGCCCTTGGGCTCTTTAGCCTAGAAAAGCATAGGCTCAGGGGTGATCTGATGGCCACCTATAATTTTATCGGGGTGACCACCAGTATCTTGGGGAACGTTTGTTCACCAGAGCGCCCCAAGAGATGACAACTAGGTCGAACGGTCATAAACTACTACAAGACCATTTCAGGCTGGATATAAGGAAGAGTTTCTTTACTGTCCAAGCCCCTAAGGTCTGGAACAGCCTGCCACCAGATGTGGTTCAAGCGCCTTCACTGAACGCCTTCAAGAGCAAACTAGATACTTAATCTTGCTGAGATCCTATGATCCCAGCTGACTTCCTGCCCTTTGGGCAGGGGGCTGGACTCAATGATCTTCCGAGGTCCCTTCCAGCCCTAAAGTCTATGAAATCTATGAAACACTTGATAAACTGGGCAGAGTACTGGTAAATAGGGTGGGCATGATTTGATGGTTACAAAGGAATTCTGCTACAGCTGCTTAGTAATCTGACCTCTTAATAGCAACTCTCAAATGAATTTCCAGTAAGAAATTAATAGCTTCACAATCCAAAGTAATAGTAAGCACTTCTACTGTCCCCTGTAGAAATAAACTCCATGCTGATCAAAAAAAAAAAAAAGGCAACCCAAACTTTGCCTAAACAGCAAATGAAAAATCTGTCAACACATCTCTATTACCAGTAGCATCTACATTCGACTAACCCATTAAAGCCCACAGGCCCTACATTTCCATCACAGAATGTGATACATCTCATCCAACGCACCAAAATGCCCTCAAGGAAACTATGCAAGTGAAACTAAACAACTACTCCACTTCTGAGCTGACAGTCCTTGTGCTCAAGGGAGACCTACAATACAATTTCAGAAGACAGGCTTGGAAACAAATATTTATAATTTCACTAAACACCATGGTATACAGCAAGTCATTTGACCCCACTGGCCGAATGTGGACTACGGGGCTTCTCATGGGCCAGAAACCTACAAGCGGCATTATTAGACCCTGCAGCTGTTGGAGCTCGAGTCACCACAGCTCCAAAACCCAGGTGGCTAATGGGGCTACCACACCCCCATACTTCTTCCCTGCCACTGATTGGCAGCTAACCCCCGACCCCCAATTCAGCTGCAGGTAAGGAATTGGAGTAAGGGGAGGCAGTACTGACCCCATGGGTTCTGAAGCTATGTGCTAATACTGTGGCTCTGACAATCCCCAAGCTGTCCAATCCATGAGAAGCCTAGTGCCAAGGACCATATATTTGACACCTGGTCTAAACACAGGATATGGCTCATTATAAATTATATTTCTAACTTCTCTGTACTCCACATCTAATAATGACCCTTTTTCTTTTTGACTCAGCTGATCTCTCCAATTTACTTTTCTTCCTTTTAAACTACTTCTGATAACTTCTCTTTGCTCCTAGTTATAGCCCTCCTCCATCCCTTCAACAGACTGCTTTTCCTCACTAATGGAAGTAATCATAAGCCACTGTTTTATCTCCTTAGCTTAGGCTATACCTGATTCTCTACCACACTCAGACCTAAGGAAGGGCGCTTTGTTCCCAAAGCTTGTCTAACATGTGTCCCAACCATACATCTGTTCTCTTCTTGGGCTTTTTATACAGGGAGAAGCGCAGGTTTTTCCTTTCAGTTATTAAAATTATCTTACTAATTTCTGTACATTTATGCTCTGAAATTTCTGCACCTGAACACATTTTACACATTGAGATAAATAATTCTACTTAAGTTCCCCAAACAAATATTCCTCCAAAAGTATATTAATAAATTCTGCTACCAAACATGACTAAGTGAGCCTCCTGTTATTCTGACTCCTGTTATCACTGCAGGTGCCTGGACAAATCCTGAGAGGCCTCTTTTCCTCTGTCTATTCTAATGCACTTTGAAATGGTACAGTAATTACATCAAAGTTGTTATAAAGGAATACATTAAACAAAATATGCATATGGTCAATTTAATATATAATTAACATTCTCCCAAACAGCAATTAGGTAGACAAATAATTACTACACTGATTAAACTTTGCTAAGAATGGGTGTGAAATTTCTGGATTTTGTATTTTTGGATAAGGTGCACATTCAAAAAGTCAAATCTAATAAAAGTTTTTTCAAATCAAAATAACTCTAAATACAAAAAGAAGTAAGGGGAAAAGAAAATTAATTACAATAAATCTGTCTTTAAAGTAAGTCTGTTTTTAGACAGCTAGCCATAAAACCCAGGTAACCATCTCAAATTGGTTGTGCACTATAAACAGTTGCACAAATGTAAAAAAAAACAAAAAACAAAAAACCCCAACCCATAGCACTGCCAGCTCTCATGATTTTATCCCAAAACTCTTGATATATGGTATCATGCACCTGCATTCACATGACTCCATGAGAATCTCAGCTTTAAATCTACATAAAACTCCACTGTTCATAGGATTAAAAGAATAAAGCATTGATAACATGATAAAAATGTTTTCTCATTTGAGCCCAAAGGATTATTATTTTTAGGTAATGTGATTTCAAGACAAGCTCTAATTCTTGGGAACCTAATGATTTCTAGATATTCAGGTTTGACAATACTGCCTACATAAGAATGTATATGTATTAAGAGAGGAGAGAAAAGCAGTAAGTGCAAACCAATATGCTCTATCCTGCAGCATTTTATTATTTTTAATCCAAAGGAAGAAAGAGAAGCAGTAGGCAGGGCACATTATTTTTGTTTAAAACATCTGAGTTTCCAAAATAAGGAAACATAGCTAGAAGTACCGAGAAACATCTAGAAAAAAGCTTGATGCTGAACAGCAGTCTTGCACAGTTGACTGCTATTCTGGAAGGATTATAGAAAGCCTTCATTTGAGGCTCAAGATTGCCTGCCTACAGAGTCTAGACCTGTCAGAACCCTGAAATGTGGAAAGTTATAGAACAAGGAAATTTTGCCCATTAACCAAAGGACTAACTGTCAATAGATAGAAAGGAACGATCATTCTTCTTTGAAGACGGAACAAAATAATTTAAATTTTGAAATGAAACACTGCAGGTTTCTTTTTCAAGCTCTAAAGAAATTCAGGTGATAAACACCACATCGTAGGCCACATTACAGAGTAGTTGCCTCTGAACTAGATCAGAGGAACCAGAACACATTTTTGTGGGCAAGTATAAAAGTGTAAATGTTAATGCTGAAACCCAGACATTGTAACGAGAGAGAATACGCCATATTAATTGGAGGCTGTAGAACAAGAAATACTAGTAGATTTACTGCATATTATTTGTTTTAGAAATTATTTAAGAAATATTTGAAATAGTCTTCGACACCAAACTGTGGGCTGAGGTGGGGACACCAGAAGAGAGGGAGATGCTGCAGCGGGATCTGGGCCAGCTGCAGGAGTGGGCGGACAGAAACAGGAT
>JAGPOW010000261.1:200574060-200606263 GCA_030014935.1 Caiman crocodilus
TTACCGGTGGGGGCACATTTCTCACAGGAGGGCCACTCTCTCTCCAATCTCTCAGTCCTGATCCTCAAGGGAAACTTACACAACACTTCCCAGAGACGAATCTAGAACTCCATTTCATCAACCTCCTGGATACTAGAGATCACGGACTAAATATAGATCTTGGATTTTTGACACATTATACTCTGCCTGGCAACTGACTCCCCAGCCCAGCCTCTGGCTTCTTTACTTTTCATTCCATCCAGGAAGAGCAAACACCAACTGCTGAAACTTCCTTAGCCTGACAAAGGGTTTTTGAACCCGAAAGCTCGCTTAATAACTATTCTCCAACTATTTGGATTGGTCTAATAAAATATATCAAATTCACCAAGGAACCTTGTCTGTCTATGTCAGTTCACACTTAAGGGGATGCAATAATATAATGCATTTCATGCAAACATACTGAAAGTACTTATAATTTAGACTCAAGGCACCTGGGACCTGAGACATCCCTCAGAAAATGTCAACTCTTCATTTTCACTCACTTTTTGAGTATGGAAACCTAGGAAAATTCTTCTGCTGCAAAGAACTGAAAGAACAGAACAGGTCAGAAAGTTTTTGACATTATGGATTCATCTTGTGAATTAAGTGTAGGTGTTTGCATAACGAATACTGCTATTATTGTGTGGCACCTTATAACACACATGAAAAGATCTCATGGCATGGTAGCTGAGAATCCCTGTCTTAGAGCGATGGGGGCCAACCTTTTTGCCAGGTGTGCCACAAATTAGCCTCCCACTCTTCAATCCCCTTCCTCTGCCACACCTGCTCCTCCAGTTCCTGCATCCTACTTTGTGCTTCTGGCCCAATCTCCTGTTCTGCTTTCTATCTGATCTCCTGCTCCATTTTCTGCTTTCTACCCTATCTGCTGATGTGCTGCCTAGCCACTCTCTGATCTGCTGCATGCAGCAAAGAGACTGCCTGCACCACTTGCATCAGTCATGCCACATGTTGGCCATTCCTAACCTACAACATTTCATTGCTGATATTTCAAGCAAAATCATCTGCTATTTTGGGCAGAGTAGAGTATAGTAACGATCTCAAACATCAACCCAATACACATAAAGATTATAACCTCAGATCTTTTAGTCCATTCTACTGGAGATGATGCCTGCCGCTTTTATAATACAAGCTAGAAGCCATCAGGATGGGGCTGGAAGGGGGCTAACAGTGTAGAAATGTCACAGACAATTTAATTTCTGGCATACACAATAATGGATTAGCAACAGCAATAAATGGTTAGTCAGGAACACAATACCTGGCTAGCAAACTTTATGTAAAGAAAAACCTATGTTTTCCTAAGCATGGCAAGCATTTCAAGACTTTAGAACCTACTTTGAAAGGAGCAGTCTCTTGCTTAATAGCGAATGTAAATCACACAACTAAAATGTCTAAAATCCTCCCAATGTAAGCATAGATACCATTTTTTTCATTCCATCTCATATTTAGGAATCTATTCTGAAATGCTAAAGCATATGTTCTAATATTATATTCTATAGCCCTATGTATATTTCTGTTCTGCTATTATGCAAATAAATGTACTCAACCATAACTAAAAGATATATGTACTAATTATCAAAACTGTGTGTAACTACCACTGAAAAAGCCTATAGAGAGCACAGTAATAAATCTTTTCAAATATAGCTTCCAGTTTCCTACAAGGACAGTAATACCCATTATTCTCCCTTCCTCTCCTCAAGAACACTGATGTCAAAAAAAGGCAGCCACATGCACTTCAAGGAGGACATCTTAAATGTATTAACAGACTTCCATAATCCTATTTCTCTAATCTAAGCTATGTTTCTACCCTGCCTTCTCCCTAATTTATGACTAACACCTCTCGATACATCTTGATATGACAACCAGCACAATAACCTAGTAACAGTTTAATACCATTCCTGATTCTAAAGCAAATTCTCTGCTCACACTGGCGAAACACCAGGTGCATAACATGCATTGTTCCTCTAGATTAAATTAACTCAGAAAGGACAAGTAGATTTGAAAACTACCTACCTTCTCATGCAGAAGCTGTTGAGTGCCTTGACACAGGGGATGGGAATTAAATAAACAGAAAGAGTAAAAGACATAATGAAAAAGAAACAAACATCTCAGAAAGACTAAAGCAGAACTATAAATCTAACAGCCATCTGAGAAAAAGCTCAACAATGAATAATGCCTTCATTAGGCATAATAATACAAGCTTTCCAGATCACACAGGGCTCACACAATGATGCATGCTAGCTAAACAAAAGGCCACTTTACATAAAGAAGCAAATGAAAACTTTATGGAAAAAAACAATAGAAGGCAACTGCATGGGTATTTTTGTGGCAGTACAGGACAGTCTATTTTGTCAGATAATCTCCATTGCTATGTATCGTACTGGTAATGCACCTGTCCTACCACCCCCAAAAAATATGCTTTTCAATTGTATCACACATATAATAGCCAGTGATTCACAACCAGAGTACCACAGCACCCTGGGGGGCCCCCAAGATCCTTTCAAGGGTGCTGCAGTGTGACACATGATGTTAATGCTGTTGGGTTTATAAACATAATTCACAAGATAAACCCAGAGTCAGACCATAGCTGTCATCTTTCTGAGTTCTCTGCAACAGAAAAATTGCTCTATTATTTTTCTTTAGTCCAAAAAAAAATGAGCTGGCTATGAGCTGATTTTTTCTCCAGGGTGCCTCAAATCTATCCAGAAGTGGCTCAAGTCTAAAAAATTGAGAACCACTTCATAAACGATAAAATACTCTGGGGAATTTTTTGGGAAGCACCTCTATCTGAACTCAAATATTTTAAGGCTGGTCTCATTCTCTCCACTGCATGATAGTAATAGACTAAAAGATTCTCTTGGTCTTCTGAATTTCAAGAGTTTATATGCTTGAAATTGAGGACTTGTGCTCTGAACTACTAGTTTAGGCCTTTTGTAGGATACATTTCTTAAAACAGTTGAGTGTGAATGCCTAAGGACATCGCTGCATAGCACACTTAGTATGTGTTAAATCTGTAGAATGTTATGCAGTATTAAAGTTACCTGTTCTGAGCAAGTACAAGGTGAAGTTTACTATGAACCCTACATGTACAGTTTGTGCTCTGCTGCTAAGGGGCCAGTAAGCAGGCCTCCGAACACGTCACACTGGAGTGACTTTTTTATGTTTCTGACAACGGCCAAAACCAGCCAAGGGCAGACAAAAGCTTCAACTGGCTGACCGTCTTGCTGAGGATGAAAATTCCAATTCACCCTTGGCCTGACAAGGAATCTCCAATCTCTCCTTGATTGACTGTCCCAGCTGGGATTGAATCTCCAAGGGCTTTCCAGACATGACAACTGGCAAAACCTAGCAAATCCTTGCCCTGACATGTCTAAATCAAAGGAACTCCATGTTGCATCATTATAAGCTCCTAGGCCTGGTGAGGTGCTACTTTAAGGATCATGATGCTGATATGGGCATCATGCTGGCCCAGTTTCTAAAAGGACATGATGCTACACAAGCTTTCCCTTGAAGAATGATGCCCTGTCCAGTGACCTGGATGAATGTTCCAAGCCTACTGTTGCTGTGACCTTGAGCTGAGGGGGACCTGGAATCCCAAAAGATCGCAGCTTTTGTTACCACCCAAAATGGCTATACCTGGTTTCTCTGGGGTGACAGAGGGAGTTACCACGCCAGCACCTAAACAATGACAGCATTCCCTGGCACTCCATCATCATTTTCATTGTCATCTGGGTGCAGTGCACAGTTTAGCAGGGAATAGCAGCATGGTCCACTTTGAGAATCCTAGATAGCACCTCACAGTAGGGGACTATGGTCCTGATGGTACCTGAGACCTTGTTGGTGTCCCTTCCTCATACTGCAACTTCATGCACTTGACTTTAGTACAGATTTGCTGCCAGGCCTGCTGGTACCCCCAAGCTACCAGCTGGGCCACGATAAGCTTGCAGACCCACTGGTTTTGCCAGCTGACCTTCTTACCCTTGAAAGTGGTGACCGTGGCTCTCTTCTCACCCCATATCACACCCTGTCATGAGTTCATCTCGTGGCCCTCCTACAGGGGTCTGAGGCGGACTATCTCTGGTTTGGATTGGTTCACAAATCTAGGCATTTGTTGTTTGCTCTAGAGCACTCATGTAAAAGTGTAGGGCCCCAGCAAACTTGGAGACTTTCAATGGGTGCTCAGGGTGACACCAGTGGAGCTGGAGTCACCCACTGCCCCCCTTCTCTCCCCCAAAGTGGGCAAGAATGGCTCCTTAGGATTACTCCCCAAGTAGTGGAGTTTAGATGGGTAGATAGACCAGCCCTTGAACCAGGAATGCAGGAGGGCTGAAAATTGCTTGTATTATCATTGTGGAGCACAGGGCTAAGATGGTGCAGGCACTGAGGAGCATGGTTGACAGCCCAAAGGTTGCAAATTTGAAGTCAAGGCAGAAACGCTCACAGTGTAGCCTGTCAGAGTCCAACAAATCTGTGAAGTTTGTTAAATACCTTGTCACAAGGACACAAAAAGGAAGGAAGAACTGTGGAGCAAGCTGAACACATTATACCTGATACAATACAGTCAAAAAGTTTTTAACTCTGTTATTACACAAGCTTGTGTTTTACTTCTTAAACAGGTAGATACTCAACTTTAAGCATATTTAACACATACAAAGCGTCCCATGTAACATGGCCTGTTACAAAAAGCTTGTTTAAAAACCATCCTAAGAATGGAAGTGATTTTTAATCGATCCAAGCTATTTCCTTAGACAATTTATCCACAACAGAATATTAGTCAGTCTTTTTACTACCAGACATAGCAACAAATAAAGTGCATTCCATTCAGAAGATAGATACAGAACCAACGGTAATAATTTTTTAGCAGGCTAGAATAATTTGTATATAAAATATAAATTAAGGTTTTTCCTGAAATACTACATTTTGTTTCTGACCACTACAGAAACTGACACAACACGATATATTGGGTTTCACTATAGAGAACAAATTTATTTACCGCCAAACAATTGTTAAAAAAATTATGGAAACATTAATAATCCTTTCTTCTTTTCTGTTTACTGAGTCCTTAGGTAACCCGTGTAAATAACAGCCTACAATGAAAACATCATCAAGAGCAACTACTGGGCAGAGACCAGTCTAAACAAAGACTCTGGCAGTCAAACAAATTCCTTTCTTTTGTTGAAACACTAAATTGTCACACAGACCAAACAAGGCATCTTAAAAACAAACATTTTTTTAATTAAAGAACTTTTAGATGGCACTCTCTCATAATTTTAATTTACCATTAAAATACTGCAGTAACAGGCAATGCCAAGCACTTTTTTTTTTTAATACATTATCCTTGAGAGGTAGAGAATGGAATTTACAAAATAGACAGGGATGTCCGACCATCCTTTGGATTCAAAAGCTCACAGAACCAGAAATACAGAGCCCTAGATTATCTTTCTCATGCCACCCTGGAAAGAAATATTCAGCAACAGAAAATAAAATCAGTTGTTTAAAAGACAAGGATAGAAAATGGTAGAAAAGCTAAGAAAAGGAAGAAAAAAATCATGAAAGTTGGACCAGATATGAGAACTTTACAATCCCTCAGATGCCTTCTAACAAAACTGCTGCCAGTAATAATAGTTCTTCTCCTATGGCAATGTTGCCCTATTCTAATTACAAAAATATATCATACCATAGAGTGGGATTGTGGCAGAAACAACAACTGTGAAGCAAAGGAATTGAGCAGTCATGGCAAATTGTACCAGATCATCAGCAATTTGCTATATATTTTAAACGCACCAGTAGTTGTCACAAGAATGAAACCCATTAATTAACTTTTGTATTTCAAAGCTGATTTCTTTATCCTTCAGTGTAGGTCCTTTATAACATCACACAAAGAACTGTGGAAGGAATCTTCGTAAATAAAGTGGGGAAAAGGGGAAGAGAAGGTATGCCTTGGGTGGGCTTCTATTTCATTTTGTGTACCTAAATAGCAGTGTTCTAGCAGTATTCCTTGGCATTCTTGGCCCTGCCTCTTCACTGTGGCTGTGTAAACATATTCATAGAGACTGAGCAAGTTCAGTTGGCTATGCACCAGCCAGGCACATCCACACATATCTGAGTACAAGCCAGGGAAAAAGAAGGGCAAGGGGATAAGACAGCCCTCATGATTAAGCCCTGTCAGCTCAGTAAGTAGGACATTTGCCCAGGAAACTAGTGACCCAGGTTCCAACACACTCCACCCTGGAGATTTAAACCCGCATTTCTCTTACTTCCCAGCAGAATGCTTTCTAACCACTATACCACAAGCCATGCATTAGCCAGTTCCTTCTCCAAGTCCCCTTGCATTTAAGAGGCACTAGTCACTGGATGGAAAATAATAGAGCAGGGAAGTTTGTGCCCCGCTGAAAGCAAGATTCTAGGCTAGAAGCCAAGGCAGCATCCACCTCACTGATTTGCAAATGCTCTTATCAGTTGGCTGCCCACTTTAAAAGCAATGAAAAGAGAATTGGATAATGCATAACCTGTGGTCTGGAAAAAAGTCAGAGAAATGCAGCTTCAAAGTGCCTCTAGGCCGGGGTGGGAAGGAGAAGCCCTAGAATCCCTACTGTTTTTTAGGTAAGTGTTTTAACCACTCACTTACTGGAGTGTTGATATTATCATCCTTGCCCATCATTTAACATTCATTAATCATAGACTTCTGGCCTGCTCTATCTCCATGGCTTAGATCAGCAGTTCTGAACCGTTTTCAGTCAATGTACCCCTTGGTCTCAGAGTGAGATTTCACGTACCCCCTTCCAATGGGAAGTTAATTTTTTAGGCCCTTCGACCTGTGTTAGACAATGTATAAAATATATCTCACGTATCCCCATGTGAGGCTTCACATACCTCCTAGGAGTACATGTACCCCGCCTGGTTCAGAACCGCTGACTTAGATGAACATACACAGCCAGAGTGGGCAGGCATATGTAGCTACATGCCTGCCTAGCCAGTGCAGGTGAAGTAGAATCAGTTCCTTAGCAAGCTAGATACCAGTCTTTTAAGCATGCAAAGGGAAATAGAAGTCCACCCCTTGCCTTTCTTTGCTTCTGATTCCTATATAGATAAGATAGTGCATCCAGTCTACTATAGTATGACTGTAGTTTCCAAAAATATAGTAATAGGAAGATCCTTGAACATACCACATATTGTAAAGTACTCTGTAACTTTTAGTACTTGCTTTTTTTATTTTACATTATCAGTCTAGTGAGACTTAAAACACTGGGTCATAGTCTTTCCTCAGCTAATCAAGGCTTAGAGAAGTCAAACTTGTTGGAATACCCCAGACTGTGCTCACGTGTACTGCTCTTCCACCTTCACAAGTCTCCATGCTCACCACACCCCAATGTGCTGCCTATTTCCTTTGAGCTTCTCAGTTTTGGGAGGTCAAAGTCTGAAATTATTCAGCTGAACTCTCACACGCTCCAATCCAGAGGTTAATGTTACCTACTCCTATCTTAACCTTTCTGGAAAAGCTATTTGTTCTGTAATTTGGCATCTAGATCAGTCAAGAGTGTTTAATAACATATCCTTTTATCAGATGGAAACAGGCAAATCCCACACTGATATCACTGTCCCTGTATAGACCGCTTGCTAGCTACATAAGTTCACTGTTAAAAAGTGCTAATATTCTTAATCACTAAACAAAGAAAATGGAGTGTACCAAGATCTAAAAATATTACTGTTTCTGTTAAAAACCAAAAACCGTAAGTGCACTCCATTGGATCCCACAGCAATCCAAAGGAAAGGCATGAACCCATCTTTGGATGAGTAAGATGCTACATACGTATTTTTTAAACCTCACAAAAATACAATCAAATAGGATTTCTAAGCTATGTAGTTTATAAGCACTATCTTCCTTAAAAAACATGTATCTTCAAAAAATGAAAGATCTCATTAAAAATAAGAAGCTATATCATATTTATTCACTCTCAAGGATTACTAGTAAATCTTCAGGTTCAATCTTTTGCTTCCTTCTCCTTCAACCAATGGCAAAACTTTGCATTGACTTCAATGAAAGCAGATTTAGATCTTTCCAACAGAAAATATATAGGAGCATGTCTGTTTGCTGCAATACAATAGACTGTAAAAATTAAGGTATACAAAATAATAGTTATGCTTGCGAATTATCATCTTTGGAAAGGAGAAAAGGTTTAGGGAACAGTTTTCTAATTAAATGATTTTCAAAAACTCATAAGGCATCACTCTCTAATTAGTGGCAAAAATCATAGCGATAAGTTATGTTGTATGTTTATATTTTGCAAGAGTTAAGTTTTTCTTCTTGTTGTTTGTATTAAAAATATAGAGAGGTTGATAGTCACATAGCAGACTCCCAATACTGCCTGTATCACCATCACTGTAACTTTTTTTGCCAGGATGTTAAGAAAAGGTAGATTTCATTGTAAGATGTGCTCCCTCGCTTCTTACCTTTGATTTTGAGGCTAGATAGAAAAAACTTGAAAAGGTTCTTTTAAGAGTCAATACTACGTAAAGGTCTTTGAAAGTTTCCATAACAAAATGAAATAAAATCTATAAGATTTGGAGTTTGGTCATTAAAAAAAGCCCAGGATCTAAATTCATCCTTCAAACAAAGCCCACAAACTATCTTCACTTAAATTGGGGGGGGGAGATCAAATACACACATTCCAACATACATCTGTAATGACAACAGCAATACAAGAGATGAAAAACCAAGTGACAAACTAAATTTACTAAACACTTTTCTCTACTTCATTTGCACTCTGCCCATTTCTTTTCTACCAAGACTTAACATTCCAAACTCTGGACATTTACAAGCTTTTCCTAAAATACCTAGGCAATGAAGGCTTTATTCCTCCTCCCACAAAAGTATACTTGGACAAATGATGTATAATAGTACACTCTCCCTGGAAATATCAATTATGATTCACACAAAGTTAAGTTAGGAGGCTTCTGAAATTATAATTCTTCTCTCCCACAAGACAAAATTATTTCAGGAAAACTTTCCATCCGTGAAGCCAGTTACTAAAGATACAAAAAAAGTAACACATTAATAAAAATAACTTATTTTTCTTAATTTTGTTAAAAGTTTTCTGAAATATGTCCATGGTATATTCATAATAGTTGGTAGAAAAGAAGACATGTTCCCAAAAGAACGTTATTGACGGCCTGTTAGAAAAGCCTGAATTCACAGGCTGTAATGTCACTGCTGAGTAATGTAACTACTGGCCACTTAAAAGAATAAAAATAGGACAAGCCAGGTCAAAAAGTTAACAATGGAGCTGTTATACTCTAACAAGAAGAAAGGCACAGTTTATGTACAACGTTTTACCATAAATGAGCAATACAAATGGGGTACAAAATTCAACCATTATTTAAAGCTGCATAAAGACTTCAGTTTTAATTCTGAATGTGTCTCCTTAAGCCAGACAATTAGGTCACTTTGATTAAAGAACATTTGTACACAATATTGAGTAGAAGATCTTAGGCCAAGATCCTGTAACAGTATCTAGGCACAGAACTCCTATTCAGATTCATGGGACTGTCTTGAGCTTAAGCATCCAAATTACTGATAGACAGTGTGTAAGAAAAAATTAAACACATTGTCCTATTCAGACAAAAAAAATTTTTATACACACACACACACACACACACACATATGAGAGTGTATATCAGAATAAGGAAGAAACTTTTGATGAGGTGAAATATGAGAGAAAGCAGGAATTATTGCCTGCCCCCCTCATGCTGCCCCCAAAACACAAATCTAAAATTTCTCAGTAAGTGTTAATTAAGGAGTTTCACTGTGTGAAACATTAGCAGCTTTTAAGTCATCTCCATAACTAAAGCCAATACAAAAAACAGCCTCTGAAGAAAAAAAAAGTCCCCTCCATACACACCATACCACACACTCACTGCACTTTCACGTGCCCATTATTATTCTTGCTTCACTATCAGACAAGTTCACAATCTCATAAACACCCATTACAAACTGGAGCATTGATTTCTTTCAAAATTTCCATTTGAAAAACAAATGTCTTCAAAAAATTGATGGTAAGGAAATCAGGATAAAGTGAGGACATTTTGGAGAACACATGCACAGAAAAACAAGAGTACTACTGGCTTATAAGATGCCAAATAAATAGTGTTTTTAGTGTGTTACGTTTCTTGTCCTTGCTAACCGCTAATACAATGTTCCCAGAAAGCTCTATGTTTCACTGCATAGTGTAACCAGATATTTTCAAGTATAAGAGTATGAAAAGAATGAAAACTTAAACCATGCAGCTGACCTCAAATATGACAGTTATTTCAAATAATCGCATGGAAAATATTTTTTTCATTCAGTTATTTGCTATTTCCTATATTAACCCCTCTGAATTAATATGGTCAGATCCAAAAATATGAAATTAAATGGCACGCAGTTTTAGAGGCAAAGCGTTTTATACACAGAAGCAAAGGGTTTTATATATAGGCTGACCATAAGGAAATCCAAGATGCTGTCCCACCCTTGCTCTTACAAGTCAGCTGGGCTGAACAGCATGCTGGGCGGGCAGTCATGCCTGCCTACCTGCCTGCAAGGCACTCCACACTGCTTCAGCTCCCACCCACACTGAACCCTGTATTTCCAGGGCACCTATCATAATGCTCAACAGCCAGTCCAAACCAGCCTCTGAAATCTGGGACTGTCTGAGCTAAACTGGCACATATGGCCACCCCATTTATATACCAACACACATACACACGTTCTTCAAAAACGTTGTTTTCTTGCATAGCACACCCCCCTCCTCCCCAATTAAGATATGCATCTGGTTTTAGGAATGTAGAATGAAGAAAAAAGTTTTTTTCCAATCATGGCTGAATACTGACCACTGTAGAGACTATGACTGTGAGTGAACTCCACCCTCTCCTTCCTTGAGGTCAGTAGAGGAAGAAGCATAGCAGCCATCTTAAGGCAAAGTCTCCCTGCTTCCATTCCTCCATGCTTCTATTCCAGCAAAGAAAAAAAAATCACCTTCACTACTTATGACATGCACCTCAATTTTGGAGGGCTGACTTTTGTGGGGGTAGGAGGGTAGTATGAGAATAAACATGGAACTACCCACTGAAAACATACAGCCTGCTACAAAACTGAATTAAAGTAAGAGAATCATAGAAAAATAGGGCTGAAAGGGATTTCTGGAAGTCTCTAGTCCCACCCTCTGCTTAAGGAAGGATCATCCTTAACCAAACTACCCCACACAAATTCTTGTCTAACCTTTTCCAAAAACAATCAACCTTGTTACACAACTAGAAGACATACCGCTCCAGCCTGCCACAAGTAAAGCAGGGGGACAATGGCAGCCAGTGTCCTTCTACTCCAAGGATTGTTAAAATAGGCTGTGGAAAGTGCCATGCCCTACAGATGAAAGCAACCCCCCCACCCACAGTCCATACCAATCAGACCATGGAGTGACATGCCTTCTGACCACAAATGAAGAAATCTGTCTGACCCTAAATGGAGGGACAAGACTCTTCTTCTCTAGTCAGAAACATCCAGGTTTTAGTTCCAGCATGAGCACTGGCACACCTCAGCCAAAATCCCCAGCCTTGGCTCCAGCCCGCAACCAACAGGTCTGAGGATAGTGAAAAATAAACAAACAAAGCCTGGCTAGTATAGCAACAGGAGTGGGGAAAAAATATTCCTGGCCCGATGCAGCAATCAGTAAAGCCCAGAAGTATTGGAAGTACCTAGAGCACAGCACAGCACAGATACAGCTCTGCCTAGAACATCCATGATCAATCCTTATCAAACTTCTTCCTGAATACCTCCAATTATGAGATTCCACAACTTCCCTAAGTGGTCTACTCCACTGCCTCACTGTTCTCAATGTCCCCACTGAACAGCCTTATCTGAAAGCTGAATATGCCTTTTCTAAGCCCTTTATCATTTTTGTTGCCTGCCTCTGGACCCTCCCTAACTTCTCCATGTCCTTACTGAATTGTGGAACCTAAAACTGCAAGCAGCACTCTAGATGAGGCCTAAATAGTGCCTCATCTAGGGTACTATCTAGACTAGTACTGTCTAATACTACTAGTGCATTATCACCTCCCCTGTCTTGTAACTAATGCTTCCACTGATACTTCCCAAAACTGTATTCACCTTGGCTGCATCAGACTGCAGACTCATCTTGATTCTGATTCCCCAAGATGCCTACATCCTTCTTCACAGTGATGCCATTATGCCAGCTGTCACCCATTTTGTATCTGTGTTTTTAAATTTTATTATTCTTCCTGAGGTGCAGTACCTTGCAGCAGTCAGCAATGAAATTCATTTTGTTAGCTCCAGCCCAGCTTTCCAATATGTCAAGATCCTTCTGAATTGCTCTCCTGTCCTCCAAAGTATTCACAATCCTTCCCATGTTTGTGTCATTAGCAAATTTGCTCAAGAAGCTCTCATGCACTTCCAAAAAATGCATCTTAACTGGGACTGTTATATGTATGTCAACTTACTGTTTATAATTCAGTTTTGGTGAAGTTCAGCATACAAAACACAGCATTTGGACAATGTCTAGATGTTCCAGCAATTACTTTGTGTGTCCAAGTATTACTATCCCTACAGCCAGCTCCACTAAGTTCAAAACCTCCTGCCATTTGGGCATGGATACATTTATAATTACCCTATGGTTGTGGCTATTGACCCAGTTGTCTATCCACCTTATATTAGTTGTGTCTATATTTCTCCAGTTTGTTTATGAGAAGGTCATGTGGAACCTTGTCAAAAGCCTGGCTGAAGTCCAGATACACTATATCCACTACATTCTCTTCATCTACTCAACTAGTTATTTTTGTAAAAAAGAGACCAATTTTTGGCACAATTTGTTCATGGCAAATCCATGCTGGCTGATCATGATCACCCTTTCCTTCTTCATGCACTTACAAATAATCTTCCTTATGATATGCTCTAGTAATTTCCTGGGCATCATGGTGAGGCTTACCACTCTATTGCTCCCCAGGTCTTGCTTTTTGCCTCACCTGTTTCCCATGACTTTGTACATATTATAGCCAAGGGCTCTGAGATCTCCTCTGCCAATTCCTTCAGTACCCTGGGATGAAGCTCCTCAGGCTCTGCTGACCTTATTTCATTCAGACCCATCAAAAGTTTTCCAGTTCTTCGTTTTCTGTCTACTCATTCAGCCTGTCACCTTCCTTATCCAAGCAATTTTTATTATCCAAATATCTTGCAGTTTAATTGTTTTGTGAAGGCTGTAAACAAAGTAACTGTTGAGCAGATTCATCTTCTTTGCATCTTCTATTTAGAGTTCACCCTGGCTATTTAACAGTGGACTCACAACTTCCTTGGCCTCTTCTCTGGCCAACACATTTACAGAACCTCTTCCTATTCTCCTCATATTCACTCACCAGGTACAGCTTCTGACATCCCGATTTCATCCCTGTAAGTTCTTTCTATTTCTTGGTATGCTTCCTTGGTGACCTGGCCATCTTTCCATTGCCTTTATGCTTCCCTTTTGCATTTGAGGCATACTAGAAGCTCCTTGTGCAGCTATCTGCTTTTCCCCTTGTGCTTCCATCATGTCTGACTAGCTTCTTGTTGGGGGGTTCCGTACTGCTGGGTGTCCTCCTCTAGAGGCTTCCAGCCCCTCTCAGTGCCTTTATCCTGCAGTCTGTCTTCTCATGGCACCATGCTTACTATCTCCTTGAAACAGTTAAAATCTGCCTTTTTTAAGTCCAGTGTCTTAACTCTGCTGATTTCATGCCTTCTTCATCTCAGATCATGAATTCTATCATATTGTGATTGCTTCCTGCCTTCACATCCCCCATCAGTTCTTCTTTGTTTGTCAAGACAAGATCCAAGATATATCATCCCTTAGTTGTATCCTTAACTTTCTGGAACTCAAAGGGAGCTTTCACTGAAATAAAAAGTGTATTTTATATCAAACCCATAAATCTTCCTTTTCCAATAAGAAAGCACTAGTAATTTTAATGTTTGTTATATGTACACATGACCTATATAATAGAAAGACTTAAGGTCAATTAGGTTGCAAGGCTGCAAAGCACTTAAAAGACAGAAAATGACAAAATTAAGACTGCCTGTACAACCTGAATTCAGCCCCTTTGTGCATATTCACTGTGATCCAGTTTTTAATTACAAGATCACACAATATTTCACCACAAGATCTCTTCCTCATTCAGTGAGTAAAAACATTTATTTAATTCATTTTCTCTTCATTGTTCACTGTGTGGCCTTATTTACTCTAAACTATTCAAACCTAAGCTGAAAGGAAAATAATTAAATTTTCTTATGACCTCTATTTGATTACAAATATGACTATAGCATCAAATTAATCAGCAACATTAATTCTTATAATGCCCTGGTATAGGTGTACTGTATTCCCACACTGCAGGTGGGGAAGTAGAGACAGGCTGTGGTCAAATTTTTCTATTAATTTTGGATTCCCAATTTGAGGCATCAAAGCTACGATTTTCCAGGACACTTATCATAAAGCATTTTATGAATTCTGAACACAACTGTTGTTCTCAGAGACAGCTTTGAGAATGCTCAGCACTTGTGCAAAACAGACCCTACACTACTGGGCACCCAGGAAATAACACATTTAGTGAACACAGGTGAAAATTTTGTCTTAAATGACTTGTCTTACCTCAAAGAAGCTTTGTGACAAAAACAAGCACAGAGTCTGATTCTCCAGGGGAGCACTTAACTGCCTTAACTATAAGGCTCCTTTTTCTTTTCATAATCTACAATCTTATTCACTACACACATTACTGCTTCTACACCAAATGAAGCAGACATCCTAGGCTATAGCTTTCTTAGCTACATGACTGTGATTGATCCTGTAAGCAGCTCCATCTTGTGTATGGAATGAGCCTGGCGTCCTGCAGAAAATACAGTATGTTTCACAGGCAAAGACTGATTGTGCCTAACTTTTGAGCATTCAGAATATGACATCATGTTGACAATCACCTGGGGCAAAGTTGAAGTAATTCACAGCAGTGGTAGGGCATCAACCTCTACATGTGCTGGCACGAGAGGGGGTAAGAATACACATCATCAGAAGGTTTCACAGACACTTGCACACAGAAGACGAATGGCGTAATTTGGGGATCTTGGATTCTGTTCCAGGATTTGGAGCAAAGAATCCACTTCAGTGAGCCAAGATTCTTCCGCCTGTTCCTCTCAAACGTGACATCTTTTTCTCCACTCTCCCAGTCTATTTCCCACCCACAGTTCCCTGACGTAACTGTATTCTCCCTTGCACATAGTCCCTGTCTCAGAAGCCTCATGCAATGCTAGTTTTTCTTCCCAGCTAATTCTACTTGCTGGATAAAGCCTGACTCTCTACATTTACCTTACCAGCTGATCCCAGGTTCTCCCAACTCCCTGTTGGATCCACCTGTCCTGCAGCTCAATGACTCTCAGATCTATTCTCCTCCACCCACTCCTTTTACTTACCCAATTTATCCCCCTGTAACTTCTTCTCCAAATCCATCTCCTCTCCTCCATTTTACCTACACAGTGGATATGTACTATCCTCTTTGTCCAGCTAGTCCTAGCACCCCTCTCCTCCACTGCCCAAAAATCTTCATCTTGGCTTAGTGCTCCCTTCAGCATAGAGGCTACTGGTCTCCTCCCCTCTTTCTATCACTTGCTCCTAGTCCCATTTTCCTAATCCTTCTATCTTCCAGCCAGGCTCTGTGCCTATCCATTACTAAATCAAAGTTTCTCTCCCCATCTCGTCCAAGTCTCCTGCTCTAAATCTATCCTTTCCCTTCATCCTCACCTATCTTGGTGTCCCTTCTGCATTTCAATACATCAGATTATTGTTCTGCATGATGTCAGCACCAAACAGGAAGGAGAAGGGAGGAGGAGAGAAGAGAGAGGAAGACAACACAGAAGAGACAAAGTTCCACTCAGTTCTAGTACCACCCCAACTCACAGCAGATGGGAGCATCCATCACACAAAGTCCAACCTTCTGCCCTAGGATGGATGGGATGTATTTTACTGATTAGAGCAAGGAAGACAGGTGCAGTCTTAACTAGGATAGTACTAGGAGTTGTTGAAGTTTTAAGCATATTCAGTAAGGATGGGCTCTTCAAAGGTTCTCACTGCCAAACCAAAGGAATTCTATACTGAGCATGTGCAAACTGAGATTTTGTTCTTAACTTGAGTGGATTTTCACAGGGGCAGCAAATGATACATTTATGACAAAAAGGCCACTGCCTGAAAAATGACATATCCTTACTCCAATGCATATGGTATTAGAACAGTTCAAAGAAAAATGTCAACATGTTTTATTTATGCAGGCAAAGCACCACCATTGAAAATTACACCCCAATACTTAAAGTTTCGCAAAGTTGGAAATAACTAAAAATAGACTTACAATGGAAAGCAATGGACAATCTTAATAATAAGTGTTCCCTATCATAACCCATACATTTTGCTGTATAAGGCTCTCAGTACAAAACCGGTTTTCAAAAGTCTAGTGATCATATTCTGTGACTAAGTTCAAAATTTAAAAAGTTAGGATTAATCTCTTGGCACAAATAAACTAAGAAATCTGAGAACTCTTTGGTATCTTCTTTTGACACTCCTGATCTCAGCTGCAGCACAAAAGGTACATGTTTTCTTTTCACATTTTTTAGCACAACAACTGTCATCCTCCAGAAATAATGGTTTGTCTCTTGGGCCACACTAGTATGATCATCTACATCACAAAGTGATTAGCGAGGAGGCCAGAACTCTGGTGGCAGAAATCATATTCCAAGCTGAACCAATCACTACATAAATATTGGAAGGCCTCTACCAAAGCTGTGATGGAGACACAGAAGGTTCTCTATTCCTTCACCACAGCATCTGCAAAAATCAGTCAGTGCTCATCCTGGTGAATCTGGCTGTTTGTGTGAATCAGAGTATTTATTGCTATGAGGAATCTTCTATTTTTTCATAGAAAGACTGACTGAATCTAGACAGGATTGACTGTATCCACAGAATAAATTCTACTTCAGGAAGGGAGGGGGAAAGTGACCAATTTCCTTCACTGAATTTCAGCCAGTTTTGCTCAATGAAAATCCAGAAGTGCTTGAAGAACTTTGGTTAACTGCCTACAATTTGACCCTCATAAAATCTACTAGGGATACACAAAGCCTAATTTTGGGTGGAAAACCCATCAACACTCACTAAAAGCTATGCATGACACTTTACTTTAAAGATGCTAGAGCCTTACTCAGGAAAATGTCTTAATAATGATAATCTTGCCCTTGTCCCTCATATTCAAACCTTCACTTAGTAAAAAGGTTATAGTGAAGTAATAAAATATCTGAAATCCTAAAATGTCCTGGTTATACTGCAACTATATCAAAAAAAAAAATACAATTTTCCCCTGTTGGTTTTTGATCTATACTGGAAGTAGACAAAAAGTCATACGTCCACACTAATTCTTTTAAATCTTTTGCTGACTCTGCTGCCAATGAACACAAGCTTTTCTAAATATTTTCACATACAGGCAGAGATAAATAGATTTTCTCTTGAGATGGAGTCTTAAGACAGAAAAAAATAGACAGAAAAAAAATATGACAGAATTTTTTATGACAGAAAAAAAATAGAGATTTTTTGCTCAATTATGATTCTTGCTATTTCTTTTATTTGTAACAACACAGGATTTTGCCTTGTTACTGAGTGGAAGATGATGCAAGGAAAAAACTTAAATACAGATAATGCTGTTGTTGTTTTTCATCATCCCATGTAGGTTCACAGGGGGGAGAGGAAAAAATGTATCTTATAGTGGGAAGTACAGAAAGTTTAAAAAGTAGCGATTAGATCTTCAGGTGGGAGCTTTATAGGTATGACCTGGCCATCTGGATGAATGACACTATCTGCCATAAAAGGAAGATATTGGCAGGAGGGGGAGGTCAACTAATAGCTTGTGAAAGGAAGCTACATTTTTGATTGCCTAACTGCAAGCCTAAAGAACACTAAAAAACTAATCAGCTTTAAAGATGTCAAACTAGTACCAGCAAGCAAACCACCTTTCAGCCACAGGGCTCAAACTGAAAATATATTATAGCGTATCTATTTCACTTAAAGGGTCTCCTTAATTCTTCCTTTCCTATAATGAAAAAATAAGGAGTCTACAATACAAAAGATTGGGTTATTCTAGCTAAGGAGAACAACTTTCAGTCTTGCATTCACACAGAAACATCCTTATACACAATTACACTTTAGGAAAATATTA
Source organism: Caiman crocodilus (assembly GCA_030014935.1). Taxonomy (NCBI): domain Eukaryota; kingdom Metazoa; phylum Chordata; order Crocodylia; family Alligatoridae; genus Caiman; species Caiman crocodilus. Next base: position 200,592,346 of record JAGPOW010000261.1, read on the forward strand.
GGAAAAAAATTATAAATATGGAAGATCTGACTGAGCAGGGACAACGTAAAGATTCTTCAATTGGTCTTCACTAAGAGGCTTGTCTTTTTTCTAAAACTAAAGAAGCACTTTTTTTCTAACACTACTACTACCTTAGTGAACAGCAGGATTTAGATCCAAGGCATGAGATAACGTACCAATCTGCTCCAGGTACCACCAGATTACCAGAGGTCCAGACCTACTAAGAAGTTAGTGTGAAATTCTTAAGTAAATCATGGGAAGGAAGTGTACTACAATTCTTAAAAGTATCCCAGTTGCAGAACTTAAGAGTATTTATGGCTCTTATGCTGTACTTGATGCAACAAAAAATATTTATTCAGAGTCCACTAGGTGCTCCTAAGGTTGCACAAATTGAAGGCCTTATCACCTCCTGTTTGTTTGCACTGTAATAAGATAAAAGTGACCCTGACGCTTATGCTACAAGGCTGTCAATATTTGGGCAGCTTAGGTGAGGGGTAGACAATCTATGTTATTTATCCATTAAGGTTAACTTAAATTCTCCCCAAAGCCTTTGCTCTTTGTAAGAACTGCAGTGGTTTCCATTTCTGTAAAATTTTGAGCTTCAAAGAGCAAGTTTGTGCAAAAAACGGAGCAGTGGAATTCAGATCCATATAAGCTAGCAGTCAAAAAAAGAATAACATCATCACAGAGATAAATGTATATAGAATCAAAGAAACGTGGACTCCCTTCCTTGCTAAATATACTTACAGTACAGACAAACGTACTCTAACTGCTGTAAAAGGGAAGGGGGGAGCTACTGCAGCTCTGCAGTGCACATCAGCTGTTATGATGATCTAACTGCACTACCTGTAGTAATACAAGTTAGTTAAATTGTTTCCTTCCTAGCCAACCTTAGGAAAGCTTAAAGTTGAAGCAGTTTTGCCATACAAAATCATTTAGCAGCAGCAGATGCAATGTAACAGCTTTTATCCCTATTCCTTCATCTCAATGGAACTGTTGCCTCAGCCTATACCCTTAGAGAAAGCCTGTCAAAACTACTCAAAGAATGCCAGACCTCAATTCCCCCCTCCCTTTACAACCTCCACAATAACTCCTTTCCAGAATCTGTACATCTCTTATTTCATTACTTCAGCACCCACCCTAACATAATACATCTATCTAGCATTGTCAAGTCTTGTATTGTCTAGCCTTGCAGCATTGACAAGTTGCTAGCTTCTATAATTACGTAGATTACTGAAGATACTGCAAAGTATACATTATTCAGAAACATGTTCATGCTCCAAGGCATTTACCTTTTGGTTTTATTTTCTCTTAGCTTCAGGTGAAAAAAATATGAATGAAAAACAATCACAAAAAGACAGACAACTAGGTACAGATACAAGGGAAGAAGATCACAGAGCTAAGGCACAAAATTATTCAGATTCATTCAAGATAGAAATAAGAATTCACTAATAATGAACCTCTATATTTAAAATAAATGTACAGAAAACCTTAGAATAGTAATGCAAAATGGAGTATTCTGGAGTGTTTATGAATGCATTTTATTCTCTTTGCAAAGAAGCAAGCTACTTAACCTCATAAAATACATGTCTAAAGTTAGGACATCTCTAAGTCTCACCTAAATAGCAAAGTGATATTTGGGGAAAAAATTATGTGGGATAATCCTAGATATTTTATTTTTGAATACTGAAGAATGGGAGGGTAAAGAGGAAAGGGAAAAGTAGGTAAGAGTGCAGCAAGTATGAACACACATCCTTTCGTAGCCCCACATTTGCTTCAACAGATTTAACTAAAGCAGCAGGTTGTGCTAGAAAAACAGACTGCCTTAATTTACTCCTGCAGCAATCTTTAACACAGGTACAGTTCACGTGTCTTTGGCAGTAGACTAGAGCAGTAACCAAACCCTTAAGATGATATCTCTTTTTTGGCAGCAGTTGGCTCACCTCCTCAAGCATATCAAGCTTCTAATGGACAGTTCAAGCTCTACCTAACATACAGCTTTATCCTGATTGACAAAGAATCCTTGTTAACATGAGCACAAGAAATTAAAAACCAATAGATGTAAAGACATAGAACAAACAAAAAAGAGAAAAGAACAGACTCCAAAAAAAGGAAAAGAGGGAAAAAGAAAACAACAGAGAGATTGAGAATCGCTACCTACCATCACGGCTTCTGAAGCACCGCTTTTTTGTGTACTCCCAATTTTCCTGTACACACGTGCACTTCCAAAAAATACATCTTAACTGGGACTGTTCTATGAATGTCAGCTTACTGATTATAATTCTGTTTTGGCAGTGTTCAGCAGACAAATCACAGCACTTGGACAATGTCTAGGTGTTCCAGCAATTACTGCATGTGTCCAAGTACTACTATCCATACAGCCAGCTCCACTAACATAGTTCTGCGCTTCAAATAGACTATGCTAAGATAGAAAGCTGCACTTCCTGTAGCACAAGAGTTTTCTGAGATTTTCCATCAGCACTCAAATACCATTAAAATAACAATTCTATATTTTTCTTATAAAAAATATGCCACTAAAATTCAAAGAAAAAAATAGTCAAAATAGGTATACTGACTTTATCTATGCAAGATTAGGCACACGACTCCAGCAAACTAAAGATTAATATTAAACACTGAAAACAATATTCAGACTTTGGTACCTAAAAAGTTAGGTACCTACACTAGCAATGCAGTTTCTAAACCACCCGTGAACCATAGTGAAGTCAATAAAAGGAAGGAGGAGAACTCAGCACCTCTGTAAGTCAAGACTTCTACGTACATACTTTTTTCCCTAACTGAAAATATATGGGGCAAATAACCTTCAAAATCATCAGTGTTTACTAGAATTCTCATCTCAGATCTCAATTATGAGAACTACAATATAAAATATGTTATAAATCAGTACTTGATTAATAAACATATTAGTATCCAAATTAGTTTACAAAATTAAAAATGATCAATAAGTGATAGAGCTTGAAGTTGCTAAAGCAATTTCTGTGGAAACAGAAGCCTTTTAAAACAGGTCACATTAAAAATGATGCATCTAATAATCTGTATCTAAAATGTGCCATTTATGTATAACATCCATTTTACTTCCATATTTTGTGCTCTTTCATTTTAGTATATTGTGCCTTTAAACTGCATGTGCCTCTCTGGTGCCTGCAGAAGCATGAGCCGGCTGTGTGTAAACAAATGACACACTGAAAACATAACATCATGACCGCATGTTGCATGCAGCAGGCAATGTGATATCTTTCTTTGCGCTACCCAAGAATATAATGGGGTTAGAAAATCAATTGCAGGTTTGGATCAAAGGATTTCTTAGCAGAACCAACAGCGGAGGGTAAATTAGGCCAACCCAGAGTTCAGCAGCCTCTCTCCTTTTGTTGCAATTTCTCTACCACATGCACATGCACACCCATATCAGCATCACTGCTCTGACAGGAAGGGTGGGTGCATGGCTGTCAACTGCGTTCACCGCTGACTGTCCTTGTTTTCCCCTTGGCAGTTAAACCAAGGTCCTGCGGTCTGTAGCACTACTCGAGGTATGCTTTACCTGGGCTAGATTTTTCCAACCATGCCTTGCTATTGTCTGAGCCACAACACTTGAACATTGTCATTTCAGAGCCCTATTTACTGGGCAAACGTGAAAATGTGACAGAAGGACCAAAAAAAAAAAAACAGTGATTTTTAACAATCTCATTGAAAGGCACTTCTCTGCATTTGAAATAAAAGAATATGCTTCCCCCTCCCTTTGCATACGCTATTGTACAAACACACTGGGGTTTTCCAGCACTTGAGACCTCTCTCTTGGCTACATGATGTTGTGTAGCTCCAAAACAAACATCTCTCCCAAGGCCCCAGGGTTTAAGGGTAGCAAATATCCGGATCTGCATAACGGTCACGCTCTGAAATTCCCAAGCCCTTTCTCCCGGGGTTGCCCTACCACAGCACTGTCCCTCCCCGCCTCTCCGGGTGGCAACAGCAGCCGGCGCGAGCCCGGGGTGGGAGGGCGAGCCCGTGCAAGGCTGGCCGCTCCGGGGTGAGCCACCTACGGCCAGGTGCCCGGGGCTGCTGCGCTGAGGGCGCCCGCCTCCCCCAGCACCTGCCGCACCGCCGGGGCCCCAACCCTGCCGGGCACAGGTGCATGCCGGCGGAGCCCGGCCCGCGCCCACCGCGCACGGACACAAAGGCAGCACCTACCTTGATGATGCTGCTCCGGCGGGGGATGCTGGACTTGCCCTCCCGCTGCTGGGTGCCGCCGCAGCCCCTCTCCCAGCCGGGGCTGCCGGGCGCGGCCGCTGCCAGCTCGTCTCCCGCTCCCCCCAGGGCGCAGTCCCCGTTGGAGACGCCGCTGCTCAGGCAGGATCTCCTGCCGCCGCCGCCGCCGCCGCCTTCCCCATCGCCTGCCTTGAAAGCCACCTTCTCCTGGACGGCGCCCGGCGACGCGGGCTGCCCTGCGCCGCCGCTGCAGCTGCCCGCCCCGCGGCTGCCCAGCTCCGCCATCGGCCTCGGCTCCGCTCTGCTCCGCGCGGTCGGGCCGGGGCCGGGGCCGGGGCCGGCTCCTCTTCCGCTTTCTGCGCCTCTGAGCCGGGCGCAGGGGGTGCGCGGGGCTCCGGGCGGCGGGAGGAGGAGCGGGATCCGCAGCCGCCCTTCGGCACCTGGGAAACGAGGAGAAACGAAAAGCGACCGTGTGTCCGCCTCGCCTCGCCCGTGCCGCGCCGCGATGGGGGAGGGGGAGGCGCGCGCGCGCACACACACACACACACATATACACACACCCGCGCGCCCGCGCGGGGTGCAGGCGGGGGCGCCCCGGGGGACCCTTTGCACCGCCCGGCCGCGGGGGTCGGGGCTGACTGGGGCGGGGGGCACAGCGCCGCCTCTGGAGCCGCCTGGCGCTCCCCCTCCCCCCTCGGCCACGTTTCCAACCCGCTACCCGGCGCCGCACGCAACTTTCCCGCCGGCCCGGCCCGGCCCCGCACGCACCTCCCTGCACCCGAGGCGCCCCCCCGGATACGAAGCCGCGCGCCCCGGCCCGGGCTCCACCCGCCAGGAAAGCCGGCGGGAGGCGACGCAGGGGCTCGGCGCCCGCAGCGCTCTCCCGCCCCAGGCCGCGCCGCTGCCAATCGCAGGGCCACACGCGGCCCGCGCGGCCCCCGCGCTGCGACCTGGAGCTGGGCTCGGACTTGAGGCGCTGCCCGAGGCTCCCCCCGCCCGAGCCGCCTCCACGAACCCTGCCCCCGGGCCGAGGTCCCCACCCCGGGGCTGGTGCTTGCCTCAGCCCAGCCCTAGCGCCCGCGGGGGCCCTTCCCGCGCTGTCCCCTCCGCCCTGGCACCGCCTAAGCCACGTGGAGAGCTGGCTGTGCGGACTCGGCCCGGGTCCTTGCCCTTGGGATGGCTCCTAAAGCCTACATCAAATTGCTTGCGCCGCTATGTGCTGCAGCCGGTTGATGAAGGGTGAAGGGCACGTGTCCCGCTTGCCACAAGGACGAGGAAGGCAAGAGCAGCACGGTCAGGCATTTCAGTCTAAGTGTACAGCCTCTGCACCCTTGGGACGCCCACTGGTCCAACTCTGCCTCCCCGCCTGCGGGGCCCCCAGGGAAGCACCTTCTCAGTCACAAGCTGATTGCTCTCCAGACTGGCTGCTGCACTACTGTCCCGAGTTGGCAGATGTCGCGGGGGGAGGGGGGGCTGCTCAAAAAAAGTCCTGCTCTGCACTGGTTTCAGACTCTGGCCAGCACAGCTGGAAAGGTCTATTCATCAGCAAAGAGTGGACTGAATGATGAACTGTAGGACTAATAAAAGCTTAATGAAGAAAATGACTTGTCACCCTAAGAAATGTTCTGGCTACAAAAAAACAGTGGTTGTGCACCACAGCAGTCGCGCACAATTAGATTGGTCTCTAATCCAATCGCACACAACAGATGTGAGAGCAAGATGATGCACCAAGGCTGGGGATTATTTTTTTTTTTATGCATCACTCCACTATTTATTTCCTGCATCTCCTCACCCCAAGGCACTTTGGCAATAACTTATTTAGCGGTGTAGGACTACACTAGTGCAAACGAAGGATTTTGACACCTTGGGGGTCCTGGAATGCAGAACTCATAAGTGGCGCACAGCTCTCCCCATGGGGCAGAGGGAGGAATTTGGTGTCTGAGAACAGGATGCAGAATAGTCAGTGCACTGAGGAAGAGCCACCTAAGAGAAGCATGGTCAGTGTGCAGATGCTTAGGAATGCTAGAAACACTGGGGACAAGAGTGAATCTTAAGTTTTGTTTCCTAAAACACCTATCTCAGAACTGAAGGAAGGTGCTTCTATTCACCCTAGATCCAAAGCGTAGAGTCCTCTCCTTGAAGCAGGCACCTGTGAACTTTCTTTCAGAAAACTGACCAATGGTTCACTTCAAAAGCAGTGATGGTGGGAGTGTTACTCACTGTAGTCCAGTAGTTGCAGCACTCAGCTAGGATGTGGGAGACTGATTCAACTTCCTAGACTGCCTGGGGGCATCCAAGCCCACATCTCTCACCTCCCAAAAGAATTCCAGAACAAGCCACCAGGATGTCGGCTATCTGGATAGGGGGCAGTCCTGTTGAAGCTGTGCAGAAAATAATTTAAAAAATCAGAGAGCACAAGTCTGTAGCCTAGTGATTATGGCATTCACCTGCAGAGTAGGAGAACCCACGGTTTGGTCCCTGCTCACAGGAAGATGTATGCAGTGCACATGAAATGATCATTGGCTAAAATCCAAGAACAGACCAAAGAGCAGAAATAAGCCACCTCTCTCCTGAACTCAGGTAAATGTTTTAACCTATAAATGATTATAGATCCACAGTCTTTCTTGAACTCTCTTGAGCAAATGATCTCAAACTCTTTTCTGCAAAATAGCACAGGTTCACCAGGAGAAGCAGAAACTGAAACTGGCACCACTCAAAGTAAGCCATAGTCTGCTCATTTGGGCATTCTTCCAGCAGGCCAAACTCAAAGAAGGGAATTGACCCTGGGGTCTCCCAAAGGCTAAGTTATACATTAGACTGTAACATAAAAGGGGACACCTCTTCCTAGAACCAGAGGCTACAGCTGAATTCTATAGTGCAATCCTGTGGGTGTGCTAGGCATGCTCTGAGAATGCCTGCCAGATCAAAGTCTTCACAGGACTTTTTGTGGAAAAAAACAGTTGTTTCTAGATATCAACTGAACTTAAGTATGAAGAATGTGCTGAGTTGTTCAACTGTGTCAAAACAGGCAGTTTGTATGTTCACAGAAGAAGAACATTCAGATGTTTAGGGAATTTAGGGTCAATAACTGTGGCACTTATGAAATTTAGACACCTCCAGGATTTGGTGGTACATATAAAATGGGTTTCAGGCTCACCGCTTCAAGTTTAGACACCTAAGTTCCACTTAAGAACCTAAATACAGATCTGGTCCTTGGACTCTGGTACTACCAACATTCATACACATGCTTAACTTTGAAGAAATCAGTAGTAATTACTTGCTTAAATGAAGTTCTATACATTTGCAGGATTTGAACATAAGGGCTAGGGACAGACATTCAAAAAGCCTGAATTGATTCAGTGTTTGCAGATTAGTCGGAGCTAGGAAGGGGGCCATGTTCAATGCTGGGAGGGCTCTTCTCCCTCTTTCTTCCCCGGCTGCACTGGAGTGGGGAGAGAGGCTCTATGAGGCTGCCTGGCCCGGGAGGGGGACTCTTCACTCTGCTTCTCTATCTCTGCAGGGTGGGGAGGGGAGTATCTATGGGATGTTGCACAGCCCAGAAGGGGGAGTCTTCCCTCCACTCTTCCCCCACCTGCCTCTAGGGCAGGGGAAGCTCTGTTCCATGCAGCCGAGAACTCTTCTGCCTCGTCCTCTTCCCCCAGAGGGGCAGCGGGACCATGGAGCTCAGCTTGGCAGGGTGTGGGTGTGTGGGATGTGAGGGAGGGTGGGGGGGTATAGGGACTCCCACACACTCCCCCTTTGACATGCAGCCCCCACTGCGTGGCAGCAACAGCAGGCAGAGAGGTCAGGGTTCTCATGCCTAGTGCAAGCATGTCTCTGACCAGCACTGCACTAGGAGAGGGAGCAGAGCCTGCCTTATCCCCACAGCTCTGCTCCCTGAGCCTGAGCCTGCAACAGGGGAAGACCCACATTGGAACTAGCTACTTCCCCCACTCTCCACTGTGCAGGGCCCTGCAAGCTGCCAGGAGTGGAAGGAGCCCTGCCCCCTGCTTGCCCGCAGAGTCCAGCACAGGGCTTCCCCATGCGAGTGCAGAGCTGCAGGTTTGGCATGCAGCCACAATAGAGGGAGCTAGTACTGCACTGGGGGGGCGAGAAGTGCAGCTCCGAGCAGCCTGCCTAGCCACTTCTATCCCCATGGCTCTGTGCCATGCCCGCAGCTCTGCACTTGCGCTGGACTCTGCTCACAGCAGCAGGGGGGAAGGGGAGGAGGAGGAAGAGTCCCTCTCCCAATCCTGGGCGGAGGAGAAGGGAGGGGGAAGAAGTCCCTGCCAGCATGGAACAGAGCCCCCTCCCAATCCTGTGGGACAACGTACCCAGCATTGCCCATGAAGGGAGCAGGGAGAAGGGTTAATTCCTCCATCCCCACCTCCCTGCAGCCAGGGTCTGCCAGCTCCAGGGGCCACCGCTGCAGCCCCTTCCACTCTGCTCCCCAGCAGACAGGCTGACCCTGCCCATGGGCAACTGGCGCTACCTTAGTCAGGGAGGACATGTGCCCCCCCCCCAGCAACCAGTCAGCAACCCAGGGGGTGGGGCGGCCCGTGGCTAATCGTGCCAGCATTGAGAGGTCCACCACAGCCGATTGTGCTGGCCGGGAAACAACTGCTGCACCCCCAGAAGCGGCTGTAGCGCTCCTGGAAGTGGCCATGGTGCTCCCACTCCTCGGCCGCCGCTCGCAGAGATGGCACTGGTGTTCCTGACTGCTCCCCTTGCCTGTCGCCTGAGCAGGGAGTGCAGCTTATCAGGGAGTGCACCAGTGCTCTCAGGGGGTGCCAGTGCACCCTCACGTACCCCCTACAAGTCACCACTGACCCTAGCACTTTGCCTTAATGGGGCCATGCCGGCTGGTGTCTCTGCTAGGTCCGGTCCCTGCTCTGGCTAAAGAGCAGAGGGACAGAGCCAGCCCTGCTGTGGAGCAGAGAGCCCCACCCAGCCCAGACAGCATGTTGGGATGCTGGAGGAGTCTAGTTTATCTCCAGCAAGGGGTCTGGGACAAACATTGTATAAACGGGTTTGAGCGAAATCAGTTAAGTCTGATACTACATTCAACCAGGTTTATCTCAAACTAGTTTTGGCCATTTTGAAACTGGTTTATGTGCACTGAATGTCTATTCTATTACAAGTTTAAACCAGTTTCTGATCATTAAATGGTTTATGTGTGATGTCTGTCCCTGGCCTAGAAATTTGAGCCTTATGAGTTTTTAATCAAAGCTCTGAACTTGAAACAACTAACTTTAGGTTCTTAATGATCTATCCTTTAAGACATCTTAATTTTTTCTTCATAACCAATTACATAAAGGGACTGTCATAAACATTCAGGATGAATTTGCATCAGTATATATTTAGGTATGGAAACTATCAACAACTCCTGAATGAGATTCCCATTCTTCATTAGCTTCCTCACCGTTTCTTCCAGAGGATAAGATTTACAAGCCACAGGTACAAAATGTTATTAGACTCATTTGTTACACAGCCAGTAACCTAGTGAGAAAGAAGATTTATGTTTCAGCCATTTTGCTATTTAAGGTGCACATTTACATAACCCCTCATCCAACCACTTCTTTTTCAGGCTTGCCTCAAAATTTGAATGATCCATATAAGAAAAAAAATATTAGCTTCCCTTTACTACCCCCACTTATCTGTCCGCTCTGTGTGGAAAAAGAATGACTCTATCAAAAAAAGATCTGGCATTTAATTAAAACTTGGTAGACCCATAACTAATGATGCCGGGAGTTGTAGCTCTTGCCAAACTCTTCTTCATGCAAGTACCACAGATGCATCATTCCAGAAGCCCCGTGGCCACACACCTGATGATTACAGCAGTACAGATACTTGATACAAAAGTTCCTCAAAACTCTTTTAACTTCAGTTTTAGAGGTATATATCTACATGCAAGTGCAATAGTATAAATATTGTACAGTTAGTATTTGTTATTTTTATATTAGGGTTTTATAATGTAAATTCCTAATAACAATTGAGGTGAATATCAAATACTGAGCTTGAATGTATGTGTAGATTGATTAATATAATACAGAAAAAATGTTTTCTTTCTTACTGGGGAGCTCCTCTGTCACTTTATTTTTTACTGTTAATTCTGTATTCTATTTAGTAATACATTAATTTTTATGCATATACTTTTAATGCACGATAAATAAAAACTACTTCCCTAAAGTTCTGATACAAATTCTCACCAGTGCTGCTAAATTTGCAGTCTCTATTTACACTGGTGAGCGCTTATTAAGTGCAAGAGTACTAGTGAAGCTAAGAGGACTAGTAACAACAGTGCTCAATGTGCACAAAATACTCTATACCTGGAGAGTCAAAGGTCCAGAATATGCACAGTTCTCAAAAGTTTCAGCTATAAGTCTGGGTGTTCAGTATTCCTGCAAATCAATCCCAAAGTATCCAAAATTCAATATCCAAAGTTAGTAAACTAGCTTTGGAAAAAAGCTAACTTTTTGTTTCATTCCTATGAAACTAAGTACCCTTTGAGTACAAGGGCACCTTGTACCAAGTAACTTTAATACCCAGCCTTACTTCTTTTAATTCAATTGATTTTAAGCAATGGCTTAAATGAGAATTGGATCAAACCCTTAGGGCAGGTTTAGGCACATGAAAAACCTAATAGCTACCACACTTAAAAAAAAATAGTTAAGTACTCAACTCCCAAAGAGAATTAGTTGTCTCCAGCAGGAGTTGGTTACTTAAATCCTTTTAAAACTCCCAGTAGACTCCTATCTACATGTTCAGGCACTTAATTACCTTTGAAAACCTGGCACTGTTCTTTCTGAAAGCAGGTAATTTTGTTTTATCTTCATGCTTAATTACTCTGATTTCTCTCTTTATGAGGAGATGGTGTAGTCCAGTGGTGAGTGCATATTACTGAAGCACTCAGGAGACCTGAGCACAGTTCTCAGTAGTATCTGTAACCTCCTGCTAACTTCAATCAAGAATTCTCAATTATCTGTGTGTCAGTTTTCCCATCTGTACAGGGAAGATAATATTTATGTCCTTTTTCATCTCAAAGAACTTTAAATTATTTTTCATTATTATGATGTCATGGTCTTAGTAGTCAGTTGTTTTAATCAATTAAGGATTAAAATGGAACTAAAAAACATGCTGTGACAATGTTTAACTGTGAAATGCAACTGGCATACATGTGCAGTAGCTATTTTTCATACAATACTATTGAATATCAAAGTTCCACAGTTTTACACAAATGACATGTTGAATTCTTCTAAGTAAAGTGTTTACTTATGGATTTAATAACCCACCAAAACAAAAAAACAAAATAACAAAAACTCTTAAACCCTCCACTGGTAATTAAATGACCTGTGAAGCCAAACACCAAATTACTACAAGTACCATAAATGATTTCAACATCCAAAAATTTAAAAGTACTAATAGAAGTTCCTGTTCAGATGAGAGTTTACTACAATCTCTGTTTACAATTTTTTCACCTTTGCAAGGCTTTCTGAATTTACAGTAATATTTTTTGTAATCAATTTGATTCAATAACTAAATTGTCAATTTGATTCCTAATCTCACAAATGTTTATACCCATAAGTAAACCTACTCATGTGAACAGTCCCACTGAAATCTGGGTCTAATTCAGTAACTGATCCAAAGGAAACTTTAGGGCATTTTTACATATGCTCTGCACTTCAAAATGGGGTGGGAAGCCAGGGTGCTCTCCTGCCATGTTGAAGTGTGGGGATACTGATACCTGAGATGCAGAAACTGACTGGAGTATGGTAATTACTGATTAATTGAGTCTGCTCCACTGTAATGACAGTATGCAGGCTCCAGGCTCATGTACAGGCACCCTTAGTTATCAATAACGTGTTGTTGCACACATTTGGGGAGTGTGTGTGTGTGTTTCCATGTATGTGAAAGAAAGCATACATTTGTGATTGTGGACATCTGACAAAATAGAGAAAAAGTGTAGGTGGGTGAACACAGGGTAAAATGATAGCTTTGTTTCATAGAAAATATTTGTTACCTTTTTTGTACTCGCATTTAATTAAGTCTGTAGTTAGACAAAGTTTGTTGTAAAAGGAGGAGTAAGATAATAGTTTTTTTCTTTATCCATTTATCCATATTAAGCATTTTTAGCCCACTGACTGCAAGCTAAAGAACTCTTTAGTATCTCTCCTACTAGTCATTCCAAACCATTTGCACAGAATTGCATTCAGTTTAGCAACAGAAGATTATCAAGAACGACTTAATTTAAAGTCCTTTCCCTACTAACCTGTACATCTGAATTTTCAAGGAGTCATTTCGCCATTCAGCATCACTCAAAAGTTCTTCCTCAAACCTTACCGACACACCCATAGGCAGATCTAGGCTTTTGAAAAGGGGGCTGCAGAAAGTGTGGCACATTACCATGTATAATATAACACACATTTTTCTCCAGTTAAGAGAAGCCAGAAGCATTGCTAATATGCTAAGGGGCTGTGTTGTTATCCAGTTTAAGACCAAAGCTGTAGTCATTATAGTTAAAAGTACATCTCTTATTTGGATTTACAAAACAAAATCTAGCCTTCTTGAGCATTTTGACAATGCCTCCATATTTCACTGTCAGTCAAATCTACACCTTCCTTAATATTACCACACCTGAGCTAAGATTTTTAGCTAGGGCTAAAAACAGTCTGCAAGGCTGTAAACTAACAGAGACATTATCATGAATGGCTAACAGACAGCAAAGCTGAGGAAGAAAAGGTAGTTTCAATAGTGAAGATATACAAAAAACTAGAACTCTTAGTTCCAAATGATACCTTTTATTAGACCAACTGGGAAATCGCAAGAAAATTGTCCTTTTCTGTTTCAATAGTGGAACATCAAAAAGTATAAAGGGTTATTAACAGCTGTGGAGTGGAGAGAAATTAGCAGGAATCAGGGAGATGATAATGAACCATGAAGTCAACTGTCTCAGTGCTGCCTGAATAAAAACACTGCTGTAGCTTCGCAGGCAGTTGGTTTTGGTGCAGCAGGAATCAAAGAGTGTGGTCATGTGCAAGTGCACCCTAATGGATCTGCCTCTGGACACACCAGATTTTGTTGTCATTTGGTTTTAAAGTGCTATATCGTCATCTTCAGATTCTATGGCATATTATTTGGCTGCATTTTTGAAAACCAGGCCATATTTTTAAATGCCCAGATAAGGACTTATGGCTCTTAGGGTCATTTTCAGAAAATAAAACTGCATTAAGGCTTCAGACTTTGCACTTAAAACTGAAAACACCCCAAATCACTCGTCACTTGTGAAAAATGTTAGTTTAGGTGCCTATTTTAGGCACCATGTTGTTAAATCCTACATTCTTTTAAATAGAAATGGGATTTGATATCAACAATTTGACTTTTTTTCTGCAATCTCTGAAAAAGCTGGAGACCAAACTTTTTCTTGAACTTTAACATGATTAATCACTTCAACATGATTATGTTTTGGAAACAAATATTAAAATCTCAGCACACTAATTCATAGATGTTAGGGTCGGAAGGGACCTCAACAGATCATCGAGTTTGACCCCCTGCATAGGCAGGAAAGAGTGCTGGGTTCAGATGATCCCAGCTAGGTGCCTATCTAACCTCCTCTTGAAGACCCCCAGGGTAGGGGAGAACACCACCTCCCTTGGGAGCCCATTCCAGACCTTGGCCACTCTAACTGTGAAGAAGTTCT
>JAGPOW010000261.1:200608387-200659528 GCA_030014935.1 Caiman crocodilus
TGGAATGAAAAGTAAAGAAGCCAGAGGCTGGGCTGGTATGCATACAAGACAGGTAGTCAGTGAAAATGTAGATTGAGGAGTCAATGGGTGAGAGACAGGTTGGGGGGTGGGGAAAAGAGAGAAGGGGGATGAAAGTGGAGAGATACTTGTGTTGCCAACATTTTCTGCAGATCTGCATTTGTAGAGTATAATATTTGAGGAACTCACACACTGACTTAAAGTGCTGCATTTACCTCCAATCCCTTTCCCTTTAAAGGCATTATAGCACATTTGATTTGGAAAGAAAAAGCAGCACTGAGATATGATGAAATAGTTCCCTTTTGCTGTTTAACACAGAGACTGATGTCAGCGTACAATGAGTGTGGGCTGTGCCTTTACTGAAATATGAAGTGAAGTTCTTTAAGTCTTGAAGTAGTTCCGTTAATTTTAGTAGGACTGCTCACACACTTAAAGTTAACTTTTGCTCATAAAGGAAAGTAGGAGCAACCCTACTGCAGTAATCAGCAGAAGGATCTTCAGATAATGCTATTATTTAATTTGTATTTTGTCTTTCAACTTTATAAACAAGTTGATAAATATATTATTATTATTATTGTTGTAAATAAGACTTTTAGTAAAGTTATAGTATCTATACACATCTTAGAATGCATATTCAAAAATATTCAGGCTTGATGGCTGAAAGATCAGGTCAGAAAATGTGACACCCATGGTGTTATTACAACAGGCTGACAGCAGTACAGCAGGTAGGAAAAATACGCTCTTTTTACTTTAATGGGAAATCCTTGCATTGCAGATAAACATTTTGTTAAAATTAGACTCCTGATTATATTAAATCAGGGTTTTGATTTAGATAACCTGTTATATTATTTGGCTTTTCCAGATAAATAAATTAATGTAAAAGTTCAGTGACTTGCCAATACATAAGTTACATTATTCCATAACAAAGATGACCAAATTCACTCCTGGTTTCTAAATCAGCAGAAATTAGGGTATGAGGGAGCACCATTTTCACAACAGAAAAAAGAGATTTTCCCATTTCTGTTCTCTGACGTGGCAGGGACCTGTCCTTCTTTCTCCTACTGGTTAGGGAAAAATATACTGTGGGAGTTTCTGGACCACTTAGATTTTAGTTAATAAGTAAGAGGGTAAGAAGCAGCAGTAGCTGGCTAAGAAATGCTACCTAAGACTCCTTTCCCCTCAACTTTATTTCCAAAGGAAAAGATAAAAGAAAAAATCAGCCTGTCTCCCTGCTGGTAACTCTTTCTCCCCCACTCAAAGATAAAAAGACAGCAACTGTGTTTGATCTTTATGGGCATTCTAAAATCCCTGTGTAAATGGGGAATGAATCCCAGAGAAATGTTGGGAGCGGGGAGGAGGAGGGAGGAATAACTTTGGGGAAAATGGATGGAAAGAGAAAAGAAGAATGGGAAAGCAATAAGAATGTAGGGGTGGAATGGAAAGGAAGTCATTGAGGGTGCAGACAGAAGTGCAGCACCCCCAGCAGTGGTCCCTGCTAGGCTGGAATGGGAGGGGAGAAACGGAGCAGAGGGAGTTCATTCTAGGGGTTCCCTAATCAGTGCTAGAGGATGAGGTAGGTGAATTGGAGCCCCCATCTGGGGGAAGGCTCCAATATGCCCAGCAGGGGAAACCAAACTCTGCTCCCTTTTGCCCCTCCAATTCTGAAAACAGCTTGAGGCTGATGAGAGAGCCATCAAGATCTATTTATAAGTGGACCGATACTATTTTTGTTACTGGATACTGTGTAACTGACAGGGAGAATGAATTGGGAGAAAGAAAAAGAAGTGAAGGAAGGTGGCATAATGGGAAAATGGAAGAAAAAAGAAAGAAAACTTAATCACAGTAACAAGTTAAAAATGAGAGAATGACATAGGCAGATAGAAGAAAATGAAAAGAGGTCAATTCAATTAAGAAAATGTAACATAAAACAATTGTGAAAAAATTTGGGAACCAAAACATTCTAGTGAAATGGACACCAGCATTTTATCTAATGGCCAATGGACATTATTATACAGGAGGAAACTTAGTTGTGAATGGAATATAAATGGACAGCCTTATGTATGGAGAATGAGATTAGAGTTGCTTTTATGTAGTTTTTGCTTCATATGATATCATCAATGGTGGCACACGTTACTGTGCATATTGGATGGCAGAACATGACTGAGGGTTGGATGCAATTTTTTTTCTTAATAAATAGAACATAATTCGCCATTGACAATTTAAACACCTGGTGAAGTTCCTTTCCAGAGGGAGAACATTTGCTTTTTTGCTGTATTTTCTACCTGTCCTTAAATATCTTGAATTCTTCTGAAATGCAGAGAACATTTAAGACATTTCTGAAGTCTACCAGTTTATTCTTTTGTAATTTATCTTCTGTTACTTGCTATCTATATAACAGTACTGTAATACCATATTACAGAAAGCAGTCATATAATGCTGTATAACACTGTAGTGAAAACATTACTGTAATGTAATGCCTTGAGGACCTAAACAAGATTAGGGCTCCACTGTGATAGGCATTGTACATATAAATAGGACAAAGCATTCCTTAACTTGATGATCCAGTGATTGCATTATTTTGGGTGAGAGGAAGAACATATTATTATCTCTGCTTTACATTTAAAGAATCAAGAACACAAACAATTTAGAGTATATCTTTACTACACCCTCAGCATGTCCTGGGGGGGACACACATAGGTTTGCCCTGGTCACCTATTCCTGCTTGCATTTTCCAAAATGGGACATTAGGCAGTGAAGAGGCTCCCAAGGCATCTCCAGTAGACATTCTAAAACCTGGAGGCTGAGGTCTCAAGACAAGATATCTGGTGACTTGCCCAGATAAGCTTTATCACCACGTTTGTGTTTATCATTTGCAAAAAAAGAGCATATTGGCAGAGTGGGCTTAGAGCATCCAATCCTGACAGTGCCAAGTATATACTATAGGCCTAGTTTTGTGACTGGAAAAGCAGGGCAACTGTCCGGGCCACATGGGTAGCCCTGCCCCTTGACAGTTGCCCTGCTCCCGGTCACCATATTGGGACTGGGCATCCTGTCCCCACCAACCCTTGACCTGTGCCACCAGAAGTCCCTTGCCCTGAAGCACTCCTTTTGAGAAGGAGGGTGCTGCAATTGTCAAAGCAGAACCCCCCCATCAAAAACAACAACAGAAAATCTACTATAACTTTTATTTCAATTTTATTTAAAAATATTTTTGTATTGATTTATGTGTTTGTGAAGTGTATCTAGAGGTGATTGCATAATAGCTCCAAATACAGTCCTCCTGTATATTGTGTGTGGCTGGTAAGGGGGTATATGTGGAGGAATGTGGTTGGGGAGTGTGTGTGTGTGTGTGTGTGTGTGTGTGTGTGTATAGTGGGGTTTGGGTATCATGGGTGGGTTTGGAGGGTTGTGGGGCATGTGATCGGGGTGGGGGCTGTGGTAGGTGGTATGGGGAAGAGAGGCAGGGCCAGGCCACTGGTTCCATTGCATACAGCTCTCACGGACTGCATATGAGTCTCACATGATGCAGACCCTGCTCCCAGGCTTCAGGCTCCTGCCGCCCCACCCTGGATCCCCACCTGCCCCACGGTACCAGGATGGCTCTGTGCTCCTACCTGCCACCACCACTCCCCCCACCATTTTCATACTTTCTCTCCCACACACCTACTCACCACTTTTGCCATTGCTTCCCAGCCACCACCACCCCGCCTGCTGTCACCACTTCCCACAGCTCCCCCCTCCCAGCACCACTGACACTTTCTGCAGCCCCCACCACTCCCCACACTGCTGTTGCTTCCCACTTCTCGCTGGCTGCTCCCCTTACTTCTCTCTACGTCACCACCACTTCCCACGGCCCCACTGCTATTCTGCCCATTGTGCCCCATACTCCTGCCACTTCTTACAGTTCCCCTGCCACCTCTGCTTTCTTCTGCCTGCCACTTCCTGCTCTGGGTCCAGCCCAGACCAGCCAACATCACACAGCTCCCAGCTGCTGGGCTGATCACAGTGGTTTCCCCCCACTCCTTCTGATCTTATCTTACTTCCCACATGGAGGCAGGGAATAGCCCCAAGGTCACAAGGTCAGAAGCTGCAAAGGCTTCTGATTGGGGACTGGGGGGTGGGGAGGTAGAGGCCTGGGGGCAGAGTGGAGCTGGGGCAGCCTTGCTGCTCAGCTGCTGTGTTCTGCCACTGGCTCCTCCTGGGTCCTGCTGCTGCCGTCTGCCTGTCATCTTTGACAGGCAGCCAGGGGCAGATAAAAAATAATTTTCTAAAACTTTTAGGGGTCCTGCAGGTTGGATTGAATGGCCTGACAGGTCACATTTGACTCGCGGGCTGTATTTTGCCCACCTCTGCTCTAAACAATCTTTGTTCAAATGTGCATGCATGTGCGTGCACACACATGCACACACACTCACCAACTTATGACAGCTTAGAATTTGGTCCAAAGTCTTCATCCAGAAAAATCAAAATGAAGGCATTTATAGGAAAGGGCAGTGGCACTCTACCTTAGATGCTGCCAGACACAAGCCACTTTGATAACTACACTATTTGACATAAATGTACATTATTGCTGTGCTAATCACTGGCCTAAATTCCTTTCAGATATGTTTCTTCTCTGATCCCCATTCTCTTCCTCTTTCTCTGTCTCATTACCACAAGGTGATGCAACATTACATATCCAATTATCTTCAAGACCTGTGACAACATCTACAAGAACTAGAAAGCCTCCCCTTCTGTTTTCTTTTTATGTTAACCACCATAAGTCACCTGGCATACTGTGAGATGATTCAAAGGCTCCAGGGAGTAGGAGTTGTAGTACCACTAGTAATATAGATGAGATCCTGTATATACATAGTGGCTTGTAATATAAATAAAAATAAAACATTTAATTTAATTTTGGTTTTTGCTTCATTAATTGCTCTATTTTTAACAAAATACAATTAAGTATATATTAGGCAAAGAAGGGCAGTAACTCATCTACTTAGCCTCATAACTTTCAAAGTCTCAAGGAGGACTTGCAAATTCTTCTGACATATAGATGTGTTTGTTCTGGCTCTTTGGAAAACTTATTTGCTTTTTTGCACAGACCATCTCAGCGTTTTAAACACTGGTAACATTGCTCACTTGTTACTTCTGACTCAGGTACCTTTTCAGAACTGTTAACATGTTGTTTCAAGTGAAAAAACAGCTTTCTTTGGCAGGTCCTTTTAGTATCTTGTTTGTTGAGTTATGAATAACACTTTGTTTCACATTTTAGACCGGTATGTTTTCTGGATGGTTGTCATGCACAGACATACATGTTTGTGATAGCAGTCCTGTGACCAGTTCCTTGGTTTACAAATTCCCTGCTGAGTGTCATTCTCTATGGTTTTGGGATAGGGGTGGGGGAGAAGTGAGGGGGGAGTAATTTTAAATAAAATGTTTTTTTCCCTAGAGAAACAAAATAAAGCTACATAAAGCCATACGCTCCCATGTAGAATATAGCCCTGAGAGAAGTAGAACAATTCCACATAAAGTGATGTCTTGGTAGCAATTATAGTGCCTGTTTGAAAATAAATATATAACCTTGGGTTAGACTATAAACATGACTTGCCCAAAAAAGAAGGATAGAAAATTTATTGCTCAAGGATCCTGAAAAGCAGTCAATTTCATAGCTTCCTACTTTGCTTCTTTTTATGATTTAGAATCTATTTATTTAAGATTTTGAAAAATAAAAACTTTGTAAATCCAGTGGGAGCCCAAAATGAATTGTTTATGAAGACATAGATTTTTTACATAGCTCTAAGGCCTTAGACTTGTTTTGTTTTGTCTCAACAACTATTTTTGACATTTGTCTTCAGTTACCTAGTGTGCTTTCAAAACTTTATAGGATCACAAAAATACACAGTCATTCTCTTTTCATGAGAAATGCTGACCTTCCAACGTACTGACAACAGACATTCTTAAATACAACATCTGTCAGACAACCAAGGTTTCCTGCTTGATTTACCGTTTAATCTAATGAGTTGAATATTTTTAGAATGAATATTGTTAAAAATACCATTCTGCATATATAGATATTTTTCTTTCAAATGGTAGAGCATACACAGGTACATCTTTTCTTATGCTTTTTCTTAATCAAAAAAGAAATTGTGCTGCATCTCAAGGTGATGTGTGTGCTTCTTAGTCATCAGACTGGCAGAAGGTCCACACAGTACAAAAGAGAGGACAGCTATTCCCTTCAGAAACAAAAAGTACGGGGCTGAAGCTAGATGTAAAATATTTTAAATCTTGTGAGCTATGGTTATAATTAAAGCTTAAACAAGTTATGTTACTACTAGACTTTTTGCTTTCTGTACACTATGCTAACATCTATACATTTTAGTATTTTGGTCATTTTTGTCTACAGTACTAAGGATCAAGAGCGTTTCTCCTGTAGAAAGGGATTGAGCACCTGAAAATAAGAGTGATTTTCTGACATTATCCATCAAGATGGAACTACGCTGATTTATACAAGTGGAGGTTCTGAATCATAGCATGTAAACTATGTTCAGACAATTCTGAAAAGATTTCCACATGGTGATTAGTACCACAACTGAGTTCACAAGATTATATTCCATTTGACACATACATATGCTTAAGATTGAATATATTCCTATCTACTTTTAAGAGAAAGTGGCTGCATCTACACAAGACACGAACTATGCAGTAGCCCATGACTACTGGACAGTAGCGCCACATGGCATAAAGTATGACGCGATTCTACTGCATAGTAGTCCTGGGCTATTGTGCAGTCAGCATCATGAAAAAGCAATTCTGCAGTGCTACTGCGCAGTAACTTGTTTATACAAGTACTAAATGACTGCACAGTAACGACTGTGTAGTCTATGTCTTATGTAGACAAGGCCAGTGAAGAGTCTAATACTCCCACTGCCCATCTCCCCCACTTAGCTTTGCAGAGGGTGAGCCCAGGAGAGAACAGGGTTACCTCGTGGGCCCAGGAGAGTACAGAGTTAGTAGGGAGAAATGTGTGTTACCCTACTGCAAAGTTAGTCCTGAAGTGATATTAACTTTTGCATAACCCCATCCCCACAGTACTTTCCAAAGGATGCCAGAAACAGCAGTAGGGTTGTCTCTGATACTGCTAATTGAGAGCTAGTGGGAACCAGGGGACCGAAGAGCTGATAAAAAAGAACACGATATGCAGCTAGATAGTCCTGGGCTTACATGCTCCCCTCAGGTTTTGGTCGTTGATCTTTCTCAGGAAAACTCCAGTTTCCTATATATTCAAACCAGGAGTTTCCCATATATTCAAACCAGAAATATAAATATAAATGAAGGTCTGGGGTTACCTCCAGTGAGCATCAAATATGTCTGACTGTTTTGGTATATGTACCTTGGACTGTTTGAAAATTGAAAAGATGTGACGGATTGTCTTGGGTGCCCCAAAGTCTGCCTCATGGCACATATGCATAATAACCTGAGAAGAGATGTTAGAGTCACTCTCTCTCATGGTCAGGCCACAGAGAAAGTTAAAATCTCTATACCTAGTGATCCAGAAAGGACTCTGGAGCAAGACTGGCTTCTGAATAGCCCAGCCCACTTCAAAAAAGTATGCACTTGGCCAGACCTCTAAGCTATCAAATTTGATTGTAAAGGAACATCAATGTACACCTGGAAATACATTTCTCCTGGCCTACCTTGAGTCACCTTGAACTGTTCCAGCAAGACAAAGTGAGTGCTAAAGTCATGGCTTGCACTAGTCTACTCTCTCCCCTTCAGGACAACATTTATTAAACATGAGACTTGCTCTTAGAATGATCTGTTATTCTTTATGTCACAAATCCTGCCTTTCTTCAGCAATATGAAACAATTGTCTGCCAGTATTACTGGTGTATTTCAGCTGCATTAGTTTCCTAAGCAGATGCTTACAATCCTCACATGTCATAGAGGTCTTTTCCCCCATAGTAAGGAACGTTTTGGTGTCTGTTCTCAATCTCTTCTTGCCCCTATATGGAACAGAAGGTGCTTAAGATACCTAAAGTTTGACAAGAAAGGTCTGCCTGAGAACTTTAGAGACCTCTCCTGCCCAGGTTGTGTATTTATCTGTTGATCTCAGTAATACATTCACACGAACATAATGGTGTCCTTCTTGCTGTGCATGAAATCTTTGCTATTATTTGAATTCCATGGAACATTGTTATAAAAGAATGACCTTACTTCTTAAAATGCATAATAATCAGTGGAATGATAACCTGTCAAAGATGTGTCACTCTTTTTCTAAGTATCTCACTCATTAACCTCAGTTAAACACCAGTCATTAGGTAAGAATGACTAATTGGACATTTTAATTAATTAATGGGGAAAAAATAAAAAAGTTCACTTTAACTACAAATCCAAAACATTAGGGACTAATTTGACTGCATCTGAATTGCATTAACTTTTTCATTCCCCAATACTCTGTGTTGAAACTTGCAGTAACAAACTATCTAGCAAGAGTTCAAAACTTCCTGCTTGTGCAGTCAGAAAGATCATGTGAAAAGACTTTTTGCTTGTGATAGTGGCCAGAATCAGGAAGTACAGATGCAAAAATATAAAAAAAAAGTTAACTATGCCTTTCAAACCTCAACAACAGTTTATGAGAGTTTGGTCAGAGTTTGGCTTGTATTTCATAGCAACAGATTCACCCTACCCTAATTTTAATTTGATTTTCTAACGCATATAAAAAGAAAATTATATTTTGGCTGAATTCTGGGTAAAATATGATTCCATATTAAGGAGAATGCTATTATTTCTCTTTGTTCGTATTTGGCTTGTCTGACTCAGCACATTTTCTTTCTTAATTTTCTTATCACAATACAAAATATTTCTGCAACCTTTTTGGGTTTGAAAACACGTACTTTGTGATCTTTAAGAGCTGTTATGTTTCAGGAGTATAATTCAGAACACCATTGTGTTATTTTGTTATAAGAGGACAATTTTTCTTCATATTTACAAAAATATTGTAGAAGATACTAACTTTTTTTTCTCCAAAAAAGGCAATTATTGACCATGATAGAGTCTGGTTGGTTGTAAAATGTTAACCCCTCTTTAGTATGTGCGATCTAGCTTTCGCTTTCTTTTTCTCACTTCGCATGTTCAAGGTCCTTCCTTCTCACTGGTTACTAGGTGACAGAATAATATGCTGCAGGTGTAATTCAAGCCATAATGGACATTACATTTTAACTGTTGCACAATTCTTCAAAGAAAAAAGAACATACCATGGAATATTGCCCTGTCTGACAAGCAACTAATACCCAGAGAAGTTTTCAGGGTTTTACAGCATTGATGTTTTCTTTTTTCACATATACACAAATTGAAAAAACATTCACAGAAAAATTCCAACCAAAAATGTGAACAGTAAAGCAGTAACATAACTACACTATTACGCAGCATGGAAAATCTATATGCTAGTTGTTACTTCACTTAACAATTATTGATCAAATACAAGCTTGCAAGGTCTGTACACTTATGCAAAACTACATGATAGGAGCAAAGCAGAATTACAGTATCAAGGAACTAGCTGGATCACCTACTTTTAAGTGGACTTCTCAGTATTTTCTAGATAAAAATTAAATAAATGCCATGTGGTAATGTTGGGACTTTTTCTGTTTTGTTTTAAAGTTTGGTGTAAAGGAAACAATTAAGAAAGATTAATATTTACTTGCTTGAGAATGTGTGTATTAGATAATAAGTATTAAAGACAGGCCCAAACACAAACCAACACTTTATTTTATCCTACATCATAGCATGATGTGAGGGGGTGGCCTGAGATACTACATCTGGTATTTGGGTCTAGATTCAGGTTTTATCTGAGAAGACTAGAAATCCAGATTATGATGAGACCTCCTTGATCTTTTGGTCAGTGACTCTAGACTCATATCGCACATTATAAATCAAACACAGCCTTTTATCCATATTACATTTCCTATGGTTTATAGTAGCTTTAAAACTTCACTTTGAACAACTGAATAACAGTTTTCTAGCCACAAACTTGGATATTTTTGGCTTCCCTGCCCCGTGTGTACAGACTAGGTATGATCAGCTGGCTATGCTCTGGCTGAGCATGTATACAGCTACATATACATGTATCAGTGTGTAAGCCTGGGGAAAAAAACAGGGTGTGTGACAGGCAATCATCTGAGCTATTCTGAGTATGGTGGGATATAAATCTAAATAAAAAAAATGTTTTAGCACCATAACTGAGTGGGTCAACTATTTACCCAGGTAATGGGAGACCTGGGGTTTGTGCTCCTCTGACCTTGAAGGGAGCTTGAACCTGCATCTCTCTCATTTCCTAGCACAGGACACGAGCCACAACATCACAGATTGTTCATGCTCTAGGACTCCTTTAGAAGCTTAGCCACTGTCTACATTTATCAGTCATAGGATAAAATGGACAAAGCAGTGCATGCTTGAAGCAAGAATCAAAGCTGGAATTCAGGGCTCCCATCCAATACATGGTAACAGCCATCTCACTGAAACACACAGCCTCCTGTTTGTTTTCTTCCTACTTTTATCAAGTATCTCCCTAGCTTGGCTGCCTAGGGAGCCACCTTCAGCAGGAGTGTTGGAGAAGGGTCTGGATAATGCTTAGCCTGTGTCAGAATAGATAAAACACTGTACAAGAGAGTCAGAAAGCTAGCATGTTCAAAACCTCTCTGTGTGAAGGGGTACCCTTGAACCTGGGTCTTGAGCTTCCTGTGCAAGTGTCCTAATCATTCAGGCCAGGTACAGAAGTTACACTTACTGTGCAGAAAGCACTCTATAGCCATAACTGAACAGAGGATCAGGGCACATAGAGTGCTTTACAAATGGCAGATCCTGTGGCTAGATAAACCAGATGGTAGTCCCATGAGGCTTTGCAGCATCCTGTTTATCTCCCTACCGAGGGCAGTGGCCTAGCTTTGGCCAGAGCTTGAGTCCTCTGCCTGAGCGATGGGCCCCCCTGTTTGTGGGCTGTCACTGACAAGAGTCAGCAAAGCCTCTATATCCCTAGGCCTCCCTGCATCCTCTTTCTGGGTACCATAGACCCATCCACATAAAGACAACTGCTTATTCCTGAATTTCTCTTATTGCATGTGGTCATGGGTGTAGGTGAATCAGTGGGTCTGCTGCTACTTTGCCTCAGCTCACAGTTAACCTGTTTTAAGAAGTGATTAATTTGCACTGGTTCCTGACAGTGGAAAAGTTCCTTAATGGAAGTCAAAAATATACTAGAACATGCCCAAAATGTATATCAGCACACCTATGCATACTAATATGTAGCATCACTACTTTTTGACTTGTCTGGGAAAACTGAATACTTGTATAAAATGTAGATTGTTAGAAGCACTTACACTGCCTGTGCTCAATACGGGATGCAGGACCAGAAACCTATAAGTCCAGCTCAGAGAGACAAAGTCGCAGAAATCTTGGATGCTTCAATGCCCCATGAAAAAGCAGAGAGTGTTTCTCTGTTCTTAGGTCTTAACACCAATTTCTAATAATTCTGGTCACCATGAAAAAGCAGAGAGTGTTTCTCTGTTCTTATGTCTTAACACCAATTTCTAATAATTCTGGTCACCATGAAAAAGCAGAGAGTGTTTCTCTGTTCTTATGTCTTAACACCAATTTATAATAATTCTGGTCACTTGAGTAATGGTTTGGAACCATGTGCCCATGATAGAAAGCTGGTTCAGGCACCAGCTGCTACAGAGTTTGCAGTATGCTGCTGGGAGTCCCACAGATACATATGTAGGGCAGCTAGCTCTGGGAACCCATTTTTTGTCAAGCTCCCATACTTTGTTTGTCTGTTTTATTAGTTACCCTTTTACAGTTTTCACTTTTCCTGTCTATATGAATAGTAATATCCACTGCTCTTGCTAGCTTTAATGCAGTGTTCTCTTCTTAAAGGAACTGCCATTAACTCCCCTTCCCACTCCCCAAAAAAACCCTCTTGGATACAGCATCTATTATGTTCCCTGTAGGAAAAACCTCATTCTTCAGTAAGAGGATAAGAAACACTTTTCCCACCTTCTCAATCTACTGCCTGCAAAAGAAGCAGTGATTTGATTTCCCCTTGTGAATCCAGTTGATTCCCTAAAATCTGTACAGAATTTTGGAAGCCACCAGGTAAACAAGGTCAATCTCCTGAAGCCCTAGTGGGTGGAGGCACTCATATTGTTTCATTTGCTAGCTCATGCCCTAGAAGAGATGATTTAGGATCACCAAGTATTTCGTACTGTGTCAATCTCTAGCCTGTCCTTGTTTTGTCTCCTTGTAATGAATTAGAGAAATGACCTGAGCTGAGGAAAATCACTGCCCCAGCTGGGTAATCATAAAGCAGTTACAAGTATGCAACTATTCTACAGGTCTGGGAAAGGGGAGGGAAGATAGCACCTTCAGGGGTGAATGAAACCAATTAAGGTTTATCAGATTAAGCTGCTGAGCTCTATACACCTGTAAAGAAAATAAGAATAAGAGCCAGTTTTGTTCAGGGGTATAAATTAGGAAGCAAATCTTGCCTGAAATATTTTAATAGCTCCATTTCCTTGAAGGCTTTTGTAGGGAAAAAAAATAAAAAAGTAAACTATGTTTCTTGTTTTTTGGTGTTTACAATCCCATAAAATCTATTCTCTCCATTTTACATTCTCCAAAGTGATTTCAGATGCATCTGATGCAGTAAGCAGCTGCTTATGCTTGGAGGTATGTAATGTCCTGATACAAACAGTGTGTTGTTCAAACTAAGTTTGTGTTTGCCTGAGATTTAGGTTAGTTCTCAACTCTGAACCAAAAACTCTCTGGACTTGGTTAGTTCATTCAAAAATCACTTTCATGCACAGACGGGATAAAGCCTTAAATATGAAATTTAAATTTAGGTGCGTGGGGGAGTGTTTGCATTGAAGTCTTGGATCTGAACTTGACATATGGTTTTGGTTCCAACACTAGAATAGTTCTGCTTATGCCTCTTCTTAAAGGGTTAGAGCTCCCAATGTTGGAAAGTAATGAGAGCTGATTTCTCCTCAACTCTGCCTCAGATCTCCTCCATAATTTTCTTTCTTTTAAAATCTCAAGCCTCTCCATATGCCATCTGCCACCATGAGTCATTCCAACTTCCTACCTTGCTCAGGTTTATAAACTACATATCTAGATGTATTTATGACGTCTTTCTTTCTTTTTTTAAATATTGAAATAAAATCCATAATAGCACAAAACAACCACTTAACAGTGTGGTGCCTTGTGCCTTCTCACTTGTGATATCTATATTTACACTGAAATCTCCTCAAAACAGGGACTTTATCCAGTGCCAGTTAAGGGCTGGGGAAAGGAAAAGTAAAGACATGAAATCTAATAATATTTGTCAAATTTTGGGGTTGAAATTCATAACATCCCACCAATAGAATCCATTTTAGTAAAGTCCTCCATGTTATAAGAGTGTAAATTAAAAGTGGCTGAGTTATGCCCTAAATATTTCCCATCCCTTTTTTAACATGTTTTTGATTTTGAAGGGAAGGCTCCTGTTATGTCCTTCATTCTCATTCAATGCAGACTGACTCCCTGTTTTCTTCCTCACTGATCAGAGCTAGTAGATGATCAACTAGCTAGTTCTGTGAGTGGGAGGAGGGATATGCATTGAACCCCTAAGCTGGGTCAAGCTGAGAGACACCTCATTATCCTAAGGCACCATGTGAGCCACAGACCCTTTTATGGTGCAGGCGGGGTGTGTGGCATTGCCAGAAACATGAGGCATCAGCTGAAAGGCTCTGTATGATTAAAGATTCTGGAGGTGACCTGAGCAGCTGAGCCCAGGTGAAGTGGGAGCAGGGGCCCCAAGTCTCTAAAGTGAGAGTGAGAACTATGTGTCAGGAACTACCCTCATATGTCCACTGCTGCTTCCATCTATCCATCCATCCATTCATCCACCCACCCTTCCAGCGCCAGCTGTAGATAGGGCATATAATCAGAGATGTTTTTAGGTGCATTGCCCAGAAGATGCAGGTGAGGGGTCACAACAGAGACTGAGAGCAATGTCTTGCCAAGACCATGTTGATGAGGAGGCAATATTACCTTATGTTTGATACTAGAAAGTGACCTGTGGGTTGGGAGCAGAGTATGCCATTCTACAAGGACCTCTTCCATATCCTCACCAAGAACAGGGCTGACGACCTCCCCCACTCCTATGGGGCCAGGGGTGTTCCAGAGGAATCATCCACAGGGACCCCACTGGTGGAGGTGAAAGGAAGCCCCGTGACACTTTTGCTAATGCAGGAGCTGTGTCTCTTCCAGACCAAGTTCTATCATATATCCCCCCTCCCACCCACTCCCAGAGGCATGAAGCATGTACCACCCCCACCCCCCCAAGCTAGTACTGCAGCCCCCCACATTGCTCCCCTGTACTAGCTGCTGTGCTGACATGACCTGCTGGACCCACAGACAGTTCTTGCAACACTTCTGCTGGTGAATCGGGCACAGTGCAACCCACGATGGTAATGTTCACCCCAATTCCATATAACTGTGATGAGGACTCAGTTCCTGGAGAATACAGGGCCCCTGGGGAGGGAAGAGGAGGGGAGGGGAGGGAAGGAAGGAGCAGTGAGGGGAGCCAAGGCCCACAGGTCAGCACCTGTGTTCATAGCCCTTAGGCCATTTTTGCTGAGAAGTCCACAAAGGGGTTGAGCTAGAAAGGGACAGGACTGGTAATGCTGAGGCACAGGGGTAGGGTGAATCACTCACTTTCCTCTACCCCAGCCCTCCCCAGCTGAAGGCTGGTGCCCATGCAAGGCACCAATTCCCTCCCAGCCTGCCTTGGGTGCTTAAGAGAGCATGTTCCATTCAATGGAATCATAAACCTGCATAACTAACATGTCCTTGCCATTTTTGTCAGGGCCATGCTGTGCTCCATGGGAGATTCAAGCCTAAGCGCAGATAACTCAAGCACTTGAGCATAAATAGTTCCCCCTCCCCCAGAGCACTCACAGAAAGGCACAGATACCATTTACTGAACTCAGCAGGCAAAAGGGTAAACAGCAGTTTTTGCAGAGGGCACTCAGGTCAGGGATAGGAGATTGTGGTGCAGCAGAAACAAGACAAAAAAATCCCCTTTCCGAGAAACCCCAGGACCTCTCTCCCTCCCTCCGAGTCCTGCAAAGGGACATATGTAATGGAAGGATTCCCATGTGAAAATGGTTATCTCAGCTGCTCAGCTCTTGCTGTCAGGTTGACTCCTGGGTTCTGCACTTGGACAGGCTACCAAGTGACCCAACGGTACTTTTCCCGCTTCCTTCTGATCCAGTTTGTGGGCGAATTCCAGTGGGCACTGGCTGATTCCAATTCTCACAGTGTAGGCACTCACTGTATTGACCACTCAGGGCAATGCCCAATCCCCCTCCTGTGATCGCAGGCCCATCCCAGCCCCAGACCTGCCCCCTTTCCAAGCCCCCTCCCCACTCCTGCAAGCTAAGCAAGCTCTACCCTTCGTCTTCAGGCCCCACATCTGTGCGCATAAGGCCAGCTTTCAGTGGCCAGTGTGGTGAGTCCAGGACCAGCAGCCAAGCACCTGCTTAGTGAATGAAAGATGTGTGTCCAAGGTGCCAACAAAATGGAGACAAGACATTACAAGCTCTGGTCATGGCCTCTAAGCTCAGCTCTTGCACCATGGAGTCCTGTAGCTAGGAGCTGTGGGACTTGCAGAGGGAACAACTCGGGCTGTGTACGGGGGAAATGGACAGCCCTGGGGGTGCTTACCTCTGGGCTGCTTAGTCACATGGGGGCTCCAGATGGCCAGCTGTTGTTTGGAGAAGATACCTTGTGGTGCAGCAGAGCTGAGAGAATCTCACCATCAGGATAGGGATCCGGACAGCCTGCCACGGTGTGGGGCTATGGCCACACACATTGGTGGGATGCTTGTCCTCTTCCCCATCCCTGCAACCTGGTCTGTAGTTGAAATGCTCCTTCTGGTGGTTCATTTGCCCCCCCATAGAGCCCCATGGACCAGGACAGGAGGGGGCAGACCAGGGTGGGGGTGACATCACCAATGACAAAATTGGGGACCCTGGGAGCGTAGCGCCCACTCTTCACCACCCTGAGGAATGGGGAGTTGTCCAAGAGGCGGGCATCGTCCTTGTCAGTTGCATGAAAGTTGGTGGCTCAGGAATGCCCCAGATGCCTGGGTTGTGTGTGTGTCCTGGATGCCTGGGTTCTGTGTATGTGTGGAGGGGTATGCGTGCACGTGCATGCACACACACACACACACACACACACTTGATGGGGGTGGGATGCACTGGGTGGGCCATGTGCAGGATGGCTGGCTAATGGCTTGTGGCCATGATGAGCTGCTGCCGCATCAGTTCCAGGTGGGTGTCTATGATGTCCCTGTCAGCCAATCAGGGCTGGCTCAACCATTTGCCACTGCTTGGGAGTCTTCCACAGCTGGGGGAGTCCATGGGGCATGCTGGGAGACATGGGAGAGTCTCTATGCAAAAGTTAGAGTTCTTCCTCTGCAGGCTTCTTGTACACTTGTACTTGGCCTCTGTTATAAGGGCCAAAACATAGGAAGATCCTTTCCTCCAACTATGCTGGACTTATGATCTGCTACATATGTATGTTCCTCAGGCACTGGTATGTAGCCTTCTGTGCATGCTCAGACTATGCGCACACACTTCAGGGAAGGGGCAAAAACAGATTCAGGGGATGTAGTTGCATGCCTACTTCAGATCAGACTATGGGAGCAGCAGCTGGGGACTTTTAAGTCCCTGAATCAAGTAAGAATCCTCCCCTTACTCTCCTTCTATTCAGCTATAGATCCTCTTGATCTCTCATTCATCCCCTCCCTCGTTTGCTGCAGAAACTGGAAATGAGAGAGTGTGCTGCAGCATGAGCATGCTGCATGAGCATGCATGAGCATGGAGGGAACAGGAGGGAGAGATTCGTATCCGCTTTTGGCACTAAAAAAGTGTCTCTGGCTGCTGCATCTATGGTATAGTCTGCCCTCCCTAGTGGTGGTGAGGGACAAGAACAGCAATCATCCCTGACAGGAGGGACAGCAGTTATCCCTGAAATACTAGTTGATGCTCCCATAACCTCTCTTTAATATCCTGGATCCATCTATAGGCTGAGGTAATAGAATCACTGCCTTCCTGGAAGTGCCAAAAATACCACTTATACAACCATAACGCTGTTATTTGTATGCACCAAAGGAAATCAAACTCTGTCTTAAATGATTATAGTTTACAATGTGGAAACACATCTTTGCCAGCAGAGTTTGAATCCTGTGTCTTCAGATTACCAGAATACAGATCTATCACTTGAATTCAAGAGGCAGAGGTACTGCATTTTGCCAGTATGCTTATGCAACTATTTTCCAGGCAACAGGAAGTTGAGAAGCAAGATTTCTGTTTCTCTACCCAACTGGAACGGAAGTAGGGGACAATGTGTGATCTAATGGTTACAAACGTCTAGCCAGGTACATAGATTTGACATAGAATTTATTCCCCAAATCAGTATAGATGATGCTTAAGTCCACTGTATCAGATATCTGGGATGTCTCCAGCTCTGACAGGAGTGACTGGACACTACAATCTGAGTTACCTTATAAAATGGACAGATAACTGCCTTCTAGGGTAGAGTTATGAGTCCATACTCATAAACAAAGTATATTTCAATATAAGCAGGAGTCACAAGAACTGAAATTTAAATGCCTAGCCACATGGCATATAGCTCAGTCCCCTGTCTCCTATACTAAATGTCCCTTCAGCAACTCTCCTGTCCTGAACAATATATAAAAATCCCAAACAGTGAACCATGAACCACATGTTTCTCCTAAAGAATTCAACAAGGGATTAAGCCCACCAGAAAGACAGAAAGTGTCAGAAAGTGAGGATAGCTGGATCCTATCACTTCATTTACAGTCATGATAGCATGACTTTTTCGTAACTATAGAAGCTATGGGGAAAAAACATAATATTAGGGGGTGACAGTCAGACACCACTGAGATTTTTAAACAAAATCTTTTGTCTTCAAGTTGGATACAGTATGCCAAGATATACAGATTGATGGGGTGGATTTGGTTAGAATGTGTAAACAGAGGCTGCAGGAAGCAAGGGGGAAAGGGCAGAAGTTGTGGGGACCCAGGGGTGGTGGGTGCTGGTGGCAGGGGTGTAAGAAGGCTGCAAAAGGAAGAAGTGGGGGCAGAGGGCAAAGGGGCCATCTGACCTCCCCAGCCACTATTTTCCCTGCTGTAACAGTGGGAGGGGGGCAAAATTAGTACAGCTTCCCTCTCCTTCCCCCCCCAGTAATTAGATTTTATACCTAGAAATTTATAATAAATCTACACATTTGTCATGTATAGAATCAAATTATTCAGGGGTTATCTTAAATTTAGGGTTGACTTAGATTTGAGTAAATATGGTTGATTGTGTAGTTGCCTAAAAACTAGTTAATAGTCGTGCCAGTGATCAATAGTCTGAAAAAGTATTGACTGGTAATGTCACAATCTGTATTTTCCATTCCATGGTAAATGCAACTGTAGATCAACATATGCCAGATGGCCACTCTGAAATAAAACATTCTTTTTATGGTTTCCTCTTAAAACCTTGCGCAAACTGATACCTCTTCTGCATTATACTTTCCATTTGGTTTCTGCTGTACTGCCAAAATGCTAGAGTTTCTACTGTACCTCCAGCATGCCATGACTACAATAGTCCATGATAAGATACCTGCCAATAATCTTTTTGGTGACAGTACTCAGGTGAGGTATTTTCTGTGCCCTTTCTTACCATAGACCCAATTGTAAGAACCAAACATGCTGCTTTGTCAAACAAAGGTGTGCTCAGTTGGGTAAATGGAGAGAGTAGTGCTGATCTTTCCCTATGGGTTGTTTGCATACCTTGTAACATGGATAGCTATCAAAACACAGCAGAGATAGAATACTAGTCACTTGTTTTCAGTATATTAAGTTATCAGAAAATAAATGGCAAAAGATCATTCTAATAAGCACCAGAACACATAATTTTAATGCTTTAAACCAGTAGTGCTCAACCTTGTTGCTCATCAGAACTTATGGGCAATGCCTAGTCTGTCTGCAGGCCAGATCTGGATGGTAGTGCTGATCTGACCCCTGGTGCATTCATGACAAGGCCTCACCCAGCCACACAGAGGGAGATGAGAGGCAGCTTGGCCCTGATCCAGCCACATGGGGGAAGAGGACTTGGCCTGGCCCCAGCCTGGCTCCATGGTTGGAGAGGGGGCATGGTACAACTTGCAGGAGGAAGGGGGCATGGCCTGGTCCCAGTGTGGCCATGTGTGGAAAGAGGGCATGGTTAAGCCCCAATTCAGCTGCAGAGGAGTAGGGGGCATGGCTTTGGCTCCGATTTGATAGGGGGGAGAGGAGGCAGGGGACATGGCCCAGCTCTGATCTGCCACTCAGGATTTAGGGATTTGGCAGCTAAGGAGGGTGGCATTATTAACTACCATTGCTACCCTACCACCAAATTTCCTGACCTGTGGGGAGCCGTGCAGGCCATATACCATGGCACTGTGGGTTACATTTGGTTTTCAGGCCAGAGACTGAGCACCCCTGCTTTAAACTCAACAGATTCAAAGTATAACTCCCCCACCCCCCAATCACAATATTTCAGTGTTTTCTTAAGGCGGAGGGGATTTAAAAAAGAAAAATAAAACATCCCAAGAGCCCCTCCCCAGTGCAAAATACTGCTACAGTACCAGAAGAGACATTCCTCTACTGTGTGATTGCCCAAGAAAAGATTTGAATGCCTGCTTTGTTCAGACTGGGGCACTCACATGAATCAGATGCATGGGGCACAGATGCTGGTAGGGTATAAGTTCACACACTTTGAGCTTTCCTTCAGGCTAAGCAATATTGGTTTGACCCAGCAGGGGAATTTGATTGACAACAATTCTTCTTGTGGCATTTTCTTCAGAGCTACAGTGATGATGAACTAGAACTTGAAAGCTGTCATAGTTCTAGTTCTCATTTTGAAAGATTGGATAGATTTTGTTCCAGAAAGGGCCAAAACAGGGGATTATCAGCAATGCCAAGGTGTCTTTAAAATCCCTGCAGCAAGTGTGGCATGATTAAAGCAGTACTATCCTTCAGTTGCCAAAACCTTTATTACAATGTGCTGCCCCAGAAAACAGATCCTTAATTCATCACTGATGCCAACACTTAAGATAGAGACAGTAACTGGGTCTAGAAGTGCTGTTTTCATCTCTGTGTCTGCCCTTCTGTCCCTCCCTTGCATTGGTGCGTGACACACAAGGCAGTAGAGCAGCTGATGGAGTCAGTTTTGACAAGGGGTAAAGGCATTCTTTATTTTAAACACTTCTACTTTGTATTTGAATTATATATTTTAAGAGTTAAACTATTTTCTCAAACCTACCAGGAAGATCATTAAATGGCATCTAAAGTGCCTTTTTTGATGCTAGTAGGATTCTGCACAGAATAGGTTCAAGGGACCTGCCATACAGATTGGGTTAGCTGTGCTATGAACATGCGGTTTTCTTCACATTCTACAAAGGCTTGATGGATACAATATTGGCTAAGTTCCTATTGTGGTTAAAAATGTAATTTCCAGAGAAAAAAGAATGTTCTGGCTTCCAAAGTGGGAAAACAAAGTCTACTAATTTTGTAAGGGGTCTTATCCTTTTCCCACTTACAGTGCTGAAAGTCAGGAGTAGCTGTGCTGAAGTCACTAGAGTTACATTGATGTAGATAAATGTCGGAATCATGATCCAATGATTTTTCATGATATCTGGGTAGTTTAAATGCACTGGCTTATAATTATAGAATCATAGAAAATTTGAGTGGGAAGGAACCTCATGATGTCATCTAGTCCAACCCCCTGCTCAAAGCAGGACCATCACCAACTAGACCAACACAGGCAAAACTTTGTCTAGCTGGGTCTTAAAAACCTGCAAGGATGAAGGTTCCACAACCTTTCTGGGTAACCTGTCCCAGTGTTTTACTGCCCTTTTACTGAGAAAATTCTTCCTAATATCTAACCTGAACTTCCCTCACCACAACTTGAGACCATTGCTCCTTGTTCTGTCATCTGCCACCACTAAGAACCCCATTTAAGGTAGTTGAAGGCTGCTATTAAATCTCCTCTTAGTTTCCTCTTCTCTGGACTAAATAAAACCAGTTTCTTCAGCCTCTCCTCAGAAGTCATGTGCTCCGGCCCCCTCACTATTTTTTTGCCCTCCACTAGACTCTCTCCAATTTGTCTACATCCTTTCTATAGTTGGGGCCCCAAAACTGAACATAGTACTCCAGATGTGGCCTCAGCATTGCTGAATAGAGGGGAATAATCACTTCCTTTGCCCTGCTGGCAACAATCCTACCAATGCAGGCCAGTATGCTGATAGACTTTTGGCAACAAGGGCACACTACTAAATCATATCTACCTTATTGTCCTCTGTAACTTCCAGGTCTTTTTCTGCAGAGCTGCTGCCCAGCCAGTCAGCCCTCAGCCTGTACTGGTACATGGGATTGTTCCATCCTAAGTGCAGGACTTTGCTCTTGTCCTTGTTGAACCTCAGGAGATTCCTTTTGGCCCAATCCTCCAATTTGTCTAGGTCACACTGAATTCTAGCCCTACACTCCAACATATCTACTACTTCCCCCCCGGCTTGGTGTCATCTGCAAATTTGCTGAAGGTGCACTCTACCATCTTCCAGGTTGTTGATAAAGATTTTGAACAAAACTATCCCCAGGACCAACCAATGGGGCACTTCACTTGATACCAGCTGGCAACTAGACATCGAGCCATTGATTTCTACCCTCTGAGTCCAATGCTCCCACTTGTTTTCTATGTACCTTACAGTCCATTCATCCAGCCCATACTTAGCTTGCCTGTGAGAATGTCGTAGGAGACCATATCAAAAGCTTTGCTAAAGTCAAGGTACACCCCATCCACTGGCCCCCCTGCATCCACAGAGCAAGTCATCTTATCAAAGAAGGCAATTAGGTTGGTCAGGCATGACTTGCCCCTAGTGAATCCATGCTGACTATTCCTAATCATCTTCTCCCAGTGCAAAGATCAAAATGTATGGTCTTCATTCTACTACATTTTACCAACTTCAGTGAAGTCATTTATGTACATATCTATAAGAGGACAGACTTTGGCCCAGTGATGCTTGGTCATATTACTATATCCACCATCATCTTGTAAAAAAAAGATAATGGATTATTTATAATTTCCATAAAATAATTAGTACTTGCATAAAGTTATGCCTAGTGTTACAAAGAATTCCAGTTTCTCCCCAAAACCCAGTTAATAAATTCAGTGCCCCACCAGTACCACGTCTTCTAATTGCACAATAAATACATTGTATGCATAGCGCCCCAATTAATTATACACCTCTCAGTTCCAAATCAATTAATTCTGTCTTTATCAGCCCCATATAAATAATTTTATGTCTTGCAACCCACAGTAACAACCTCTAATCCCAAACTCTAATCCCAAACCATTCAGTTCTCTGATCCTGCTAACCCCATGTACCTGTCCCTCCTCCATGTCAACTCCACCATCCAAATCCCACATCCTATTCCCAGCACATTTCTACTCTCCTTGCAGAAGTGAAAGTTTTCTACTCCTTTTCCAGGTCCAGTTAGTCAGCCCCACTAATTATTCACCACTAACCTAGTGCAGAGATTAGCAAGTATCATCTTGATTATAATGGTCAATAATGTCATTCTCTATGTTAAATCCCTGTACTTAGTGACCAATAGGGTAATACATTTCTGTCCCCATTTTGTTTTTCAAAGGCATTTGGTAGATTTCCTCTGAGCATGAAAAACATTATGCAATAATATCACTTCAGCACCACCAAAACATGATATTTTCAATTTGAAGGTCTATATTAACTGAAGTCTTAGTCTGTATAATTTAGCAGTAATAAAAAGTGAACAGTATTCTATCTGTAGGCATTTCAAAGTAGAAGAGGGGTAGTTAGCCATGCTAGTCTAAAGTCAGATAGAAGGCAGGGCAGGGTAGCATCTTCTGCTAGTGCTAGAGACTGACTGGGTTCAAAGAGGCATAAACTTTCATAGGCAACAGTCTACTTCATCAGGCTGTTGCCTACAAAGAACCAATAACGTTCTAAAGAAGAAGAGCAGATTTTCATTAACTACTTGTGAAAGTCAACCCAACGCCCAGAAAGCAGAAACAATACTTCTAACTAATTCTATACTTCTCTATCTATCTGTCAGTTTCCTTGCCTTCTTCTAAAGAAAAAAAAATTAGAGAACTACTAATAGCTGCTCCTATGAGCACTTTCATTTACTGTCTTCCCTTGGGCCCTGTACAAACTTTCCATGTAAAATGCAAGCTGAATTAAAGCCTCTAAAACATACATCAGCATTTTATTTCTTTCCCTTTGGAATATCTTCAGTTTATGGTTATACTTTTATAACTTGATTCTATACAGATTATCACACTCTGATAATCACTCTGAAGACTTTTCATATTAAACTAAGCAGAATGGTTTGCAGCCCATTGGCTTACAACTTTCTACCCCAGTCTAGATTCCACACTGACCCCCTGTTTCTGAGTCTGAGCACGAACTTTGAGGAGCAATGGTGTAAAATGCCACACAATTACTTTTTTTAAACGAACCCCTAGTGTGCCAATCGTGCATCTCCTTTCTTGATTAGGTCTGCTCAGCAAATTCAATGTAAATTAAAAAAATAGATAGATGGATAGATAGATAGATAGATAGATAGATAGAGTACTGCAAAGCACATGCCGGAATCCAGTTAAAACACATTGATTCTACTCAGTTGCTGGGCATTGCTCCTCAATGAATGCAAATTCTGCATTGCTCTCCTACAATTGCTGAAATGAGATCAGACCTTACCCAAAACTGTCTTCAAAAAGGATGGGGACATTGGGTAGCTACACATGTACACTGAAACTGCTCTGAAGGCACTGTAATTACAGCACGTCAGAGCAGAGTTGATTAATTGAGTCTGCTGGAGCATGGTAATTACCGTGCTCTAGCAGATTCCAGTGTCATGTGTATCAATGTTTCTGCACCGAAAAATGGCAACTAAGGTGCTTTAACTAAAACTTAGTCAATGAACTTTAGCTAAAGTGTCCCCAGTGCCATTTTTCAGCGTGGGGATGCCAATACATTTGATGCTCCAGGTGCTTTAATTAAAGTAGCTCTTAGAGAAAGAGAACCTATATGCTAACTTCCTATGCATCCACAAAATTTGGGGATCAAAAGTGAATAAGACCCCAATTGAAGGCATCCAGCTCTAGTTTTCTTAAATATTAGTATCAGTCAAAAATATAGTAATTCTGACCTATAAATCAGTCCTTCCTGATGAAATAGTATAAATCCACACTAAAGCCAAGCAAAAATTGAAGATGTCACTTGTGAACGATAAACTACCCTCTCCCACAGTCCTTTTTCATCTCATTCTATCCCTCCAGCTTTCATACATTGTCCCTCTGAACTTGTTGGGGCAAGATTTAGAGAATAGCGGCGACACAAAATACACAAGGACTACATATACGTAAAGAAAGCTTGGAGCCCTGATTTGCATACCACAATTAAAGTGTTCTCTCCACGTCCACACCATTCTCCTGAAACAGGCTAATCTGATGATATGCAAACATTAAAAACAGTTCCAGAACCTAAAATAAAAAACAATGAATAATATGATGCATAGCACTACCATTTCATTGATGTAGCAGCAAGCTGGGTAAGGCATAAACCATTTACATTGGCTTTACGCCATAGAAGCATCACACTTAAAATGAAGTGATTCTTTGAGAGCCAGATATTCTGTCATGGGTACTCTGCAATTATTATGGCACAAAGTCGCTGCCCTCCACTAAAAAAGTGGACCTGTCCATGGCTGTCTGCAAAGTATCTAGCTAGTATGCCCTTGGTAATCTGCAAGTTATAAATGTTAAGTGATGGTTTTGTTGGTATTTTCCTATTGCAAGAAGAATGTGATTTTCTTGGAAACCATTTTTCCACAATGTCTTCCGCTTAAGATTTCAACATGCCTAACATAAGGAAGAGTTCTAAATGCCCATTCAATTAAAGACCACTTTTACTAACTGGGACAGGACTCTGGTTACAATTTCCTTTTATAATTTCTATTTTGAGGAATACAGTAATCTGAAACTCTGAGAAGGAGAACACCACAAATCCTGGTAAAGACCTGACAACAAGCACTTTCCAGGGTAAAGAGTCTTGGTAAATACTAACCATAGTTTTTTCTATAATTATTCTCAGTACTTTGAGGTGTGTCTATGTAAATGAAGAAAGGATAGTTTTGTGATTATTCAGATAGTTTAAAATAAAATACTGTTAGTTCTCGTGTTACACTTGAGGCCCTGTTAGGGGAAAGAGGCATATAGCTCTGATCCAAACTTTCACAATACGAAGTTAATGAATGAAAGTGGAGTTGTCAAAGCCAAATGCATGTAAGTGACAGTGGAATTTCTCTGTAATGGCTTTACCAGTAGGAAAACAGAAAGAAAGAAGGATGCTATAGTACATGGTGGGATAGAGGGGAGTGGAGTAGAGAACAAAATTGTTTAATATGTTTTTATCAAAAAATCCATGTTCATTTTTATTTTTTGGTTAAGTCTCACAGACCTCCAGTTGCCAGTTTAAATCAGAAGGGGGTGCAACAAGTAAAATAAAGGAGTAAAGGAGTAGGAAGGAGTAAAATAAGATGAATTAAAGCTAAGAAGGTAGAATAAGTTTCAAGATATTAAAAAAGATACAACAAAACCTGAGGAAGGGAGTTGCAATTCTCATTTTGATAAATCAGTGGAATTCTGATTTATCAAAATGAGAATTGGGGTGCACAGCATCAGTGCAATTCTTCTGAATTCATACCGGTGTAAAGAGGAGAATTTGACTTCAATTTCTTGCTGTCTAACCAACTTGCTTTGTGGTATTAGGTACATAATTTGATCTAGTCATCATACTCTACAGTAAGGAAGGGCAGGACTCTGTCCTTCAAGGACTGCAAGGACTGAGCAGCACTGTAGCACAAGTCTGTTACCAAGATGTGCCACAGAGGTGCAAAATGCCACAAAAGATTAGATGGCAGTTGGACAAAATCAAAGCTCTGCTGAAGACCCCTGTGATCCTTTGCCTACTCTCTGCCACGTGGTAGAGAGGCAGGACAGCCCTGCATGGTCTATGAGTGGCTGCAGCAGGAAGTGCTGGCCACTGGGGAGGGAGGAGGGGAGGGCTTTTCCTCTGCACTGAGCACCAGTCTGTTCCCTGCTGCCACTGCTCTTTCCAGACAGAAAAAAGTGGGGTGCACAGGGTCGGGGCTGCACACTGGTCCTTACCTGTACTGCGAAGCTGGGGCAGGGACACTGAGAGTAAGCTGGAATGCATGAGCCAGTGGCAGCTGGGTGGGAGTGCAGGGCCTGTGCTAGAGTCCCGGGGCCAGCGCTGCTGGGCCCAGAACAGGGTGGCAGGAGCATGGGGTTCCAGCTGGCAGAAGCTTTATGGGGCTGGGCCAGCTCCCCATTCTCCCTGCTGGTGCAGTCTAGCCCAGCTCCATAGACCCCTGCCAGCCCACACCCTGTGCTCCTGCCACCCTGCTCTAGGCCCTGCTGACACTGGCCCTGGGACATTAATGCAGGCCCCGCAGTCCTGTTCACTTCCACTCGCCCCCCCTGCTGCTTTCCCCACTTTACTGCCCACCCAGCAGCCAGCCACTCTGCACTACATGGCTCCCATACCCACATCCACACACACACACACACACACACACACACATCCTCACAAGCCCCTCTATGCATATACAGCACTTCTGCATGTACAGCACAAATGCACACAAATCAGGACAAAAATATATTTTTTAATTAAATGAAAATATATTATAATGGGTGTTTGATTTTTAGTATGTTATTTGTTTCCCCCCCTCTAACATGGCAAACCCTCTTCTCCCTAAAGGAGTACCTCCAGGGGCAAGGGGAGGGACTTCCGGTGACAAAGGCCAGAGTTTAGGCGTGAAACTTTCTGTTCCAAGATGGCAACCAGGGGGCAGGGCGCCTGTCAAGCAGTGGGGCTACCCATACGGCCCTCAACAGTTTGCCAAAACTCGGTAAGTGGTCTTCCGACCAAAATAATTGCTTTCCTTTGGACTAAGGGGAGGGAAGGAGGTCCTAGCTGGTCCAGGAAGAGAGGGCCCAGAGGGACATAAGGGACTAGAGGGCTCAAAAAGAAAGCAGAGGACTGGAGGGCCCAGGGAGCATGTAGGGCCAGGGTGCCCATTGTATTCAGTGGCCTGGGAGCAGGGCCACAGCTCAGAAAGGGCTGAAAGCTGAGAAGGACCAAAGCTGAATGCGGCAGGGCTGGAAAACTCATGGGTCTCAGCTGGCCTAGGAGTGGGGCCAGGGTCTAAGGAGAAGGACCGAAGGCCAAGAGGGCTACAGTCAGAGACTGGGGAGGCCAGAGTGCCCATAGCCCAAGGAGGGGCTGGTGTAAGGATGAATAGAGCCAGAAGCCCATAGCCCATAAGGGTGGTTTTGATTTGATTCGAATATGTGATATCTGTGAGGCATGAGCATAAGTGGTGGGGAGGATAGAATCTATGTAATTAGTCCTTAAGGTGATAGGCACGGACACCTGTGTTCACAAGAGTGAGACCAGCTTGGAGAGCCATGAGGCAGGCTCCCTTTTTCTAAAAGATAAATACATCAAAGCATAGCAGATGAGGGGAAAGGGAGATTGCCCAAATAAAGCGAAGTTGATATGGTCTGAGGGAGTACCAGGGGCATCATGGCCACCCCTGGAGTGGGACCCTGTTACAGTTACCCAGAAGGTCAATAGGAGAGCAGGAACAAAACTTGGGACTCTTGATCCACCAAATCATTCTTCCTCATTCTTAGCTAAATGGTATAGAAAATGAGAATTCATAATCTGCACTGGGAAAAGAGGATGACATGCTGCATCTTTAGAGGTAGCATGGACAATTAACCCAGACAAGCTGGATAAAATCCTGATGTTTCATAGATTTCATAGACGTTAGGGCTGGAAGGGACCTCGGAAGACCATTGAGTCCAGCCCCCTGCCTAAAGGGCAGGAAGTCAGCTCTGGTCATAGGATCCCAGCAAGATAAGCATCCAGTTTGCTCTTGAAGGTGTGCAATGTAGGCACCTGAACCACCTCTGATGGCAGGCTGTTCCAGACCTTGGGGGCTCGGACAGTAAAGAAATTCTTCCTTATGTCCAGCCTAAAATGGTCTTGTAGTAGTTTATGACCGTTCGACCTAGTCATCATCCCTTGGGGCGCTCTGGTGAACAAACGTTCCCTCAGATACT
Source organism: Caiman crocodilus (assembly GCA_030014935.1). Classification (NCBI taxonomy): domain Eukaryota; kingdom Metazoa; phylum Chordata; order Crocodylia; family Alligatoridae; genus Caiman; species Caiman crocodilus. The sequence continues at coordinate 200,636,734 of JAGPOW010000261.1, forward strand.
GGTGGTCACCCCTGATAAATTTATAGGTGGCCATCAGATCACCCCTGAGCCTGCGCTTTTTCAGGCTAAAGAGCCCCAGGGCTATCAGTGTCATCATAGGGTCTGCTTCCCTGACCTCTGACGTTGAGGGAATGTGTCTCAATCTCATTTTTCTTGTATGTACTGAAGTCAACAGTTCTACACCACTGTGAAACCAATGCAAGGGAAAGGATAATCAAGCCTTGTACATATCCTGCTGCCTGTATCAGTAGCAGAAATAAAGAAGTATGGCTCAAGGAACAAAGGAAAGAGGTAGCAAGATCTCTATAAACAGATTTTAGGGAAAGAAATTACAAAGGTAAAATGTTGGTGCAGGAAGAAGGAGCAAGGATTTAGAGCAAATTTACCTCCTTTTGTGAAGTAGAAGATGCTTGACAAGTTGTGAGAGGGACATTGTGGCTAGGGGCAGAAATTACACACTAACCAGTATAAGTGATCAAAAAACAGTTCAAATCTGTAACACAAAGAAGTTCAGTGCACATAAATTGCTTTCAAACTGGCCCAAACTGGTTTAAGATAAACCTGGATGGATGTAGTATCACCCTTAATGGATTTAGGTTAAATTGGTTTATTGAACTTCAGTCTCAAATTCCCTCCAGATTCAAGTTAATTCACAGTCCCCCAGCATTCCTGGATGCTTTGCACTTCCCCGCAACTCCCCTCCTTGCAGAATGGGTGGGCTATTCTTGGCCCAAGCTGTCTGCTTCAGCCAAGGAGGCATGCTCTAGCACCCCCTAGTTCTGGTCTGGTTCACTGCAGGCATATAGCTGCATTTCCAGAATCAAAAGTGAATTTCTGTTCACTTTCTTATTGGTTTACTCTATGCAGCTTAGACTAACCTGTGAAGATTGAATTGATTCAGCCTTTGGCTTTTTGACTTAGCCCATATGAATAAATTGCAAAAAGTCTTCTGGATCTAAGAGAAGCCATATTTATTTAAAATGTATATTGGTTGGAAGGAAAAAAAGAGCAATATACCAGTATATGCAGGACAACAAAAAAAAACAGAAGGCATGGTAGAGATGCACCTCATAGACTAACTGAATCAGAGATGCTAACTACCTTTCCTTGAGCAAGAAAAGGTCAACATCTGTTTTAAAGATTAAACAACAAAGATCAGAGGAGAAAGTAACAAGTCCAGTAGGACTCTCTATATAAAAGCTAACAGCAAGGATAATTGATAAAATGCATCTGAGGTAATGAAACTATATGTGAAAAGTTACAATCTGATTAATTTTTCTTCCTGTACTCAGAGTAATAAAATTGAAGATATGGTCAAACTCAGAGAGCTAAAATAATATACAGTCAACCTAAAATAAAATAATTCAGATTGTATATGAGCAATTCTAAAATTTTAACATACTTTCTTTCAATGTCTCATTTTTATGATCTGAGAAAGAGACAAAATCCCTTTTTATGTGCCATTAAGATGAGAATCACCACATTACATATACTGTACTGCCATTTCACTCTACAGTTCTGTAGTTAGGGAAAGAAACCAATAAATAGACAATAAAAGAGATACACCTCCACAGGAAGTTAATCAACCCATTACTGATTTGCCTACAGCTACATTTTTAAGACACAAGTCTCAGGAAGATTCCAAAGACTCAGAGAACTAGATTCACTCAGAAGTATTGCCAACTATGTGGAAGAGTCATAACAGAGACAAATATAAGAGGGGGCCTGTTTTCTGTGGGGAGAGATCCCAACTGAATTGTAAAACTGCATGTATAATTGCACACTTAAATGCTGAAAATTAATGCAGAATTTGGAGAGATTCATTTTCACAACTTAATACCAAGAATGAATGAACAGTTAACACTAAAGCATGGGTAAATACTACTTATATGTAGGGAACTAATGAAATTGAGGAAGCAGGCAGCTGATTTTGCTGGCAGATCACAGGACTAGCTACCATTTTCAAAGGCTTTGCTTCCTCCACCCCACTCCACATGTCTGACTGGCCAAGGGGCCCCGGCAGTCTTGCCCCATAGTGCAGATAAGCAGTCTTGCCCCATACTGCTGTTTAATTATCTTGATTAAGCCTGCAGAAGCATTATTAAGCAATCTAAGCATTGAATTAAACTCTCTAAACTGAAATGTCTTACAAAATTAAAGCTACACACAATATGAATTGTAACTAATACCATCACTATACTTTATTGAGGATGGAGGAGGTTCCTGGTCCTGAGGCATGACCTTAAATTACATCCTGCTGGGGTTGGATGGTGTGGTGGGGATGCTTATGGTGGGGCAGTCTCCAGGAAATGCCACATCTTTGCCTCCCCAGTGAAAGGAAAGTTTGGGGTGCCATAAATCCTCAGCCCCTGCTGACTTGTGGGTGACCCTGTGGAGAGGAAAGGTTAGGCAAGCACACCCCAACGGAAAAGCACAGGGCCAGGTCTACTGAGTAGAGTCTGAGGCAGGGTCCAGGTACGTTAACCATCACCTGAGGCCTGAGTAGGCTATAGATTGAGTTAGGGGTCCAGGCACATCTGCAGGCACCTGGAGCCCAAGGGGTATAAGGCCCAGAAGCCCAAGTGAGGGGGCAGAGTGAAAGCCAGAGGTCGCATAGAATAGGGTCTGTGGGGCCCGAAGGATTGAGCATAAGCCGGCCAGAATAGAGGCTTCTGTAAGGGCCATGTGGCCAAAGTATGTCTGAGGACTCCTGAGGCCAAGTTTGGGCCAGAGGCTGAATGTAGCCTCCACTAAGAGGCTGGGGAGTAATAGTGGATAGTGATTTTTAGATGCCATCTGCGAGGCATGGGACATGGTAAAAGGGAGGCTGGAGCCATGTACTAGATGGCATCAGGACAGTGAATGGGTACCCTCCCACCTAGAGACAACCATTTACTTGCGGCAAAGGCGTGGCAGAAGAATCAGGTGGGTGGACTGCCCTAGATAGGTGGGCTGGCTGATATTGTAACCAGACTATCGAAGGTCCCCTGTCATACCTGGAAGAGGTGCCTTCTCTGAGGGTTTTCATGTTGACAGCTTGACAGTTCTTGTGATGCCATGTCGTTGAGCCAACTTATCAAATTCATTAACTTGTGTGCTTGGTGAATCAAACCCTACCAGCCTTCAAACCATGTTAGAAACTCCATGAACTGGGTGGCATTTTATGCTACAACTTCTCTTGTTTTTGAAGGTCTCCTTGTTCTAGAGATTGCATAGACTAAGCACACTCTGTGCTGGGTATGATTTCCAGCTCCTTGCTCACAAACTACTGATACTACAGCATATACTTGGCATGGTAATGGACCATATTGAACCATGAATTCCACCTTGTGAGCACAGGTTCTGGCAGCAGCAACAATCGCATGTGAGTTCCCAGTTTGACTGGTGAGGAATTCCCTGTACTGGACTTATGGCTTGAAGTCTTTCTTGAAGGAAGACTGCAATATGCTGCAGCAGCATGCCTCTGGTTGCTTAAAAGATGGCACCAAAACCCTAGCAATTCCCTGAATGGCCTCAGACTGTCGCCTGTACTAGTCTTCATCACAGGCTCAGCCTCTCATTTGCTCTTTCTTACCCCCCTCTCTCCTCCTTGTGCTTCAAGGCAAGGCAGCAGGCAGCAGGTGCTTCTCACCCTTTTCTCAGCTTGCCAGTAAGTTTGGGGGTTTTTTTCTTTTTTGCAGCAAGCCCACCAAAGTCAGAGAGTCTACCATTTTTCATGGACAATGTCTGATTTTTGCTTTTTCTATAAAAAATGCAAAATTGGGATTTTGTGGTGTTCTCCAGTCATATGCATATTTGCAAAGGTTATTACAATTAGTGCATGTGCAAAGTCATGCAGTTATTAACATATTTTGCACATGGAGGGACCAAAAGACTATTTTCCTACAAGAAAACGGTCATCCAATATCTATGACTAATTTAAGAGCTTTTGTTTAGGCACATGGAGAACTCTGCAATTCAACACGGAGACAGCAAATCAACTCTGGCTACAACTCAGCAGGGCTTACTTGGATCTTTCTCTTTTTTTTTAAAATATTACATCCCTAGAACCTGCCTAAGTTCTGCTTAAGGCGCAGAAAATGCCTCTTATTCTCACCCAAAGTTCCTGGACTGTAAGTAAGCAACAACTTTCTGTACTGTATCTTGTGCAATGGTAAATGTCCCAACAGAAGGCTTTCTAGGCCTTACTCCTTCTCCCCTTCCACCCTCTGCCCCTTACACTTTTAGCTTTTTGGCACTGGAATTTCACCTTAAGTACAGAATCTCACCTTAAGTACATCTTCTCACTTCCTGCTGAAATGTTCCACCTCATTAATTCATAGGATATTTCCTAATAATGGCGTGGTCTTCATGTCTAATTTTAAAAGGATAAATAGCCCTTTTAAAAATGAATGTCTTGCCAAGACTCATATATTAATTACAAATGTTCTCACATAGTTTTAAAGTCAGACTTTTTCTCAATAAAGTTGGTTGTATCTCTGTAAAGCCAAAAAGGCTTTTAGTTGTTTTATGTGATTGTGCCAAAAAACCTTGTACTTTCTACATAACTGTACTTCAGTAAAGAAACTAGTAAGCAGAAGCACTGCCCTTATTCTTAATCTCACCTATTGATAGTCTTCAAGTACAAAATATAATGCATACAAATTGTAATACCTGCAGTCAGAGAATATTGGGTGAGATTAAAAGTAGCATTGCATGTACCTTGAACACTACTTAGGCAGATCCTAAGTGCTTAAATAAAAAATAACTAAAATAAAAAACAAAAAAGATGCACTAAAGCCCTGCTCCGTTCTTGTCTGAATTCATTTAATACCTCCATTTTGGATTGCAAGGTTCCCCATGTGCCTAAACTTCAGCTCCCATGCATATGTAGAGGCATCTCCGGGTCTTATTACGTGGTAATTTTGGGCAGCTGGAGCGCTTAGCCCTGGACTGGCTACATGTTAACACTTGTTAAATGGTTTAAAGCACTTGATATACATCTTAAAGTTAAGCGACTCCAGGGCAGGATTCTCTCTAGCATGCTTAATTTTGTTTCTGTTCCATGAAGGTGTGGAGTGCCTGGTGGCAGGGGTGTCTCTCGGACCATCGTGCTGCACCAAATGCCCAGGTCAGACTTGGTCAGTGGTACCTGTGCAGGGCAGCAGACTGGTGCTCACCCTTCCTGATAACCCACGGTTGGCCAACCCTGCATTCTGCTGCAGCACATTCACTGCCTGGTGCCTGCGCGCCCAGAACCCAGACACATGCATGCCCCAGCAGGGCCAGGCAGCTGGAGAAGGGTGGAGCTTGGCAGCTGCAGTGCAGCAGCTCAAGGCTGGCTCCTGTTAAACCTGCAGTCCACCTGGCAGTTCAGGGTCTGGTCACTAGCTCCTCCCACCTGGTTCACCCAGAAGCAGCTGCAGCTGGCAGGTGCCTGAAGCTCCTGACCCCCATGTAGCAGCTGGGCTCTGCCCGGGGCGGCACAGAGCAGGTGGGGAGGTTGTGCCACTCTCAGCCACCTCTCAAGCCCGATAGAGGTGGGAAGTCCCATCCCTGTACCTCCCTCTCCCCCTGCCCCTGCACGTTCCTGGACTGCTGGGCCTGAGCAAAATGAGCAAGCTCCAGGACTGTGGTGCTCGCTCTTCCTGGAGCCACTTTACTGCTATGGGAGGTTTAGGGGCTTCAGATGCTTGCAAACTGCAGCTGGTGGTGGGTGAACCAGGTAGGTGAGCCAGCAGCCTGACCTTGCACAGCTTGGTGGAGCTCAGGGTTAGAGGGAACTGGCCTCAGGCTACTTTGCAGCAGCTGCTGAGTTTTGTCCTGCTCCAGCTGCCTAGCCCTAGCAGGGAGCATGTCTGGGTCCTGGGGGCCTGATCTTTTTTTTCCCCAGATCTCACTCCCCTGCGCCGGCACCAGCTGGGCTGCTGACCAGCCAAGCAATGCCTGAGCTCTGAGGGGTGTAATCCTTGTTGGAGCCCAGGCAGTGACTGGCCAGTTAGCAGCCTGGGTGGGGGCAGTGGGCTCTGGAGAAAAAAAAGGATTGGGTCCCTCAGATCTCAAATAATAAGCCAGTGGTGGGAGGCAATGCAGCCTCCAGGTGCTCCAGGGTTGTGGCCCTCGCTTTTCCCAGTGCGAACAGCAAACTGGTCTTACCCCGGCTCCTAGTACTGCCCCTGCTCACCAAGACTCTAGTGGCAAGTCACAGCTGTGCAGGTGAAAGACAGAGATCTTTTTTTGTTCTAAGGTGCAATTGCTTCACTAAGCAGAACAACACTGAGCTAATTAACATTTGTTAAGCTTACAGAATAATGCATAACAAGGCCTTCAGTCCGAGCAAGTAGGTGCCTAACTACTGCTCGTACCCAGCTGCAATCCAGAGCAAAGCAGTGGTGCTTAAACTCCACAAACATCCCCAAAGCTCAGTGCAAACAACAGAAGCCAGAGTCTTCTCATTCAAGAATTGGGCAGGAAGAATTAGTGGCTGTGCCTCTGAATTTTCCTATAATAGTCTAGCCAGAGCACTCTCACAGGAAGTGGTCGACCCATGTTATACAACCCTCTCTCTCACAGTTTGAAGGATTCAAATCCACTGCTTCCATTTCCCTGAAGAGTTCTCACTAGCAGTTATAGAATGGTCTTGGTGGAGACACCATACATGTTTGTTGTTGAAGAAACTGAACCACAAGGTACCTGTAATATAAGCGGTATGAACTAGAGGGACAATAAAGAAGTTGGAGCCTGATTCTGTAGCCTCATAATTAGGGTGGCCATCATAGAGGGCATTCCAGTTTTCTGCTACTCTGTCTTCTACTGATACAAAACCTGACAGACAAAAATAGAGGACATAGAGACGTTGGGTTCTGTATCAAAGGAGGACAGAGAGCAACCAGACTGTCCTCTGTGATGGCCACCCTACTCATAATTCAGGTACTCACCTGGGATCAGGGAGATCTGCTTTCTGCTCCAATGGTTATTTCTGCTTTTTTTTACCCAGTTACTGCCTCATGTAAAATACATGAATAGACTTTCCCTCAAAAATAAGCGCCATAATCACTAGACTACAGTCAGGCCCCTTCAGGCTTGCTACCCATTTCTTCTAACCAGTTGCTTCCCTCAGCAATGAGAACCCCAGAGGTTTGTGAAGCAAAGGCCTAGTACATTAGTTCTCAACCTTTTTATACTTGAGTCACTCTGCATTAAACTCAAGGCACCCCTGCCCCCTCCCAAAAAATGCCAGTTCTTATCTTTCACTTATTTTTTGACTATAGAAAAATAACAGAGGAATTCTTCTGTTGCAAAGAACTCAGATGCTATAAATTACTATTTGAAATTTCTGGGTTTCTCTTATGAATCACATGTAAGTGTTCACACATCTAACAGTGCTTGAATGGAATCAGAACTCATGGTAACAATGATTATTTTTTATTAGACAAACTATGTATTTGCAAAAAAAAATGTTTTTCCCAAATACCTAGTTGGTCTAATAAAAGATATCACATCTACCATGAGTTCTGATTCCTTTTGCCTGCAGACCAATACAGCTACAACCTGTATTCCTGAAACATTGAGTTGGTACATCCACAGAACCCATAACAGGATCTCAAGGCATCACAGGGTGCTGTATCATCCTGGTTAAGAATAACTGATCTAGCATGTTAGCATTCTTGAAAAATAAGGGTATAAACATGTACTTTCCACAGGAGCTCGGATACATGCTCAGCCCATGAGCTTTGATACACAGCACATAATGTACACAGTATTTTGTGCAATCTATCTTTTGTTTCATACTTACTGCATTTGCAGGGTTTATTCATAAATAGTGGCTAACTCTGAGGTAAATCAATGGTTGGAAAAGAGATTTCAATCTAGCTGGCACTTGTTGAAAGAAAGGCAGGGAAAGTTATATTCCTGGACCTCAGTAAAGATTAACAGTGAACAGCATAAACTATTACACTGTTGATTTAAAAAATGAAGGAAAAACACTCTCATGTCCCGGTCTGATGCACAGGGGGTTCTGAGGAATGCCAAACAGCATGCATCTTTTCTGACAGCCTGCATCTAGGGAGAATATTGACCTAGCAGTCAGTAAAAACTTCTTGCAACCTTATTTGATAAGCTTCCATCCTTTCATTGTTTGAACCAGGACTTTGACATGCAACCAAGGGAATAACCATCAGTGCAGAACAGTTTCTTTCCTTGTCCCAAAGAATTGTATTCAGGCACTGCTGAGATATCAGCTGTTTAAGCACAAATTCCTTTCTCTTGCTTATGCTCCTGAGAAAAACACTGGCAGCCTGCTAGAATAATAAGTAAACAGAACATTTTACAGTGCAGCACTTCATGCTGACACCAAGGTAGTAATGGGAGTACATGCTATGCTAGGAACATGTATGTAATGCTGAAGTAGCTGCAGTAGAGCAAGACAGAAAGGGTAAGCTTCTCCTAAGGACGCAATATAAGACCCTGGTGTCCCAGGTCCTTCCCCAAATGTCTAGGAAGCAAGTGTGAATATCTGTGCAATAGAGCTGGGCGCTCCCTCCTCTGGAGGTCTATGCCTAGACCTAGAAATCCAGCTCTAATTCTTGCCTGTGGGGTTAGTCCTGTAGCTCATGTGGCTACAACCTGTGCTGGAGTGATGAATTGCAGATCTACCTGATGATCCATGATGAGTGTTGTCACAGCTGTACATTTTTAAATCATTTTCTTTTAAAAAAAAGAACAAGGACATGACTTACAAACCCCCCCTAACCTAAGGGTACATATAAAAATTAATCTGTAGCACTACAAAGTGCCCCGTGACTAGGGGGTGCTACAAAAATATAGCCTTATTGCAGTTTACAAGTTTACTAGTTTCCTGGAAGCAAAGCAAAATGAAAAGCAAATGAAAAACAAAATGTCATTTCAAAGGCAAGCTCCCCAGCCAGGGAGTGATAGGTGTTGTTCCTTACTGTTCCCAGGGGAAGCCTGATGGCTAACAGCCTGTCTTCTCTCCTGCAAGGAAGAGGGGGAGGCTGTCAATGATCAGCTGGCAACCACTGAAAAGCAGCAGCTAGTAAAGACAGCCCCCAACTACCTGCAAGAATGACAGGGGTGAAAAGAACAGCTTTCCTCACTACATCACTTCAAGAGCACTATCTTTTTTACTGGCTCTTAAAGCAGGGGTCCCTGACAGCTTGGTGTTGGGTGTGCTGTCAGGAGGTCAGCCATTCTCCCTCCCTCCCCCTTGGGGCTGGGGGCAAGGGAGGAAGCAGAGAGCTGTGGGATATTTGGGGTTCTAGAGGCCTCTATAGCTTTATTGTAAAAGTGTAGGCATTACACAAAGCACTTCAAAACATAGCCCTCCTGAGATGTTCCTCTTTGAAAGTGATACTATTTTCTTGTGCCTTTGCCATCTTTGTAGCACTACAAATGTCTTGAACAGCTGTACACTCATTTTTTGTACAGTTACAAGGACATATATAGCACTACACCTGTCTACAGCCTAAGAACTGGCACCTTATTGTATGTATCTATAGATGTAATTAATTTGAAGCAATAAACTCCAGAGCAGTTTGAGCTAAAATAAACTACACCTAGAACAGCAGCAATTTGAGCTTGAGTGAAGAAGCAATTTATACCTGGGCTGCTCAGCCTTAGGCTCATGATCTGGCATCTCATGATCTGGCCTGCTTGACCTTGTTATTTTGATAATTTCTGTATGTATATTGGCTCCTATGTATATAAGACAACATTCCAACAAAACAAATTTCAACCCATAATAATCACATTGAAACATTTGAAATTTTCTTTAAGTTTTTCTACTTGCCTCTTTAAGAGAGAGAGAAATTAGGGTTTATGCAATGACAGTAAGAACTGAAAAGCACTAAAAGTCAGAAAATTAATTTCCTGTGTAATGTGGAAAGGTTCCATTATACAGAGGTATTGAGGCTTACACCTAAAAAAGTACATAATAATACATTTTCCCAAATGGGACAGAATATAGCTAGTGAGGGGAATCTAAACTTTCTGCCATGTGTGCTTAACTATGCTTTTATATTATCATTGGGAAAGCAGAGGTCCATACTAAATATGCAACTGCTTTCCTTTCTTTGCAGCCTTGGGCAGGGAGAACTTTACATTCCAGACATAAAAGCTCTTCCTGTCTTATCTCCAGCTCACTGTTTGCTTCTCTTCAATCTCTTCTCTCATATTTTCCCATTTTCTTCCTGCTCCACTGGTCTTCAGTATATGTAAGTGAGTAATGAGGACACTCAGACTGAGTGTAATTAAAATCCACTTAAGTGAAATGATTACATATTCAGTTAATAGAAACATATTTAATACTGTCCCTTGATTCTTAAGCTATTGACAATGACAGCTGCTGCTGTCAGTAGTCTTCACATGCACTGTGTTCCACCATCTCTTCCAATAAGCACTACTATATCGTAAGTCTGTCAAGATCTGATTAAATAAAGATATTAAATTTATCTGAATTCTTAATCTGGAAATTTTTTATGTTGTCTGATATACATTTTGCTGCCAATAGTCTGAATTTTAGATAGCTAGACTCAAGGTAAGTGACTTCTAAATTACACTGGTATGTACAGAACAGCAGGGGGAAGGGATGGATTTTATTTGAATGTTCTTAATTTCATGGACCTTAAGACCATCTGCCAGTTGTTTTTATAACTTCCTCGGTATTTTAAGAGAGCCTAACAAAAGGCTTAGAGCACAGGGGTAAGATTTGGGGCCTCTTAGTGCTAGTCCTTATTCTGTCAATGATTACTCATCTCAGTTTAGTCCTTGGTAAAAGCATATAATAATAATAATGCTTCTCTTTTCACAAAGCAGTTGCAAGACTTGCTGTTTGCAAAGTGTTTTGAGAGTCCAGAACAAAAGAAGCTTTAGCAGTTCAAAGTCTTTCTTTTATTACTGGAGAAGAAAGAAAGTCTTGTGATTAAGCAACTCTGGAGATTTGGGTGTAGATCCCAGCTCCACCAGATTCTTATTATGACCTTGTACAAGTCACATAACTCCACCTAGCTCTTGACTTGGATAACAATGCTAATTTGCTCTGACCATTTGTCTTGTCTGTTCAGAGTATAAAGTTCTCTTGGGCAAGAAATGTCTTTTACTATGTTTGTACAGCATTTAGCACAGCAGAGCCCTGATATCAACTGGGCTTTGGGCTTCCATGCACTAATGTAAAGTAATCAAGATAATAAATATCAAATTCTAATGTTCTAGCTGTATACAGGTGTAAAAACAAATAACTTCTTACTTCAGTTTCTAAAAAATAATTTATAAAAGAAATGGCACAAAGACCAAGGTAAAATATGATAGGCAGAGATTGGGTATTATTTTAATTAATTTTAAATCAAAGCAATCTGGAAGTCTGTGGCAGGACACTGTTTGTACTATCTGGAGGTAAAGGAGGAGCTGTAGGGGATGGTCAGGAGGCTCCTGGTTCTGGGCATGACCTAAAACTGCACCCTGCTGGGAGTGGGTGGTCTGGTGGGGCTCTCAGTGGCACAGGAGCCCCCAGGAAATGCCAGGCCACTTACCACCCCGGTGAACGGCGGGTCAGGGCACCTTAACCTCAGCTCCCACAACTGGGTGGGTTACCCCCTTACAGGATCTGGAAGGTGGACCCCGAAGAGAGCACGAGGCCATAGACCCAAGAACTTGTCTGAACATCCCCTGACTGGTCCATGCTGGGGCCAGGACTGGAAGGGTTGAAGGGCCGGGAGCCCACCATGAGGAATGCCTAAGAGCTGAGCACCTGGGGTTCCAGCTGGCCTGGAGGTGGGCCAGGGCTAGTAACCAAAGGTCCTGGGGTGGCGGGGGGACCATATCCATAAGGGGGAGCAGCTCAGGGTGCTATGCAGCTGCGAATGAAAGCAGAATAGGCTGCCTGAATGGAGGGAGCTAAACAGGGTTCAACTAGTAGGATTCTGGGGCCCAGTGTGGGGCTGGTGATATTGATAACATCTGGATGCCATCTGCAAGGCTTGGGCTGCAGTGTAGGGTAGGAAAAGACACACAGATAATGCCCCCTGGCATCGGGGCAAGAAATGGGGAGCCTCCTGACTTATTAACATCAATTAACAAGGTGTGGTGGGCAAGAAGGTGGGTGGTTAACCCAGAAACAGGTGGGCGGGCCACAGTGAGATCGGCCTGGAGCAGGCTCCCTGCTACAAAGTCCTAGAACTGCACTGCATTGTGTTACTAAATTTGACTACTGCTGAGTCTTCCCACAGATATTTTCCTTATAAAAAGAAGTCATACACAGTGCAGTATATTATGTATAAAATTAAAATAGAATTCATATTAAAAATAGAAGTAGTAAGATGTGTGGGCATAGAAGTAATGGTTCTCTAAGTAGTCTTTTAGGGATTTTCTAAAGATCTCTTTAAATCCTGGATCTTGTCCCACATTATAAACCCATCTGTGATCAGTGTGGCATCTACTTTCCAGTTTCAAACATAAAATGATTGAACTGAAAACATAGAGCATTGCTTTTTAAACTATACAACATATATAAGCTGCACCTGAAGACCCCTACATTCAAAAACAGATTTTAAGAAACACTTGAAACATTTGGGTTTCCTGTTGCAGTGGAAAATATTGCTGTGAATCTCAAGTATGCTGCCAGCTGTCAGAGATATCTGATACACAGCATACCATTACCTTCATATTTTGCGCATGGGGCCTGAGACTGATGGGAGGAATAAAAGAGGTGAACATACTAGCCAGAAGCATTATGTCTTTTAAACTTTTATGGCTTTGGTATACAAGGACTTATCTATGTACAAAAATAATACCATTTAAACAATACTAGAGTAGTTCCCAGAAGTCTCATGTACATATTACACTTAAGGTGTGCTTAGTCAGTTAATCACATCTTAAATTGTGACCCAGCCATACATTCAATTCATTAATGGCATGATAAAACAAGGGATAAGCCACAAAGTTATTCCACAAAAAACATAACTTTATGGCTTATTCTTACCATGCCATTGAATTTGTCTGAACTGAATGTGTGGCAAGGTGGGGCTGATGGGGCTAGGGACAGCACAAGGGCTAGGGACAGAAAATGCACACAAACTGATTTAAGTGATCAGAACTGGTTTAAACCTGTAACAGAAGTTCAATGCACACAAACCAGTTTCAAAATGGCCAAAACCAGTTTGAGATAAACCTGGTTGAATGTAGTATCAGACTCAACTGATTGAGGTCAAACTGGTTTCTGGAGCTTCTGTTCCAGACCCCTTCCTGGTTTAAGTTAAATCCCCTCATTGCAGGTGGGGAGGGCAGTATGAGCACTGATAGGCTCTGCTCTTGCACCTGGGGCTGCAGCAGCCAAACCCAAGTAGCCTGAGTGGAAGAGGGGATTTAATCCTCCCATTGCGGGCAGCAGCAGCACAGGCACTGATATGGTGCTGGCTTCTTCCCACACTAAAAACCCCTCGGACATGGCCTACGTCACAGCAGTGAGTAGCAGCCGATGCCAATGGAGGTCCAGCCACAGGGAGTGAGGATGTGACATGGCTGCATGAATGTAGGGGAGATGGGGCTGGTAATCACAAGCCTGAGTCATCTCTGCCTCCCACTGTGGCAGTGTGGCCCTGGCTGGGGCAGCCCTAGGGGGCGGGGGTCAGTGGCTGCTGCCTCCGGGCTTGTGCAGAGGCTAAGGTTTGCAGGCAGACTGCAACTGGAGCATGGCTCCCCACTCTCCTCCATCCCCCAGCAGCGGTGGTGGTAGAGTGAAGCATTACAGTGGGTGGAGGTGAGGATCCTGCCACCTACTCTTGGTTGAGCTAGGTGTTTGGGGCAGGCTGCTGTGGGCCAGTCACTGCCCATGCCCCTGGGCTGTGGGGCTGGGCTGGACCAGGCTGTGGCAGTCCATTGCCTTCCCTGACCACTACCCATAGTCCTGGCCTGCAGCATCCTGCCCAAGTGCCCAGTGCTGCCATGAACAGGTGGTGGGTGACAGGTGCTTCATCTCCACCCACCATGATGGTTCACTCTGGCACCACCACCAGGAAAGGAAGGGGGGTGGGGAGCTGTGCTCCAGTTGCAGTCTGCCTGCAAACCATAGCCCCCATGTAGGGCTGGGGCCAGAAGGTGATGGGAGCTAATCCCTGGCCCTAGCCTGGGCTGTGCTACCACAGCAGGAGGCAACAATGACTAAGCCTCCACAATTAGCCCCGGATCCCCACGAATTCCCTTCTGTGCCTGCAGCCAGGTCACATTCCTCCTCCTACCCACTCCCTGAGCCTGAACCCACATCAGCCTTGAATGCCACTTGCTGCTCCCCTGAGGGACTTGGCCCAGGTGTGGGCCCTGCCTGAGGGGATCTTGTGTGTGAGATAGAGCCAGCACCATGTCAGTGGCTGCACCACTCCCTGGTTCTCCTCAGGCTACTAGCATCTGGCCGCTGCAGCCCCAGGTGCATGAACGGAGCCTATTGATGCCCACACCACTACCCCCTTGCAATAGGGGAATTAAGCCCCCCCTTCCCTTCAGGCTACCAGGGTCTGGCCATACCCCCACTCCTGCCACTGCAGCAGCGAGCAAGTAAACAGGGATAGTGGGGGGAGGGGAGGGACTGGGGACCCCTGCCAGGGGCTGCTTCTCCCCCGCCCCGCAGGCACACCTGGGCTGGGCTCCCTGCAGACCAGGGTGGAGGTTTAAACCCCTCCCTAACCATACTCAGGCCTGCCAGGGCCTGGACATGTCCCCTAGCTCAGTTTCCCTGCAGCCAAGAACTAGTTATAGTGCTGTTCGGCTTCTTCCTTGAGCCACTGCAGGCATGTTGCTGTGTTTCCAGAATCAAAAGCGAATGTCTATTCACTTGCAAATCAGTTCAATCTATGCGGGTTAGACTAACCCGCAAAGATTGAATCAACTAGATAGGTACTTGGCTGGGGTCCTGTGACCCTGGCACGTGTTCCTGCCATTGGTGGGGGGTCAGACAAGATGGCCTGCTCTAGGCCCCTTCTGACCCTAGATCCTATTATACTATGAACTCAGGCTCAGGTTTCTTAAATATCTTTATGTAGCCAAAGGTACATTAGCCACTGCCCTGCTTGTGAGTCCCACAGCTGACAAGGTTTGCAGCCATGGAAGGCAGCTGATAAGGCTCACAGCAAGTGGAATGATGTCCTCAATGTGAACCTTGTCACCCGTGTGGCTCACAGCTGCAGGAGCTTGCTACTTGTTGGTGTAGGGAAAGCCAGGGATCATGATCCCAGGGTTCCACTTGCACTGGTAATAAGATGTGATTGGATTGGATTTTGGATCCCACAATAACACCTCATGTTAAACATGTGTGGCATGACAGGAGGCAGGCTTGCATGGATTGGGCCTTTCCCTGAATGTCTAGATGGGCCCAGAATGGCATGAAGACTCTTATGGCAGAATAAGATAGAACACTACGTACCTGTATCCATTTATAAACTATGTTCATACTGGAAGAAAAACAAGAACAGAAGACACAAACCATAACTAATACTGTATATTTTTTTTATTCAAGTATGACTAAGTATGTCCAAGATCAAGGATAATAAAAAGTCATTTTTCAAATATATAGGGAGGTTGAAGAAGGCACCGGGAAATGTGGGGCCCCTGCAAGATACACTGGGCAATCTGGTGGTTGCGCCAGAAGAGAAGGCAGACATCTCTAACAAATTCTTCACCTCTGTTTTCTTGTGCAGGGACCAAGACTCCCCCACCGTCATTCAAGACGGACTCGAGGGGAATGCCCCAAGGCCTAAGGTTGAGGAGGACCGGGTTAGAGTGCTTCTGGAGGGGCTGGAGGTGTTCAAGTCAGCAGGTCCAGATGCCCTCCACCCCAGGGTGTTGAGGGAGCTAGCAGGGGTTATTGCAGAGCCCTTGGCACAGTTTTATGAGCACTCATGGTGCTCGGGCCAGGTGCCAGATGATTGGAAGATAGCCAGTGTGGTCCCCATCTTTAAGAAAGGGAGGAGGGAAGACCCGGGCAACTATAGGCCCATCAATCTTACCTCAATTCTGGGGAAACTCTTTGAGAAGATCATCAAGGAGGATATCTGTGATGGGCCAGCGTCAGGGGTAATGCTGAGGGGCAACCAGCACAAGTTCATTAGGGGCAGGTCATGTCAGGCCAACCTGATTGCCTTTTACGATCAGATCACAAAAGCATTGGATGCAGGTATCGCCATGGATGTAGTCTTTCTGGACTTCAGCAAGGCCTTTGACACTGTCTCTCACCCCATCCTCATTAAAAAACTAGGTGACTGTGGCATCGATGCCTACACGGTCAGATGGATTGCTAATTGGCTGAAGGGTCGTACTCAGAGGGTGGTAGTGGATGGGTCATAGTTGACCTGGGGGGAAGTGGGCAGCGGAGTCCCCCAGGGCTTGGTCCTTGGGCCCGCGCTGTTCAATTTCTTTATCAGTGATTTGGATGATAGAGTAAAAAGCAACCTGTTCAAATTTGCTGATGATACCAAAATCTGGAGTGAGGTGGGCACGATAGTAGGGAGGGAAAGACTGCAGAAAGATGTGGATAGGTTGCAAGGCTGAGCTGACAAAAACAGGATGTGTTTCAATACGGACAAGTGCAGGGTGCTGTGCTTGGGCAGTAGTAACTGGCAACACGCTTATAGGTTAGGAAACTCCCTTCTTGAGAGCACAGAGGCAGAAAAGGATCTTGGAGTCATCACTGACTCCAAGATGAACATGGGCCGACAATGCGAGGTCACGGTCAGCAGGGCTAACTGGACCTTATCGTGTATCCACAGGTGCATCTCAAGTAAATCCAAGGAGGTGATCCTCCCCCTCTACGCGGCACTGGTCAGGCCACAGCTGGAGTATGTGTCCAGTTCTGGGCACCCCATTTCAAGAGGGATGTGGACAACATTGAGAGGGTCCAGAAGAGGGCCACTTGCATGAGCTGAGGACAGCAGGGCAGACTGTACCTATGAGAGGCTATGGGACCTGAACCTGTTCAGCCTTCACAAGAGAAGGCTGAGGGGGGACCTTGTGACCATCTATAAACTGGAGGGGAGCAGTTTGGGGGAGACTTTGTTTCCCCTAGCACTCCCCAGGATAACAAAAAATAATGGCCACAAGTTGTTGGAAAGTAGGTTCAGATTAGACATCCATAGGAACTACTTCACAGTTAGGGTGACTAGGATCTGGAACCAACTTCCAAGGGAAGTGGCGCTGGCTCCTACTCTGGGGGTCTTTAAAAAAAGGCTCGATGCCTACATGGCTGGGGTCACTTGAGCAGGGGTTCGGACTTGAAGAGCTACAAGGTCCCTTCCAACCCTACTTCTATGATTCTATGCCTATGTATAGATTAGATCTTCATGTAGGTAGCAATCACCAGGGCTGAAACATTGCCATTGCAGATTTCAGGAAGTGGTTTAGGGAAGGTAGAAAAGAAAAATGATAAAAGTAAATATAAATGGTGAGAAACCACTAGCAACATGACCACAGTAGTAGTGGTGAGTGTGAAAGAGTCTGGCAGTTCTTCAACGGAAGAATGCAGAAGGTGTACAGTACCAAAGTTCAGGAAATTCTTGAAAATGCAGGAAGATTAGGATGTACATTTTTATGGTCTAGTAGTGGATCCTGACCCTGGACTGCCGTAGACTCTGCTTCTGGATCTCCCTCTGGTTTTGGTATACAGTTCCTGCCCTTTGATTCAGCCCCAGGTCCTGCTTTCCCTCTGGCCTAACCATTAGGCAAAACTGCCTACATTCTAGTCCCTTACACCACCCCTCTCGCTCTTCAGCCCCTTTCCTCAGGCTTTAGCCTTCTTGGGTTAAGCTTGTTCTGGCTTCAGCCCCTCCCTCACAATAGCTTCCCTATTGTGGCCTTACCCCCACTGGTCTTGGCCTAGATCCTCCAGCTCACTGACCACCCCTGGTCCCAGCATGGCTGCTGTTGCCCTGCCCCAGCCTTCAGTCCTGTGGGTCCCTGACCACAGGTTGGGCTGCCTGTCCCAGAGTGCCCTGCCAGCCCTCTACCCTGTCCTCTGGTTCCAAACTTAATCAAATCATATGTTCCAGAAAACACTACATAATTAAAGTGCATCCCATTCTGGGTCACTGTCTCCCCACAAGCCACAGTTCTCCCTTACCTCTCTTCTTCCCACTCTATGGGACAGCTCAGGTGCCTTCTAGTCTGTCTTCTGCAGCCATCTCTCTCAAGGACTGCTCTCCCTGCAGCTGACAGAGCCAGATTGCCTGCTTGGTCTCAGGCACCGGGTTTATGTTCATCCAAAGTCCCACCCACTCCCGTCACGTAGCTTCCAGCCATACATAGGGGTTTTCACTTTGGCCTAAAGGTCAGCCTGTTCTCTTCTGTTGCCTTTGAACCCAGCTGCTTGCAGTCTTTATTTCTGCCCCTTGCAGTGTAGCTAACTCCCCTTAAAGTAACAAAAGCCTCTGCCTTGCTGTTATAATACCTTAAACAGGATGTTTTTCCAGAAATTTATGGCATAAAAAACTACCAGGACTATTTAATTGACAATAAAAGTCTCATTCACAATTTTATAACTGGAAAAAACCTGCAATGAATGTTAAATGCTTTACTTTACAGGCTGCTAAGAAAGGAATAAAGCATTATATTTATCATGATACAGAACCAATACCAGTGTCTATAGAGTTCAACACCTACAGGTACATTTTATAATTAAGAAGTTTGGATAGTACATGTGAAAAATATTTTCTTATTTCTTAAATTAGTTACATTTATTAACTTTGCTATAGAATGAAAGAAATGTACAAATAGGATTCGGTCTTATTTTGCAAACATACGCTTGCTGTATAAAAGGCATCCAGAAAGTGAGACTGATCTTAGCTACATCACAAAACCCTGCTGATACAAATGGGATTGATTAATTGTCGCAGACCAGAATCTGATTCATAGTCTCCCCAGATGGATAGAAAATGATGCTATATTGGATGCCTCTCACCCAGCAGCCAAAATATAATAAATTCCAATGGCTTGGAACTGAAGTTAGAAGAAATTCTAAACAGAGATAAGATTCAAATTTCTGCAGTGAAGTAATTTACCATTGGATTTGGTAAATTTTCCATCACTGAAGCTTCAAATTAAAAATCAGACACCTTTCTGAAAGGCTGTGGGTTGCTCAACCACACTTTCAGTTAGATGCAAGCATTTTGAGGTAAATTTCCATATGGCCTATGTTATGCAGCTCAAACTAGAATATCAACGTAGCTTTATCAATCCTACATGTTTGTGAATATTCTCTACTTACTGAAGTACAATGCAAATGTCAAATTTTCTCCTGTAAAGTGCAGTGAGATTATGGTCTCAACACAGTGGAATGTGATACTGAAAGACAGCAGTGGCTTTGAAAATCAATTAATCAATTAATCATTTATGTCAGGGGTTGTCAACCATGGGTATGCGTACTCCTGGAGGAGCTTGGGAAGGCCCTAAGGGGGTGCATAGGCAGGCAAGGGTGGAGTACTACCACCCTGTGCTACCACCTCCCAGAAGCAGGGCCAGGGAGGGGGCAAAGGCAGTGGTGGCCCTCTGCGGACTGCATAGATGCCTCCCGGCTAGCTGGATGTAGTGGGGGAGCATGTGGCATCTGCTGCCACCACCCCACACTGCTGCTGCTCCGTGTCTGGCTGCATGCCATTCCCTTCTCTAGCAGTTTAAACATATTCAGATCAGTAAAAATTTGTTACTCTGTAAAATTTGTTATACTCTATACCTGCAACTTCACAAGCCAAAGCAGAACTGCAGAACTTTTTTTCCCACACACAAATTATTTTTCCCTGGTAAAAGCTTTCACTTAGCCTGAGTTAGCAAATACAGGTCAGAAAAGATCAGGATTTATGATATCCTTCAAATATCAAATTGTTTCAAGTGACCAAAAGCTTGTGAACCTTCCTTGCAGGTCTTGTAATAATATCAGAGGGAATGTCACCCTCCAATTACAAAAAAAAAAGAAATATCTGAGTGCTTTCTTATGCAGTTAGACAAGGTTCTTTAAGTAAATCCAGTATCTTATGCACTTATGCTCTTTCTATATAGAAAAGGATTTCTGTAGTATCAATGTATAAAACTTGGAAAGAAAATTTCTAAGCTAGAGACAAACTAGTCTCCTATTTAGTAAGAATGTCTGATAACAATACACTCCTTCTTTAAGCCCAATTTTTCCTAAATTATTTTTTCTTTTTAGCATGATAGAAAATCTTCTCTTGCAGTCAGCACCACAGTAAACATAAGTAAATGTGCCTTTGAACTTGTCTATCCTGAAGTACTAAATTATTTGTATTTCTCTCTGTAGAGTTGCCCCAGCTAGTGCATCACTCATTCAGTACCTCTACACCAACCACTCTCAGCATCCACACTGGAGCTGTCTGACTTTGAATGAATTATTATCAGCAGGCATGTGCGAAGTAGATTTGCACCTTATAGACTAACCAAAGTAGAGATATCTATCTATCTATCTGTCTATCTATATATCTTGGTTGTATCTATATATTATATAAGCTTTTGTGGGTTAAAGCTCATTTCATCAGATGCTGTGAAAAGGCATGCATGTGTGCATATGTGAAGGTACCACTACCACTACTAACCTTGCTCTTCCTGTTGCAGCCCCATCTGGTGGCTAATATTATTACTCTAACTCAAACCACCTGTGCTTTATCAGATTGGAAGTATCTGGAAATGGCTCACTAGCTAAAAATTTGCAGAACTGAAGGGAATTACTGAAGGTGATAAAAGGCACAGAGAAAAAAAGTCAAACATAGGCACAGCTGGTAAACCAAAGTTGTATCACTGATCTCTGTATAAATTAAAATTGGGTATCTTGGATAAAATTTTCAAATAAAGTTATGTCCACAGGATACAATGGAGTGCTTTATAGCTTATTCAGAGCTAGCTTGAATAGCTAACTTTGTCATGAAAACCAGTATTATCGTATTTAATGTGACACTGTGTCCAGGCTAAAAGTGCTACCAACTGTAACAGGGTGCTTAAAACACTTATTACTTTTCAGAGGAAAGACAGCTGCAGGGAAGGCTCAGTCAACAAGCAGGGGAGCTCCCTGGCTGCAAGGGGGCTGCTCAGGTAGTCTGACCCTACCAGCAGAAGGAAGAACTCCTGAGCAGCAGGGTTGCAGCCAGGCTCCTAGCTAATAGCTAAGGTGGGGTAAGCAAGACTGGAAGTTTAGGGTGGAACTAAGAGTTGGTGGAGGTCTCAGCACTGGTGGTGAGCAGTGCTGTAGCAAGGGTGGGGCGAGTGGGGTGACTGCCCCAGCCGCCAAAGCAAAGGGGTACCAACAGGTGCTGCCCAGCCAGGGTGGGCTGTGGGACAGAGCCACAAGCCGCTCATTTGTGGGAGGTGCTGGGATGGGAGGGGGGCAGCTCCCACCGCTAGGTGCACTCCAAGGAAAGCATGGGGGGGGGTGCCCCTTCGAATGTGTGCATAGAACAAAGGTGACCTGCCACTGCGGGCTTGTCCTAGGTGCCAAACTTCCTTGCACTGGTAGTGAGGGGGGACTATAGGGAGGTGTAGGTCCAGTGGGCCCAGGAATAGGACCAGAGGCCTGGGAGAAAGGCTGAAGCCCATGAATAGGGAAGAGAAGGCCTAGAGAGTTTGGTACCCGGAGAGGGGTAGGGAAGGGGCTAAAGTGCCCAGGGCCCAAAGAGAGGCCAAGAGAGTGAGACCGGGGCCAAGGGCCCTGATCAATATGTGGTTGGTTGGTGACATCTGTAAGGCATGGGTATGGCTAAAAGGGGAGATGAGGAGGCCATGAAATTGCCCTTAAGGTGGTAAGTGGGCATATTATAGCTCAAGGTGCTGATCGTGCACCATCATCGCAAGTGGAGAAGAAGAAGTGGTCACAAAGGAGGAACAAGCGTTGAGTCCTGGTCATCAGGGATCCATCCTGAGGGTCACAGAGGGTCCCATCTGCCGTCCTGATCCCTTGGGCGAAGAGGTCTGCTGCCTGCCTGGAGCGCGAGTTCAGGACGTCACGGAGTGTGTCTGGAGGATTGTTAGGCCCACACATTACCATCCGTTAGTGGTAGTCCATGTGGGGACGAATGACGCTTCGAGAGGCCGGCCAGAGGACATCATTAAAGACTTCAAGGCTCTTGGAAGACAGCTCAAGGCGACTGCAGCGCAGGTGGTGTTTTCTTCCATTCTGCTGATGAGTCAATGGGGAAGGCAACATGAGGCCTGTATCGCAGCTGTAAACTAGCGCCTTTGGGGTTGGTGTTATGATGTGGGCTTCGGACTCTTTGATCGCAGCCCGCATTTTTCTATGCAGAGCATGTTGGCGGAGGATGGACTTCACCTATCACCTAAAGGTAAGTGTTTCTTTTCTTCTAGGTTGGCTGATCTCGTGCGGCGGGCTTCGCTGGGGGACTGGCCTGCCGGGAAAGGAGAGGATGCTCTGCCGCTGAGCCAGGTAAGTCGGGCAAGCGTAGGTGGTTGTAGCTTGGGGGAAACACGTGGAGTGGAGGAGGTGGCAGTGGGTAGCCTCAAATGCCTCTATACAAATGCTCGCAGCATGGGAGGTAAGCAGGAGCTGGCTCTCCTTGTGGCTGTGGAAGACCCAGATTTGGTTGGGCTCACAGAAACCTGGTGGGACCTGACCCATGACTGGGCTGCAGGCATCAATGGCTATGCCCTTTTCAGGAAGGACAGGATGGGAAAAAGAGGAGGAGGGGTTGTGCTTTATGTCAAAGAGCGTTTCTCTGCATTGAGCGTTAACTTGGGGGCAACTGAGGACCAGGTGGAAGTGATTTGGGTCAGGCTGCAAGGAGGACGAGGGGAAAGGGACTTAATGGTG
>JAGPOW010000261.1:200659628-200677281 GCA_030014935.1 Caiman crocodilus
TTACTGGAGAGCAGGTTTAGGTTGGACATTAGGAAACGCTACTTCACAGTTAGGGTGGCTAGGATGTAGAACCAGCTTCCTAGGGAAGTTGTTCTTGCTTCTACTTTGGGCATCTTTAAGAGTAGATTAGATAGGTACTTTGCTGGGGTCCTGTGACCCTGGCACTCGTTCCTGCCATTGGCAGGTGGTCAGACTAGATGGCCTGCTCTAGGCCCCTTCTGACCCTAGATACTATGAATTAGATCTAACTCAGAGATCCCTGGGACAGCCTCCCATTTCTAACTGCATGTTAAAATCAAGGCATGGCAGGTGAATAGAAAGGGAGGATGCCTAAAAGAGAGGCAAAATGGGTTGAGTAGCCACTAAGGACCATTATGACCACTCCTGGGGCCAGCCTTTGTTATGCCAAGATATAATAGCCTGGAAGGAAAGCTGCTCTGATGTGGCTTTACTGCTTTTCATCATCTCTACATGGCACTGCATTTTGCTATGGGTAGATCCTATATGATTTAGGAACCTAAGACCAATTGGCAGAAAAGTAATATAGGGTGCCTGTAGACATGCAGGAAGGATGCTCTGACACGCCGTAATTACAGCCTATCAGAGCAGACTCAATTAGGCAAGCCTGCTGAATCGTGCTAATTAGTACACCTCCAGTAGCCTCTGCCTCTTGTGTATCAGTGTCCGCTCGCTTCAAAATGGCGGTGGGAGCGTTTGAATTAAACCTTGTTCAACTAGCTTTAGTTAAAGTGCCCCTGCCACAATTTTGAAGTGCACAGATGCTGATGCAGGAAATCATCTGGGTGCTTTAATTAGAGTGGCTTTTGGAGCTGCTCTGATTAAAGCATCTGCCCCCTCCCCCCACCAAGAACATGTGTAAAAGTGCCCATAAAGCCCAGATCCTCAGATGTCTAAATATTTTTGAGAATATTTGTCTTAGGTATTTAGTTTGCTCTTAAACTCCTAAAGGGAATGGATCTCTGTACTGTGTATGTAGCACTCTGAAGAGCACGGAGCCTCCCATGGGTGGGGAGCATGTGGGGATGTGGCTACATCCCTCTTTGGCTGTGATGGATACATAATGAGCCATCTGAACTCACCAGCTTATCAGCAAAGTTCTAGAACCCAAGGGGATAAACAGTGTTGCTTGCATATGAAACTCAGCCAAAGAGGGCTTAGTCACACCTTCCCAAATCTGTCCCTGGCCCCTCTCACCTTTTCACATACTAAATCTACTAAATCCAGAACGTGACCCAGCCTGTCTCCAGAGTACTGGGCTTGGGACACTCTTGGAGTATATTCACCCCTGCATTTCCAGGTTTGGTGCATTAACGTGGAGTAAGTGAGAGGAAACATATTCTCCAGTAGCATATTTTGTGAACACTGGGACTGTGGTATTAACCTACTGTTATTCACTGAAAATGGATCTTAGACATCTAGATTACGTGGTGCTAGAAAATATTGATTTTTGCATTCATTTATAATAAATTCATAACAAATGTACATTTAATAACTTTTCCACTGTTAAGCGTAATAAAGTAGCAACAATATAAAAGTCATAACAGACTGCGCCTATTCTGTCACAGTTTTCCCATATGCTATTTCCAAGATACACTGCATTTTCTAGTATACAATACAACATGGAATACAATACGCGCCTTGCTTTTGGACAGGGAGAACAAAAGAAAAAGATATTTCCCGGTAGTAAATAACTGAGTAGCAGCAGCTAGGGAGCTGAGGATATTCATTGTTCTGCTCCCTGTGACCATGAGTGGATTTCACTTTCATGTTTACCTGGTAACCAGAAGAAACTGTTCTTACTGCAGCTTCTGCATAGCAGCTGTCTTTGGGGGGGAAAAAACTGTGTTCAGGTTTTACTAACTGTCCATATATTTACAGATTGCCCAGTTTAAAAAAAAAAGGCTAAAAATACTTGTCCATAAATTCCATAAGAAAAATAGACCCTCTGTAAAAAATTGAGCAAAAAAAAATTAAGATGATTAAGAATTAATCTTCAAAAGAAGCTTGCAGATGAGCCTGAAGGACAGAGAACATAGTAGTCCCACCTGGTGTCCAAGCAGAAGCACAGCACCCTGCAAGAAGTATTTTTTTCTCAGGTCTTTATAGTTTCTAGCTCCTTTCCCTACTTTCTACCCATGTGCTGCTGCTGAGTCCCTTTGGACATTCCCTGACTCTTACAGCAGGTTGCCTGGAAGGCATCAGGAAGGCGGGGGTGAGGGGAGAGGAGAAGAGCACAGCTGGGAGGGAGCTGTAGGCCCGGGAAGAGGGAGAGGCAACAGGTAAGGGTTCATGCCAGGATCGGGGGGTAGGGAAAGAGTGGGCGTGCAAGTCTAAGGCTGGGGGTAGGCTGGGAGAATCATGGTATAGGGATGAGCAGTAGTGTAATTAGTGTAAGGCAAGGGTGTTAGAGGGGAACCACTATGGTCCCCTCCACTGGGACATCCCTGCACAGCCCAACTATGGGGAGCTGGACAGGTGCAGCCCTATGCCTCATAGTGTAGCTGTGGGGATAGGAGGTGAGCAAGGTGAGTAGAATGTACCCCCTTTCTTAGGCTGTGCCATGAAGGGCACAGCCCCGCACCCAGTAGTGCACCTGGGAGTAGGCCTGGATTAATGCATAGGCAAACTAGGCACATGCCTAGGGCCCTAAGTGAAGAAGGGTCTCAGTTGTGCTTATTCTATATATTATAATTATTGAGTAAATAAAGTAATATAAATATATATTATAAAGTAGGAGCCTATGAGTTTGTTTCCCTAACTAAAGGGTTAATCCAACCCAGCCTGGGAGAGGGAGTGAATGGGGCCTCAGCTCACATACTCAGCCAGAGTCACCAGAAGACTCAGGCCCATCCTCCATTCTCTGCAGTGAGAGAGGCTTGTCTCAGGGGCACAGCTCCTGCTGCTGCGTGCACCTTGGAAGGCATGGGTGTCATGTGTCCTAGATCTGTGTGGGGTGAGGATGGGCTGCCACTGCGGTTTGGGGCTGGGGCCAGGGTGGTGCCAGGCTCTTCTCAGTGGAGGGCTGGGCTGGGTTGTGCTTGGATCAGGCAATGGTGGCACTGGGAGAGGAGTTAGGGGGTGTGGGGGCTGCAGCCTCCCCAAAATTCGCCATAGCCCCACTCCCAGCATCACCACTGCCCATCCCAAGCACAGCATGACCCAACCCCTCTCCCACTGGGAAGAACCCAGTGCAGCCCTGGCCTTAGCCCACAGTGGCAGCCCACCCTTGACCCGCACAGATCCGGGGGCACACAGCCCCCATTCCCTCCTGGGGTGCGTGCAGCAGTGGGAGTTGCACCCCCTCCCTGCAGGGGTCCTCCCAGACAAGCCGCTCATTAATGTTTCTCTGTCTGTAAACAAAGGAACGTTCAGTTTTTCAGTAAAAACCCCCACTATTGGGCGTGGGACAGAGCCACAAGCATAAATTAGTATATTGGGTCAATATAACCCCATTTCTGAGGCCTCCTTTACAGCAACCGATATCTATGAGAAGGCAATTCAGGCTCTACCAAACTGCCCATGGTTCTTCTGACATTGGTGGGAGAACTTCTACCACTGTACCCAAAATAAGCGATCTACTTGTTGGCTGCTTGATGACAAAACATCTAGGGCTTGATTTTTTTTTTCCAGATATTATGACACCTTCATCTGCAAGTCAATTGTATGTGGTACATATCTCAGTCAGGCCCTTTCTTCCAGTCCTGGATACATAAAATTGTGGGACCACTTTTAAATGCATATCATAACTTCTTTGGTAAGTCTGATTCTCCAACTTTAAAATGAGCATAAGACAATATAGGAATCTGGAGGGACTTAATATCTGTGCATACATTATTATTTTGTATAGATAATAGTGTCATGGTGCAGGCTGGATGAAATGTCATAGAAGTTGGTGGTGTAACCGTCACTCAGAGGAAGTGTACAAGGCAAATGAATCCTTTTATGGAATAGGTGCCTCTACCCAAAATACAGACCACATGCAGGAGATAAGCCTTGACTGACTGACTGGCAGCTTTAAGACTGTGAGCATATGCAGCTCGAAATAACAGAGAAAGACCAAGAGAAGGCAGTAAGGGATCTCCAGAAAGACCTACAGAACCATAGGTAGTATATCCTGAAAAAATTTAGTGCAAAGGATTTTTTTCTTTTTGGGTATGTCCTATGATTTAATCTTTAATTCATAGAATCATAGAAAATTAGGGTTGGAAGGGACCTCTGGAGGTCATCTAATTTAACCCCTGCTCAAAGCAGGACCATCCCCAACTAGATCATTCCAGCCAAGGCTGTCAAGCTAGGCCTTAAAAGCTCCAAGAACGGAGATTCTACCATCATTCTCGGTAACTTATTCTAGTGGCCCTCCTAGAGAGAGTTTTTCCTAATATCCAACCAAAACCTCCCTTCCTGCAACATGAGACCATTGCTCCTTGTTCACCATGGAACAGTCTAGTGCTATCCTCTTTGGAACCACCCTTCAGATAGTTTAAGTCAACTATCAAATCCCCTAAATTATCTCTTCTCCAAACTAAATAAATCCAGTTCCCCCAGCCTCTCCTCAGAAGTCATGTGCCCCAACCCCCTAACTATTTTCATTGCTCTTCACTGGACTCTCTCCAACTTGTCCACATCCTTTCTGTATTGGAGGGTCCAAAACTAGTTACAGTATTCCAGATGTGGCCTCACCAGTGCAGAATACAGTAGAATAATTACTTCCCTCAATCTGCTGGTAATGCTCCTACTAATACAGCACACTATGCCGTTAACCTTCTTGGCAACAAGGGCACACTGTTGAATCGTATCCACCTTATTGTGCACTGTGATCTCCAATTCCATTTCTGCAGAGCTGCTGTCCAGCCAATCAGCCCCCAGCACTGGTGCATGGAATATTTCCATCCTAAGTGCAGGACTTTGCACTTGTCCTTGCACTTGAACCTCATGAGACTTCTTTTGGCCCAATCCTCCAATTTGTCTAGGTCACTCTGAATCCTAGTCCTACCCTCCAGTGTATCTACTACACTACCCAGCTTTGTGTCATCCGTGAACTTGCTGAGGGTGCAATCTACCCCATCTTCCAGATTGTTAATGAAGATATTGAACAAAGCCGGCCTCTGGACCAACACCTAGGCTACTTCACTTGATACCAGCTGCCAGCTAGACACTGAGCCATGATACTACCCTTTGAGCCCAACAACACAGCCAGCTTTCTAGCCACCTTACAGTCCGTTCTTCTAACTCATACGTCCTCAGCTTGCTTGTAAGAATGCTGTGGGAGACTGTGTAAAAAGCCTTGCTTAAGTCAAGATATATTATATCCACTGCTTTCGTCACATCCACAGAGCCAGTCATCTCATCATAGAAGGCAATCGGGTTTGTCAGGCATGATTTGCTGTTAGTGAATCCATGCTGACTGCTTTTAATCACCCTGTCCTCCAAGTGCTTAGAAATGGATTCTTCTGCTTCCTCCAGGTCCCCTCCTTCCTCACTTACCTCAGAGCTTTGTTTTCCATCCCCCTGCAAACCTAGCTTAAAGCCCTCCTCACTAAGTTAGCAAGCCTGTCCACAAAGATGTTCTTCCCTGTCTTTATCAGGTGGATCCCATCGCTTCCTAGCAATCCTTTTTCTTGGAATAGCATCCTGTGTTCAAAGAAGCTGAATCCCTGCTGGTGAACCTCCTGCACAGCCATGCATTGATTTGCAGGATGCCTCTGCTCCTGCCAGGGCCATTCCTCTTGACTGGAAGGATTAGGGAAAACATTACTTGTCCCCTGTTCTCTTTACCCTTGCATACAGAGCCCGCCCTGTAGATACTGTTGATCTGCTCAGAGTCATCCCTGGCAGTATCACTGGTGCCCATATAGATAAGCAATATGGGGTAGTAGTCAGAGGGCAGGATAAGTCTCAGTAATCCTTCCACAACATCTTGGATCTAGGCAAGCTGCAGATCAGGCTAGCAGATGGATCTTTCCACCCCACACAGAAGGGTACCTCCAACAACCACCATCCATTGTTTCCGCTTTGTGGCAGTGGTCTCAATCCTCCCCACTTTTGGGATTGCTGGCTTGACTTCTTCTACCAATGGAATGTGCTCCTCCTCTGTTGCTAGCACACCATACGTATTCTCTAGGCAAACCACTGCAGGTAGGGATGACTACTTCTTGCTGCCAAGATGCAAGCTTCCAGCTTCCATCTTTCTGGGAGTCCATGGCCTCTTCCTTTTCTAGCACCACCTCTAGCAGGCCTTCCTTTACAGTCCTAGAGGTTTCCTCCACTATTCAATTGATAAACCCTCATGGCAGAAAATACTTTGGAGTCTTGTTACCTCCTATTGTAGTTCTCTTGCCTTCTCTCTAAGAGACACCACCAGAAGACACCACTCATGTTGCAGGTACTCTTCCATCTGGCTGACACTGGAAGGAATCTGCACAGCATGAAACCAGGACCTGGCTGGAAACCTCGATGGTGTATGGTTCTGGCTGGATGGACACTTCACAGATGGAAGCAGAGGAAGAGCTGGAAGTAGCAGTGGCTGTGGGATTGTGATGTCCTCCAATCATGCCTCTGAGTCTTCTAATCTGTTGCAACAACTTTATGCCTCTTTGCTAGGGAAGCTCTGTTTGGAAACTCCTCTGGAGCTAGACTGTTTGCTGTTCCTTGATCTGAAGGGTTCCCCTTTCTCCCTGCAACCTCTTTCCTTTCAGCAAGCTTACAGTAAAGGAATGTGAGATTCTTTCTAAACAAACTCCCCCTCACTCTGGACTTTAGTTAAACAAGGGGCTTAAGTCTTGGTGTAGCTGCTAAGTTTTGCTGCTAAAACAAAACTATGTAGCGAGTCTTAATTAAATATATATAAAAAAGCACATTACCTTTCAGGTTTTCCTTTGTAGAGAGGGGCGGCAAACTGCCCTACAAACTGAGTAACAAACTGCTTGGAAACAGTCCTATTTGCTTCTCCCTCTTTGCTCCCTCGATCACTTGGACTGCCTCCTTTTTATATATGTCTCCTTGGCCTCCATTACATTAATGCATTCTATTTTTTTCACAGGACCATTCCCTTATTCAGGGCACAGGGCAACCTGTTCTCAGGACAAGTCAGGGATGTACAGAGAAGGAATTTGTTGCCTGTAGGACCAGGCTGTATTTATTGCCAAAGTTGGAAAGTATATGTAAGGACTGACTAAGGCATAAACAGTCATTCCTAGTTGTTTACACTTGTAAGCCCCTTACTCTGACACAAGTGTGGAAGTGGCAGAGGTCGAGATCAGGTATCAGTCTATGTTCCAGGATATCAAGACATGGCTGTGGTCAGAGTGGATCAAAACTAGCAAATCTAAAACAGGAAAAAGATGAACAAAAATCAAAGCAAGAAAACCCAAGACAATGTTACTGATGGAACAAATTTGCAGGAAGTGTGAAGGTTTTATAGCCCTCCAACCAGGGGCCTGTGACTCTCCTATTGGTCCATCCAGGTCACCTGGTCCCCCACTGGAAACTTCACAAGAGGGGCCAGGCTGAGCTGGAGCTGGCATCTGACCAGCAGCCTAATGGCAATACAGCCTGAGCTTCAGCCTATAGATGCTAAGAGTCCAGATTCAAACAGGTCCTGACTAGTGTCGTGAATGAGACAAGGATTGTTTCATGGTTTTGTGGAGAGGGAGTTGAGTTAATATTTTGTCTGCTTTGTAGAAGCTTTGAGCACTTGCGACTGAATTCATTGGGACTGTGTACAGTGCTAAAGTTCAATGAAAAACAAAATCAGATCCTAATTGTCTTTAAATTGGGCATTCACAATTGCTGAATCCTATTGACCTAAATCCCTACATTTCCCAGGTCCCCATCTATAAAATGTGGAAAATAAATGCATTTGCTTCAACGGGTTGTTATGGTAGGCTAATCAATGTTTGAAAAGCAGTCAGAGACTATGGTCTACGTGCCACAGAAAAGCCAAAAAAGCTTTACCTTTAAAGGCTGGTTTGAAGGGGCCACATTTTGAATCCCAAGAACAAAATATTGACCAAGCAGGTCAGATCCAGAGGGGATATGGCGGCAGTCACATCCCTGTCCACCCCTTGACCGTGTGCTGCATGCTCAGTGAGTGCTCAGTGATCACAGACATGTCAGCGAAGCTCCTGTTGGAAGCTTTGCATGTCCTTTGAGTTCACCAACTGGTCTACCCAGAGTCCCAGCTCTCAAGCAGTTCCAAAGCTTACAGCTGATTGCTCTTCCTCTCCTTCCTCCCCTCCATCCTGTCCTTCCTGTCTTGAACTCAGCCCCTGCTTTCACAGCACCCAGGGGCAGCACACTGCTGCTGCTCCTCTCCTGCTTTCCCCAGCTGCTGAGTTTTGAGGGAGAAGGAAGGAAAAGGGAGGGGAAGAGCAACCAGTAGCACTGACACGTTGGTGGGCTCTCCGAACTCACTGGCATCCAGAATCACAGCAAGGGTTGTGGCTACACCCTACTCCACTGTGGGGCATACCTAAAATGGTGGTGTGTGCACCACCCTGTCAAAAAAGGAGGAGTGTAGCCACACCCCCAATAGGTTTGTTTAAGGTAATTCAGAAAAAAATGACTTCAGCCATAAGTGTGGGAAGAGTACTGTGAGACTAACAAGCACAGAATAGATTGTCAACATAAAGTAAAACTTATGCATTTGCTGCCATTAACAGATAAAACAAAAGGAACTTTAAATGCTTATAATCAACAGATACACATCTCACCCCCGTGCCCGTGATCCTGGATCTGCTCATGGAGGTGAGCACCACTCATTCTGTGTACTGACTGACCTAATAGAAGTAACAGTACTTAATCATGTAATTACAGACTATATCATAAGGCAGACACACAAAAGAAATAAATAGAGGTTTCACAGACAACCTCGGTATTTGCAATTCCTAACTTCTGAGTGTTTGCCTCCGTAGCCATAATAAAATGTTTTATTTAAAGCAGCATAAAACTAAAAATGTTAGTCAATTTCTTCTAAGTGTTTACAAAGTACGTAACTAATGTAGAAGTTACCCTCAATAACCAGTAATTCTGCTTACAATTTGATTCCATAACCTTTCCATTTTTATCATAATAAATTGTGTTTAACTTCAGAATGTAATTGGATATATGCATAGAGCCATAACAGCAATGCATATTGTTTCCACTTTCTGTTGGTATCTCTCCATCATGGTCCAATAGTATGTCTATCATAGAAGTAGGGTTGGAAGGGACCTTGTAGATCTTCAAGTCCGACCCCCTGCCTGGGCAGGAGGAAAACTGGGCTCAAATGACCCCAGCCAGGTAGTCATCGAGCTGCTTCTTAAAGACCCCCAGGTTAGGAGCCAGCACAACTTTCCTTGGAAGTTGGTTCCAGATCCTATCCACCCTTACCGTCAAGTAGTTCTTATGGATATGTCCAATCTAAACCTACTCTCCAACAACTTGTGGCCGTTATTCCTTGTTATCCCAAGGGGTGTTAGGGGAAACAAGGTCTCCCCCAAACCCTTCTGGTCCTCCCTAGTGAGTTTATAGATGGTCACAAGGTCCCCTCTCAGCCTTCTCTTGTGAAGGCTGAACAGGTTCAGGTTCCATAGCCTCTCATTGTACAGTCTGCCCTGCTGTCCTCAGATCATGCGGGTGGCCCTCCTCTGGACCCTCTCAATGTTGTCCATATCCCTCTTGAAGTGGGGTGCCCAGAACTGGACACATACTCCAGCTGTGGCCTGACCAGTGCTGCGTAGAGGGGGAGGATCACCTCTTTGGACCTACTTGAGATGCACCTGTGGATACATGATAAGGTCCAGTTAGTCCTGCCGACCATGACCTTGCATTGTCAACCCATGTTCATCTTAGAATCAATGATGACTCCAAGATCCAATGAGAATCTCATTGCACAAAACAGAGTAGGCATGGGAATGTGACTGAAGATACTTATTATTACACATAAGAGTTGCTATATACCATTTCTCCAGGAGTAACTACATATATCTATAATAAAAGTTACTTCCCACAGGTAGCATCACTGTGTTTTTTGTTAATCAAGGTATTTTGGATTGTCATGGCACTTTCAACCTACAGGATAGCACAGCATCCCTGAAGTAGTAAACTACAATTGAAAATATGCATCTAAAGGTAGTATTGACTGAATAACACATTTTGCTTTGTAATTCATTTCTCTGTCAGAAAAATGAAATCCAGATATTAGAGCTTGAAATTTCATGCCCAGTGATTTACTACAGAGTTGGGGTTTTTTAAGGAAAAAAGTATAGAACAGACTTTAATGTGCAGTCTTGTTTCCCTGAAAACCCAATTACTGCTTAGCAAAAGTGTTATTATTATGTAAGCTCACAATGGCATAAATAAGCATCTGAAGAATGCAATTATTTTAGAGGGAGTTTGTCAAAGATGAAAAGAGGAATTAAATGTCCAAGTACCACTGACTTCCAATGGAAGGTTGGTGCATAACTGTCCTTAATGCCTCAGAAAATGTCCTCTTTAGACTTCATTTTAATCCTTGTAAGAAACATGGCAGCTCCTTCCCTTCCCTTCTCTTCCCTTCCCTTCATACACCCTCTATCCAACTTTAAAAAAAATCTTGGCTGAGGAAATTAAGCAACTAGGGTTATTTCCCCATGAGTGAGAATATTTATTTCCCTGGAGACAAATAGCAGTGGCACAGACACATATTTGTGCCACTACTAAGTTGTCCCTGGGCATGCCCCTCTTCCCATCCCCTCAGAGCCAGTAGGATGGGCCACAGATATTGTCTCCAGTGTGTAAGATCCTGCAGGAGGAGACTCAGCAGCAGGGTCCCTTGCCCTCTTAAATACACACCAGGAATGAGAGGAGCCAGACAATGGAAAGGGGATGCTCTCCCCTACCTTGGGGTCTTCAAAAGGAGATGGGACAAACATCTAGCTGGGGTTGTCTGCTCCAGTGCTCTTTCCTGCCCAGGGCAGAGGGTCAGACCCAATGCATCTACCCAGGTCCCTTCCAATCCTAACATCCATGAATCACCCTAACATCTATAAATAAGCACAGGACATGACAGGGTGAAGTCCTGCTCCTCCCACTTGTAAGTGATTATATCAGTGAGTCTCAGCTGTTCTGGCTTCAAGACCCACCTTCAAATCTTTTCTGAATTTAGATCTATCCCAGGGATTTTTCAACTGAGGTGGCACAAAAGTCAGGAAAGTTATGGAGTTATTTTTTAATAGCACATCTCAAAACTGGTATGATTTCCTCTGGCAGGGGAATGGAATAGGTTATCTGTATTGAAAAAATATTTACATATAATTACACACATGCTTTTTTGAGTGTAAGAGTGAAGTGTGCCCCAAATTTTAATCTAGAAAAAAAGTGTGGCCCAGGGATCAAATGTTTGGGAAACACTATTCTAGATTTTGCTCCCCCTGGGAAAACATGTAACTCTATGTGAGTCCCAAAATGGAGCTGGAGGCGGACCTTCCCACCTTTTAGCCCAGTGGTTAATCTTCCCAGAGAGGGAAGAGTCAGGTTCAAGGTCTGCTCATCTTGTCCCCAGTGGGACAGAACCTGTTTCTTGGATGACTAATTATTTTATCCAATGACTCCAATTCTGATAACTTTAGCTGTGTAAATGGTGTTTTGAACAGATTTTTAGCTTCTAACTCCCACTGCACAATTTGATAACTATGCATGTTCTGTTGCAATCCCCATTCTGTCCAATTTTTTCCAAAAGGCCTGCTCTGCCACTCTCCACAGCACACAAGGGTGCAGATGCAAATCTCTCCACAACCCCACTTTAGAACATAAACAAACTGGTGCTGTTATGGGGAGGAAATGGAGGTCCCTGTACTGTTGCTCTGTGAGGTCAGGCCAACTCGCAGGATCTCAATACTGAGCTGTTAGACAAGAGGATGTGACACAATTGCACATATACAAAACACACAAATCAATTAGGTGCATACACACATATACACACACACTACCAGCTCAGGCACATATACATCCAAACCAGTCTGGGCACATGCATACCTATCACCAATTCAAGCAATTCAAGTTTACATTAAAACTTAGACAAATCAATTGTCAATACCCACATACTCATACACAGATCACTAATTCATATATCATGCATACAATGATATATATACATACATACACACACCAGTTCACACACACAACCCACCTACACATAGGTAAGTTCCTAACTTGGATGGTATGATATGTATGTGTATGTGTGTGCTTGGGGTACCTGTGCTGAACCATAGTAAAGCAAAACCCAGCTTGGGTCCAGATAACAGGTTTATTAAACAGACATCACACTACACAGCCCCATGAAGTTATTGGTTCACACACACACACACACAAGCACTCATAATAACAGCAGGAGAAAGAGACTCAGTGGAAGGGCTGTAGTCCAGGTAGGGAAGAGAAACATGATTCAAGTCATTGGTTGAAGAGGGTGCGTGTGTGGGGGGGTGATAGCTACCTATCAAGGCTGGAAAGTGGTCCTTGTCCAGTAGGTGTTGTCTGTGGGGGGTTGCTGGCAGAGTCTCTGGGTGGAGAGGTAGTTCGGCATGGTGCTGGTCCAAATGGAGAGGGCATCCCAAGGAGTCAATCTTCACTACCCCTTTTATGGGGCAGACTACCTCTGATCTCCTATGGGGAGGCGTCTCCAGGCAAGGTCAGTCCTGTCCCAGGGGGTTCCAGGTGTTCTTACTGAACATGTGCAGCCTTGGCACAATGGTGGCTTGCCTTATCTTTTGTTTCTTGAATGCTGAGGGTGGTTCCAAGGGCTGGGTCGTTGGTCCAGGTATTGGTGTTGATGGCTTGGTCATTCAGAGGGAGCTATTTTTAGACCTACTGCCATTGTGTTTCAAGGACCCCCATTCATCCCCATTCATTCAGGAACCAAGTTACATAGGAGGGGTAAGTGTGAGTATGAGTTATACAACCCGCCCTGGGGACAGGATGGAGACCTGACAAACAAAATGGAAGCTTGACATGACTTATGCTAACTTACATATGTAGACCTAAATCATATAGTACCAGAAAAATAATAATATAGAACAGTAAAAGTCAATCTAAACATAATAATTATACAATATAAAAAAGGAGAAAAAAACAAAACAAATAAACTGGCTACCAAAATAAATGCTGATGCTTATCCTATGTCTTAGGTCACTCATCTATAGGGAATAGAGAGGGAGAGACAAAGTCAGAAATGGTCGGGGAAGGGGAGGGAATGCATTTTAAAAAGAACAGAAAAGAAAAACTGGGGGTTTTGCTACAGTACAAATCCTGGTTGAACTTCAGTCCAGCCCAATGGACCTTGTATGAAAGCCAGCAGAGACAGCGGCGTCTATATCCATGGCTGTCCAACACTTACTTCCCAGTCCAAGATCTTGTTTTTAATGGCTTATTATGTTACCATACTGTAACCATTTGGGCTGAAATGTCCTATGCCAAATTTCTGTTTCCAGCTGATTATTTTCTTTCAGCTAAAAGAGTTCAGACACTTTTCACAATGAGATAAGGAAAAATGCACAATGTTTTTCCTGTTAAAATAATTACAGCTATTTCATTGAGAAGTGCTAGTAACACTTTGGGGCTTTGGAAGAACAGGCTGGATTTTGCAAGGAAATTAGGAAAGTGCCTTTTAAAGATTTTTTTCAGAAAATAGCAAAATTTGATCAAGTTATAATGCCTCTAGAAAACAAATGTTTACACATCTCAACAGAAAGGACTTTGATAGCTAAATTTTCAGGTCTACACCATCCCTACAGAATCATAGAAAATCAAGGTTGGAAGGGACCTCAGGAGGTCATCTAGTCCACCTGCCTGCTCAAAGCAGGACTAGCCCCAAACAGATCATTCCAGGCAAGGCTTTGTCTAGCTGGGTCTTAAAAACCTCCAAGGATGGAGTGTCCACCCCTCTCTGAGTAGCCTTTTCCAGTACTTTGCTACCCTTCTAGTGAAAAAAAGTTATTTCTAATATCTAACCTAAACTTCCCCTGCTGCAGCTTGAGACTGTTGCTCCTTGTTCTGTCATCTGCCACCACTGAGAACAGTTTAGCTCCAGACTCTTTTGAATCCCCCTTCAAGTAGTTGAAGCCTGCTATTAAATTCCCTTTCAGTCTTCTTTTCTCTAGACTAAATAAGCCCAGTTCCCTCAAAAGTCATGTCTCCCAGCCCGCTAATCCTTTTCATTGCCCTCTGCTGGACTCTCTCCAATTTGTCTACATCCTTTCTATAGTGGGGAGGGGGGACAGGGACAGATGACCTGACAAAAATGGACAATAATCTAGTCCATCTAGTCAGTACATAATATATAAAATATATACATACCCTTATATCTATTCCGCCAACAAAAACTATGGCTGAACCATCCCTGTCAGCACCATACGTAACAAATGGCTGAGCAGGCCTTCCCTGCATTGTCTTCTCCCAGTTGCCAGGAGCCATTTTGGCATAGGTAGAACTGGGAGACTGTCTCTTCTGTGTGTTCTTTCTCCCTAGCACATAGGCCGTGGAACAGAGTGGGCCACCCAGGCCATGGCCCAATCAACTTTTAGCACATTAATTTATATAACCCACAAATGTGCAATTGTTATTCTGGTTAAAACTGTATAGCTATTTTTTTAAGTACACATCTACCTAAATTAACATGCTAAAAGTTGGTTGGGCCATGGCCTGGGTGGCCCACCCCATACCATGACCTATGCCCTGGCACTTAAATTACTTAAAGAATAAGGAATAGAGAGTGGTCAGAAACTGGAAGGAGAAAAGAAGAAAAAGAAGTGAAGTGGGAAACGGGAGCAGGAGGGGGGAAGAGGTAAGAATAGGACTAGGAGGCTGAAGGAAGGGGTAGGAAATAAGGAGGAGCAGATGAGGTGGGTGAAATTCAAGGGTCTGTAACCACTTGCTCGCACTCCTGTTAAGTAATGTAAAAGTGGATTACTTTCAAAACTCAACTCCCCTTTGCTTTTAGCAGAGAGCTGTGGAACCCACCTGCAAAGTATGTTTCCATCCCCTCTAGCGGCAGGTTTCCAAAAAAATCCAACAGTTTGCTTAAGCTACCTTTATTCCAGTAGTTCTCTTTTTATACCAGGACCCATTTGCAAACAGCTATACCCAGTCCTGACCTCAGTGCCCCTCACTCTCAACCTGCTGCCCCCTGCCCCCAGCTCCCCAGTGTATAGGGGTAGGTGGGTGGGTGGAACAGAGGGGGAAGGAGGTGTGTGGGGCATGGAGGACCCAAGAAGCCCCTTGCAGGCTGGAACTCCGTGGTTTCCCACATTTTTCTCCTTCAAAGGAGAATCCATTTTTAAAGTTTGTTTGCAACAGTTTCATATATTCTTGTGACCCACATTTGGTTCATGACCCATGGGCTGAGAAACACTGCGTTAGTCCATTAGCTCAAGCAGTAAAGGACTTTGCTGTGCATCTAAGTACCTCAGCCCTGCTAATGGTCCATGATATATGCAGTATAGGTTGATATAATGTAAAGTTTATTGTTTCCATTTTTTTAACTTAGGTTACATGTAAAAACTGGGTTGCAAAATATTTAGGTTGGAAAACCAATTTTTAAAAAGTAAAAACATGACAGAATTAAAGAATTAATAATTTGTGAATGCAATCTTTATTTGCATTATTTGTTATATAATCTGAATACAAGGCTCTAGCTCTTGTGGCTGATTTTTAAATTTTGTTTTAGAGAATCAGGTAAGGTGGGAATTGGCAACCTGTGGAATGGGCAGATTCTGTATGGTAAAGGGCTGATTGGGAAGGGTCAGGCAACACCGCAAGGAGCATGAAGCAGAGCAAGAGATCAGGCAGGAGGGAGGGATGGGAGTGGCACTTGAGCAAGGCATTAAAGCTTAATTTATGGCATGACTACCAAAAAAGTTGGCCCCTACCAAGATAAGGTTTGATGTTGCTGCCAGATGTTGGGATGTAGCTAAAACTCACAGCACAATTTAAGAAGAGTCTATGTGATTATTTGCCTTTATGAGATTTCATCTATTGGAATAATATGGATTACCATCAGGCACAGTCAGCATCAATTTATATTCTGTGAAATTTTACTAAAATCCATGGCATTGCACTCTGTGTAAGTGAGAGAAGATATTGGCTCTACAAATAAAACTAGACACAGACTTGAATGACTACATCTGTATCTGTGCTAATATTACATATTTAAATTTGAGTTCAATTTAAATATTACATTCAGCATTAATACAACAACCTGAACTAAATATTGCTCTGCAAATTAGGTCACGTTCATTGCATCATTATTTGTTGTCTACATCCTAACAACAATAGTTGTTGTAATTTTGATTATAGCTACATGCAGCCAAAATTGGGGCCCCATGATAATAGGCATTATACAGGCACACAGCGAGTGTAATGTTAAAGCTATGCTACAGTTCAGAAGCACAGCTTTAGTTTGATGTGTAGGCTATCTACTCTATGCAATGCAGATTAGTGTGGCAGCAGGGGCTTCAGCAAAAGCTGTAAAGCCATTTGGGACTTGGGGTAAATTACTGAGTCAGTAAAGCCTGTGTCATTATGGGTATACTGCTATCAAAAGCCAAGCTTTTAAAGATAGCTGAGCATGTCCAGACAAGATGCAATTGCACCTCTAGACTGCAGTGTAGATTTAACCTTTTTCCCTACCTCAGAAGCATATAATCTAAATCTAGGGTGTAAGAGATTGACATCTCTGGTGGTATTTGACAAGCCCATGAGGACACCTCAGCATCTCCTATTATACGTGAACTGAGCACAAGCTCCCTTTGCTTTCCTGCCACACCTTGTTTTTTGGTTCTTGAAGGGGAGGCTGTCCCAAGGTCTCCCCAGGTATGACCTATGCTCACACTCACAAAGGTGAGAGCTCTTGTTTTAAGGGCAAATTGCACACTCTGACCTCCCCTTAATGGGTCCCATGCCTCGTAGGTGTTACTTGCATGATTCGGTTGCAGTCTCAGTCCACTCAGCTTCTACACTCTTTCTCTTTATCTACGTCCACCAGCCTAGACCCACTAGATAGGGCCTGCCTCACTTTGAGGCTCTAGCTCTTTAATATGCTACTTATTGCAGGGCCCTATCCTTGTCTACTGCACCCCTCTGGTGCTGGGCTCTCCAGCCCCTCTGCAACTGTGTCCCATGGACACTAAGGAGACCTCTACCTTCCCTACAGCCTCAGCCAAAAACCACTGGTGTAAACCATAACAAAATTAGTAAGCCCCTGGGCTATAAAACAAAATTAAGGGCAGCATTCATCCTTACTTGCTTTCTTTTCATGGACTCCCCACCTCAGTCTTTACTGCTGGATGCTCCTGTTTGTAGAGTGGCTGCAGCTCTGCTTGAAACTCACTGGAGTCCACCATCCATTTCAATCTTCTCTCCTCTGGCTGTTCAGACCTGGGCTTATATACTTCTGGCCCTAGGCCCTCTCACAGTCATAGTCATAGTTCTCTTCTATCATAGTATCATAGTATCTAAGGTCAGAAGGGGCCTAAAGCAGGCCATCTAGTCTAACCTCCCGCCAGTGGCAGGAACGAGTGTTAGGGTCACAGGACCCCAGCCAAATACCTATCTAATCTACTCTTAAAGATGCCCAAGGAAGGAGCAAGAACAACTTCCCTAGGAAGCTGGTTCCACATCC
>JAGPOW010000261.1:200684705-200734101 GCA_030014935.1 Caiman crocodilus
TTTAAGAAAGGGAGGAGGGAGGACCCAGGCAACTATAGGCCCATCAGTCTTACCTCAATCCTGGGGAAACTCTTTGAGAAGATCATCAAGGAGCACATCCTGTGATGGGCCGGCATCGGGGATAATGCTCAGGGGCAATCGGCACGGTTTCATTAGAGGCAGGTCATGTCAGACCAACCTGATTGCCTTTTACTCTCAGGTCACAAAAGCATTGGATGCAGTTGTCACCATGGATGTAGTCTTTCTGGACTTCAGCAAGGCCTTTATCACTGTCTCCCACCCCATCCTCATTAAAAAACTAGGCAACTGTGGCATCGATGCCTATGTGGTCAGATGGATT
Organism: Caiman crocodilus; assembly: GCA_030014935.1. Lineage (NCBI taxonomy): Eukaryota > Metazoa > Chordata > Crocodylia > Alligatoridae > Caiman > Caiman crocodilus. Next base: position 200,685,046 of record JAGPOW010000261.1, read on the forward strand.
GCTAATTGGCTGAAGGGTTGTATTCAGAGGGTGGATGGGTCATATTCAACCTTGGGGGGAAGTGGGCAGTGGAGTCCCCCAGGGCTTTGTCCTTGGGCCCGCACTGTTCAGTTTCTTTATCAGCGATTTGGACGATGGGGTGAAAAGCAACCTGTTCAAATTTGCTGAAGATACCAAGATCTGGGGTGGGGTGGGCACACTAGTAGGGAGGAAAAGACTGCAGAAAGACCTAGATAGGTTGCAAGGGTGGGCTAAAAAAACAGGATGCATTTCAATATGGAGAAGTGCAGAGTGCTGCACTTGGGCAGTAGTAACCGGCAACACACTTATAAGATGAGAAACTCCCTTCTTGAGAGCACGGAGGCAGAAAGAGATCTTGGAGTCATCATTGACTTCAAGATGAACATGGGCCGACAATGCCAGGTCATGGTCGACAGGGCTAACTGGACCCTATCGTGTATCCACATGTGCATCTCAAGCAGGGCCAAGGAGGTGATCCTTCCCCTCTACACAACACTGATCAGGCCACAGCTGGAGTACTGTGTCCAGTTCTGGGCACCCCACTTCAAGAGGAATGTGGACAACGTTAAGAGGGTCTAGAGGAGGGCCACCTGCATGATCCAGGGACAGCAGTGCAGACCCTACACTGAGAGGCTATGGGACCTGAACCTGTTCAGCCTTCACAAGAGAAGGTTGAGGGGGGACCTGGTGACCGTCTGTAAACTCTCTAGGGGGGACCAGAAGGGTTTGGGGGAGACCTTGTTTCCCCTAACCCCCGCCAGGATAACAAGGAATAATGGCCACAAGTTGTTGGAGAGTAGGTTTAGATTAGACATCTGTAGGAACAATTTCACAGTTAGGGCAGCTAGGATCTGGAACCAACTTCCAAGGGAAGTTGTGCTGGCTCCTAACCTGGGGGTGTTTAAGAAGTGGCTCGATGTCTACCTGGCTGGGGTCACTTGAGCCCAGTTTCCTTCCTGCTCAGGCAGGGGATCGGACTTGAAGATCTACAAGGTCCCTCCCAACCCTACTTCTATGATTCTATGATTCAGAATAGAATTCAGAATCATATTCAGAAAAGACGGGGTGGTATAACTGCGGGGAGCTGGGCCACATCAAGCCCAACTGGCCAAAACTAAGCACCAAACCCAAGCCCGTCAGATATACCACAACTGTAATCAGTGAGTGGGGAGACCCGAGCCACTCTGAGGGGGTGTGCCTGTTGCTACAGGATTACAAACCCCGAGGAGGTGACGGCCTTCCACCAGACTAAGATAACGGTAAACGGGAGAACCCATGTTGGGAAACTGGACATAGGGTCCAGTGTGTCATTAATCAACGCCAACCTTGTATCACCTCAGATATAATCCCAGGGAGGACCTTACCATTCAAGGGGTGTAGTCCCCACCATTTGAGGTACCAGTAAGCCGTCCCCCCATTAAGTGGAAAGTCTGTGGGATGTGCATAGAACTGGGTGTGCTGGAAAGGGCTCCTGTCCCCATCTTGGTGGAACGTGATATTGTGGAGCTAGAATACCTGCACAGGGAGGAGGGCCACCTCCTAGAGCTAGAGCCCTACCAGGTTAATGTGGTGACTTGTCAACAGAGCCAAAAGGCTAAGGCAGGAGGAGTGGAAATTTCCCAGGAGGAACTCCGGCAGATGGCTCAGGAGTCAGAGATGGAGTTCACCCCAGAAAAGAGGGAATGGGTGGTTTGGGACAAGGGACTGCTTTATCGATTGTGGATACCGAAGGACCAGGCCGAGACCTGGCAGCCCTGTTGCCAGCTTGTAGTATCTCGAAAATTCAGGGAACAATTGCTTTCCTTGGCTCACAATTTACCTTGTGCAGGTCAAGTGGGCAGGGAATAGACTCACCAGCAGCTGCAGGCGAACTTCTATTGGCCCAGGATTGCCCAGAACGTGCCGGACTATTGCAAATCCTGTGAGACGTGTCAGCAGAAGGGCAAGAGTGGGTTCAAACAAAGACCTCCCCTACAACTCCTCCCGATCATCAAACAACCTTTCTACAGAGTGGGTATAGACATTGTGGGCCTGCTGAGACATTAGACCTATGGAGGGAAGAAATATATCTTGATTCTGGTGGACTTTGCGACATGGTACCCGGTGGCGGTTATCTTAACCTCCGCCGAGGCACTCATAGTTGCGGATGCCCTGACTAAGATCTTCTTCCAGCTGAGTTTCCCCTCTGAGATCTTGACTGACAGCAGTGGGAACTTCCTGGTTGAGGTGATGAAGTGTTTGTGGGAGTGCTGTGGGATGAAACACCTTAAGACCACAGTCTGCCATCCTCAAACAAATGGGCTGGTGGAAAGGCTTAATGGGACCTTGAAAGGGATGCTAAAGGCCTATGTGGACTCTAATCCCAGTAACAGAGATAAGAAACTGCCGCATTTGCTTTTTCCCTATCGGGGAGTCCACTGGGTTCTGGCAGATGGCACTGGAACCAGATGCCTTAGCCAAGTCTGCCTTTACCACCCCTATGGGACTTTCTGAGTTTATCGTCTTGCCTTTTGGGAGACACAACTCCCCTGGATCTTACCAAAGACTGATTAACAATTTGCTGCATGGTTGTGAACAGTTTGTCATGGCACACATCAATGACATCGCTGTCTATTGTCAGGACTTTGAATTGAACCTGACTCATCTGGCCACTCTGCTAGGTAAGATACAGCAAGCTGGTCTTACTGTGAAGGCCAAGAAGTGCCACCTGGCACTACCTAAGGTGGTTTATCTGGGACATCACATGGGTGGAGGCCATATAGCTCCCTTGTGGGACAAGATCCAGGCTATTACAGACTGGCCACCCCTGCGAACCAAGAAGCAAGTCAGAGTCTTCCTTGGCCTGGCAGCCTACTTCTGGAGATTTGTCCCTGGATTTGGAGCAATAGCAGCTCTGCTGCATGAGCTGACCAAGAAGGGCAGTCCTGACCCTGTGACCTGGAAACAGGAGTGCCAAGAGGCATTTGATACCTTAAAGGATGCCCTGATCAAGCAACCAATCTGGAAGGTGTCAGTCCACAAGAAACTGTTCTCCGTGGCTACGGATGCTTCTGACACAGGCCTGGGAGATGTACTTTTACAGGAACATGAGCGAAACCAACACACCATGGTTTACTTGAGCAGGAAGTTGATCCTGTGGGAGCAGAACCTGTTGTCCATCGGAAGGAGTGCCTGGCCATCGTCTGGGTGCTGAACAAGCTATGGCCCTTCTTGTGGGGGCAGCAGTTCATTGTCCTGTTGGATCATGCCTTGCTTCAATAGTTGCAAACGATGCAGAATACCAACTCCAAGCTCCAGTGATGGGCCTGGCAGCTTTAAGAATTCAACTTCACCATTGAACACATCAAGGGGAGCCAGAATGTGATAGCGGATGCCCTGTCATGAAAGGACTCTGGGTAGTGGCTCCTCTGGACTCAGGACTACTGGAAAGATCTCTAGTAATCTCCAGTGTGGGGACTACCCAACATGTTTTATGGTTTTTGTAGGTTATTGCTATAACTTGTTTCATGTGTCAGGTATTCTTTTTCTTTAGGCATCCCATGTGAACTCCCCAACCCAACACACCTGGGCACACGGCCCTGAGAAGCCCTGTGCCTGAGCTTTAAAAGGAGCAGGGGGGGAGAAGTGTAGCAGAAATGCTACCATCTGTGTCTCTCTCCAGAAATCTGTCCCGGTCAGCTTGGGACACTGGGGTCGAATTCCTGGGGGAGGGGGGATTGATTTTCTTCCCTTAGGAATTCGACCCCAGTGTCCCAAAGTGACTGGGACAGATTTCTGGAGAAAGACACAGATGGTGGAATTTCTGCCACACTTCCCCCCACTCCTTTAAAAGCTCGGGCACAGGGAGAAAGTCTGAGCCAACAGAAATGTACTCTCTCTGGGAATCTCCGAGCTAGATCTCTACCATCTTTTGGATGATACTTGTAAGTGTTTCTAGGGAGTTAGTCAGCTCACAGTGATGTATTTGTGTATCAAATGACTACCTCAGCCAGACTGTTTTGCTCAATGGTAATCCTTTGATAGTGCTCTGCCTCTTACCCTATTCTAACTCTACCCTTTGTAACCAATAAAGTTCTCCTTTGTGACTGGTGTAGGAGACTTATTGAGGGGTGGGTTTAATTATGCCTAGGAGGTCCCTGAGGACTAAGGGAGACTATCCTTTTTGGCCCCCGACTTGGGGAGGAGCCCCAAGTGCTTGTATTGGGTTGAATACCCATAGGACTATTAGGCCTGTGTTTCCCTGAGGACACAGGATCCAGACAGTCCCCTTGCAGGGTGGTAGCACCACGTTACCCCCAGACTCTGCAGTGGGGCTTGAAAGGGGGTCTGCCAGGGTTTAGGCACCTCTGGAGAGACACGTGAAATCCGGAAGGTAGATGGGCATAGTGAGGCGGGAGGCTCAACGCAGGAGCTCCGCTTACTGGCCCGCTACATGCTATACGAATAGAGGACGAAAGAAGGCGGCACTGCCAAGAGGGCAAAATTTTGGTAGGAAGATCACCTTATGTGCCAAGGTCATGCTTTTTGCTGTCCTCTGTGAAAACTTGTCCTAATTTTCTAAGTAATATCACAATCTGTGGAAAAACAATATCTAAGAATGTGAAACATATGTACTAAACACAGTCCAAAAGTCAAGCACAAAAAACTAGAAACTGTTGGAATTACAGATGCCTGTGCAGTCTCTGTGCAGCACCCTTGTATATATGTATTAGAATAAGCTCTTTAATTACATGCTCATCTGCTATTTTACTGTGTTATCCATGAACAACTGGTCGCTCCCAAGACTGTGGGGGGGGACCATTTGTAGGTGGCAGTGTTGGTGGCGAGCTGGGACCGCCTGCAAACGCCTGTGGTGGTTTCAGTGGGGGGTGGCGGGTGGCAAGCAAGGACTGCCTAGAGACACCAGTGGCAGCAAGAGGCGGGGCCAGTGGCAAGCGACAGCCAATCTCAGGGGGGTCACATACCTCCCATATCCTCCCTATGCATTGCCTATGGTGTTATCCCTTCATCGTTTAGTGCACAAAATGGACTTTGTTCATTAAGTGAACAGGTATTCAATATTTTGTTTTCTTGTTATTTTATATATTTTGTAAAGAGAGAATTGTTAGTTTCCTCATAGGCTTTTTCCTGGCACTTATACCCATAGTTCTGTATATTTCACCAGAATTAATTTGTCTTCCTAACAGCCCTGTGAAAGCACTATGCTTTTTGCATCCTGATGGGCTCCCAATTACCATCTACAGCACAAAAATGTGTAAATTAAACTACCTAAAACTGGCATAAAAGCATTGGCCCAAGCAGATACTTCCTCAGCAACTGCCAGAAGACACACAAGTTGACCTGGAGCTGTTCTCATGCTTGAAGTCTTTTCATGCCAAACAGTATATGGAAAAGTGGATCTAAGAAGCTGTTGACACTGCTGTGGTTGCTAAGGTGTACTAGCTGACTATTTGCATTTCAGAGGGATATCAGCAACTTCAATCGAAAAAGTTCATTATGGGACATGCCAGTCCATAATCCAGCAAAGGACTTCAGCATATCCTATTTAGAAAACCTGGATACAAAGCCTCCATGAGGGGCACATACCAGTGAAAGGTTCCAGAGAAGCCAGATGCTGCACTATTGTATCAAGGTTTGGATCAGAATAATACTGCCTCAGGCAGGGGGTTGGAGGGCTTATTGACTAGGAACAGACATTACAGTGATCAGAAACTGGTTTAAACCTGTAGCAGAAAAAATGTTCAGTGCACAGAAACCTGTTTGAAAAAGGTTGAAACCGGTTTGAAATGAGCCTGGTTGAATGTAGTATCATAGAATCATAGAAGTAGGGTCGGAAGGGACCTTGTAGATCTTCAAGTCCGACCCCCTGATGGGCAGGAGAGAAACTGGGCTCAAGGGACCCCAGCCATGCACAGCACCACTTCCCTTGGAAGTTGGTTCCAGATCCTAGCTGCCCTAACTGTGAAGTAGTTCCTATGGATGTCTAATCTGAACCTACTCTCCAACAACTTTTGGCCGTTATTCCTTGTTATCCCGGGGGGGGGTTAGGGGAAACAAGGTCTCCCCCAAACCCTTCTGGTCCCCCCAGTGAGTTTATAGACAGTCACCAGGTCCCCCCTCAACCTTCTCTTGTGAAGGCTGAACAGGTTCAGGTCCCATAGCCTCTCAGTGTAGGGTCTGCACTGCTGTCTCTGGATCATGCAGGTGGCCCTCCTCTGGACCCTCTCAATGTTATCCACATTCCTCTTGAAGTGGGGTGCCCAGAACTGGACACAGTACTCCAGCTGTGGCCTGATCAGTGTTGCATAGAGAGGAAGGATCACCTCCTTGGCCCTGCTTGAGATGCACATGTGGATACACGATAGGGTCTAGTTAGCCCTGTCGACTGTGCCTCGCATTGTCGGCCCATGTTCATCTTGAAGTCAATGATGACTCCAAGATCTCTTTCTGCCTCCGTGCTCTCAAGAAGGTAGTTTCCCATCTTAAAAGTGTGTTGCCGGTTACTCCCTGTTCCCTCTGCCTTTCACAGACAGATCCAATATTAGCAAGCCGACCACATGCTGGCTATGGTCTGTGCTGTACAGATAGCAGTCGGCGTAGGGCTTTTTGGAGCTATTCAACAGCTCAGCTGGTAATGTCCCTCCATTCCTTCTTTGTTTAAGAAGAGCTTGAACTAATGAGAAATGCTGTTTGTTTTCTGATGTGGCGATAAATGCTAATAACAGCACTGATAAATGCTCTGTTATCAAGGAGGAGGGAAACCCCTCCCTAATCATGCCGCAGCCTGGCCATGCCCCCCCTCAGTTCAGCTCTGTGGAAGGGAAGGGAGGGCTGTTCTTGTGTCCCCCAGTTTCTAGCCTGACCCACTGCAGGCATGTGCCTGCATTTCTGGAATGTCTGTACAGTTATAAACTGATTTAGCCTAGCCAGTTTAAACTAACCAGTAGAGATTGAATCAGTTCAGGATCAGGCTTTTTGAATGTTGCTAGAGACAGACATTCAAAAAGCCCAAGCCTGAACTGATTCAATATTTGCAGGTTAGTCTAACCTGGCTAAGCTAAATCAGTTTTGTAACTGGATAGACATCCTAGGAATGCAGGCATATGTCTGCAGTGGCTCACGGTAGAAGCTGGGGGTTACCAAAGCAGCTCTCACCTTCCCTTCCACAGAGTTGAGTTGAGCAGGGTGTGGCTAGGCCCTGACAGGATGCTCTGATTATTCCTCCCCCTCCTAAGCAGCTGAGCAGGGAATATTTATCACCACCAGTGTTAATTAACCCATTAAGAAAACAAAGCCTTTCTCCATTAACAAATGGGGCTCTTCTTAAACAGCTCTTCCAAGAAAGGACATTAAGCTATCTGTTGATTAGCTCCTCAAAGCCTGTCTGCCTGTCATCTCCCACAGCAGGGACTGTAGCCAGCATGCAGTCTGCTAGCTAATGGTGAGGTGTCTGCATAAGGCAGCAGGGATGGAGGAATAATTCCTGTTTAGAAGGGAGAAACCAGGCAGATGCTTTGTGCTTGCAAGTCTCTGCTGGAGCTCTGGCCATGGAGGAGAGGGATAAGACCAGCTCTCCTGTGGAGTAGAGAGCCCTGCCTAACCCAGAGAGCATGCTAGGATGCTGGGAGTGTCTGGTTTATCTTAAACCAGCAAGGGGTCTGGGACAGACACTGCATGAACTGGAGTGACCCAAATGAGTTAAGTCTGATACTACATTCAACCAGGTTTATCTCAAACTTGTTTCAGCCATTTTCAAACTGGTTTATGTGCACTGAACATCTCTTCTATTGCAGGTTTAAACTAGTTTCTGATCACTTAAACCAGTTTATATGTAATGTCTGTCCCTAGCCATAGAGGTTCCTTCTAGCCCTACTTCTCTGTGATTTTATGATCATCACTGGCACCTGTGGGTTTTGTTGCCCCTCTTCTATGATGTATGGGTGGAAGTTGTGATACAGCTTATATCTAACAAGAGCTCACCTGGAAAAATCTCCATTACATTAATTTAATAATTAAATATAGTTTGATTTTTTGAGGTGAGTTTTGTCTTGTTCTCTGATTTTCTGGTTTTGGAGATGTGGATAAAGTGGAACTTTTGTTGTCAGAACCAGAAAGCTGTGAGAAACTGGAAATGTTGCATTAGAATGCTCAGCATATTTCCTAAGGCTACACTATTATGTGGCATATTTGAAATAAATCAGAGACCAGTGAAGTGAGACAAAATTGCATAGATAAAAACCTCTGGTTAAATCAAGTCTGTAAAGTGTGTTCCACTTCAAGATCGAAAGAACATAGCAAGTCAACTAGGGTAAAGTGAATGAATTCTCTTTCAACTGCCTATTGATGTTCTGCTTCAATTTTACAAATTCTCAAATTTGCTGTAGGAGATTAATAGTTATATATACTTGCAAGCATGCCACAGTGTGGGACATTGCTGCAAATATGTTGCCATGTAGCTTAGAAATCAAGACACTTTTTCTGAAGGTGTAAGGGAATGGTTATATCTAAAGAACAAATGATAAAAAAAATCTGCCAGAAAGGCAGATGCTAAATATAACATAAGATAAGAAGTGCTGTATGTGGTTGGCACAGATCTGTTTTAGTTTGTATTAACAACTGATATGATTGGGGCCTCTAATCTTTTATTTTTAAATTGTTTTAAAAAATTGTCTATTGCAGTTAGCCTATATACTTAGATTTTTTAGCTCTTTTTGGCAAGGATTACATTTCCATTGTATCTTTAAGCAGTACTTAGCACACTGGAGAGGTGGTCCATGATTAAGCCTCCAATTGGCTTTGAAGACATTAAGAGAGATTCAATGATTTGGGCATAGACACAGCTTTATATGTTTTTTTCTTCATACACCAAGGTACCAGGCAGCTTGTGGACACTGAAGTGGTGGGCAGATGGAGCATCCCACAGGAGCATGGGGGATTCTCCAGCACACTCAGTGGTGGACCCAAAAGTGGACCAGAAGCACTTCCGGTCTGCCACAGAGTGCGCTGGGCACCCCTCCCCCCCCTGGCTTGGCGACTGGTGCCTCCTGATTCTGGGGGGGCACTTGGGGTCCCCCTGTGGCCAATAACTGAGCCAGGGGATGTGGGGGGAGGGGTCCCACTCATGCTCACCGGCAGACCCAGAAATGGACCAAAAGTACTTCCAGTCCACTTCTGGGTTTGCCGCCGAGCATGTTGGGGGCTCCCCCGCGCTCCCCTGGGATGCTCTATCTGTCCCATCATCTCAGTGTTCATGAGCCATGCCTGGTACCTTGAGGTATGTAGGAGAAACATATAAAGCTGTGTCTATGGCCGAATCGCTGATTCTCCAAATCAAAATCGAATCTTCAGATTTGGATTCAGGCAAAGCAAATCCGGACAGTGATCCAAATCAGCGAATCAAATCACTGTCCCCCAAATTGGGCCAAATCCAAATCCAAATCAAATACAGCCTGCTTCATACACCCCTACTTTCTATGGTTATAAGGATTTCAGTGTATTATTACTATTATTATTTACAGAATGCACAGCACAATGACTATGTTTGAAGAATAATTGAGAGAAAAAAGAAGAGATTATGGAGCTAACTCATTTCTTACTGGTGTAACTCCACTGTTTTGCCCCTTGCTTTATTAACATTAATTTTCACCATTCCTATGTGAGGTAGATGGATATCATCCCTATTTTGCAGTTAGGGAAAACTGAGGCAGAGGTCAAATGGCTCCTCTCAAGCAAAGCAGCACAAAGTGGTATTAGAATTCAGGCATTATAGATTCCTGGCAGCAGCAAATTATATGTAAAATATGTGTTTGAATGGTCTGTTTTATTTATGTCTATGATTTTTTTTATCTATATTAATTCAAAACCACCAACACACACATTTTTAATCTCAGCTGGAGCCCCTGCTTAAGCTTTGTGCAACAACAATTTGGTTTTCATGTTAACACACTTTAATTAAACTGGTTTATGACAGGCTTCCTCCACCCCCACACACTACCCTAACAATGTGTTAATGATAGTTCAGGGAATAATTATGCACACAATTCATTTAAACTCTTGTAGAGCAAAGCCCTTATTTTGTTTTATTTTATTTGCTCTGGAACCAATTTCTATACCAAATGTATTTGAAATAAAAAGAGGGTTAGTGTCAAGAAAGAATAGAAGACATTATTTTGTATAAAAATATGTGAGGGAATAAATGTATATTCAGTTGAACTGCCTGAACTATTGAGATCTGCAGATTTAAGAAAAGTCAGGATTGGAGGGGCAACCACTATATGACAACTAGGTAGCAGAAGCTGCCAGCAGAGCTGCAAAAACTGAGGGGTAGGAGAAAGGTAGCACAGAGCTGAGAATAATGCTAGAGCCAGGTAGACCAGAACTAGGGAAAGAAAGCTGGAAATAGAGATTCTTTCAATAGGCTGCTCATGGAAAGACAGCTGATAAAAAAGATCACAGGCCTGCTGCAGGGGGGGAAGTATCCTTATTTTTAAAAATATTCCAGGAGGCAGCAAAACTAACCTCATGTCAAAATAGAACGTGTTCAAACGCAGAGGCTAGGGACAGAATTTACACATAAACCAATATAAGTGGTCAGAAACCAGTTTAAATCTCCAACCCAACAGGGCTAGGGACAGACATTACACATAAACTGCTTTAAGTGATCAGAAACTGGTTTAACCCTGTAAGAGAACATACGTTCAGTGCACATAAACTCGTTTGAGATAAACCTGGTTGAATGTAGTATCAGACTTAACTGATTGAGCTGAAACCAGTTTATGCAACTTCTGTCCTAGACCCCTTCCTGGTTTAAATTAAACCAGAGTCCCCTAGCATCCCAGCATGCTCTATGGGCTCGGCTGGGCTAGGCTGGGCTCTCTGCTCCAGCCAAGCAGGGCTGGCCCCACCCCTCTGCTCCGCAGCCATAGCAGGGACAGGCAGGGGTAGGGGCCTGGCCTGACTTTGGCCCTGGGAAGGGGACAGGGAAGAGGTTTATTCCCTGCTGCTCTCTCCCCTGTCCCACCTGGCGAGACCTGCATGTCTTCACTGACTGCAGGTCCAGTGGTGGGAGTGTGGCAAGCCCTGGCAGCAGCTCAAAGTGAACTGGCCAGGGCAGGGTTTAACTTCCGCCTCCCTGTCCCACCAGCATAGACCCGAGCCAGGGTCTGCTGGGTGCTCCCCACTCACTGCTGCAGTGGCAGGGCTGGGATGAGCAAAACACTGAATGGCATGGCCCCTGAGGGAGGGGGCAAGCAGTGGGATAAGCCCACTCCTGCCCTCTCTACCAGATGCCAGAGGGAGGGGTATATAACCCTCCTCTGTGCCTCCTCACCCAAGGGTCCCTGCCGACCAGTGTCTGGCTGGGCCCCCACCCCTGCCACTGGAGCAGTGAGGGGGCAGGACCTTGATGGAGGCTGTAGCCCCTGTCCTGGTGTCTGGTGAGCATGAGCCTCTTCCCAGTAGGAGGGCCATGAGTGGGCGTCAGCATTGCCATGGACTGCCATGAGCGGTGGCACTGGGGCTTGGAGGGGGCCATAAGCCCCCAACCCCCCCCCAGCACCACTACCGCTGCTCATCTGCAACAGCTTTCTCCACCTTGCCCCACCTCACCCCACTTCTGCCTGCAGCCTGGCCCCTCTGCTGGGAAAAGGCCTGTGCTCCAGGACACTGTAACAGGGGCTACAGCTCCCATCATAGTTGCTCCCCCTTGCCACTCCAGGGGCAGAGGCAGGGCCAGAGCATGGCTGCCACAGCCCCTTAGGCAGGGGGCAAGGAAGGGAGTTATGTCCCCACTCTTGAGAGGCAGTGCTGCCCCCACTCATGGCTGCCCCTCCAGAAAGAGGCTCACACTCCTCGGACACCCCATCAGGGTCCTGCCCCCTCACTGCTCCAGCAGCAGGGTTGGGGATCTGGCCAGAGGCTGGCTGGCAGAGTGTCTTAGGTGAGGGGGCAGGGAAGGGGGTTATTTCCCAATGTCTCCAGCATCTGCCAGAGGGGGCAGGAGGTGGCTTATCCCACTGCTTGCCCCACACAAGAAACAAGTGGGGGTGGCAGTGGTGCCTTTTTGTAGGGGGTGCACATGCAACCCCTATGCATTGTCCCTGGCAGCAGTGAAGGGGGAGTGCCAGGTGGACCCCAGCCCAGATCTGTGCTGGTGGAACAGGGAGAGGGGAATTAAACCTCCCCCCTGGCCAACTGACTTGGAGCTACTGCCAGAGCTGGCCATGCCCCTCCCAGCATAGTTTCTCTGAAGCTCCAGGCTGATCTAGTGCCCCTGGTGCCTGACTTGAGCAAATGCAGGCATGTGCCTGCATTTCCTCAGTCCAGTGGGAATGTTTGTATAGTTGCAAACTGATTCAATCTAGGCAAGTTATATATATATATAAATTCGGCCTGGGTCCCCCCACTCCATTATTGCAGAATGCATAATTTCATGACTACATTCCATTTACTCAACCCCTGCACATGTTTGCCTTTAAGAGGGCAGATGCACACTGTTGGTAATGGGGAAGTCATTAAATTGTATATTTGTGTATACATATATATATATATATATATATATATATTATATTATATTATATTTTATTATATTATATTATATTATATTATATTATATAATATATATATATTAAATTGTATATTTGTGTATATATATAATTATAGATATATAAATTCAGCCTGGGTCCCCCACTTCATTATTGCAGAATGCACAATTTCATGACTTCCCCATTACCAACAGTGTGCATCTGCCCTCTTAAAGGCAAACATGTGCAGGGGTTGAGTAAATGGAATGTAGTCGTATACTGATCCGGGCAGTTTTGTGACCTCCCCACTACACTGTCTGAACATCTTAATATATAAACATGACGTAACTTGCACTCTCGCCCTCATTTTTCCCAGCCTCGAGCAGCAGTAAGGGTTTTTAAGAGGCAGGTATACACAGGTGTTTATTGGCTATTCTATATACAAAGAGTAGGTATATTATGATTAGCAAAAGTGACTGCGGCACGTGAAGGCATAACCATGCTAGTCTTATTCTCACTAATTTTGGTTCTGATGGCAATGCAACTTTAGCAACAATGCTGCCTGGGACCCAAAATATTTCAGAAAGCTAGCCTGTGCTAGTGTCTAGTCTGCCATTGCTGTTGGAACCCTAGTTTTGTTGGGCTTTCTTACATATATAAATACAAAGCAGAGAGACTGCTTAGCTACTTAACTGCTGCATCAATCTAGCAGGACTCTGTGGCATCAGAAGGAATCTGAAAAGGCCAGGGTTAAGTTGTATTTGTGCAAACTGTCCTGCTTAACCTAGCTGTTGAGAGAAGCAGCATTTTGGTGATATCTTTTATTAAACCAGCTGTATGGTTGGGAGATACTAAACAACACATATTGCCCTTCCTCAGGTCAGCACTCCAACTATTGTTAAGGTCATTCAGGAGATAGTGAAATTAAACAGGATTTTTATATTTGCAGTGTGCCATTTTAATGTGTGAATTCACTTAGAACAAAGGGCTCTTAACAAGTGTTAAAAGTACTCTACCATGTGAAGCTGACTCAGAAAACCTGCCCTACTATGTGAATGATCAAGTTTGTGACATGAAAGCTTTAGTAAGTAATCCCTTAAGGACCACTTTGAGATCAGCATTTGAAAGAAGTCCTTGAGAAAAAAGAATGGAGACATCGGGTCTAAACTAATATGTGCTTAATGCAAAAGTCTGGTGGGGTGGGGACAGCATGGGGACAGGAGTGTGTTTACTTTGTAGGAAGAAAAACCAAAACCCCAAGGCCAACTATCTTTGTGGACTGGAACTTTTAACCCGAAAGACAAGGTGAAATGTGATTAACTCTTTGCTAGCATGATTTTTTTGGAATGCTATTTCAGGGATAGGCCGTGTTTTCCAACAGCAGTAAGGAGATTAGGACACCTGCTTGAAAAGTACATGGGGCTACTCTTCCACCCCAAGCTTTGCTTCTGTGAATTATGCAAAACATTATGGTCAACTCCTTTAGTCAGGCAATGGGTTGAAAGCAAGGGCAGCTGGAAAAGGCTGGAGTTTAGAGTTTAATGTTTCTAGGAGTGAGGAAACAGGGAATCTTACATGGAGCAATTTTGAACTTCCTCAATTTAGTCATGGATGCCCCAACTCCTCATTGAGATTTTTTACTTTATTGCTTCAAGCCTTAAGAGCTTCATTACCAGCATTAGCAGAGAGATGTAGATGGAGTTTTGCATGTCTCATTAGTTGATCATGTAGCCCAGGAAAGTTGGGTATATACTCTCCTTCTCCAATTAAAGGGGATTGTTAGCTGGCAGGTGTGCTGTGGGGTGGGAACTGCAGACCGCTCAGTTTCCCTCTGTCCCTATAGAACCAGGCCAGGACAGTCAGGGGACTTAACTATATACACACTTATTCACATTAACTTATCACAAGGGAAAGGAACATGGATATAAACATATGTACAATACATATGTATATTTATAAGATCTACAAACCAGTAACATAAACAATACCTTCTGGGTAAATGACACAAAACCTTATACTAGTGCTCCAGATACAGGTAAATCACAGGTAACCCCAAAGATAAACTCAATCCCGAGGGGAAACCCCAATGCCTTTGGGCTTTTCCCAAGCCCTACATAGAAGCTGGTAACTTTAGGGGGGCCCTCCCAGTGAGACCTCCCCTTTCAGGAGCCATTAACAGAGGGGTGGGGGGAACTCCCCTCCCCTGTGGGAATCCTCTTTCCCCTGCAACTCACTGCTTCCAGGCCTGGAAAGTGGTCCTCATCCTCTGTGCCAAGCTACTCTCTTGCCTGCAGTGGGCTTCAGGGGTGGGTTGCTGTCCCCGGAAACAGAGGTCTGCTATGCAGGGCTTCTGAGGCCTCTGGCTTGACCCCGTCAGCTCGCTCAGTAGCCTAATCACCATCTGGCTCTCTGGACTCAACCTTTTGCTATGGGTCGGAGGCCTGGCCTACCTCATGCAGCACCAGGCTCCGTCTGCTCCCAGACCCTCCATGCAGTGCTTCCTGCAGCCTCGTTCCAGGGGTTGAGGACCTGAGCCCCCCAAGCACTCCAAAGTTCCTATTCAGTGCACCATCCTGTGCACCATGTCTTTGGCCACATACCAGAAGTTGCAGACCTGAGCCACCTCATGCAGCTTCTAAGTTCTGGATGTCGTGTGCCATGCTGCACACCGAGAGCCTAGCTGCTGGGGCTATGCGCCATTCCCTGCTGATGGAAGTCTTCAGGGGCACTTCTGGGCTATTGCTGAGCAGCTCTCCTCAGCTCTTCTAAGCCTTGTTCTTTTCTCTCTCCTGGACGTGCTTCCCTCATACTGGGTATGCAGCTCCTTTTATATGCTTCAGGCCTCCGCCCCTGAAGTCTTTGGACCTGAGTATTACAGTCTTCATTCAGGTCCACAGGGGAAAGGGGCATGACTGAACTCCTCTTGCTGCCTCCTGATTGGGGGATGAGCTCAGCAAGATTTCAAGCCTGGGACTCAACCCAAGCTCCAAAAGGCAAACTTGCTACAATCGTGTATAATTAAATGCAGCGTTAGTACTATAAAAAGATACTATAGCTATATGGAGGGTGTCATTCTGTGAGAATTCTGTGAGAATCCAAAGTCTAATTCTGCCCTTGGTCAGATGTGCAAAACTTCCATTACTTCCCCTTCCATCTATGATGTGTATATATGTGGAATACTTACCTGGCAGGGGAAACACCGTGGCCACTAAGGTGGCTTTCCTAGTTGCAAAGGAGAACTACTTTCTTGGCAGGGGGTATTACCTTGACCCAGGTAAGGCTTAGTTAGCCTCCCACTTTCCCTTCCAGTGGGAAGATCTTGATTTTACACCAACTTTATGGAAATGGGGTTCACTGGAGTTACTATGCAGTACCTCTGGTTACTGTGCATTCATTTAGTACTTGATTATACAAGAACTAAACAAATGCACAGTAACCACTGTACAGCATCTTGTGTAGATGTGCCCACAATAGATGTGAAGGTTCCAACTTTTATCAGAAGCAATTTCACTCACAAGCCAATTAAGATTACAAGGATTCTGCAAATTAAGAGTACAGTATCACAAGAGCAGTGAGAAGTCAGCATACAGCCAAAGCATGGAAGTCCTAGAACCAGACCTAGGTTCTAGACGGTGAAGCTAAATATATGTACAAAGCAACTGAAAGCCTTGTTAATAGACTCTGGCAAAGAAAAATTTCCCAAACAGGGTCAAGTGCATCTAAGAAAACAACAAAAATGTGTTTCCTATTTCTTGCTGCTCCAATAGATACAAAGTTCTCATGAAGTTTTTTCCAAATTCTTTTCCTGGAAGTGGAAGAGAGAAGGGTTCTGCATATCCAGACTTCTTGTAGAAGCAGTACCAGACCTGGCTTTCAGGCTCCCAGAGGTCATCCTTTGGGAACACAAGAGGACAACTGATGCTCTGTTGCACTCTGCTGCCTCCCACCTCCCCTCTCCCCAGTAACATGCAGGTACCCAGAACTTCAGATACTATTTCATTGCACACATTCCTCCCCCATCCCTGCCCACACAAGTTACAGGCTCTGGGCTCTGACCACTTGCCCAGCCCAGCCTGGGCAGCAGGGGGCATGGCTTAGCCCAGCCATGTGTGTCCTGTCGCTCCCTATCATGGAGACTCTGACAAACGAAGATCAACTGTCAGGCTCCATGATCAAGGAGTCAATCAAGATCGACTGGTTGGTGACCACTGGCTTAACTCCTTCTGGGGATATAACTGATCTTTCTACTTAATTGTAGTACCCTCTAGACTAGCCTTTGGATGTTTGCATGATTTTTACAGTCTTTTTTTGAAACTGTATTTGACAAATATTCTATGATTACCAGCAATCTTGGGTTAAGTTGTCCATACAGTCTGCCAGTTTTCAATCAGTGGTCTCCAACCTTTTTAAGCTGAAGATTACTTTTTTTAAATAAAGGGCAACCAACCCAGTATCTACTGCCTGCCCCCCCACCCATCCAGGCTGGGTTAGGAGCACCCTGCTGGGATCAGCAATGCATAGCTCTTCTATTTCCTGGTGCTGCTTAGGTTCACTCTCACCCCAGTCCCAGTAGTCTCTGAGCCCCAGGAGCTCTGGGATGCAAGTTCCTGCCTTCTGGCTCTTTCTCCCACAGCCCTACCCCAATCCTGGCCAGGCAGAGCTACATCTTCCCAGGCCTGGAGCTGTGGCAGGGTCGGTGTGGAGAGTGGCTGGGAGATTGGGACAAGTGGGGGCAGGTTCTCCTCTCATCTCTAGGACCCTTTTCAGCACTGGGATGTGATCCTTGCTGCTTTGCTGAGGGGAAGTAGGTCCTGGCTGGAGCCTGGAGCTGGGAGTGGGGTGGGGGTGGGGGTGGCGGAGATGTGGAGCCTGGCAGACACGGAGGATGGGGGCAGGAGCAGCACCTTCCTGGGCATGGCCTGTGCAAGGCAAAGCAGAATGCCCCAGAGACCTGCTCCCCCAGCCTGGATGCAGGGCAGATGCAGGCTGGGCAGCCCCAGAACAGGGTCAGGTCCCAGTCGGGCCACATCTCCCTTCTTTGGGCACAGAGCAGCAGCATGGGATCCAATGGTGCAGCTGTAGCCCCTCAGGGGAGTGCACCAGGATCCCACTCTGCCTGCAGCCTGTGGTGGGCTTGGGGTAAACATGGCGGACAGGGCACATGCCCCCTGGGCCTCTGCCAGGGTGTGTGCAGTGGCAGGAACCTTCCCCATCCCATGCACCTGGACAAGCCACCTGAGCTCTGATCTTCCCCAGTCCAGCCGGGGCCCCACTCACTCAGTGGCAAGGGGAGCAGCAGGGCACATGGGACATAATTTCATTCACCTGGCCCAACTCTGGCCAGCAGGGGGCACGGCTCAGTCCAGCCAAATGCATCCTGATGCCTTCCTGCTGCTCATACGTCCCACTGCTCATGATTGTGGAGCACTCAGCCCTCTCAGACTGAGATTGACTGTCAGAGGCTCCACGATCAACCAGTCAATCGCAATCAACTGGTTGGTGACTACTGATCTACATACTCTAAGTGTGGCATATACTCCATGTTTTGAGAACATTTGCTACTAGCACTTAGCATGTAGGGCTGCTCAGTGAATATAATGTCTCAGTACAGTTTGATTGAATGGAAAGTTTTCAAAACTTTGGGGTTTTTTTTACGGGCAAATAGCACTAATCTAGAGGTTTTGACAGTTGTGATATCACTGGAGCAGTTCTAGATATAAATACATTGTTCAGTCTTTGCAAGATCGTCAACTGTAAAAACAAATGGGTTGTTTCTTAGATTTAGTAGTGAGTCTGCAACATCATCAAATACAGTCTATTCAATGTGTCTGTGGCAATTTTTACCTCTTCCTAGAAAAAATGAAACTATTTCAACCTATTATTTATGGAATATCAGAAATTCCTAAGCATTTTCTTGGTTGGTATAAATACTGTGATAATATCCATTAATAAAAGATTTTTCTGTGCTAAATACAATGCCAGCTTTTCAGACTTCACATCTTTAAAACTAAAAAACTAATATCTCAATATCAACAGTCTGTACAGACTGTACAGTTGAGCCCTTGTCTCTAACTGGCATCTTGTACATGCAGAAATATCCTGGTGATTTTAAAGTAATCTTGTAGCCATGATTTGATGAAGAATGCCTTGCATTCAGAAGCTTGTCTAACTTTATTCCAACTGTGCAGCTGGTCCAGTAAAAGGTATTACCCACAAAAATCCTTGCCTCTCATGGAAATATCCTGGTAACGTCTTCTTCACAGCTGAAGAGTTTGATTCCTGACATGTCCTGAGGTCACACTGAAAACACATTTTTATTATTGTAATTACAGTTGTCTTGACTGGTGATTTAAGTTCTTGTGTATAGCACTTCCCCAGATAGAAAAAGAGTTATTTCTTTTATACCTATGATGGAGAAATGATTCTCATTTACTTGGCAATCACAGATACATTGACTCATTTCAGTTCCATAGCTACCACATATGAGTGTGTGTCTTTAAAAACATTTGAGTTAAACATCATAGATTATGTCAAGCCTTGACACATCTTTAACTGTTCACATATTATAGAGGATAGCCTTGTTTGATGCCTAATTTCTGAAAATCTTATTAAATTTGGGCATCGCCTCCACAGCAGGACTCTAGGAAAGATACAAGAGATTGTTGTAAATGGATAGCTGATGCAAACTGAATTAACTATGGTAATGGTGCTTTGAACTCAGCCCTCGGGCTTGTTATCACTTTGGGCTCACAGGAGGGGAGAATTTCTGCAATGAGAAGCAAAGAAGGGGAACAAGGAAAAAGGAATGACATGGTCTGTTTGGCCACTTTGTCAGAAACAAAGCTTTTAGGCTAAGAACAGACATTACACATAAACTGGTTTAAGTGATCAGAAACTAGTTTAAATTTGTAACGGAACAGATGTTCAGTGCACATAAACCAGTTTGAAAATGGCTGAAACTGGTTTGAGATAAACCTGGTTGAATGTAGTATCAGACTTAACTAATTTGGGTCACACCAGTTTATGCAATGTCTGTCCCAGACCCGCTCCTGGTTCAAGTTTTAAATCTGAGTCCTCCAGCGTCCCAGTTGCTTTGCAACCCAGGGTGGGGTTCTCTGCTCCACAGCAGGGCTGGCCCCTGCCCCTCTGCTTCTTGGCTGGAGTGGCACAGAGAGGTCTGCCTGGCTTCCCCCCTCCCCATCCCCACTGCCTCTTCCCTCTTCTCTTCCACAGCAGGGGACCATAGCCGGTATGTGTAAGGCAGAAAGGACTTAGGCTTTTTAGAACTAATCAACAGGTAGCTGGTAGTGTCCCTCCATTCCTTCTTTAGAAAAAGTTTTTTTTTAAGAAGAGGTTGAACTAATGAGAGAAGCTGTTGTTTTGCTGATAGGCTGATAAATGCTGTGTAAATCCTTGCTGGCTCAGATCCTCCCTAATCAGAGTGTCCTGCCAGAACTTCCCCTCTCAGATTGGCACTATGGAAGGGAAGGGAGGACTGCTCTTGCACCCCCCAGCTTCTAGCCTGAGCCACTGCAGGCATGTGCCTGCATTTTTTAAATGAAAAGAGAATGTCTATCCACCTCCAAATGAGTTCAAGCTTTGCAGGTTAGACTAACCTGCAAAAATTGAATCAATTCAGGCTCAGGCTTCTTAAATGTCTGTCCCTAGCCCTAAATATGCACAATAAGACTGTCAGTCTGAGTATGTAGGGTTGAGTTAGAACTTGGGTTAGAACTCATATAGTGGCATTTAGTGTGCACCTGATGAATATAAATCCTAGTTGTCCATATGATAAGTCAAAGTGAGTCAAAAGATAAATGGTTATTGGATTAGTTCTTTTCCTCAGAATTGACATTCTTAAGGTTAGGAGGCCAGGTAACAGCAGGTCTGGAAGACTGGGGTCCAGGTCCATTTCATCTATCCAGTCTCTTGTGTGGTTAAGAGCTGCACACATTCTGCCTACATATTTAGTCCCAGTTAGTGGATTAGAATTTATGGTTTAGAGGGACATCTTTAATATGCTAACCAACAAACCCAATAAATGTCTTGTGAAATCTGAACATGCACATGACCTATTGCTGCATTCATTTGCACCCATTATGTTGCAGAAAATAACTAGGTAGACTTCATCCCACTGTTCTCTTCTGCTTTGACAGGAGAAACACACAGGAGGAAAGATGTAGGTTCTTCTTTCCGTTATGCTGGTGGGAGTCATGAAGAACTTAATTAAAATCAGTGAAATTAAATTGGTGTAAATCTTTAATGACTAAGAGAAGTAGAGTTGGTTTCTTAACCTCTTACTCTCCTGTGCCCAAAAGCATGCAAAGGATTTTTCCTCCTACTGTTCAGTTGGTCTAATAAAAAAAAATCACATTTACCCAAATAGGTAAACAAGGTAATATCCTTAGACCAACACGGCTACAACCAACACCTCTTATTAAATGTAATAGAATTTTACGTGGGTAAGGAGTGTGAAATACATCCTGTAAGGGGATAGGGGGAGAAAGATTGTGCATAATAGTTTCAATATCCTATATAAAGGGATCCTGAAAACTGACTAGTATCTGGCCAGCATAGAACTCATATTCTGATGATATAGCAGTACCCCAAGTCGAGGAGGAAGCTGAGAAAAAAGGGGACAGAGGAGTGTACAGTGGACACTTCACAGAGTACTTCTAAAGACTAGTCTAAATTATTCCAGGAGATGCAAAGACCCTCATCAGGGCCAACAATGGGTACCTTTTGCGTCCCTCCCACACTCCTGCACCAGCACAGGAATGGCGCATAATGGAATACAAGTAAATGATTATTAAACGTATGCTTGTTTATACGTTGCTTGAGCAACACTGTGAATATGAAGGCTTTCCTATACCTAGTTATTCCTGAATAATTTGCTCTGTTGATGCTCTTATTTTAGAATAACAGTGACTATACATTAATCAGACACAACCTCATGGAGACGAGCCCTGGGATTTTCTTTTGTACACGCAATGTGAGTCACTATACAGTAACATTTAAATGGAAAACAGTTCCTTAGCTGCACTTTTGAAGCATTAAGCAAAATCAGATTTTCATCTTTTTTGACACAAGCAAATTATCATTGATTTCAAGTTACAGAGGAGATTATTTATGTGCAGAATTTATGGTAGTGAACGGGATTAAATTAGCTGGAACAGCTAGTCAAAATAAATCATATTTACAAAACACTATTCATTCCAAATATTGTTTTTCTTGTGGTAAATAAAATTTCAAAAGGCAAACTGGCTTCTATAGAGAGCAAAGAAACATTGCTGCCACACTGAGGCAAAGAGACATGCATTCTAGCAGTTCTGTTATCACTGGGGCACATACTTAAGAAGTGCTGAGTACACTTTTAAGACAGAAGTCTGTTTGTTAAAGGACCCAGGCTTTTTTGAATAGGTACCTTGTTATTCAGCAAGTTCAGAAGAAGCATCAGAAGCTGAAATTTGGTGCATCTCAAATTTGAACACTGCTCATTTGGAAAATGACACCTTTATAACCTACATATGGAAGACATCTGTAACTTGTATAGTTGATACATTTATTTTCCCTAGACTTAGTGGACACTGCTTTTTCCCACTCAGAACTGATGTCCACAAACACACAAGTGTCACACTGCATGCAGAAACAAAGAGTACCTGGGCTAAGTACAGACAGTCAAAAAACCCCAAGCTGAATTGATTCAATTTTTGCAGGGTTCTCTAAGCTACACAGACTGAACCGGTAAAAAAGTGAACTGATTTTCACTTTGAAACCAGAAAGGCAGCCAGACCCCTGCAGTGACCCATACCAGTAACGGAGGGGGGGAAGGAGTGCCAGAGCAGTGTTTCTCAAACCATGGGTCGTGACCCAAAAATGGGTCCCAAAAATATATGAAAAGGTCATGAACAAACTTTAAAAATGGATCAATAAACTTTACAAATGGATTTTCCTTTAAAGGAAAAAAAACCCATGGGAAACCATGGCTTTTCCACTGGGGAGCTGAGGCCTGGGGGCAATGGGTTGGGAGTGAGAAGCACTGTGTTGGGGCTGTCCATCAAAGTTTACAAATGGGAAATGGTAAAAGAGGCTGAGAACCACTGTGGCAGAGCACATCTCCCAGCCTGTTGGTTGTTGCCAAAGGCACCCAAATGCAGCTGAGCAGGGCTTATCCTTGATTGGTTGCCCAACACATGTCCCCCCAACCCCTTGCTATCCTTCCTCAGAGGGGAAGAGTCCCTCCAGCCTGGAGTTGGCCAGATCCCCCAGCCAGATCCCCCACCCTGCCCATGACAGGGTCCTCTGAGCCCTGCTTCTGGTGTAGAGAGGGGATTCTCTCCTCCCACCACTCAATAGGGTTCCATAGGGGCTTGGCCCCATGCTGGGCAGGCAGGCACAGGCAGAAGCTAGGGGACTAAAGGCATTACTGCCTCAACTCTGTGAAAGAAGGGGCTGGGGCCAAGGGATTCCATCTGGCTCTCTAGGTTGTGTGGAGGGACAAAATGCCCAGTGGAAGGAGTGCCTTGCAGACCCCAGCTGGGGGGGATCAGTGCTGAGCTTGAGGGTATGTTCCTTGCCCCCGCAGCCCCTGAGATGCCAGGGCATTTGGCAAGCAACAGGGCTAAGACAATTCCAACCTGGCTTGGGATTCTGTTGAAGGGGAGACAATAAGCCCGAAAGAAGGTACTTTCCTTCTGTTGTTCTGTGCAGATCCAGGCAAGAGCAGGCCTGAGGTCCATTCCTCTGCCCCACATCCCACCAGGCTGACAGGCAAAGGCTAGGGAGCAGAGGCTTTACTGCCTCAGCTCTGTGAAAGCAGTGGTGGCAGGGATGCAAAGCATACTGGGATGCAAGGGGACTGTGAGTTAACTTGAATTGGGAGCGATCTAGGGCAGAAGTTCCATAAACCGGTTTTATATAAATCATAGAAAATTATGGTTGGAAGGGACCTCAGGAGGTCATCTAATCCAAACCCTGCTGAAAGCAGGACCATCCCTAACTGGATCATCCCGGCTAGGGCTTTGTTGAGCTGGGCTTTGTCAATCCAGACCTTAAAACCCTCAAGGATAGAGATTCTACCACGTCTCTAGGTAACCCTTTCCAGTACTTCACCACCCTCCTAGTGAGAAAGTTTTTCCTAATATCCAATCTAAAATTTCCTTCCTGTAACTTGAGACCATTGCTTCTTGTTCTGTCATCTGCCACTCCTGAAAACAGTCTAGCTCCACACTTTTTGGAACCACCCTTCAGGTAGCTGTATGCTGCTATCAAATTCTCCTTCAGTCTTCTCTTCTCCAACCTAAATAAGTCCAGTTCCCTCAGCCTCTCCCTAGAAGTCATGTGCCCCAGCCCCTTAACCATTTTTGTTGCCCTTTGCTGGACTCTCTCCAAATTGTCCACATCCTTTCAGTAGTGTGGGGTCCAAAATTGGACACAGGACTCCAGATGTGGCCTTACCAGTGCAGAATAGAGGGGAATAAGTATTTTCCTTGATTTGCCGGCAGTTCTCATACTAATGCAGCCCAATAAGCTGTTAGCTTTCTTGGCAACAAGGGCACACTGTTGGCTCACATTCAGCTTCTTGGCCATTGTTAAGCCCCAGGTCCTTCTCTGCAGGTCCCAAGCCTGTAGAGGAGCATGGGATTCTTCCATCCTAAGTGCAGGACTTTGCATTTGTCCTTGTTGAACCTCATTAAATTTCTTTTAGCTCAATCCTCCAATTAATTTATCTAGGTCACTCTGAATCCTAGCCTTACCCTCCAGTGTATCTACTATGTCCCCCAGCTTTGTGTCATCTGCAAACTTCCCTAGGGTGCACTCCATTCCATCATCCTAAGTGTTGATGAAGATATTGAATGAAACCAGCCTCAGGACCAGCCGCTGGGGCCCTCCACTTGAGACTGGCTGCCAACTAGACATGGATCCATTGATTATTACTTTCTGAGCCTGACGATCCAGCCAGTTTTCTATCCACCTTACAGTCTATTCATCCAACCCATACTTCATCATATTGCTTGCAAAAATGCTGTGGGAGACCATATCAAAAGACTTGGTAAAGTCAAAGTATATCATGTCCACTTCTCTTACCACATACACAGAGCCAGTCATCTCATCACAGAAGGCAGTTGGGTTGGTTAGGCATGAGGCATGACTTGCCCTTGGTGAATCCATTCTGACTGTTTTTGATGACTTTCTTCTCTTCCAACAGTTTATAAATGGATTCCTTGGGGACCTGCTCCATGATTTTTCTTGGGACTGAGGTGAGGCTGACTGGTCTGTAGTTCCCTAGGTCTTCCTTCTTCCCTTTCTTAAAGATGGACACTATATTTGCCCTTTTCCAATCATTTGGAACCTTGCCTGATCACCATGAGTTATCAAGAATAATGAACAGAGGCTCTGCAATCACACATGTCTGTTTTTTCTAAATAGTCCTTAACCTGTTCTTCCACTACTGAGGGCTGCTCACCTTCTCCCCACACTGTGCTGCCTGGTACAGCAGTCTGGGAGCTGACCTTGACTATGAAGACTGAGGTAAAAAAGGTACTGAGTACTTCAGTATTTTCTTCATCATCTGCCTGATCTTCCCTCATCTTCCTCTTGTTACTGACATACTTGTAGAAATCCTTCTTGTTTCCCTTTATGTCCCTTGCTAGCTGCAACACCAAACTTCCTGATTTCATCTCCAACCACCACCACCCACTGGTTTCTCTTCATGGCAGTGGTCTTGATCCTCCCAACCTTGGGGATTCCTGGCCGTGGCAGGACACTGGTAGTGCCTGCCACTTTAAGGACTGAGCCAGGGAGGGGCAGGTGTTTGATTGGAGTGGCCATTTTAAAGCCCAGCTCCCTAACCTGAGGGCAGTTTGTGATCAGCCAGCAGAGGAGAAACATCTCTCTGCTGAGGTCTGCCAGGAACACTGCAGAGGACAGGGTGAGGCTATGAGGATGGAGAAGGCCCCATTTGTCATGGATAAGACATGAAACTGCACCCTGCTAAAGAGGGGGATGGGCCTGGTGGGACTCCATCTGGTGGGGGAGTCCCCAAGAAATGCCAAGCCAATTGTCTTCCTGGTGAAAGGCAAGTGTGGGGTGCCTTATAACCCCAGCCCCTGCATCCCTGGTGGGTTTAACCAGTACAGATGAGCCCAGGCCCAAGGGAGTCCTGAAGCAGGGCCCAGGTTGGTGGAGGGACCTGGAGCAGGCTCTTTATGAGTCCTGTGGCTGCAGGTACCCTGAGTGGGGGCCAGGCACAACTACAGCCACCTGAGCCTCACAGGGTATAATACCCTAAGGCAGAAGGCCAGGCAGGGCTACTGCCATCTGAGCCAGATGGGGTGTCAGACCCCAGCAAGGGGGTAGTGTGTGGAACTTCAGTGAGGGGACCGAGGGCTTGGAGCCTAGGTTGTGCTTGTTTGTCTGTTTGCGTACATGTATTATGAAAGACAGGTGGATGCCATCTGCGAGGCTTGGGCTACAGTGTAGGGGTAGAACAGAGCTGCGGATATTCCTCTAAACATTAGGGTTCAAAATGGAAAGCCTCCTGCCTGAGTAACATCCTATTACTATTACATCAAGGCCAATGAGTGGCACGTGAGCGAGGTGGGAGGCAGGCTGGTGCTTGCACCAGCTGTGAAAGCTTGCCCCTGTCACATGGGCCTGGCCTGTTCTGTAGCCCTGTGGGGTCAGGCCAACTCTCAGGATCTCAATATTGCACTGTTAGACAGGAGGGTGTGACACAATTGCACATATAAGAACACAGAAATCAATTAGGTGCACACACACTTAAGCACTACCAACTCAGGCACATACATATCCACACCAGCCTAGGCACATACATACCTATCACCAATTCAAGCACATACACTATACACCCCAAAGATCACTAATTCATATGTCATGCACACAATACCACACACACACACACCAGTTCACACACATACAACCCACCTACACATACACACAGGTAAGTTCCTAACTTGGATGGTACATGTATGTTTGGTACCTGGGATACTTGGGGGAAGGTTCAAGAGAGAGATTGTTAAAGTGCAGGGAGTGAAAGTTGCTAAAACAAGGACTAGAACCAATGAACTACAGAGAAGATGGCTGAGGAACTGAGGCTTGGGTTTACTTAAGGTAGACTGGGGCTAGAAACTGAGGCAGACAGCTGAGATATTGGAGGGGAGGCAGATAAATGGTGGGAAGGAAGAGACACCCAGGAAAGAAACTGAGGCAGGAACCTGGTTGCCCAGAGAAAAATGAAAAGGCAATGGGGATAAGACAGTGGTAAAGAAATGGGGTTTGGAGGCAGAGAGGAACTCAAGACAGGTGTTGGAGGTGGCAGTGAAGCAGGAGAGGGAGAAATGAAACAGAAGTTAGAGGGGCAAGGAGCAGAGATTGGAGCAGGGCCAAACCATAGTAAAGCAAAACCCAACTTAGGGGTCCAAATAACAGTTTTATTACACACACACACACACACATGCACACACAAGAAAGAGACCCAGTGGAAGGGCTGGAGTCCAGGTAGGGAAGAGAAGCAGACTCCAAGTCCTCAGCTGAAGACAGGGGAGGGATGATAGCTACCTATCCAGGCTGGAAAGGGGTCCTTGCCCAGAGAGGGGTCACTGGCAGGGTCTCTGGGTGGGTAGGTGGTGTGGTATGGTGCTAGTCCAGATGGAGAGGGCATTCCTCTGGGTCTGTCTTCACTGTTCCTTATATAGGGGCAGACTTCGTGTAACCCTAGTAACAGGAGGCATGCCCAGGCAAGGGTCAGCCCCTGGCATACTGAGCATGTGTGCTTCATGCAGGGATGTGCAGTTTCGGGTGTCTGTAATGGTGGGGTACAACGGTAGATTTGCTGGTTCTGCAGGGTCTTTTGTCTTTCAAATGCTGGGTTCTTGTCTCTGTTTCTGGGTGAGGTCTGTGGTTCCTGGATGAATCAATACAAGGTGATGGCCCAGTTGTTACAAAGGTAGCAGGCCTCTACTGAATGGCCTGTATTTCAATCATTCCCAATCACTGTCATTCATCCAGGAACCAATTTACATGGGAGGCGTACATGACTCATACATGGGATTCCCGGGCAGAGGACACAAGATGGAGACTTGACATTACTTTGGTTCACTTAAAAACATTAGGCCTAAACCATACAATATCCATACGAAACAATAAACATCAATACAAAAATGATAATAATACAATATATAACAGTAAGAATCAATACAAACCTAATAATAATACAATATAAAGCAGTGGATATCCAAAACCAAAAACTTGCTACCAAAATAAAAATGTTAAAGCTTATCCTAAGTCTGAGCTCACTTATGCTTGTCTATAGGGAATAGAGGGGGAGAGAAAGAAAAGCCAGAAATAATTGGGGAAGGGAAGGGAATGCATGTAGATAGATATGCATTCCCTTCCCTTTCCCAGTTATTTCTGGCTTTTCTTTCTCTCCCCCCCTATTCCCTATAGACAAGCAAAAGCAAGCTCAGATATATATGCAGCAAAACCCCTAGTTTTTTCTTTTTTTAATACATACATACATATGTGTATATATATGTATATACATATGTATTAAAAAAAGAAAAACTGGGGGTTTTGTTACACTTCTACCAAGGGAATGCACTCCTCCTCCTCTGTTGCTAGTGCTCCGTATCTGTTCTCCAGGCAAACCACTGCAGGTGAGTATAACAACTTGCTGCTAGAGATCACAAGCTTCCAGCTTCTGCCTTCCTGGAAGTCCATGCCCTCTTCCTTTTCTAGCATTTTCTGCATTCTGGCAGTCCTTCCTTCACAGTCCTAGAGGTTTCCTTCAGCATGTGCTCAATGAAGTCTTCATGGTAGAGGATGCTTTGGAGTCTTGTTAACTCCTCCTGTAGCTCTCTTGCCTTCTCCCTGAGAGACACTACCAGAAAGCACTGCTTACAATGCAGGCACTCACTGGCAGACATTGAAAGGAACCTGCAAGCTACAGTCCTCACAGCACCAAACCAGGACCTTGGTGGAAGCCTCGCTGGTGTGTGGTCCTGCCTGGACAGATATCTCACAGGTGCAAGCAGAGGAAGAGCTAGAAGTGGTAGTGGCTGTGGGACTGCAATGTCTTCCAGCCATCTCCCCCTGTGGCTTTTAATCTGCTGCCTCTTGCTTCCTGCCTCCCTTAGCAAACTTCTCTGTAGCTGGCCTGTTCGCTGTTCCTTGACCCTAAAGGGGTTCCCTTTTCCCTGCAAGCCTCTTTCCTTTCAGAAAGCTTATAGTGAAGGAATGTGTGAGAGAGATTCCAATCAAACTCCCTAGCATACTGCCCCTCACTATAGACTCTACTTAAACAAGGGGCTAAATCAGTTAAGTCTGATATACTACATTCATCCAGGTTTATCTTAAACCAGTTTCAGTCATTTTGAAAGCAGTTTATGTGCACTGAACTTCTGTTACAACTTTAAACCAGTTTCTGATCACTTAAACTGTTTTACATGCAACTTCTGTTCCCAGCCCTGATGTTTGATAGCTGAGGTCATGTTGATGCTGATACTTTGCTGGTATGGGACTATTGGTATGTTTTACTAGTAAAGTACCCCATAACATGGACATATGCATGTAAAACTACTTCTCACCGATATATTGCCCTATGGCAAGAAATATAAAGGCCCCAGTATAACAGAACAGAGATAACATTCTTCCTGAAATCAATGACATTGTTAATATAAACAGGTGGAACTTCATTTACTTCCCTGGTCACTAGTACCTGAAGATTGTATTCATTAAGCCAGAAGGTAGCTGTCCCATAATTTTTAAGAAATCATATTAAATAAAGGAAGGTTGTCTAACTGGTTACCGTGGGTGCTGTGGTTGGAGTAGAGAAAGTAAGTCTGTTGCTGAACATAAGACAACCTGAAGTAGAGTTGAAGAGTGAGATTTCTGCATGCCATGCAGTATGCAGCTCCCCAGTATTGCTCAAACACAGGGCATAATTAGCCTCCAAATCAGAAGCAGTGTAGCTGTATAAGTACATTGCTGCAGGCAAGCTGCTAAGTGGCAGCGATATCTTGCCTTTCTACAGGGCTGTGTGTGTCTATATATATAAAAATGCTGTGGGAGACCATATCAAAAGCCTTGGTAAAATCAAAGTATATCATGTCCACTTCTCTTACCACATACACAGAGCCAGTCATCTCATCACAGAAGGCCATTGGGTTGGATAGGCATGAGGTATGACTTGCCCTTGGTGAATCCATTCTGACTGTTCTTTTTATATATATGTGACACACACTGCTCCTAGGTCAGGAACTAGTGTTCTTGTAAGAATTTAGCAGAGGTTGTAGATTTCTTGGAATCTGACATGGCCATACTATGAGTGCTTTTGCTATGGCCTCAAACTTGCAGTCTTTAGGCTGTCAAGTATGCACCTTAGCACCTGCACCACCACAGTTCCCAGGAGTTTGTGGCATGGTGCCTGTAACAGGGGACCTTCTTAGGGCCGATCTCACTGTAGCCCACCCACCTGTTTCTGGGCTAACCTCCCAGCTTCTCACCCACCACACCTTGTTGGAATTAATTAGTTAATGTTGAAATTAAGCAGGAGGCTGTTCATTTCCTGTCTGGATGCCAGGGGGTGCTATCTGCGGCTCATTCTCCCCTTATACTCAGCCTTGCTGATGGCATCTCAATGTTATCATCATCACCAGCCCCCACACTGTGCCCCAGAATCCTCCTAATTGAACCCCTCCTGGATTCCTCTCCTCAGGCAGTCTATTCCACCTTCATCCTTGGCAGCATAGCTCCCTGAACTGCTCCCTCTTCGGGTGTGGTCCCCCCAGGACCTTCAGCTCACTAGCCCTGGCCCACCTCCAGGCCCACAGCTCTTGGGCATTCTTCACGGTGGGCCCCTGGCCCTTCAACCCTTCCAGTCCTGGCCCCAGCACTGACCAGTCACGGGAAGTTCAGACAGGTATGAGTCTGTGGCCTTACTCTTTCTCCATGGGGTCCACCTTCCAGGCCCTCCAACAAGAGGTAACCCACCTGGTTGTGGGGGCTAGGGGTTAAGGTGCCCCAACCTGCCTTTCACCAGGGTGGTAACTGGACTGGCATTTCCTGGGGGCTCCCACGCCACTGGGAGCCCCACCAGGCCACCCACTCCCAGCAGGATGCAGTTTTAGGTCATGCCCAGCACCAGGAGCCTCCTTACTGTCCCCTACAGCTCCTCCTTCACCTCCAGATGATACCAGTAGCCCTCTGGCCAGGCAATGTTGTTGCCTGGCCTCCAGCAGCAGAACTGCCCTGTTTATATGGGCAGCCCTAGGTTCAAAATGGCTGCCCTCATCAGGCACCTGGCAGCTGCCAGCTCCAGGCCCTTAAAGTGGCAGGCACAACTAGTGCCCTGCTACAGTGCCCTTACTGACTTCACCTCTGTTTCCTCATCTCTAAAATGGGTATAACAAATATGACCGCCTTTGTAAAGCATTTTGAACTCTATTGATGAATAGTATTATGTATGATATCATTATGTTAAAAATAGTGATATAAAGAATTGGTTGTGAGTGGTGGAGGTTGGATTTTTTTGTATACATAAATATTGTAGGTGTTTAGAGAGGTTGGAAGGGAAGAATATGGGGGGTGAGGGGGAGAAAAAAGAAAAAGAGCAGAAAGTTGATTTTCCTGCCCATGTGGAAATAGGGAGAGAAAATATGTGGTATGTTATCTTTGAGAAGTGTTTTCATACTAAATGTAATAGATTTTATGCACATCTTATTATGAACTAGTTCTATATTCCCATTGCATAACCATTAGCAGCTTTAACACTGTTATGATTCAGTAATTCTACTGTGTTTATTATTTTAGACAATGCTTTCTTACAATCACTTAAATTTTGTAAGGAGGCATTGTAACGAAACTTTGAATCTCATAGAATGATCTTAAAATGCAAAAGCGTTATATTTGTAGTTTAAACTGATAAAAAAACTGAAGAAAGACTATTTTATCCACAACTAGAAAGCAAACACAGTACAAACAGAATAATTGTTTTTATAACATAAAGCAGGGGCAACAAACTAATTTGGTCCCTGGGCTCAGATAGTTGTGGTTGGTTTCTGTGCTGCTATAAACTGAATATGTGGCATGCCCCCTTCCCATGATGACAATCGCCTAATTGTCAGCCTTGGCCCAGCTGGACTGCCCTGGTCCCCAGGCTGTTTTGTGCAATATAAGAATATCTATGTGGAGAAAATTCACATCCATAGCTACAGATCTTCCACAATAGCTATTCTTACTATGATTCCATGGGGACAACCCCTAGTAATACAATGAGCATAACCTACCCTATTAGAAAGTGATGCCTTTTCCTGGTAAAGAAAAGTATAGAAGTATGTATTCTGAGAATTGAATAAAGAGCTAATAGCAGTGATAGATCCACAGAACTTCCAGTAAAGTCAAAGGGAATAAGCTGCCATAAAATCCATGTAAAAATTGGGAAAATTGGTCCCACTAGTTCTATTGTAAAAAAGTTAGGAAAAATAATTTAAAAATAACCATCTTCTAATCATAAAAAGCAGATAATTAAATGGGTACTTTGCGTCAGTCTTTCATCAGTTCCATGGGATGCCCAAGCCCACTACAGGACAGGGAGGTTTGGATGAGGGAAATCCCTTGCCCTTCATCAATGCTGACCTCGTGAAGGAACACTTGAGAGGCTGCATACCTTCAAGTCAGCTGGTCCTGACAATCTACACCCCAGGGTACTCAAGGAGCTGGTGAGCATCATAGCCCAGCAACTGGCACGGATCTTTCAAAACTCCTGGTGCTCTGGTATAGTGCCCGAAGACTGGAAGAAGGCCAATGTGGCACCTATCTTCAAGAAAGGGAGGAAAGTGGATCTGGCAAACTATAGGCCCATCTTCTATCCCGGAGAAGATCTTAGAAAAGTTTATTAAAGAGGCCATCCTTAATGGACTGGCCAACGCCAACATCCTGAGGGATAGCCAGCACAGGTTTGTTACAGGTAGGTCTTGCTTGACCAATCATTTCCTTCTACGACCAGGTGAACTATCACCTGGACAAGGGAGAAGAGATTGATGTCATATACCTTGACTTCAAAAAAGCCTTTGATCTGATATCCCATGATCACCTCTTGGCAAAACTGGTCAACTGTGGTCTTGGGCACACCACGATCCACTGGCTGAGGAATTGGCTCCATGGTTGGACCCAGAGGGTGGTAATTGATGGAAGTCAATCAACATGGTGCCCTGTGACCAGTGGGGTCCCCCCAAGGCTCTGTCCTTGGACCCATATTGTTCAACATCTTCATTAATGATGCAGACATTGAAAATATGGTGTTTAACACTGAAAAATGCAAGGTTCTCCACCTTGGGAGGAAAAACCTGCAGCATCCTTATAGGCTCGGCAGTACTACACTGGCTAGCACTATGGCCACAAGATGAACATGAGCCTGCAATGTGATGCTGCAACTAGTAAAGTGATCAAAATGCTATCTTGCATCCATACATCCTTCTCAAGCAAATCCTGGGATGTCATTCTTCCCTTGTACTCAGCCTTGGTGAGGCCGCAGCTGGAGTACTGCATCCAATTTTGGGCTCCGCAATTCAAAAAGGATGTGGAGAAGCTTGAGAGAGTTCAAAGAGTCACATGCATGAACAGAGGTCAGGGAAGCAGACCCTACGATGACAGGCTGAGAGCCCTAGGGCTCTTTAGCCTGGAACAGTGCAGGCTCAGGGGTGATCTGATGGCCACCTATAAGTTTATCAGGGGTGACCACCAGTATCTGGGGGAACATTTGCTCACCAGAGCGCCCCAAGAGATGACGAGGTTGAATGGTTACAAAGTACTGCAAGACCAATTCAGGCTGGACATATGGAAGAATTTCTTTACTGTCCAAGCCCACAAGGTCTGGAACAACCTGCCATTGAAGGTGGTTCAAGCACCTACACTGAACACTTTCAAGAGTAAATTGGATGCTTATCTTGCTGGGATCCTATGACCCCAACTGACTTCCTGCCCTTCGGGCAGGGGGCTGGACTCGATGATCTTCCAACGTCCCTTCCAGCCCTAATGTCTATGAAATCTATGAAAATAATAGAAAAATAAAATGCCTCAAAATAGTTGCATGAAAAAATGAAATAACCCACATAAGAGAGTGGAAGAAACAAGGAAGAAACGGAGTAGATAGTATTTCATTTTCCTTTTGGACAGAATTAATTTTTTTAATTGTGTCTGTTATCACAATAGTACAATACCAGATAGACCAATGATTTTCAGAGGTATTTTTGTCCTGTTGCAGTTCGCTTTTTAATACTCCAGATGTATGAAATAAGTGTTACATCCCTTATGCGAACATACTTGCATTTAATCTCTTCATGACAAGGACTCTTTTTACTCTATATTTGTGCAGCACTTTGTGCATTGGGACCTGGATCCATGAGTGGGGCTCACAGGCCTAGTGCAATACAAATAATAATTAATAATCAAATTCTTCCCCAGAAACTGTGGCACAGTTTCTTTCCTGGACTGAAGACCTTTTCATTTGGAGTTTTATAATTCTGAAGACCTAAAAGCAAATTTTTTTTTTAAAGAGCTGTGGCCCCTTTGGCAAGCTAAACCCTCTTGAAAATCTAGCTTTTATATAGTAGCTTAAAGGCTGGCTCCAATTGTGAGCGCTAAAAATCTTTTGCCATGTCCAATGTATCTTGTCTCTCCCCACTGATGCTGGGCACTGTCTTATTGGTTGTCAGAAAAATAAAAGGGAAACAAATTAAATCTTCAAAAATATTTCCTAAAAACCTACATACATCTGTAATATTAGAAAGTGACCTTACAGGCTTCCAGCATGTGGAAATTGTGATTTTAATGAGTTGTTGCACTTAGTAGAGTTACCTTGATTTAGGTAGCAAAGCTATGAATGTGGATAGAAAGTTGGAGGGAGGCCAATGTTTGCTTTGAAGGTGAACCACACACTGTGATACTGTACAACAAACCAAGTGGAAATAATACTAGGAACTTGAAAGAAGCAAAGAAATTCATAGTTAATAAGACTTAATTACTCCACAGTGGTCATGCAGAATTAATGGCTCCTGTTCACAGTAGTGCATCGCATATACTGGCAAGCCCAGGAATGAATAGACATAGGAAAAGATATTGGAAGAATTTTAAATGAATTGTCTGGCTTTTATTTGTTGAGAGGCTTGTAGCTCTACCATGTTTCTGACACAGCCTTATGTATTCCATTCACCCTCTCCTTTTCTCTCATTTTAGTGGTAAATTGTAAAGTTGGAACTGGAGAGAAATAGGTGTCTCCTTTTAAAAAAACATATAGGACCTGAAAAGGGTCTTGGTTTTAAGGATTTTTTTCCCCTGCTTGCTTATTGCACTAGAAATGTATTCCTTGACTACCTATAGAGAATTGTACAATTATATCATTCCAAATACCAAGCATGTACCCACATAAGGCCAAAATGTATTTTCCTAACTCATGGTAACTAAAACATGGAAAATCTAATGGGAAAAAGGGAACACTTGAAATGCTTTGCATCTCCAGGGCAAATGTATCAAAAATATGTTGTATTCTGGTTTTAGTGAAAAACTTGTCTGTCTTAATCATGATTATGAGAAGAGTTATTAACAATTTGCTTAAAGTGTTCAAGGCACTCCCATTATCTATTAATCATATGCAAAGGGTGAACTCCTAGTCTCATTGGGTACCTTGTTTTAACCTGTATACTGCAGTGCATTGTGCAAATATATTTAAGCTACTTCTGAGCCAGAGAATGAAATAGCAAATCCATGAGAAGGTCCAAATTTTAAAAGGCTCTTCAGTTAGTGAAGCATAGCTTGCTGTGGCCTCATACATAAAAACAACCAATCATAAGCAAGGATCAACTACACAACTTTCTGCGTTAAAAGCACAACGCTTTATTGCTTAAATTAAAAAGGTCTCCTTTGGATATGAAAATACCCATATTACCACGCACTGAGCTCTCAGACAGTAAGATGATTATGCATCACATGAGCACAGGGAGCACCTATAAAAGTTGTTCAGATAGTGAAAAACATTTTTTTTTTTATTAAGTACTTTTAAAATGCCTAAGAGAAGTGGTAAAATATTTTAAAAATTGCCTTGGGGCTAAAGACAAGCTTGAGAAATTTGAGGCCAAAGAATAATTATTTTGGAAAATGTCTAGCTCCTGAAATAAATGGACCACTTTCTCAAACCTCACTTCACCATCACTAGTACAACAGTATGCCAGTACTGCAGTTGGGTGCTTGCACGCCCACCTAGCAATGGAACAAACTGTACAGATGAGGTATTAATGGCTAAACAAAAATAACATTTAAGAAAATCAAACATATTTTATGTGGTAGTCACAAAAAAATCAGAAAACAATTTAATATATTTTATTTACTTACCAATAGTAAGGCAATGCTGATAGTGATGATCCAGATGGATTTTTAAAAATGCAGTTTCATTTCTCAGGGAATTTTTGCAGCTATTAGAATTATATTTCACAGTGAAGAAGGCAAGTCATGGCAATAAGCATGTAAATAGGACTGCTACAGTGTAATAATGTAATTTTATTTTTTTTAGCAAAACCCTTTCTACTACTGCCTGAGCAGCAGTATTACCATCACAACATTATATCTGCATTATGAACAAGAACTTCAGCTCATTTTAATGCTGGGTCACAAATAATGCAGACTACATCAAGGGGAAGTGACTGCTGGAATTGCTGCAGAAATGCTAGATACATATGTAGTATTCTTAAGACTAAAAATATTCAAGAACAAAAATAATGTTCTAACTTTTTTTTTTATTTTAAATTCTTATACCTGGCATGCTCCTTGTGCCTTCCTCCTCTGTTACCCAGAGCAACTAGCCAACCTGAGAGGTTATTTTTATCTCTAATTTATACAATTAGTGACTAAACTGAAATTATGATCCAGAGTTCTAGTACTTAGGTAGAAAGAATGAAAGATGAAAGTAAAGTGGTGCCTAATGGGTATGTCTATATATGTGCAATTAGTGCACATGAATAAACTTTGGGGCTTGTTGTTCTAGAGTTTCTTTGCTCCTGGGAACACCATTTGAACATGTGCATGGGAGCAGTTAACTCTGGAGCAATTGGCTCTGGAGTTTATTCATGTGCAGCACATGAAGCCTGACTGGAGCAGCCCCAGCAGGCAGGGGGCCCCAGGGGTCAGCCTGCCAGCCCAGGACTGCTCGAACTGGGGTCAGTGTGGAGGGGCTGGCCGGAGCACAAGGGTGCTTCAGTGTGGGGCTAGCTGGCAGGCAGACCCCACACTAAAGCACCATCATGCCCCAGCCAGTTGGCTCAGCATCTTAATGTGTGTTCCTGCACACAGAAAAACTCTGCAGCAAGGTAATGTTTATATTTACAAGTATTAGCCTGCTGCAGAGTTTATTAGTTTCCTGTGTCCTAATAGGGGCACATGTGTAGATGCTGAGATGTTTACTGCGACATGAATTAGTCAGCTCTATAGTAAATGTCTCTTGTAGACACACCTAGTTAGTACTAGCAGTTCACTTACCACAACTTTGCCTTCTGGATCTGAGTATTAAATTCAAGGATGACTATTTATCAGGCTTAATATATTTATTTTAGTAATCTAGAGCACTTATCACCAGAATATCAAAGTATAACTTCCAAGTTTATCCTCAGATAAGTTTTTTTTGTTTTTCTATTTGAAGGGTTTTTTTAACAAGAGATATGTCTGCACACAGGCCTTTGCCAAACTCAATTATTTTAAGTAATCTTGCTAGAAAATTTAATATTACTGAAATTAACAGTGAGGATTTTTAGATGACATTTGGAAATGGATTCCTTGGGTATAGGTAGTTCAGGTACTAGGCATACATATAGAGATGACAGAATGAAGGGAGGCAATAAAGTCATTATTTTAATTCTCATGATTTTATCCTAATCCTTACAATAATAGCTGTTCTTAAAGCCCTAATTGCAGGACTAGCATGAAAAATAAGACTTTAAGCTTTCATTAAAAAAAAAGTTTCTAGTTTATTGATGTGAGCTTAGAAAAAACATGAAAAGGTACAAATGA
This sequence comes from Caiman crocodilus, assembly GCA_030014935.1. Lineage (NCBI taxonomy): Eukaryota > Metazoa > Chordata > Crocodylia > Alligatoridae > Caiman > Caiman crocodilus. The sequence continues at coordinate 200,722,662 of JAGPOW010000261.1, forward strand.
GAGATTCAAAAACAAAAGACAACACAAGAGAACCCCAAATGTATTACCTTATACAAAATGTATTGTTTTAAAGGTAATTGTACAATATGCAGGGAGAGATATCTGTTATTTTGTTGGACAGGAAGCAGCAAGACCATCTATTCAAAAAGTGCCACAGTAAATTCTAGTGGCTGTCATCAGAAATCTCAGGCCATTTCTTTAGACTAGTGCTGTCTAACTGGTGGCCCACAGGCCATATACAGCCCCTGAGCAGTTAAGCTTCAGTCCCTGGGCTTCTGGTCTGAGAGCTACCCCTTTCTTTGCTCTTGCTGCTGCTGCTGCTGCTGTTGCTGCCAGAGGCCCTGGGCACCCCCTCTCTCTTCCAGCTTCTGTCTGACTCCACCCATGGTGGAGGCAGAGTGGTGCAGCTGATGGGGCTGAGGGAGCCCATAGCTAAAGGGCTTGTGGGAGACCCACTGACCCTATGTGATGTCTGCATTTGTATGATACAGCATGAGTGATTGGTTAGCGGGGGCATCATGTCTGTTTATACAGGGGACCTGTACACTGTGGCTCACCCACATGGTGGGGTCATGCACTGCATCAGGGGGCCACACAATATGGCAGGGAGCCACGTGATGTGGGGGACTTGTGTGGTGGGTTGCAGGCCCATGCAGTGTGCTGGGGGAGGGGAAGCGTGTGTGGTGCAGCATGTGGCTTGTGTAACATGGGACTAGGAGGATATGTGGTCCATGCATCATGTGGTTAGGGGGGCTACAGTTCCCAGCCACTTAGAATTTGGATTGTCCTGCTATAGACTGAGTGTAAAACATATGGCCTGCAGGGTCAGGCTATCAGAGGTGTGTGAAAATAGGCCATATTTGATTCTGATTCAGATTTGGCTGAATCAGGGACAGTAACTTACATTTTTCTAGAAAGAATAGTGTTGGAATCTTGTGGACATTTCAAGAAGTATCCAAGTGCAAGATTACTATATACAAGTGAAGCGGATTGTTGTGGACTAGCAGTGGTCACAAACAAAGACTGTGTGAGTAAGGCAGCACTGTGCAAACATGACTGTAACAACAAAAAGAATTTGAAAATGGAACAGTTGTGTTATTTTCAAGATTTTTACCTATGTATGTAGCAATATTATTAGTCATCTGTTGCATAATTTGCAAGTGTAGTAAGTGTCACATCTCATATTTGTGTTTATTATAATTCAGATATGCCTGAGAAGAGGAAAATGAACAAGAAATACCACCTGTTTCAAGAGAAATGGAGGCTCTCATTCCTTTTCATGGAAACAAATGGAAAGCCCATGCTTTTTATTCATAAGCAAGCCATGGCTGTTTGCAAACAACACAATATTAAGAGACATGAGTCATGCTATGGCATCAAGTATGAAAAGTTTACTAGGACATGAAGACAAACTAAGTGAGAACAGTTGTTGAAAAAAGCAGCTGTAAGTACCAAGTTGTAGGCAGTCCGAACCAATGCTTATGCTACTGGGGGAGTGCAGGAGCCAGGTGTGGAGTGCAGATAACCAGCAGAGCCAGTGGTCAGAATTGGGGACAAAGTTATCAGATCCAAAAGGGGAAACCAGAGCAGAATCCAAAAGAAAAGCCAAGTATAAGTTCAGAAGTCAGATGCCCAGGTACCAGATCAAAAGGGAAATCTAGTGGCAGAGTCCAGGTCACAGGTTGGATCAAGGTTATGGAGTTAGAAGCCAGTGACAAGGTCAGGATGCAGTGAGCGTCTGAGCCAAGTCATGGTATGCCAAAAGTCAGAGATTAAACTACCAGATCCAAGGAAACTTTCCAAAAGCCAGAGTCCAGGCAAAGCAGCAGGGCTCAGAATGAGGAAACCAAAGAGCACAGGTGGAGAGAAACTTATTAGAGCAGACCTTCAGAAGAACTGTTGGCTGGCCTGCAGTCTGCTGCTGCAGGTGGAATTAAATAGGTAGGCTGCTCTCCCCAGCAGCCAATCAGGAGACCCTAACAGTGGCCAGCTGGTTGAAGAGCTGGTCTAAGACTGCCACTCAGGGCCCCAGGCAGCTGTGGCCAAAAAATATTAGCTCAGACTGGCCTGCCTGTTAAGGCCCCTGACAGTAACAACCTATCTTCACAAAAGTGTGTCACTTAAGTGAGAACTCAGAGCTAACTATGTCCTTTCTTAAGAGAGAGCTACTTCAAAGCCTTTTGCTGAGAGTTCTTGAAGGAATACATAAAAAGCTGCAGACATTGTGCACCCAGAGAAAGAGAAAGCTTTTACCAATACCACCATTTGCAATCTCTCGATTCGAGGAGAATTTCTACCACAGTTTATTGATAGACCTGGAGGTTATTTAAAAGCCCATTCCTTGAATCACAGATCCAGCTGCAGGGTCTGCCTCCAGGGAAGAGAAGGCTGTAGGCTGGGACTCCTCAAAAAACAAAAGTACAGGAGAGCATGATGTATGTTGTGGTAGAAGCCTGTACATGACTTTGTTTAGCATGAGGAAGCTGGTGTGTGGAAACAATGACCACATGATCTTGACAAGGTGGAGATCTGAGCTCAGTGGCAACGGAGAACCTTAGACAACAGGAGACCTCCATTTTGCTGCAGCCTTCTCCAGTCTTGACAGCTGTTGAGATCCTGACATCTTCTTCCCCCAATCCACCATTGAGGACTTGGCATTGGACCATAGTTTATCTGGAGCCACCCCTCAGGCCTGTTTGCCATGGGTGACTGACAGGTCAAGGCTTTGGTCTCTGCCTCTTCCAGTCCTCCTTTTTACCCAGCCTATTCTGTCTCCTGCTTCTTGCCTGCCATAACTTGATGGCAATCAGTATGTATTCAGAGGGACACTGCTCTTGAAACCAAGGTAGTCCTTTCTTTGATGTTATAGGGCTGTTATCATGACCTCTTTGCTACCCCCATAGCCATACCCACACCTTGCTGATCATTCTCTGTCTGCCTGTAAAGCAGGGGTGGGCAAAATGTGGCACGTGGGCTGAATGCGGCCCACCAAGCCATTTCATCTGGCCCGTGGGGCCCCTAAAAAATTTGAAAATTAATATTTATCTGTCCCTGGCAACCTGTCAAGTGGCCCTCGATGGCTTGCTAAAACTCAGTAAGTGGCCCTCTGCCCAAAATAATTGCCCACCCCTCCTGTAAAGACTCTCTTTATCATGCTCTTTGTCAACACAAAATCATCACTGTGCCCCTCAGGCCCCAGCCCCTCTTTGGGTTTCCGCCCCTTTTGGCTTCAGCCTCTCTTCCTTTAGCTGAGACCCCTCAGCTCAGGTCCACTATTTTGAGGCCCTGGCTCTCCATCTAACCCAGGAAGTGCACAGTCCCACCAGCGGAAATGCCTTGTTGGATCTGCTCCTAGCCACAGGTGATGACCTGGTGAGGGACTGTGGATGCTCGACCACCTGGGTGATAGTGATCATTGCCTACTGGAATTCACCACCCAGTGCAAGATGTCAGAGGCCTTCAGCAAGGCAGCAGCCCTGGACTTCAGGAAGGTGGATTTCAATGAGGTAAGGAGACTAGTTAGGGAAGCACTGAGATCCCAGAGGGGAGGGGAATTGGGAGTCCACGAGTGGTCGTTCCTTAAGGAGATGATCCTCCAAGCCCAAAGGGTGACAATCCCCATGCGAATCAAAGAGGGCAAGAGTGCTCAAAAGTCTCCATGGCTCACCAAAAACATCAAAAAACGTCTCAAAGCCAAAAAGGAGGTATACACCCAATGGAAGGGAGGGACCCTCACCAAAGAGAAGTATACCTCTATTGCTCGAGATTGTAGGGAGGCTGTTAGGAATGGCAGAGATGGAACTGGGACTAGTAACCCAGATCAAGGACAACAAGAAGTCCTTTTTTAAATACATAGGGGGTAAAAAGAAGGTACCAAGTAACATGGGACCTCTGCAGGACATGCTTGGTAATCTGGTGGTAGTGTCAGGTGACAAAGCTAATCTCTTTAACAGTTTTGTTTCTTCCATTTTTCTGAGCAGGGAAAGGGACAAGGACATCCCCCCCCAGGAATCCGGACAGACCCAGGGGAGGCACAGCCAGGCCCAGGGTACATGAGGACCTAGTCAGGGAATTTCTGAAGGGACTAGATGTGTTCAAATCATCAGGTCCCGATGATCTGCACCCCAGAATGCTAAGGGAACTGGCAGAGGTCATTACCTATAGTTTCCTGGGTCCTCTGGGAAATTTATAGTAGGTTTAGTTTCCTGGGTCCTCTTTCCTCCCTTTTTTGAAAATGGGGACCACATTAGCCCTTTTCCAGTCCTCAGGCACTTCACCAGAGCACCATAAAGCTGTGCCAGGGGTCCCGCAATGACCTCAGAGAAACAGCTCTCGTAATGCAATATAGTACATTTCCCCACCTTGACTTCATTGCTCAATAGTGCTGGGAATGAGTCTGCTGATCTCAGACACCAGTTCTAGGACAGATTCTATGCTTTCCAAGCCATGGAGTGGAGTTCAGACATTTTTAGCATCCTGTTTTCTATCCCAGTGGAAGACATCTCCTAGGAATGGGATGCAAATGGAATTCATTGATCTTCAGAGTAAATCTGCACTGAAGCATAAGTTCTCAACAGTTAGGTTTCATCTGGAAAATAATTGTCCAGCAGTAAAATCCTTTGCATCAAGGATGTTATTAGTGTTCATAAGCACATACTTGTGCAAAAAGATCTCAGTGATGAATACTAACAAGTCAAAACTGTGCTCAAGACTCACTGACATGCACTTGAATGTTATCTTGAAAGTGTCCTCAGCACAGTGCTTGGAACCAAACATCCAGGAGCTGGTTGCAGCAGAGATACCAGCTCCCCAGGAGCCGTACTACCAGTTTGTAAGATGTTTGTGCAAAAGATTTATTTTGAGTTTATCTTATGTTCATTTTTCTTATAGGAGTTTTAGCAAATACTTTTTGAAAAAAAATGTTTTTGAACATTTGGAGGCCTGTTTGTAACAAATGTTTACTACACACAAATTTTAAAAATTGACATATGATGAAACCTGCTATTGATATGTGTAGTAGGACTGGCCTCTGAGGACATCCATAGCCCCTGGCAGCCAAACTAATCCTGCCCTACTCCAGCTCCTCAGGGTATCCCTTCACTGCTTCATCTGCCATACTTTGTTTTAAACTTTATATTACTTTGGGGAGGCTGTACCCAAAGTCCTAGAGTGAGCTTGGTGGTGGTGCAATCAGTCTAACTCAACTTAGATAGACAGGACCCCAGCAATTCTTGCAACTACCCTAAGTCCATGCCTCACTATCACTAATCATGGCCTCTAGCCTCTTCTATAGTCATACCTATGTCTCACAGGTTTTATCCTTTGCAACTGGCCTCAGGCATGCTTCAACTTTCTGGCCCCCTGGGCCTATTTGAGGTTCATCCCATCTGCGGCCTTGGCTCTTGTTGGGCTTCTCCTACCTGGGCTCCTGGCTCTTTCTGAGAGAAAAACTCTTTCCTCTTTCTTTCTCTTTTTTGGCTGTTCACTGAGGCACTGGCTCCATCTTGGCAGCAGCCCACCAGGTACCTTTACATATTGGAGCTGAATCTAAAGGTATCTTTCTGGCAGCCTTCTGTGGGCTCCTCCTCCCCATAAGCCACCCCCAAATCTTGTAGTTAAACCAAACCAATACAAAATAACCACTCCCCAGCCCAAACCTTAACCCCTGACCTTGTGTGTTTACATTACCTCAAAACTCTATTCTCCAAAGCCAGCCCCCTCTCAGCCTTCAGGGTAAATTTCTAGGTCTGTAGCTTATGCTGATAGAAGTTCATCTCCCTCCAATGTCAGAGCCAGACTGACCCTCTAACCCTAGGCTTAGGCTTAAATGACTCCTTTCTCCTCCCCATTCTAGTCAGCTGGCCTGACTTCCTTGTACCAGGGCCCAGGCAGCAGTAATTACCTAGATCAGCAGCCTAGCATCCTATTGCCTGCAGTCTGGGCCCTATAGCCCTTTAATTGCTTCTTGTCTCTGCTAAACTGCACTTTTATTTCTTAAGCTAACAGGGTCACTTGACCCCTGTTACAATATGCAAAAAAATGACATGTAATCCAAACTGAATGAATAACAAATGTTGGTAAAAAAGATAATGTGTGTGACCCTGGCACAAGCACCTGGAAGGCTGAAAATACAGTCTACCAACCAATTTGAGTTTGCCATTCATGCTGTAGACCATATAAGTGTGTGACAGTGGACAGTATGTTTACACCCCAGACAGTATGACAGAACTATCAACTTATGTCAAACAGGTTGTGTTACACTGTGTAGCACTAGACATTGAGGTCTCTAATTATGTCTTGCTTCCACAAGAGAGAGGAGTTTGGGAGAACTTCCACAGCATTAGATCCATATGCCTTGCTACTTTCTAACATCAGGGTTGTCAACTGTCAGTAAATTTACAGACAGACAGACAGAAAAAATATCAAGCTGAAATGGTACTCTGTAAACTCCAGAAATAAATCTGAGCTATCCATAAAAACACAAAGCTGTCCATCTGTTGGTTTGAAGACCCCTCTGAAAAGAAGCTAGACAACTGGAGCTTGATTGAAGAAGCAGCAGAGCAGAGCAGCACCAGCTGCTGTCCAAATAGGAGCACAGCATTCTTCATGAAGCATTCTATACGCTTTGTAGACCCTTCCTCTCTAGCCATGTGCTGCTGCTGCTGCAGCATCTGGTCCCATTATACTTCTAGGTTTCAGTCTGTGATAAGACAAGAGGCACAGGACCAGCAGAAGCAAGGCTGGTGGAAGCAGCATGGCACAGGGTACAGTCAGGAGCATCAGGGTGTTGGAGTGAATAGAAGACCCATCGGGTAGAGACAGCATGATGTAAAATTACAGCTGCAGACAAGCAGTGTTGCCAACCCAGTCTTTTGTTTTTTTACACTATGCTTGGTATTAAACCCCTAAATTTGAACCCAGACCTTCTAACTGGGGTCTCACAGTAGGCCCTGCCCTGTTGTCAGGCCTGACAGAAGAGTTAATATTTTACATAACTTAAACGTACTGTGAAGAAGTAGGCAATGTCCCCGATACCAACCAGGAGCCAGCAAAAGGAAAGAGATCTTGCTGGGAGCCATCCTTCCGGGTTTACTGCTCTGTAAAGATAGGACAGCCAGAGAGGGGTGGGGACAAGGAGAAACCCACTTAAAAGAGAAGAGAGTGATGTGGCAGAGAGCAGGGAAGCAGCAAAGAATTGTGATGGCTAGAGTGACAGAGTCAAAAGCTGTTGCATTCAAAATTAAGAAGAGTTTCTACTAGCAGAGTGACTCCATTTTGGAGACTTGTCAATATAAGCAAGATGTAAAAGGGAAAAAAAGCCCCCCAGAGAAACACAAGAAAACATAGGAGACCAGCATATACAAGTAAAATATTTCTTTGAAGTTTTTGTTTTTTTTTTTGCTTAATGTAAAAATCAAGGAAGTGAAAATTAATATATTAAACCTACCAGGATTTTTGGGTTTTTTTGTTTTGTTTTTAAAAGAAAGAAAAAGAGGGGAATTTTGATATCCTGAGGCTGACGGTCATCGTATATATATACACTTTTATTCTTTGAGATGTGTATCCACAAGAGAAGGGTATACAAATTTACAGCCTATTTTTATTGTCGCCTCTTGCTGGGCTGTTGATTCCAATTTTTTTTGATATGGGACATTACACTCACCTGAGTCCAGAGAAACTAAGTGGAAAGGAAAAGTCTGAACCATTTAAGATGTGATAATTTATGTTGTTTAATTACAATTAAACAACAATTAACTGTGAGTTTTTATAACAGACCAGGTAGTATCTGCATAGTCTTTTGAAGAAGGTTCCAAGAATTCTGTGCTAAAAAAAAAATAAATAAATCAACATATTCTGGTTAAAAATCTAGTGGTGTTTAAGTCCATCCCTCTGGATAAAAGAAAAACATATTTCCATCAAGATGTGGTGGGCGAGAGTCAGGGTCACCACTAAAATAAATCAGAAATAAGTTACAATTGATAATACAATTATTTAAAATTTAAAAAGTGACAGATAAGATATACCTTCATAAAACTACAATCAGGCATACTACCTCACAGTTATGTAAAATATACATGTCAGTAAGAAGTTGAAAAAACATTTTTTTTTTCCAAAACTGATAAAAGTTGTTGGTTGGCAACCTAGCTTACTGTTCCCTTTTGCTGCCCCACAGGGGCATCATGCAAAGCTAAGCCGTAAGAAAGCTGTGGGCCACTTCTGAGTAGTCCCCTCATACTTCAAATCCAGGTTCTTGGGCTCGTTTACCCTACTGAGAAGATATACGCAGAGGTCCATGCTATCGTGTTAGATGGATTCTAGGTTTTTCTACACTTTGCTGGATAGTGCAGACATAGCATCTGTAGCATTGAACTAGATCAGTTCCACTCTCTGATGAGCCCCTCTACCTATAAAGACAGGGCTAGATTTGTCTTAAGGACTGTTTCAAGCTCTCTGTAGACAAACTAAGTTTCACTGGGTGTGTCTACACATGCCCCTGTGGTGCTGTTACTGCACCAACAGGTGTTACCATGCTGTGCCAGCAGCACAAGGTTATTTTTAGCCCTTACGTCACTGTAGCAATGTACTATACCAAGGGAGTGCATTGCTACAGTGATGTAGCTTTGGTGTCGTGGTTTATACCTGCCAATGCTACATTGCCATAGCGTGTTGCTATAGTGACATAGAGTCAAGTATAGATGCACCCACTGGGCATGTTTACAAGAGATGTATACTGTAGAACTGCCCAATTAGCACTGCAGCAAATGCCTCAGTATTTACATGTGTGGCCTTATTAGGCTGCAGGAAACTAATTAACTCTGCAGCGTAGGCAGATTAAAGCATGGGCTCATGGGCCTGGGGCCCAGGGACCTCTGCCAATCAGGGCCCCCAGATGTTAGGGTTCCCCCACCACACAATACCTGGGTTTCCATGGAAAGGGAGGTTTCATCTTGCAAGCTAGATTGCTGCCCACCTGCAAGCGGTTCTAGTTGGGACATGGCCTGGAACACAGCTGGACAGTGCCTATGCAGTTAAATTTAATGGGGAGGCAGGGATGGGGTGGGGAGGGGGGCAGATCAAGGCCCACACTGTGAGGAAGGGAGTGGGACAGGGACTGAACTATGGCTGGGGCACCTGGGGTCAGGGCAGGAGCGCGGCAAGGTGTGGGCCATGAAAGCTCAGCTGCAGCTTGGTGCTGACCCGCAGTGAGCACTGGGCTGGCAGCCAATGCTGCATGACCATGGCACTGAGCTTCAAGTGCACCTAGCTGAAGAAGGTGGTGCTGCAGTGATGCTTCCCTCTGTCCCCATGCACTATCTCCTAGGGAAGCGTCTGGGCTGGAGGCACAGTGCAGCAGGGAGGAGAAGCATCCTCAGATGGATTAGTAGGAAGGGGGGGTGGGGAAACAAGTCCTCTGTGGGGGTGGGGGCAGGGAGCAGAGAAAGAGGCAGGCCCTCCTACCCCCAGCCAGGTGGGCTCCACCCAGCCTCCCTCACCAGCACTGGGAAGGAAGGGGGCCTCTCCCTCCCACTACAGCCCATCTCCCCCACAGGGAGGGGGCCTCCCATTTTGTGTTTGCCCAGGGCCCCAGTAAACTTTAATCCACCTCTGTTCTGCAGTACCACACATGTAGACATGGATATAACTGGCTGGATCACAAGGATGCTTCAGTGCAGGGGGGCTGCCTCAGGCTAGCTCTGCACTGAAGCACCCTCATGCTTCACTTAGTCCCTCCACAGCACATTGAGCTGGGCAGGAGCAGCTCTGGGCTGGCAGACTGACCCCTGAGATCCCCTGCCAGCTGGGGCTTCTCCAACACAGCTCAACATGCTACAATCCTGGGCACATTTTCAAATAGCACACCTGGGAGCAATAAGCTTCAGAGTTTATTGCTTCACATTAATTGCACATGCTGACATGCCCACTGTGACTCAAAATATAGTGGGAATTTACTCATACTTTAACCTTCAAGTGTTTGTTCTAAAAAGAATGGATACTTGTAACTCTGCCATTCCCTCTCTTCACTTAGTCTGAGAAATCCTCTTAATGAGAAAATTACAAATATATGTCATAACGCACTGTTAAAAAAAATTTAAGAAACTGATAAAAGATTAAAGGTTTTAGAGGATGGAAAATGGGAATGTACACAGGATTAGAAAAAAAAGAAATACCATTATAAGAACAGTGAAAACACCCTAGAGACTCATTTTTTCCAGCAAATGAATAGCATTATTGTTAGTAGATCAGCTAAATAATGGATCTGGATTATTCCAGATTTATAACCATTATTCCTGCATTTATTATTCAGAGCCAAAAATATTTCAGCCACTGCACACTGTAATAGGTAGTCTGAAGCCTGGAAATCTATGATTCATGTAAAAAATGAAACTGGATCATTTTCTAGAGATTTTGTTTGAAGCTACTGTAGGGCCCAAATTCTTATTTTTACCTATCAACTGTATAACAGATGATGTCAAACAAATATGTGATGCTACTGAGTTCTGGCACATATTTGCTCTTTACCCACTCACTCTATTGGAAAATTTTCCAAAAAGTGTCAGCTTTAAAATACTTAAAAGAACATATATTGGCTTGATATATTTCTGTAAGGTACATTCAAGTGTGTTAGGAAAGGAACAGAATCAAAGCATAGCAATGATACTGTAATAGGGAGCCTCCTCAGGGCCAATCTTCACAGCCCACCCACCTGTCCTTGGACCAACCTCTTGCCTTCTCACCCACCACACCTTGATGTTAATTGATTCAAGGATTGTTGTCAATTAAGCAGGAGACTGCTCATTTTAGGGCCCCAATGCCAGGGGGCACTCTGCAGCTCCTATCTTCCCCAATACTGCAGCCCAAGCCTCATAAATGGCATCTTGGAGTTCATCTCCTCACCAGCCCCCACGCTGGGCCCCAGAATCATTCTAACAGGACCCATCCTAACAGGACCCCTCCACTCAGGCAGCCTATCTTCATCCAGGCTACCTAGCCCCCCAAAGCCATTTTCCCCTCAGGTGTGGTCCTCCCAGGACTTTCAGCTACTAGCCCTGGCCCACCTCCAGGCCAGTTTGGACCCTAGGCTCCCAGCTCTTGGGCATCCCTCATGGTGGGCCTCTGGCCCTTTTGACCATCTTGGTCATGGCCCCAGCATGGGCCAGTCAAGGGTACTCTCTCATTCAGGCAAGGTCTCTAGCCCCTCACTCTGTCAGGGTCCACCCTCTGGGCCCCTCAAACAAACACAGGGTTACCCACTCAGTGGTGGGAGCTAGGGGTTCAGGCACACTAACCCACCTTCCACCAGGGTGGTAACTAGCCTAGCATTTCCTAGGGGCTCCCACACTGTTATGCTTCAGCCCAAGTCTGAATTCGTTGCCCGGCATGCATGAGCCAATATACGAATGCCAGTTGGAAGTTTGAAAGAAAAAAAGTTTTTATTGCT
>JAGPOW010000261.1:200734201-200768695 GCA_030014935.1 Caiman crocodilus
CAACCTTCCAGTCTCGCTGTGTATTCTGTCTTGGGAGGATGGCTCGAGGCCATTTATTAGGCCTTCAAAGAAATGGCTCGGGGTTATTCACAACAACACCACTGAGATCCCCACCCACACCTAGCAGGGTACAGTTTTAGGTCATGCCTAGGACCAAGAACCTCCTTACCACCCCCCTACAGCACCTCCCTTACCTCTGGATTGCTCTCAGCAGTCCTCTAGTCAGGCAATGTTACCACCCTGTTTATATAGGCAGCCATTGCCTCCAAAATGGCTGCCCCCGTCAGGCACCTGGTGGCTGCCAGCTCCAGGCCCTTAAAGTGGCAGGCACACACAGTGCCCTGCCACAGATACATTTAAGGGAATATTTTATTTTATTCAAAAGCAAAATATCTCTCTTCTGATTCAGGTGTGTTAGACTAAAATATTAAATTAGAGTTCTGGAACATTTTCATATTTTCTTTGCAATGACTATTATTAACCCCTTTCTGTTTCTGACAGGCAATAAGTCCTTCAAGCTCTTTATCTGCTTTGCACCTCATCTCTAGTTTCATTTGAATCTGATGCCAATTCACTTGGTAGATACTTTACAAAGCATGCTAACTGAGGGTCCAATTCTTCTTAAAACCCATTTTATTTTTTTAATGTTATGACAGAATAAGCACCGGTTCTTCAGATTATTGTTTCCAGGACGTCTCATATTTTTCAGCACCACTCTATTTTGGATAGAGTACCATTTGAGACTAAGTCAAATGCAGTAAGGAGCATTGATCGTGGTTTTCCCTAATAAAAAATTGCAAATTCCCTGATTTAATACCCCCCCAAATCCATTATTAAAATTAAAGGCCCCACACAGCACCCGCTTCTCATCTCCCCACAGCCTCCCCAGCCCTGCTTATGCCCCTTACTCCCCAAACAGCCCTCCAGCCCCACATACACAGGCACAGACACACACATGCAGGGACAGACAGACACATACCCCAGCAAGTAAGTGTGTGTGTGGGGAAGGGGTGGGGCAGGGAAGGGGCTGGGGGAGCCAAATTGAGAATGGGGGATAGTGTGCCTCTGTGCCCACTCCGAGGAGCAGAGCCAGAGGGTGAAGATAGCACTGCCCCTCTGTGGGTCGCACATGTACTGGCCAGCCAGATGGGAGGGGTGGGGCTCACACATGGCAGCCACTACTGCTCCACACTGCCGCCACCGCCCCTGCTGTGCCCAGCGCTGCTTTGCCACAGCTAGTTGCACACGTAGCTCTGTGGGCAAGTGGTGCAGGGTGCAGCAGTGGTGGTGTGGGGTGGTTGCAGTCACTGCATGTGAGTTCCCTCCCCCACATCAGTGCCCCTCTGCGGGCCACACGCTCTGCCCAGCCAGAGCCACATGTGTGACCAGTTGTGGCAAAGCAGGACAGTAGTCATTTCAATGAGCCTGTTGCAGGGCACTAAGGTGCCTGCTCCTTTAAAGGCAGAAACTGCCTAGAGAGAAGGCCCTAGTAGTCAGGTAGGAGCCCCACAGGTGCAGGTTACTGTGGCAGCAGACCTAAGGAGGGAATTAGCCTGCACCTGCAGCTGGTCAGCTGACTGGAAGGGGCAGGACCCTGGGCACATATAAACCCCAGGGCTGGGACTAGAGAGGTAGTTCTCTGCTAGCCCCCAAAGGGGAAGGAGTTTCCAGGGAGGAATTTCCCAGAGAAACTGAAGCTGCCAGATATGCTACACTGAGGGCTAATGGAACTCACCAGGCACCCTTGTCAATAAGGCACTTAATGCTGGGGAAGAAGTTTGACTCTTTTAAAGGGGCAGCGCACACCCTGAGCTTTTTGAATTTTGTAGCCCAGGGGCTCATATTTTTGGTTGCTGTTTTATGAACTCCAGAAGATTGGGCTGAGGCTATTGGGGAAGGAAGAGGCCTCATTGGGGGCCCACTACAGAGTAGGAACTACAGCACTAGTGTAGGTGTGGTATTTGGAGTGAACAGGCCCCAGCACCAGGGGTGTGGCAACAAAGGGGTTGCAGAGAGCCCAGTGATGACCTGAGGTCAAGCTAAACTAGGGCCTTGGAGGGATAATGTATGAATGCCATCTATGGAGCTTGGGGCAGGGTAAAAGGGCAGTTTGGAACCACACATGTAGCGCATAAGGCTGAGGGTGTCCTGAGAGTCCTCCATTTTGTAGCAGGACCCAAAAGGGGTCCAAGAACCCACAGGGTTCAGTGGGGTCCATCAGGACTGTGCCCAAAATACAATCTTGAGGGCAGCCTTACTATTTATTATAGTACAACAAGATGTGACAGGTGCCCCTTTGGGCAGGACTAGCATGGTCAAGAAGCCCTAGGCGTATCACAGCCATCCCTGGGGACCCCATCCCTTGACAGAGCCACACACCATCCAGTTAGAGTTTTTCTTTTTCTTTTTTTTTTTTTCTAGTACCACATATTTACCTTCCAAGGGGAGTTTTTCCTGTGGTATGGTGGTTCAAGTTCCCTCTGAATGAAAAAGTCTAGGATCTATTTTTTTTTTAAATAGAAAAACTGGTAAAAGATAAAAGATTTTAGAGGATGAAGAATGGAAATATGCACGGAATCAATGAAGAAGAAATACCACTGTCTCATGGATGAGTAATACTAACCATTCAGCTATTAGAGCTAAAATATGAGAAGGTATCCTCCTGCATCTAATAACCATTAGTTAAAAGTTTCTGGCCAGATAGGTCCACAATGCAGAGATAATAGAATAGAAACATGCACGTAAGTGTCAGAAAATGCCACTTATGCAGCTAAAAAACTGTTACTTAAATGCAGAAGAGAAATTCCACCCTACGTCTTTACTCTACAGCTAGCTCAAGTGACTGGCACCCAGGTCTTGACATCTGGATTATGAAGAGCAGGGACACATATTTTGACAGGAAAGCCCAAACCACATCACTTGGATTTTGTTCCTTCTGTACCCATTGTTTTCACCTGGGGGCAAGTTGTGTTCCAAGATTCTTGTCCAATCAGATATGTCAACTGCAAGAGAACTTGTCTGTCCTCTGGGGAGAACTGTGGAAAAGCCATTATAGAATCGTAGAAAATTAGGGTTGGAGGGGACCTCAGGATGTCATGTAGTCCAAACCCATACTCAAAGCAGGGTCATCCCCAACTAAATCATCCCAGCCAAGGCTTTAGAGAACTACCAGCCCTCAAAGATTTTGTCTGTGTCTTCACTGCAAACTTAACTGGATCCAATTCAAGTTTAAAATAGATCCTAGCTTTAACACATCCAAAATAAACTAGGCTAAGCTTAAAGCACCTCCAAGGTTTGAAGTTTTTCTGCATGCATGATGGGGTTAAAGCTGAAATTCAGGATGTGGTCTAATCTAAGACCCAGACTGGCTGTACAGTGAACAAGGAGGAGATGGTAAGTTGAAGACCAAGGTATAAAACTAATACCTCTTTAGAAGTTGGCAGATTAGACCATATCCACACTAGAAATGCTGTACCCAATAGGCATACTGGTGTGTTCTCTCCAGGACGTGCTCCCAGGACCCACCTTGGCCAGTCTGGGTCTTAGTTTAGACCAATTACCTTTGCAAACTATTAGGGATGAGTGGAGGCACAGCGGTGCAAGAGGGATTTGTTTCTTAGTAGTACTCTTGAGCTCACCAGGGGAGTGCTACATATGTGATGTGGGAGAATAGCCGAAAGAATTTCACAGAAGTCTTTCTTAGAGTCATTGGAGAAGTAACACATTTAATCTATGGCAGTAGTTTTCAACCTGTGGTCTGCAGACTATCTAAGAGGTCCACAAAACATGACAATGATCAATCAAAAGTATATGTGAATACCCACACTTACAATTCAAATGGGCTGCAACTCCATTCAAAATTTCCAAAGGGGTCCGCAAATGATAAAAAGTTGAAAACTACTGCACTATGGTAATTAATTGATGGTGAACATTTTTTCAATACAGTGTTTAGAACCTGAATTTGAAGAAGAATAGAATAGTTGTGGTCTTTAGCTATTCTTTGGTCAGGAAAGAACCAAACTTTATAACCAAGCAAGCTTTGCCACACAGACAGGAACAGACGTTAGGCACAGGACAAATAATTATGAAACCAACCCTGTGCAGGAATGTAAAAAATACCAAGACTAGAGTGAAAAGGTAGTCTATTCCCTATAAAGGAACAGAACAGCTGAAGTTAAGGAAATAAACCACAGACAATAGTAGTAAATTTCAGTTTAAAAAAGACTAAAAGCAAAGAGAGCCAAGTTTGCTTTGCAGTATTCCATCCAGTCATATCATGCACAACAGTGTAACCAAGGTTATTTAAGACACCAGAGGTGGCACCTGATTTTCTAGATCTTAGTGAAGAATCTTATAAACACTTTTTCACTAGGCTACATCAATAGAAAGTGATCATTTTAGCTGAACAGAAATGACATACTATATATATCAGTGTAAAGCTTTAATTGGACTTTTTAAAGAAAAAAACAATAGTTAATATTTAAGGAGGAAAAAGACACGTGCAGACTTAAAAAGGCTAACTGAGCTACAATATTCAGATGTTTGTAGAGAAATACATAGGAGAGACTGAATTACACTTTCTGTGAGCTATAGCTCACTTATAATAAAAATTAATTAAATTCTAGAAATAGTGCTCACAGGATACAACAAAGTGGAATAAAATTATGCCTTTTTCAGATTATACTCTGTGTGGCATTTAATGAACAATTTAGCAAGACCAAAATGGATAAAACATTATAATGCTTTTTATGATGACTCTGTTATTATTTTACAATGAATTAAGTTGCTCAAGGCAGACATCAAGGAATAGATATGTAGCAACAAATCTATGAGCTTACCTCAATAGAGTAGTTTCTGTCACTATGGCAATAAAAACTAGTGGCATTAGAATTTACTGCAGTACATTTAAAATTACTTATAAATAAATTTAAGAGGAAAGCAGTCTAAACAGATTTACTCATTAGGACCTATAAAGAATTCCACCTACCTGCAAAAGAAGAAAGAATATCTTATCCACCCACAGTTGGGATAAAAAAAGAAAAACAATATATAGACCAAATACAAGATATATGCTGGCTCTGGTGTATTTTTTACTAGTATAGATCTCAATTTTAAGGGAAGGAACAAGCTTCAGTATTAAGAGTTTTGCCAGAAACTCTAAAACCTGAGCAGTTTATCCCCAGTTTGACACAAGTTTCTAAAACTAAGACATAAGGAGGGTAAACCCAGTGATAAGTATGCATCCTTTTTTCCAGTACAGATTAAACTAAAGATTCTTGCACAGATATTAGTATTCAGGGGGCGCATCTATGCAAGACATTTACTGTGCAGTTGAGTAATTAGCTGCACAGTAAACATCTTGGCATCTTGTGCCCTATGGGGATGGAATAAACTAACTTACTCTGCAGCAGCGTAATACTAATAAATACAAGTACTATCTTGCTCTGGAGTAAAAACCTCCACAGCAGTGCATGTGTAGATGCTGCCTGGGGCACAAAGGTGCTTCAGTGCTCAGGCTGCCTGCTGGCTAGCCCAGCACTGAAGCTCCCTCATGCCCCAGTCAGCCCCTGTGCAGCACACTGAGCCAGGAGGAGCAACCCTGGGTTGTCAGGTTGACCCCTAGACCCCCTTGTGAGCTGGGGCTGCTCCACATGCTGTGCCTGAATAAACTGTGGAGCTTATTACTCCAGAGTTAATTGCTTCTGGGTGCACATTCAAATAGTATGTCTAGGAGCTATTAACTGTGGAGCAATAAGCTCCACTGTTTATTCAGGTGCCGTAATGTCATATGTAGGCATGTCCATGAAGTTAAGTATTACACTTAGACCATACTAAATCTATAGAAGGTTAAGCAGTGTTAAAGTTAGAATGTGTGAGCAGCCACATGTTAGTGGTTCATGCAGTTTCTTTCATGTATAGCTCTGACTTGCCACTAGAGGGCTGGTAAGCAGGAGTGTGACTAAAAGCCAGGATACCTGGCCTCTACTCTGCTTTGGGTGGAAGGGAGCAGAGCATCCTGGGATGCTAGAGTACTGAAAATTGCTGTGGAGCAGACTGAAGTTACCCTAATGCAGGCTAAGTAGAACAGCTGAGTTTACTCTTGCCTGATATGATGCAACTTTGAGAAGCTCAAAGAGGGTATAGTAGGCTATATACTGGTTGGGCACACATGCCTGGAGGCAAGAAGTAAGTCTAGCGTATATTTTAGCCCTAGTAGCTGAGTGGTTAGGGCACTTATTCATGAAATAGGAGACCAGGCTTCTAGGCCACCTTTCCTATGAGGGATTTGAACCTGTATTTCTCTGATTTCCCAACTCTGTAACCACCATGACAAAAGGCAGGAATTAGCCAGAGCTTCTTTGAAGCTGAGCCACTACCCCTTGCATTTAATAGGTACTGGATAGAGAGCAGGACAGCATGGACAACTGTTGCCTCTTGAGTCAAGGGGGCATGTGCCCCCCAGTGACCAGTCAGCAGCTGATCACACTGACTAGGGAGGGGGGGCATCTCCTGCAGCCAATCTCACTCACCAAAAAGTGGCTGCGGGACTTCCGGAAGTGTCTGTCGCTGCTTCCGCTGGTGGCCCCGCTCCCTGGCTGGCACTCACGCACCACCTGGGAGTGCAGCTGATTCACCTGGTGGTCCTCCTCCCCAGCCAGTGCTTGCGGGGGGAGGGGGGGCACTGGCACACCCATCTGCCCCCCCCCCCATCGCCTAAGCAGCAAGCATGGTCATCAGGGAGTGCACCAACGCTCTCACCCACATGCACCCCCTACAGGTCAGCACTGCAGGACAGCAAAGAAGTTGCCACCCCACTTAGAGCAAGGGCACATGGCCTTCCCCTTTCCAGAGAATCAGCCATCTCACTGAACAATGTATGCCCTAGCTTGTTCTTCCTCTTGCTCTATGTATCTGCCTTTCTTAATTGCCCAAGGGGCCAGCTTCAAAACGAGTGTTGGAGAAAAGCCTGAGTAACACTTAAACTACAGCCTGGTGGTTTGAGCACGATGCTGGGAAGCCAAAGACATACAGATTCAAACTTCCTTTGGGTAAAACAGGCCTAAAACCCAGGTCTTTCTGCCTCCTGAGTGAACTATTCTGCTATTGGAACTAATATGTGAGAGCCCCCTCCCCACACCCAATATCTGTAATCATAGATTTCTTGCCAGCAACATATTTGGGACATAAGTATCCAAGATAGGCACACACGGGTAGCTGCATACTGGCCTAGCCAGTGCACAGTCAATTGCACAAACATCCACATCCACAGTGCAGGGCTAATGGAATCGCAGCCTGTGTGTAAATGCAAAAATAGGCATTATGCAACTGAAAACCTGCCATTTGGATGGACAAAAGGAAGTGGAATTCTGTCCTTCATGCTCATCAGATCTTTTCTGCTCCTTCTATAAATATCTCTTTCCTCTGCCTCCACAATACAAGATCTTGGACCAGTGTAGTGCTTAATCACTTTTGTGGGTTTTCACACCTCTATGTGAAGAATATAATAACCTTTTCATTTTTCAGAGAAGATAAAGATTTTTTAACCTTTGTGGAAAAATTGTTCCTACTTTGCCTGTCTCAGTTTTAGGCTGGTTGTATGTCTCCTTGTATCAATTTGTGCTATGATAAAGCCAGCAATCTAGTCCCTAGATGTCCTACGAGGATTTGAACAAGTGATGCTACATATCCTGTGTGTTCTCATAATCAAACAGAATAAGACCAAGATCTTTCTTATCCAAGTTTTCTTAAAGAATCCTTACTATAACTTAACTGTGATCTCTGCCATTCCATGTAATTCCAGGGCGGGGAGGAGGGAAATACTGGATATTTTGTGAATAGAATCTCATTGCTTTGCAAAAAATTAACATTTTCTAAAGCAAACTGGTGGTCTATTGTCACTAATAATTTTGCCATGTATGCCATGCCTAGCAAATATATTTTTACTGTCTAGTGACAGATTTATTTGTAGTACCTTGAAGTAAGCATACTTCTATGTATTCTGAGTCAAGATAATTTGTCCTTTGAAATGCAAATATATCCATAATGTTTCATGTCTTGGTATCCAGGCAAACTCAACCTTTTGGTTCTAAACAGTTTCTAATGAGCTGTTATTTCTGGTGTATGAAATAAATTTATCATGGTATGTAATCATACCCACGAGTTCTTTCAGTTCATTCTTGTAGGTTTGAATAGCTATGTTAATTATACAACACAACACCTGCCCAAAATACCATAAATCTCTCTCACTCGTCTTATCTGTTCTTCTTCCACACTGGTATATCGTATTGAGGTCAGGGTGGTCTTGATTTTCAGCTGAGATTAAACAGATTACCATCCATTTGGTAGTTTAGCTCCACTCTGACTAGAAGGATGTTGGTGGTCAGATATAGCATTGTGGTAAGGAATATTGAGAAGAGTGTTGGAGCAATGATGCAGCCTTGCATAACTCTTGTCTTAACCTCAAAGGGATCTGTGACAGATCCATTATTGAGAATCACTGCTCGTATACTGTCATGAAGCAGGCAAAGAATGACAATGAATTTTTATGAGCATCCATGCTCCAGAAGAATCTTCCAGAGCTTCTTGGTTGACAGTCAAAGAAGGCCATGTAGGCTGTGTCCACATGAGCAGGGGCGTGCATTTGTAACAGCACAAATAGTAGTGGTACAAATTTGTGCTGCTACTTTGTGCCACACTGAATATCTGTGCCCATTTGCTTCGCAGCAAGACATATCGTCCTACTGCTCCATCTGTTTCATGTGCTGCAGGATGGGTTGGCAGGGGCACAGGGTGCCTCAGTGTGGGCCTAGCCAGCAGGCAGCCCCAATGCTGAGACACTCTGCAACCCAGCCAGTCACTCCCCCAGCTGGCTGGGATGCAGTGTGCCTCAAGACAGGGGATGAGGCAGCCCTGGGCTGGCTGCTCCCCTGTCTCAGTATGCCTCACTGCAGGAGCTCTGCTGTGGAGCACCCACACTGAGGCATATGAAGCCCCTGCACTGAGGCACCTTGTGCTACAGCCGGCTGTGATCCCTGGATTGCTTGGGATGGCTGTGATCTACTGGGCTAGCTGCTTCCCTGTCTTGAGGCACATGGAGCCTCAGACAGTTGGGGAGCAGCTAGCTGGGGTGCAAGATGCCTCAGTGTGGGGGCTCCATAACACAGAGACAGGGGAGCAGACAGCTCACCTCCATGTTTATCCTGGTGCATGCCACTTTGGCGTGCTTTGTGCTTCATTTTTCTTCCCTCTTTTTTTGTTTTGTTTTGTTAGATTTGTTTGTTTTTTGTTTGGGGTTTTTGTTTTGTTACCAGGAAAGCCCAGTAGCAAATGTTGCCCCAGTGGTGCAAGTTAACAGCACTGTGCATGGTTTAACATGCAATGAGTGTGACTTGTGACACCACGGAGAGGTTTGCAGAGCCACAGACAACACATACCTACGCGTCTGGATCTGTCAGTCACCTTTGGACCCATATATAAGATAATCATGGAAAACAATCTACCTCAACTGAGAGAAATTTCCAATGATTATCATGTATGTGATAATTGGTATCTCCCAGATCTTCACACTTAAGTACAGACAATCAAAACGCCTGAAGCTGACTTGACTCAGCCGTTGCAGCTTAGTTTAACCTGCAGATACATATACTTTTTGGAGCCACATGCCTGCAGTGACTCGAGCCTTCTAGTTGGTGATAGACCACAGCTCTCTGGCACCAGGCTATCTCAGGCATAGCCTATCTTTGCTGCTGCATCCTGTTGCCCCTGAGATCTCTGGGATTTTCAGTCTACAATCATAGAAACAGGACTTTGCAGGACTGCTGATCACTTCCTCTTCCTGCTTCCCAGTGTCTCTGGGATTTGTAGTCACATGCAGCAGTAAGCTTAGCAGAGCAGCTCTGTACTCAGGGGAAGGTGGGTTTAACTCCCATCCCTGGCTCCAGACTCCAGCTGGGGTTTATCTGGGGGGATTAAAGATCTGGAAAGCATGCTGGGGGACTCTGATTTAAGGTCTGGGACGGAAGTTTTATAAACTGGTTTGATGCAAATCTGATAAGAGAGATCTGGTTGAATGTCGTAAAACAGTTTCATTCATTTTGAAACTGGTTTATGTGCACTGAGCTTCTAGTCTGTTACAGGTTTAAACCCATTTCTGGTCACTTAAACCAGTTTACGTGTAACTTCTGTCCCTAGTCCAAATGTTGTATAACTCATCAATACATTTCAGAAGCTGAACAGATGCCTAAAGGAAGTTGGATAACCTGTACCTGACAAATGGTGTATTGAGTTTATGCATCTAGAACTTCTGTCATCTAACTGCCTTTTGCCAAAATCCACAACTGGCATGTAAGAATGTAAAAACTATAGCTTTTGATAACTTGCTAGTGATTTCTTCTACTTAAATCCATTTTAAAATTCACTTTTGTCATTAATGAGAAGATCCACTTTCTACTCATCTTTAGAAAGCTCAGTAGGGCCAGATCTTATGAATGCTCATGTCTGTTTAAAAGTTGTACTAGGGTCATGGTGGTCTTGTAGCTATGATGGTCCAAGGAATATGAGAGGAACAACAATTGCTTTGTAATATCATTTACTGGACCAACTATTATAGCTGGGAGAGACTCCCAGGCAAGCTTTTAGGCTCAAAGTACCTTTCCTTAGATCTGAGAGAAGCTGATACCTGGTATTCAGCTTCAGCTGTAAAACAATGACTCCTGTTTAACTCCATTATATAAGGGAAAACAGTCACTTAAGAAGGTAGAACACCATGGAACAAAGAGAAGCTATCAGAAGTAGCTGCAAACAAAGTAAAGATCAGTTGAAACAGATACAACTAATTATGTAAAAGAATAAGGCATTCAAAAGGGAAGAGGATTGCTTTTCTCTAGTGAAGTACAAGAGATTAACAGGACAAAACGGAATGAGCAAGTAAATTGTAATGAGCCATAAAACCATTGTCTGTTTAGTCCATGGCTTTTCCTGACAGTAAAGTTAAGAATTGTTTTTTCCCAGGCCAGTTTTCTAAAGGTATTATATAAGTTTTTTTTCTAGAGTACCAAGACTATATGAGGTCAGGTGGAATGGTTGTTTTGTGAAAAAATGTTCTCCCATTGATGACTACATCTTTGAACATTTTTATGGGGTGTAGTAGTTATTTACTATAACTCACAAAGTTTCCATGAGGGTCTCTGCTGCGCTGGATAAAAAAATAAAATAGATCACATTCTGTGTCATGCTAGTGTAGAATCCGTAGATTTTAAATGTGCAGCGTGTTATGCTGATGAGAGAAATGTGTTGACAGGTTTTACATCTGTAGCTTGGGGCAGGTTCTTTTTCCACATGGTGTTTGTTGATCAACAGGCAGGTTACTACTTACGATGAGTTTGCTTCTTAACAACTTAACTCCTGATAAATTGGGTGCAATATTATACAAAATACAATATTTAATGAGGGTGCATATAATTCTTCTAATTTGCAAGTGTGTGCTGCCAATTTTAATTCAATTGCATATTGTTTTATTGCTCATTCCCCTCCTATCTGATCTTTGGTAAAAAGAAAATGTGTGCCTCTATGTAATATTTCTTTAACAGTATCCCTCAGACTCATTAACAATTGGATTTTTTTATGTGCTGCATTTCTAAATGGAAAATTTAATAAATGCTTTTATTGCTTCCTTACCTGACACACAATTAATATTTTTTGCAGCCATTCATATTTTTTGTCTGCACCAATCATACTGCAGTACCATTCAAATACAGCAGAAAACTGTAGAAAGCGAGGTCAAGTGTTTCTTTGAAATACTAACTTCCCTGGAGGCTGCAGCTAATTCATTGTCTCAGTTTTGTGTTCTTACTGTCAGTTTCTACTCGGACACCTTTTATTAGCTTCAATACATACACAAGACACATTCCTGGAGACTTGTTAATTAGCATTAAACACTTTATTAAATTTTTAAATTGGAACTATATAGATATGTGGTTGGGTTTCCTATGTGCCTTCATAGAAAATTAGGCCTGAGTGTGACCTCAGGAGGTCATCTAGTCCAACCCCCTGCTCAAAGAATGACCACCTCCAACTAGATCATCTCAGCCAAAGCTCTGTCTAGCCAGGTCTTAAAAACCTCCAAGGATAGAGATTTCACAACTGCTCTGGGTAACCTGTTCCAGGGTTTTACTACCCTCCTAGTGAGAAGATTCCTCCTCATATCTAACCTACACTTCCCTTGCTGCAACTTGAGAACATTGCTCCTTGTTCAGTCATCTGCCACCACTGAGAACAGTTTAGTTCCATCCTCTTTCAAATCCCCCTACACATAGTTGAAGTCTGCTATTAAATCCCCTTTTAGTCTTCTCTTCTCTAGACTAAATAAGCCCAGTTTCCTCAGCCTCTCCTCATAAGACCCCAACCCTCTCATTTTTGTTGCCCTCTGCTGCAGGGGCAACACAAAGGGGGTGCACGCAGGTACATGTGTATCCCCTGAGCATGGTGGTACACCTCTTATAAAAAGGCAGTGTTGGCAGCACCTGTGGGAGGTTGCCCCTTGCCACTCTGCTGACATCACCAGTGGTGTCTGCAGGTAGTCTGCAATCCCCACTGGAGGCTGCTGCTGCTGGGCAGTCCACTCCCTTAGTTGGCGCTTGCTGCTGCCAGCCCCGTCCCCCCTCACCAGCACTAGCGGCGTCTGCGGGAGCTCCCCCCTTACTGCCACTGTGCTCTTGCCACCACTATGATCCCACTGCTGTGCCCCCGCCCCAGCTGCCGGGGGCATGCCTTGTTCATGCTCTGCTGCACTCTTCAGTTTGTCTGCAGTCTTTCTGTAGTGGTGGGCCCAAAACTGAACACAGTTCTCCAGGTGTAGCCTTACCAGTGCTGAACAGAGGGGAATAATCCCTTCCCTTGACCTTCTGGCAGCTTGCCTACAAATGCAGCCCAGTATGCTGTTACCTTTCTTTTAAACAAGGGCACACTGCTGGCTCATATCCAGCTTATTGTCCACCACAACCCCCAGGTCCTTTTCTGTGAAACAGCTGTCCAGACAGTTGGCCCCCAGCCTGTACTGGTGCATAAGACTGTTCTGTTCTGAGTGTAGGATTTTACACGTGCCCTTGTTGAACCTCGGGAGATTTCTTTTGGCCCAATCCTCCAATCTGTCTAGGTCATTGAATCTTAGCTCTACTCTCTAGCATATCTACCACTCCCCACAGCCTGGTGTCATTGGCAAACTTGCTAAGGGTGCTTACTATGCCATCTTCCAGGTCCTTGCCTAAGACATTAAACAAAACCAGCCCCAGCACCAACCCCTGGGGCACTACACTTGATGTCAGCTGCCAACTAGACATCAAGCTACTGAGTACTACCTTCTAAGCATGATGATCCAGCCAGTTTTCTATCCACCTCACAGTCTTTTCATCCAGCCTGTACTTCCTTAGCTTGCCTGCAAGAATGTTATGGGAGACTATATCAAAAGCCTTGCTAAAATCAAGGTATATTGCATCCACTGGTCTACATGTGTCCACAGAGCCAGTCATTTCATCACAGAAAACAATCAGGTTGGTCAGGCATGTCCATGGTGAATCCATGCTGATTGGTCCTAATTACCTTCTTCTCCTCCAAGTGCTTAGAAATGGACTCCTTGAGGGCTGCTCCATGATTTTTTTTTCCAGGGACTGAGGTGAGGCTGATTGGTCTGTTACCTGAATCCTCCTTTTTTCCCTTTCTTAAATATGGGCAATATGTTTGACTTTTTCCAATCACATGGGACCTCTCCTGATCATAATAAGTTTTCAAAGATGATGGCCAGTGGCTCTGAAATCTTATCGGACAACTTTCTCAGTACCTTTGGGTGCATCCCATCCAGTCCCATGGACTTGTATATGTCCAGCTTTTCTAAATAGTCCCTAATCTGTTCTTCTGCCACTGAGACTTCACTCTGGCCCACATGTATCTCACTGTATGATCTTTGTATTTCCTTCTCCTGCATCCTATATAATAGACACCAAATAATGTTAATTCCTACTTCAAACTAGAGTTATTTACTCTGGAGAAGAGATGACTGAGTGGGTAGAGAGAGGATTTGATAAAAGTCTTCAAATGCCTGGAGGGCAATTAGAGAGAAGATAGAGATGGGCTTTTTCTCTCTGTCTGTAGAGAACAGGATTATTAATTTTTTTTTTCAAGCCTCAAAGTTTTCTTTATCCTGTGCTTAACAATATTACTAGACAGACAGTAAAGATTGTGTTTAATCTTTCCCAGTGACCTACTGACTAACTGTTGGCTCGGAGAATCCTTACCGGCCTGGCTGGTGTTTCTACTTCTCTGTGCTAAAAAAAAAACAAACCCCCCCCCAACCCCCTCCCCACAAAAAACCCTCCCACCATGCCTCCTTATCCTCGGAACGGCAGGCTTTTCTGGCTCTGAATGTCCCCTCCAATCCAGGAATACTCTCACTAACTTAGGTTCACAATGAGGTTTCTGTGCTGTCTAGCTCAGGTCTCTGTGCCAGTCCTCGCACTACCCCTCAGCCACTGGCTCCATTGAGTGCTCTGGCAATTTCTCCCTCCCTGAATCACCATTCTTACTCCCTTTTAACTGGCCAGTCTGCCCATGGTCAGGTCAGCTGTTTCTTAAAGTGGGTGGGATGCGGCCATACACCCTTTCTGGCATTGGTCTCTCCCATGCTGACATGGTAAACTTGTTTAACCCTTTCTTGTTCTCATTCTCTTCACAGTAACCATCAAAGATTCATTTAATGCAAGTCAAGAGTCCCAAATCTTATTCTTGCCTATATCAATGACCAAGCAAGTGACCTTGGTCAAGTTGGTATGCCTCCATTTATCTGAGATGGTATAGTAGTACTTCACAGGAGTGAGAGGGGGTTTAATTTACTTGCAAGTATTAATGAATTATACATGTATAAAGTACTTGTATGAAGTCTATTTTGAAAATTTAAAGTATTAGTACTAAATTTTCACAACCATATCACACAAAATAATAATCTTTTATTAGAGACATAATCGCCTATTTGTCGTGATATAAATAATAATAAAAACAAAAAAACCCACTCGTCCAAGAATGAACTCACCATAATTATATCCTTACTTAGGTGTATTATGTTGGTGAGGAAGGGGAGAAGGGTTGATAGTTTAACATAGTTCTTCATAGTTTAGTTGTTGAGTAACTTTGAGGCTCTTGATTTTCATAGAATCAGAAGTAGGGTCACAAGGGACCTTGTAGATCTTCAAGTCCGACCCCCTGCCTGGGCAGAAAGCAAAGTGGGCTCAAGTAACCCCAGCCAGGTAGGCATCGAGCCACTTCTTAAAGACCCCCAGGGTAGGAGCCAGCACAACTTCCCTTGGAAGTTGGCTCCAGATCCTAGCCACCCTAACTGTAAAGTAGTTCCTACGGATGTCTAATCTAAACCTACTCTCCATCAACTTGTGGCCATTATTCCTTGCTATTCTAGGGGGCACTAGGGGAAACAAGGTGTCCCCCAAACCCTTCTGCTCCCGCCTTAGTGAGTTTATAGACAGTCACCAGGTCCCCCCTCAGCCTTCTCTTGTGAAGGCTGAACAGCTTCAGGTCCCATAGCCTCTAGGTGTAGGGTCTACACGGCTGTCCCTGGATCATGTGGGTGGCCCTCCTCTGGATCCTCTCAGTGTTGTCCACATCCCTTTTGAAGTGGGGTGCCCAGAACTGGACACAGTATTCCAGGTGTGGCCTCAGCAGTGTTGTGTAGAGAGGGAGGATCACCTCCTTGGCTCTACTTGAGATGCACCTATGGATGCACGATAAGGTCCAGTTAGCCCTGCTGACCGTGACCTTGCATTGTCGGCCCATGTTCATCTTCGAGTCAATGACTGACTCCAAGATCCCTTTCTGCCTCTTTGCACTCAAGAAGGTAGTTTCCCATCTTATAAGTGTGTTGCCAGTTACTACTGCGCAAGTGCAGCACCCTGCACTTGTCTGTATTGAAACACATTCTGTTTTTGTCAGCTCAGCCTTGCAACCTATCCAGGTCTTTCTGCAGTCCTTCCCTCACTAATAGCATGCCCACCTCACCCCAGATTTTGGTATCATCAGCAAATTTGAACAGGTTGCTTTTCACCCCATCGTCCAAATCGCTGATAAAGAAATTGAACAGTGCAGGCCAAGGACCGAGCCCTGGGGGATTCCACCGCCCACTTTCCCAGGTCGAATCTGACCTGTCCACCACCACCCTCTGAGTATGATCCTTCAATGAATTAGCAATCCATCTGACCGTGTAGATATCGATGCCACAGTCACCTAGCTTTTTAATGAGGATGGGGTGGGAGACAGTGTCAAAGGCCTTGCTGAAGTCCAGAAAGACCATATCCACTGCGACACCTGCATCCAATGCTTTTGTGACCTGATCATAAGAGGCAATCAGGTTGGCCTGACATGACCTACCCCTAATGAAACAGTGTTGGTTCACCCAAGCATCATTCCTGATGCTGGCCCATCACAGATGTGCTCCTCGATGATCTCAAAGAGTTTCCCCCGGATTGAGGTAAGACTGACAGGCCTATAGTTGCTTGGGTCTTCCCTCCTCCCGTTTTTAAAGATGGGGACAACATTGGCTGTCTTCCAACCATCTGGCACCTGGCCTGAGCACCACAAGCACTGGTAAAGCCATGCCAAGGGCTCTGCAATAACCCCTGCTAGCTCCCTCTCCACTCTGGGGTGAAGAGCATCTGGACTTGCGGACTTGAACACATCCAGCCCCTCCAGAAGCGCTCTAACCCGATCCTCCTCAACCTTAGGTCTTGAGGCGTTCCCCTTTAGTCTGTCTTGAAACACAGTGGGGGAGTCCCGGTCCCTGCACAAGAAAATGGAGGTGAAGAATTTTGTTAAAGATGTCCGCCTTCTGGCGTGCCACCAGATTGCCCAGTGCATCTTGCAGGGGCCCCACATTTCCCGGTGCCTTCTTCATTCTCCCTATATATATTTGAAAAAGAACTTTTTATCATCTTTGATCTTGGATGCTAGTCTTAGCTCTTTGTCTTAGCTTTCCTAACAGCCCCCCTACAGGCCTGAGCAGTGGAGGTATACTCTTCTTTGGAGATGCACCCAGTGGAAGCGGGGGGGGCTATGCCGCCTTTTTGGCAACCAGGCATTCCCAGACTTCCTTAGTGAGCCAGGGAGGCTTTTGGGCACTCTTGCCCCTCCTTGCTTGTTGGGATCATCACCCCTTGGGCCCTAAGTATTGTCTCCTTAAGGAATGACCACTCATCTTGAGCACTGAGTTCCCCTGCCCTTGAACCCCAGCACCTCTCCCACCATTCTCCTCAACTCATTGAAGTTGGCCCTCTTGAAGTCTAGGGCTACCGCCTTGCTGCAGGCCCCTGACACCCTGCACTGGATGATGAATTCCAGCAAGCGATGATCACTATCACCCAAGTGGTCAAGGACCTGGAGCTCCCTTACCAGATCATCACCTGTGGCCAGGATCAGGTCCAACAGGGCATTTCCTCTGGTGGGATTATGCACCTCCTGGGTTAAGTGGAGGTCCTGTATCTCAGACAGGAACCTCCTGGAATGGCCCGATTTGGCTGACTGCTCTTCCCAGCAGATGTCCGAGTAATTTAGATCACCCATGACAATTACGTCCCTTGCCTTAAGTGCCTTTGCAAGCTGGCCCCAAAATTCCAGGTCCAGCTCCTCCCCTTGGCTGGGGGGTCTATACTAGCCCCCACCATTAAATCCCTCTCCCCACGACCCCCTTGTATCTTGACCCAGAGCACTTCAGCTTGCCCCTCCTCTGACCCCATCTTGCTGGCAGATGTGTATTGCTCTTCGACATAGAACGCCAGACAATAAATCACTTATTGTTTATTATGTTTAGTACTTTATTCAGATTGTGTCTTAAAAAAAATATACCTTTGTTTACAAACAAAAATACCTTGCTCCCTCCTCCTTGCTGTCTCCCTCTTTATTTTTATATTTTTTCCATTAAACTTTGAAAATAAAAATTCTATTTAAATTGATCAGAAAACTATTAGTAGCGAGTGAAACAAAAGTGTCCTTTTACTGGCTTTAGAAATATAATATGCTGTCTTTTGCATATATTTCAGATGTTCATTGCAGATTTATTTATTTATTTTATGAGCAGGAAAGTCCACAAGCAGTTTGCTGGGAGCAAGAGGAGGAAGGGAAAGAAGACACTAGTACCAGGCACCAGATCCTGCTCTTGGAAGGTAAGTGAGCCAGGGCTGCCTATGTGTTTGGTTTACTGAATGTTTGTTTGGTGGCCTGCATATATTTTGGGCATGCACTCCGAGCAGCTGGGAGTGCTGCTAGATGAGAAATTGCTGGGCAACTGCTGTCTGTATCTGACAAAAGCCCTATCAAAGAGTTGAAGCCAGTCCCAGCAAGGTATAAAAGACAACTCCCCAAAGCACATGAACAGGAACAGCAAACAGGTCAGTTTGTACATGCCTCTTCATAGGCGAGCCTTTAAGATAAGCCTTTTCTTTAACTAAAGTAGCTGACCTACATATATTTAGTGTAAGTTGCTAAAATTTGACAGTTAGACTAATCAATACTTATGCCTCTTGCTTAACTCAAGTCCCAAGTGAGGTGGAGTTTGCCTGGAAACTCTCACTTTTCTTTCCTTTAAGCTTGGTGAGTGGAAGCACAGGAAAGGGAATCTTTTGGGACCAAGGAATAGCAAACAGTCCTGCTTACATAGGAGTTTCCTAGGGGAGGGTTACTTGGAAAGAGGGGCAGACAAAAAGAAGCAGTGGATTAAGTGACCCAAAGGAATGGCTGGGTGCTTGTGACAATGTCAAAGCCTCTACCACTGCCAGCTCTCTTTCTGCTTGCAACTGTGATATGTCTGTCCAGGCAGAATCTCCCACCATCAAGGCTTCCACCCAGGCCCTGGTTTGGCACTGTGGAGACTAGTTTGTAGGTTCCTTTCTTCCAGTGACAGCCAGGTAAGAGTGATTTCAATGTGAGTGGTGTCTCCTGGTGGTGTCCCTCAGGGAGCAGGCAAGAGAGCTACAGGGGGAGGTGGCAAGGATCTGAAGCATTCTCCACCATGAGGAATTTTATCTTTTTTTAAGATGCTGGAGAGGACCTAGTACTGTGGAGTAAGGACTGCCAGAGGCAGTGCTAGAGAAGGAAGAAGAAAGTGGAAGCTGGAAGCTTGTGACCTTTGGCAGCAAGCAGAAGTCTCCATCTGTAGCCGTTTGCCTGGAGAACAGATGTAGAGCCCCAACAACAGAGGAGGAGGAACTTGTTCCATTGGTGGATGAGGCCAGGCCAGGCCTCTCCAAGGTTGGTAGGATTAAAACCACTGCCATCAAGAGGAAGTGACAGGTGGTGGTGATTGGACACTCCCTGCTTGGGGAGGATGGAAGCATCCATCTGCCAGCCTGCCCTGTTGTCTCAAGAGGTCTGCTGCTTGCTCAGAGCCTGGATCTAAGATGTCACAAGAGGATTACTAACATTTATCCAGGCCTCTGACTACTACCCCATTCTACTCATCCATGTAGGCAACAGTGATACTGCCAGGGGGGACCCTAAGCAGGTCAAAAGTGACTATAGGACTCTGGGTGCAAAGGTGAGAGGGACAGGGGCTCAAGTTGTCATCTTCTCAATCCTTATGGTCAAGGGAAAGGGCCCTGCCAGGAGTGGGTGCATCTTGAAGATAAATGCATGGCTGCACAGATAATATTGCCAGCAGGGCTTTTGGCTTCTTTGACCACAGGATGTTGTTCCAACAAGAAAGATTGCTTGGAAGAGATGGGATCCACCTGATGAAGAGAGAGAACAGCATCTTCACAGACAGGCTCACTAACTTAGTGAGGAGGGCTTCGAATTAGGGCTTTGGTTTTCATGCCTCCGATGAACCTGAAGTAGGTAGGTCACCTGGAAGAGGTATAAGTAGGAGGGGGCAACAGGGAAGGCCTTCTCATTCTTCCTGAAAAAATGTGATAATCATCTAGTTACCTCAGGTGTCAGTACATGAATACATGGAGTTTGGGATACTAACAGGAAGAACTGGAAGTCCCTACATGGTCCCAGAACTATGATCTAAGTGGACTAACAGAGATATGGTGGGATAGTCTGCATGACTGAAGCACTGTCACGGATGGGTATGAACTGTTCAGGAAGGACATGTAGGGGAAAAGAGAAGGAGTTGCACTTTATGTAAAAGAGCTGTATGATTGCCCAGAGCTCCATTATGAAGATGGGCCTATTGAAAGTCTCTAGGTAAGGCACACAGGGGAGATCAAGAAGGGTGATGTCATTGTGGTGGTCTGCTATAGATCACCAGACCCGGAGGATGAGGTGGAGGAGGCTTTCTTCAAACAGAAATGATTTTCATGGGGGACTTCGGTCACCCCGACATCTGGGAGGGCAACACAGCAGTGTACAAGCATCTAGGAAATTCTTGGAGAATGTTGGGGACAACTTCCTGGTCCAAGTATTGGAGAGGCCCACTGGGGGCCATGTTCTTTCAGACCTGCTGTTCACAGAAAAGAATTGGTGTGGAATGTAGCGGTGAATGTAACTTGGGCTGCAGTGATCACAACATGATTGAGTTCAGGATCCTGAGGGAAGGGAGGAAGGAGAGCAGCAGAGTAAAGACCCTGGACTTTAAAAAAGCAGACTTGAGCAGGATCTGTTGTGAGGCCAGTGAGTGGGAAAGAAGTTCAGGAGAGCTAGTTGTATTTTTAATAAACCTTACGAGGGTAAAGGAATGAACCATCCTGATGCACAAGAAAATTAACAAGTACAGCAGAAAATCAGTTTGGCTTATTAAGGAAATCTTCAGTGAGCTCAAACACAAAAAGGAAGCTTACAAGAAATGGAAACTTGGACAAATGACTAGGGAGGAGTATAAGAGTATTGCTAGGGCATGTGGGGATGAAGTCAGGAAGGCTAAAGTGTAATTGGAGTTGTGGCTAGCAAGGGATGTGAAAGGCTACAAGAAGAGTTTCTACAATCAGCAAGAGGAAGATCAGGGGATGCAACCTAGTGGCAGATGATGAGGAAAAGGCTGAAGTACTCAATGCCTCTTTTACCTCAGTCTTCACAGGCAGGGTCAGCTCCCAAACTACTGCACCTGGCAGCAGGGTTTGGGGAGGAGGCGAGAAGGCAACAGTGGAGAAAGAATAAGTTAGCGACTATTTAGGAATGCTGGGCATTTTCAAGTTTGTGGAGCTGGACGCAATACACCTGACAGTGCTGAGGGAATTGTCTGATGTGACTGCTGTGCTGCTGGCTATTATCTAGCAAGTTTTTGGCAATTGGGAGAGGTCCTGGATGATTGGAAAAGTGCAAATATAGTGTCCATCTTTAAGAAAGGGAAGAAGGAAAATCCAGGGAACTACAGACTGGTCACCCTCACCTCAGTCTGTGGAAAAATCATGGAGCAGGACCTCAAGGAATCCATTTCTAAGCACTTGGAGAAGAAGGTGGTGATCAGGAACAGTCGGGATGAATTCACCAAGGCCAAGTCATGCCTGACGTGCCTGACCTGACTGCCTCCTATAATGAGATGACTGGCTCTGTGGATATGGTAAGAGCAGTAGATATGATATAGTTTGACTTTAGTGAGGCTTCTGATACAGCCTCCCACAATATTCTCTCAAGCAAGCAAAGGAAATATGGGTTGGATAAATGAACTGTAAGATGGATAGAAAAATGGCTGGATCATCAGGCTCAGAAGGTATGGGATGAAGTGCACCCTCAGCAAGTTTGCAGGTGACACCAAGCTGGGGGGAGTAGTAAATACATGCGACGGTAGGAGTAGCACGCAGAGAGACCTTCACGACTTGGAGGATTGGACTGAAAGAAATCTTATGATCTTCAATAAGAAGTGCAAAGCCCTGCATGTAGGATGGAACAATCCCATGTACTACAGGCTGGGACAAATTTACCTAAGCAGCAGCTGTGCAGAAAAGCACCTGGAAGTTACATTGGACAATAGGTTTAATGAGCCAACAGAGTGCCCTTGCTGTGGAGCATTGTCAGCAAATTGAGGAAAGTGATTCTTCCCCTCTATTTGGCACTGGTGAGGCTACATCTTCCATACTGTGTCCAGCTTTTGGGCCCCCCGCTACCGAAAAGGTGTGGACAAATTGGAGAGGGTCTAGCAGACAGCTATGAGAATGGTTAGGAGGCTGGGGCACATGATTTCTGAGGAGAGGCTGAGGAAACTCTGATTATTTAGTTTGGAGAAAAGAAGATTGAGGAGACAATTTTAATAACAGCCTTCATCTACCTAAAGAGGAGTTAGACTGTTCTCAGTGGTGGCAGATGTTAAATACTCTAGGATTTATCCTCCCTGCAAAGTGAACTTTAATTGAAACTTAAATATTTACTCCACCTGAAATAGATTAATACTTTTTACAGGTTTACATTAAAAAAAAGTTGCATGCATGCATACACTATATGTATGTAGTCCATTTAAAGCAGTATTTCTTAACATTTTTTTAGGCTCAAAGCGCCCCTGGATAGACTTGAAGCACTACCTGGAAAATGCCAGCTCTTAATTTTCACTCATTTTGCCCACAGTAAAAAAACAATTGAGAAGATTTCTGTTTCAAAGAACTCTGAACACAACTGTGAATTTCTATTTGAAAAAATTCCTGGGTTAATCTTGTGAATCATGTTTGTAAACCTAATAGCCTAGGGCAGAAGTTGCCTAAAGCAGTTTAACTGACCAGAAACTCAGTGCACATAAACCAGTTTTAAAATGGTTTAAGCTGGTTTAAGATAAACCTGGTTGAATGTAGTATCAGACTTAGCTGATTTGGGTCAAGCTGGTTTATAAAACTTCTGTCCCAGACCCCATTCTGGTTCAGGTTAAATCAGTTCCCCATCATCCCAGAACCATTCTTTAAAACCCAACCACTACTGCTGAACAATTAAATGCTGCACACATGATGAGAGAAGAGAGAATCCAGAAGTTTACACCAAAATACTGGCAGACAACAGCAAAAAAAAAAAAAAAAAAAAAATCCTGTTCCCAGCCTTAAAGAATACTCAAGTGATAGAATCATAAAAAAACAGAGGTGGAAGGGACCTCAGGAAGTCATCTAGTTCAACCCCCTGCTCTAAGCAGGACCATCTCCTACTAGATCATCCCAGCCAAGGCTTTGTCTTCCCCTCCAAGGATGGAGTGTCCACCTCTCTCTGGGTAGCCTTTTACAATGCTTTACTACCCTCTTAGCAGGGCCAGCCTGCCATATCCTGTAGCCACAGGGGGCCTCACAGCTATGAACTCTCCAAATTCATGTCATAGCAAGGGGGGATGGGTGGTTGCCACCACTATATGCTGCCACTGCTGCCTCTGGCTTCACATTCAGCTACTAGCCACCCACTTCTCCCCTCCCCTGCTGCCACTGCCTTTTTTTTTTTTGTGCTTGGGGGCCCCAAAACTCTCTCTCACAGGGGGCCCCAAAAAACTGTGGGCCAGCCCTGCCTCCTAGTGAAAAAAAATGCTTTCTATTATCTAAACTAAACTTTCCTTGCTGCAACTGGAGACCATTGCTTCTCATTCTATCTCTAGCCTCTTTTGTACCCCACTTCAAGTAGTTGAAGTCTGCTGTTAAATCCCCTCAGTCTTCTCATCTCTAAATTAAATAAGCTTAATTCAGAAGGCCTGAAAGTACCATTTTATTATATTAAGTACTTTTTTAAATGTACTTAATTTAACTGTTCTTGTCACTAAATACCACAGATCTATTCCATTTCAAGCAATGGAAATTCTACCAGTAATTTCAAGGGCAGGAGTAGGCCCTACAAATTAAAAACAAACAAGTGCACAAAAATGCAGATACACAGTAACATTTTCCCCAGCATCAAAGAAAATAGAGAGAATGCTGATCTAAATTCAGGGACATTTATACACATACCTTCTTGTCCTGTGATGCACCAGAGATCTACCACTTTGGAGCAGACTTGATTAATTGAATGTGCTTTGCATGTGAGCTGATGCAAACTACGCTGTGCTATGTGCAGCTGTACAAATGGCAAAATGAGTGTACAGAAAATAGCAGTGGTGCACTTCTGAAGTAAAAACACTTTCTATGTGTTTTAGTTCAGAAGTACGCTGCTGCCATTTTCTCAACACTGCCATACGTTTCACAGCTTATACAACTACAAGCGATTATACGTGCTCTCGTGCTTGCACGTATAAAAATGCCCCAGGAGTCCAAGATGCAGCAAAGCCATTTTAAATTGATTGGTCTGAAATGCCAACAGCATTACACATTCATTGTAGGTTTGGGGAAACTCAGAGCACAGGCTTGTCAAAATCAGTTGATCATCTTACCAGATACTACAAACCTTCTAATTTTATGGATTTTTTTTATTAGTCTGCACAACTGTTGTATAAATGGAATTGTAATATGGTGTTCTTCAGTTTTAAGTCTAAATATCTCTTGTGTGTCCTTGCTCACGTTATTATTTTATGTAGCAGGGCAGGCACATTTTACACTCTGCAAACCAAGGACAGTCTCTATCCTCACATTAATTCCAAAAGGCAGAATACTTGCAGGAAATATACAAGGAAAGTCTAACTTTCAAACAGGGCTGGATATTTTTGTATAGAAAGAATAAATCTTAACTAGAGCTCTAAAGTATCCTTACTCTAGTTATGACTAACAATTTTTATCTGTTTTTAGACTGAAGATGTTTCTTGTTTAAGCTTGTTTTATATTATATCCACCTACCTGAGACAAAATCTTGTCTGCTAAACAGTCCCAAACTTAATTTTGACAGTGCCTTCTAGATGCAAGTAAACAACTGTAAGGGTCAAATTATAATATTAAGATACTTTCTCAGATCTCTTATTTTTAATTATAAAAAAATTCCACAAGGATACAATTTGACTTGCAAGTATTACTTATACTTTCTTCTGTTAATGCACGTAGATAGTGAAAGATAATCTTGCAGTCTGTGGAAAACACCGACATTCTATATTAAACTGCAAAATGTTTTATGCTAAACACATTCACCTTTCAACTATTTACCATATTTGTTAATTAACAAAGATACTGGACACTAATTCCTCTATTATTCATCATAAATTGTCAAGGCAAGGGAAAAGGAATAACTAACCAAGCATCAAACTATCCAGTGTAGTCCTGAATTTTGGTTAACCTGAGGCCCTTAAAGAATCCCTGAAATAAAACGTCTTCACAGATCTGAAATATTAGTCCTGAATTGCTGCCAGACCTTGCTGTGCCTGCTGACAAGACATTTCCTGATGGTGCATAAATTCAGTTATGCAGTTTGGTTCTGGAAGCAAAATACACACATTCTCATGGCCCTTTGCTGTGACTAATTAGATCTGCCTCTTCAAAGTTACTTATCTAAGTACAGTTCATTGTGAATATGACTATATTAGCTTGGAAGAAAGCTGATTTACCTAGGGTTAGTGCCATAAGAATGCAGCTATATTAAATAGATTTACTAGGAGACAGAGCTAATTAGCCTATCTGTAGCACCACATTAAGATAATCTATGTCCCTTCTGATTCCTGTTGATGTAGACTACCAGGACTGTCACTTTATTCAATGTCTGCAGCTTTACCTCAAAGGGGAAAAACAGAATGTCCACTTAGCCCCCTCTCAGTCTACTCTGACTTGAATAGCTGCACAGGATATCTTCACAAAAACAGAGTCAGTACTGCATAAGAGGTGCATGACTGTTATGGGACACTGCAAGATGAAGCTACCTTACTTGCACATCACACCATTTTTTACAAGAGGATAATACTCACCACTTCCTGCAGAAGGAGAAGAATCTTTCCACTACTGTGCATCTTCTTTAGTCCTTGTGTCTCCTACCCTGATGTCAAACAGCATCTGGCCTCTATGTCACAGGACTGCAATCAGGAAGTAGAGCCACCTATGAGGAGTACAGAGGGGAAAGACAGAAATTACATTTCAATGTTTTAAGCAATAAAACTAGTTTCTGATACCAAAAATGTGTCAATTGATTTAACTTGTTTTGTTAACTTCATATTCCTTTAGTGTTAACTACTACTCCATTTCCATTTACTGAAATGTTCTACACATAGACTTTCCGATTATGTAACTGCAATCACCAAGTAGTATTTATTTAGAATGATAAATATTGAACAAAAAAAGAAGCATATCACATTTCTAATTAAGAATACAACTACCAATTGGGTGAGACCAATTATATGCTTATCTTTAAGCATCAAATAATTACTCCTGTTGGCTTCAACAAGATTTCTCTGGTGGATATTTGCTTTTATTTTTTATGGTCAGGATATATTGACCCTAGTCCAGTCCTCAGCTTTGAAAAGGGTTAAGGCCAGAAGATTCTGAACAGATGAAAAACAATCATACACAGTATACCTAAGTTATTCAAAAGAATCATACCATGAAGTGAGGAATTTTATCATTGATTTTAGCTGATCATTTTAAGAGCTGAATTTTTTCTTGAAATGTTTTTGAAAATGTAATGTTTTGTCATTTTCTGATGGAAAAAAATTATTTATTTGTCCAATCTTATTTTGAGGCCTGGCATTCATAAGAGTTTCAATAAGATGTTAACAATACGAAATATATGGGGACTGTTTCAACCCAGAGTAGCAGTATATTAAAAAAATCGCAACATGTTCTATAAACTGGCATCCATAGTAAATACCAATGAATCACACCATTATTCCAATAGTAGAGGAACTTCAGCAATGCCTCACTGTGGGAAGCCCATACATATCAGCACAGATTTACAGTAATTGAACAAGCATTAATTTCAGTTAAATTAATAATAGAACTCCCTTCAATTTCAGTGCAAAAAGATCCATCTCAAAATTTAGCTATCAACTCATACAGTATTCTCATCATAAAGTCATAGATAAAGGAGAGCTGGAAGGGACCTCAAGAGGTCTTGTCATATCACCCTCTGCTAAATAACCAAGGTCATTTAACACGGCAACCCCATAAAAATGCTTGTCTAACCTACTCCTACAACTTTATAATTAACCTGGTTACACAACAAGAGCATGTTAACCTGCCATAGCTAAAGAAGGGGAACAAGGGCTATCAGTGTCCCGCTGCTACAAGCATTGCTAAAATGCACTTGAGAGATCCAAGGAAGAGGGCCATGTATCCAACTATTGAGGAAGACAACACCCCCACAGTCTATACCAATCTGACTGATCAACAGTCAGCAGGGCAGGCCCTACTAGGAGAAGCTAAGGGACCTGAACCTGTTCAGCCTCCACAAGAGAAGGCTGATGGGGGATCTAGTGGCTGTTTACAAACTAGTCGGGGGGGGAACAGCAGGTATTGGGAGAGTCCCTGTTCCCCCCAGCACTCCCAGGAGTGACAAGAAATAATGGTCACAAGCTGATAGAGGGTAGATTCAGGCTAGATATCAGGAGGCGCTACTTCACTGTCAGAGCAGCTAGGATCTGGAACCAACTTCCTACGCTGGGGATCTTTAAAAGGAGGCTGGATGAACACCTTGCCGGGGTCATTTGACCCCAGTACTCTTTCCTGCCATGGCAGGGGGTTGGACTTGATCTGCTCAGGTCCCTTCTGACCCTACCAACTATGAAACCAACTGTAGGGTAAATTTCCTTGCTGATCCTAAATGTGGTGGTAAGGCTGACCCTGAGAGAAAGGGCAAACCCTTTAATCAGGAACCTCTGGCTTTTAGTTCAAGTAGCAGCAGTGGAACCAAATCCTATTGCTTCTGAGGAAGGTATGTCCTTGCATTTGCTTTTTCCAAGATTTCATGATGCCTAACATGACACCTGTAATATATGTTCAATAGGTGCTGCTCAGGAATCTTTGTATATACTGTATTAAGGTGAGATAACGTGCAATAAAGATATTTAAAAAAAAAAAAAAAATTCCCCCCCACAAACAAGCAAACAAACAACCCACCTCCACCCACCCCCGCACCCCTGTAGAAACTGAGGGAAAAATTCCTTCTTGGTCCCATGTGACAACCAAGTAAAGCCCAGAAGCACAGGGCAAACCAAATTCCCTCCACTGTTTTCTGCAACCTGGGCATGACTCTATCTGAAATCCCCTCTAACTGGAGAACCAGACCTCCTCTTTCTGTATTCCCATGATAAACTGATCCCAGTTGCTCTAACCTTCTTTCAAAACTAAGCTAGTTGCAAGGCTCTACTTCATTCTCCTGCTGCTGAGCAGGGTCCTCTCCAATATCCACCTGCCCTGGGCTGCAGAGCTCTTCTCCCAGCTATCTGTGCCTTTTTAGCAGCTGCATCGCACTGCAGTTATACTGGGTCTGTGATCTACCAAGACTTCCAGATCTTTTTCCATAGTGCTGCCATCCAGACAGTTGTCACCCATTTTCATAATTGTGTTATTGTTTATTCTTCTTCCCAAGGTGCAGCACCTTGCATTTGTCAGTGTTGAACTTCATCTTGCTGCTGCTTCAGCCCAGCTTTGCAATCTGTGGAGACATTTTGAATCATGCTCCTGTCTTTCAGCATTCGCATTCCCAATTTCACGTCACCGGCAGGTTTGCTCAGGAAGTGCCATTCCAGCACCCAAATTGTTCCAAACACGTGGAAGGGCACCAGACCCAGGACGTACCTCAGCAGGCTCCCCTCGAAACCTCCTGCCATTCTGACATGGATCTGACCCTCTGCTTGTGGCACTCAAACAGGTAGTTCATGGCAGCTTTGTCTAGCCTGCAGTTTCTCCAATGTGTTTCTGAGGCAGTCACATGGGGCTTGTACAACCCTTTCTAAAGTTCAAGTAGGCTGTAATCATCTGTGGTTCCCATCAGCCGTCCAACTGAAGAGAGGGAGTGTGCTGGGTATAGCTTGTCCTCAAAGCCACCCCGCCCCCAAAGCGTGCTAGAAAACACAACAGGTTGGACTGTTGGAAAGTGAAGAAAGAGACTCAGTGCCTCTCAGTCTCATTTGTTTAGGAGGACTCCCAAGGAAAAAGGAAGTTTCCCAGGAGACAGGGCCATCCTCCTACACCCGATGCCTTTTTCACTGAGAAGATGCTGGACATAGAACGTCACAAGGGCCTGAACAGGAAGGCAAATGGCAGAGCCCTCGCTCCTTCACAGCTCCAGAGCACTACGCAGCTCCACCCCTTCTCCGCCCTCAACCCCTTGCGAGGCCACGAGGGAAGCGACCGCAGCAAGCCCCGGGCTCAGAGGATAAGCCCGCCCATGGGCGGAGCCCGCGTCTAGGGGTGGCCACCCCGCAGGCTATTTAAGGAGGCGTTGCCACAGCTGTCCCTGCTGTTTTAGGGGTTGCTATTGGTTGCTGGGATCGTGGGTGCGAAGCTGAGCTGCGCGATGGTGAGTCATTGCTTCAGGGCAGCCACGGCGCCTGGGTGGCGAGGAGGGGCTGCTGCTTGGAGGGGGCCTGCGCTCGCGGGCCGGGGCTGCTGTGGCTGCCGGCCGGCCGGGAGCGCTGCGGGCTGGGCCCCGGGGCGCCACAGCATGCGCCGCCTCGTCCCCGCCGCCATTTTGTGTGCGCGACGCGCGGGGCTGGTGCCGGGGCTGGCAGTGGCCTCGGGGGCGCTTCTGTCGCCCAGCCCCGCTTCCAGGACGCCATTGCGCTCGGCCCCGGGGGCACCACTGGTTCCTATGGGGCGCGGGGAAAGGGGGTGTTGGGACCGCCGCTGCCGCTGAGCCCTGGGAGCAACTTCCCCGGGACGGGCTGTCTGGGAGCCCGAGGACGTGCTCAGCCTCTTCGGGGCGCTGGGCAGGAGCCGGGAGGGGGGAGGTGAGACTCCCCGGGTAGGAAACCAGTCTGGGGTTGGGGGGAGCGAACGGGGCTAGTTGAAGGACGTGCGGTGGCGGAGGCGAAAAGCCTGGAAGTGCCCTCGTGTGAGCGCTGTCAGTGCCACGGGATGGTTCATGTGAAGATGCTTTGGTTGCTGCTGCTTCTGCCACGGCTTCCCCTACAGCACAGCTGCAAACACCGCTACGCATGTTGTCTGGTGGGGGAGCTTTGCAGGACAGCTGCTCCTTGGCTACAGGCAGAGCCTGGCTTCAAACCTGCTGCTCCCCTCCATTTTGGTTTCTAGAAAAGGGTGGTGCTCCTCGCAGGCTTTCCATTCCCCCCCAGATACCTGACATGACTAGCTTGATCTTCCATCCTGACTTATGTGCTGCCTGGCATTGTTGTGGGATGCTGCAGACAGCCTGTGTGAATCTTGAACCTC
Organism: Caiman crocodilus; assembly: GCA_030014935.1. Lineage (NCBI taxonomy): Eukaryota > Metazoa > Chordata > Crocodylia > Alligatoridae > Caiman > Caiman crocodilus. Next base: position 200,764,381 of record JAGPOW010000261.1, read on the forward strand.
TGTTTGGGGCCAGAAAGCCAAATGTTAGGTATTTTATCTGCAACAAAATGGCAGGTGGTGTGGTGTGGTGTCAGTGTGGAGTTCTTTCTCATTTTGAGATGATAACCCCACAGGGGTATAGCAACCCAGGGAAACATAAGCCTCCTATTGTTAGCATGTTAGGCTTTTTGGTCACTTAAGCAGACACCACTGCCTTTAGTTCACTTTTTTGAGGCTTTATTTGTAATAAAAAGGGCTATTGATGCTCTTAAATAAGAGCTGAGGTTCTAGAGATTAATGTTGTGGTTGAGGATTGTGAAAATCTAGAACTCTTGTTTCAGAAATGATCCCTTTTATTAGATCAACTAGGTGGTTAAAGGGTTGATTTTGGTGGTAGTGGAATACATAGATCTGGATATATAGAGGGATTTTCACTGTAATGTAATAGTTAGCAAGGAGCTATTGTGTTAAATTATCCTGAGTCAAGTGCCACACACCAGGCTGTTCTGGCACTGAGCATGTTAGATGCTCCACTTTGTAAAAGCACAAGAAGAAAAAGTGTTTTTCTCCTTTGCTTCCCTGTAATGAAGATACTGCGACAGCACCTGTATCTCTCACCACTGATTAGAGCCTGGAGCTGACAGGAGGTGATCACACAACCCAAAGGACGTAGCAGGGTTAGGGCTTCCAGGGTCTGGAATGGGCTCCCAAACAGGAGGATGGTGCTCTCCCCTACCTTGGGGGTTTTCAAGAGGAAGTTGGATAGCTATCTGGCTGGGGTATTATGATCCTAGCGCTCATTCCTGTCTAAGGCAGGGGGTTGGACTTGATGATCTGTTCAGGTCCCTTCTAACCCCAGAAACTATGAAAATCTTTTCTTTTTACCTAATTGAGTGCACAAGGCTGCAGTATGGGTGGCCACCTTCAATGGAAGCCTCTCGCAGTTGAGAGAGTTGAATTGAAAAATCATTTGTAGCCTCTTCATCCTTAAGCACTAAAATATTATTTGGCTAAATGAATTGTGACAACAGCTTTGAATGGTGACTTGCAAAGGGTTTGTGCCCTGTCTTTGTAGCTTTATGGTACAAGAAGTCTTATTTTCATAAGTGTTCTGGAGCTCCCTGAATGACTGTGAGAACAAATACAAGAGGCAAAAACGAAGTTGAGAAGATAATCAAGCTATTCTTAAGTGTGGGTGGGCGGGTATTTTGTCTCGCTTCTCAGTACACAATTGTATCTCTTCTCTCAGATGTCTTTAAAACATTTGTACCATGCACCTTTAAGATATGAGAAGTATTTCCTTTCTGACTCTTGCTTGTTCTCTACCAAACCAGAGAAAACAGGAATAATACTGAAAAGAATTGGAAGGACTCCAGCCTAAAACAGCTTTACTGTTTTCTATTTCCTTTGTGATCTTAACATATAGCAACTCCACAGCTATAATTTTTTACTGTTATTGACAGCCTCATGAATCTGCATAGAGAAACTAGAACGTATTGACTCTTCAGAATCTCATATGCTTGTATCTAAGGGAATAGTCTGACTCTTGACAGTCATATGCAACACATTTTACAAATTGTCATTTAATGTAAAGGGATGGTCTGATACATTTATGTTCTGGTAACTTGATAGAAATCTAAAGTCTGGGACAAGTGTCCTCCTAAACTACAAACACACCTATTAAGCTTAAGGGAGAGTGTTGTTTAGTACATTAATAGAATGAAGAGTTTTATCCCCTGCAATAGGTTTGGTTTGTTACTAATACTTCCCCACTTCCCTCTTTCCATTAACCCACAATAGAAGGCTCAAATTAATCATGCCATCCTAGCCTGTGAGTCTTGGAAGTTACACTGCTGCTTTCACAGAACTTAAACCCTTCCGTATGTGAGGCTTGGAGACGGATAATAACATTTGGAGCATCTGTGAAATCTTAAATTGGAGGATGCTGCCTTCTTTCCGGAGTCTTGCTGCCTGAGACTTGGATTGGGGGGTGGCCCAAAGATGGTCTGAAAGACTGAGGCTGAAACTGGAAGCCCAGAATAAGGAAATAAGTGATGGTGGAAAGTAGTGAGAGATGGGGAGGGTGAGATCTGTAGAACAAGGAGTGGAAGGGGTGGCATAGAGGGAGGTAAAATGTGAGTTACCATTGGAAATGCTTCCCTCCACAATCTGGAATGTAGCAGCTGGAGAAATATTCCTGCATGCAAGAATTCAGGGGTGGGAGAGTATTGTTTTGGGGTATTGCTTTATCCTTTACTATTTTATTTAACATTGTGTTTTCTGTAACCTAGTTGCATTCCCCTTCTCACCTCTACCCCTCTTATGTTAGTCCCTCACTTGGGTGTTCTGTATTTCCCTACTGGCTTTTGTCATCTTTTTGGTTCATAACTGTTAACATCTACTAATAAAATTCAACCTAACTAGTTTTTTAAAGCCTCTCTGTTTCTTTTGGGAAGGGCAGCATATAAATATAATGTCTCTGCTTTTGGCAGAAAAACTGAAACCCACTTAGTCTCTATATGGATCCTCAGTCATCTGCTGCTATAGATCACTATTAGCTCAAAAGACAGATCTGTGGAACTAATGTGTGCCATTCCTCTAACTTTTAGTGGCACTTTATGGAACTCCTGCTGTCTTTTTAGCTTGCCTACAAAAGTCTAATTAAAGACTTAGGTTGTCTACCTCAGTTCAGTACCCTCTGAAATGAGTGGGAAAGTATACAGTCTCAATTCTGGAGCATTATGAAGACGAACTTGATAGTTTATCAAATTTATGAAGCACTTTGATAGTATATCATCAGCACTGAAGAAAATAGTAATTCTGTCTTCAGTGTGGAGTTTGAGTCATTGGCAATAAAGGACAAGTTTCTTTTTGCTGAGCAAAATTTTGAATGACTAATTGTTTTAGTGAATGGCATCCATTCTGTGTGTTGTCAGGGCCCTGTAGGAAAAAAAAACAAAACTATTGTATCGTCTCAAATTCAAGATGAGGTGTTTTTTTTTTCCCCTCAGCATGGGGGAGAAGGGGAAGAGGGTTCATTCTGAATTTTGAGTACTGGCCCCTGGGCAGGGCAGGCAGCAACTCGGCTCCAGCTTTAGCCCTTGGCTTTGGCTGAAGCTGCATTTGAGCTGCTGTCTATCCCAGCATGGAGGGGCTCCTTTATGGGGGAAGGGAACCTGTAGCCTACCCCTTCCATTGTAGTCTTCCTTGCAGTCTGCCTGCCCGTCCACCCCAAATCTGCTCCAGGAGCTGACCCAGCTTCTGGGCTGGGGCTGCCAAGTACCCTGGAGGAGCAGAGCTACAGCAGAAGGTGGAGAATGGGGAGCCTTGGCTGGGCAGGGCAGGAAGCAGGGGTCAGGCACAGATGGAGGGGGCTGGTAGACAAAGGCACAGGGGCCATGGAGTGTAAGGGCAGCCACAAGCACAGGCACAGCTGGGTTAGGTGGGGAGGGAGAGGGATGTCTGGCCCATCCTGTGTCGCTCTTTTCCCCATTACAGAGTTTGTGGGGGAAGAATGAATTTTAAAGCTGCCTTCTGCTACTTAGATTCTATGCATGGAAAATTATAACAAAACACTAATTTTCCATATATAGAATCGAATTATTGAGGGAATGTCTTTGAATTTAAAGTCTTGGAGTTGGGTAAATAAGCTAGTATGTAATTAGCCTTGTATAACACATGCATAAGGCATCCACGTTATGGTGGCACCAGTAACAGTAATGGTAAAACCTAGGAGCTTGAGTACTTTGGTTTGCAACACTTTGTGTGCAGTATACTGACCTTAATATTTGTAGAGGAGGAGAATGTGAAGCAATTCAAATGACGCTCTCAAAGTGTGAATAATTATAAATAACATGGTAGCACATAGTGATTTTTGGCATAACTTCTGATGTATATAAACTTTAAATATTGATAAAACACACTGCTTTGAAGGAAGATGCCTAAATAACATGAACTTGTTGAGACTTGGTTGCACTGACTTCAGTTGAGTAGTGTATACATTTAAATTTGCATCCCTACATGGTTTGCAAATCTATGTATTAAAGGGCTTTATGGAAAGAGAAAATTCCAAAATTGTTATATGCAATTGTTTTGTACCAGATTGTTAACATGAACTGTTCTCTACTTATTTGGCAAATGAAGCTCGCTACTGGGTTACACTGTAGAAGTAGTATGTACCTTAAGCAGACATGGACCTTTCATAACCTTAGTTTAAACTGGAGTATAATTAATGTAACCAAAAATGCAACTTGGTGTGATAGTGAGAGAACTGAAACTAGTCTGAGGTAGAATTAACTCTTATACTTTTTCTAGAAAGTTTAAAAAAAAAAAAAAA
>JAGPOW010000261.1:200777450-200797108 GCA_030014935.1 Caiman crocodilus
TTTTTTTTTTTTTATATCTACATCTTGTAGTCGGTCAATTGTATGTATATGGGGAAGTGTGTAAATGAATAGTCAGGTAGTTCCTAACACTATTTACCATCCAGGATTATACGATGGATACCCTCATACTAAAATGAGGAGAACTTACGAATGGCCTTCTGGTCTGGAACCTACACTTCCAGTGCAGTGTCACTGCACATGAGCATCTAAGAATTCAGGGTGGTCTGTAAGGCTTGTGAATCTTTCCACCACTGTATTCTAGGATCATCAGTGCAGATAGTGACAGACAAGAAGGTAGTTACTTTACATTAACAGGGTGAGGCCAGCTCTCCCCATCTCCAGATCAGAAAATAATCAGACTCTAGAACTGGTGTCAGGCAGTAAATCTACCGGGTAGGTTGAAAGCCCCACCACACACTTTATCAGTTAAACTACAAATGATTGCAAAATGATACTCTCCCCAGGGCATCTTCTGTTTATAAAGAGCCCCAGTTCACAAGGTGTTTGATACAACCTGACAAAAGTTTTTTGAGAAACCAGATTTCCAGGACTCCTGTCCAATGCTTTTCTGATTCTTTAGTGGAGCATGTACTACTTGGTACTGGAGAAGACTTGGAAATCTGACCTTGGTAGATTTAGTGCTGATGTTGGATGCTTTGTTCCTCTCATCTCGGCTTCTTGATCTGTCAGATAAAGGGATGATCAGACACCCAAACCTATAGTCTCTTCACCAGCACCCCAAATGCTCCAGGGATGCAGAGAACTGTCCCTGTATGTTAGAAAATAAGTTCCCTCCCTGCAAATGTAAGCGATGAAAGAAAGGTTGCTGTTTCAGCTCCATGGTGCAGTTAAGTATCTTGGTTATCAAAGTCCTCTAATTGTAATCCTGTACAGTTTTGCTGCTAGTGGTCCAAACAATGCTTATCTGTTCCATTTGTGCTTCAAATTCTTGAAGGACTTAACTGATCTACTTCCACCTAGAAAAGAGGAGTCAATTGTGGGATTTTTAATTCTCTTGGCTCTGGTTTGAATGGAGACTTTGTGCTTTCTGCTTCGTTTATCCATGGTGTATGGAATTTCTAGCATCCATTACCTTAAAAGTGATGGCCAGGTTGCTTGGGCAGTGAGGGTGGGCTCAGCCCTAACATCATTGTTTTCCATCTGGACAGTGTGTCACTAAGGACTCATCCCAGATTCTTGTTGAAGGCATTTAAGAGTCTTTCCTGAATCCCAACCATCCTTCCACACTGGACATGACACGTTGTCAACTTTTTACTTTCAAGGGATAAGGTTATTCAGGTTATCTGTAACTGTGACTAGCAGAGAAAAAAGGGCAAAATAGTTTCCTTTAATGACTCTCTAAGCATCTCTGTGGCTGTATTCAAGCCCATAAGGAACACTGGCCCACCTGCATCCTGTAGTTTGTACTCCAGCAGGGGTCAAATTTGTCAGTAAGCTCTGAGCAGCACAAACATCTGCAGATGGCCACCTGCATCTATATTTGTACAATACAGGAAGCCTCTATCTTCTTGCAACTGAAATTCTGCCTGCATTTAAACTGGTCAGGTTTTTTTTGTTTTTGTTTTTGTTTTTTTTTAGCTTCCCATAGTTGAATGTGCATGTGCACAACTACTTGTAGGAGAATGTGAAATTGCTTGCTTCTGCAGCAATTGGAATTTTCTAAATTGCAAAATCTGCATGTAGAAAACAACCCACCTTCCTTCCATTTTCAATTAATTTAATAAATCTGGCATTCTTTGCTGGTGTACACTATGCTTTTGCTCGGGCTTGAGAGCTTATCTTGGGGAACATGTATACTGAGCAGGTACTGCTGGCTACAATGACTGAGCTTGGACATGTAGTGTAAGAGTAGTGGAATTGTAGAATGTATTGCCAGAAAAAACCTGGTTACTATAAAGTAAATGACTTTTTTGTTAAACAAAGTGAAGTAATAACCAAGCAAACATTAGCACTTAAATCCCTTTAATGAGCCACGTGAGGAGTCATTTAGAGCTTCATAAGTAAATCATGTATTACTTAAGTTTGTTATGTATTGACCTAACTCTAGATAAAATATCTTTATAAAATTTTTTTTTTTTTTTAATCTTTAATATCATGTCTTCATTATCAGAGTTGAGAGAGCATATGGGACTATTTTGCCCTAGCACAGTGCTGTAGCATGCAATCTGCAGACATTGCAGGACAGCTGATTAGGCAGCCTGTTAACTTCTTAATTAAAGGGAAATAAAGCTCATCTTCTATAAGTTGTTTGTTTGTTTTAATTTTTTGTCTAAGCTGTTGGCAAGTAGCTTTTTTTTTCTTTCCAATTCTTAACTTTCCTTTGTCTTATACAAGGTGCTTATCACATGCAACCCAGACCTCTGGTTTTCAATCCACCTGTGCCACAGTTCCACAATGTATGGAGTAATCAAAATATTGAAACATATATGCAGCCTCCAGCCATGATGAGTCCAGTAACTCAGTATGTTCAGGTAAATTCTTTTCCTTTTTTTCCCCCTGCCTCCCCCCAGTAAGGTCCCTGACCTTGAGTCCTAACAAACTCCACCTGCCTCTTCCTATGGCAAATATGACCAGGGTGCATGCACTATAAGCTAATTCTCTCCTGCCCTCCACCCACCTACTCCTTAGAATTTAAAAATGAGACAAATGCATATGTATTTTGGTCCTAAAATTTTAAGAGAAATTTGGTGCTTGTGTCCTGAAGTATTTTTAAATGGGAAGTGAAAGTAAGAGAAAGGGTCTCATGGTTCCACTTAATGTCAGACCAAATATTTAATTTGTAACAAACAAGAAATAAACATTATAGAATCTCTTAACTTGAAAATTGAGGTAAGTACTCATTATTTAAAAACAACAAACTCTCTCCCTTTAAAAAAAAAAAAAAAAAAACCTAAAAAAAAGACCTGATTGAGTAGACTCTTATGCTAGCTCATGTGCCTAGAACTTCAAATATCCTTTTGAGAGAATTTAAACTCTTCTGTTAAGCGAGAATTTCTGGATTTCTGAAATGGCTCAAAGTAATTTGAAGTTTCTTCCCAGAAAAATATTCTAAGTAAATTAATACTTGGGGCTTATTTATTTTTGGTCTCTTTTAGTATGCACCTTAATTTTTTTTGTTTGTTTGTTTGTTTGTTTTTTACCTGGCATAACATTTTCAAAAGTGATATAGTCAGTTTGTGTAACACCAGTTGATAGTGAGACTCACAGGTAAGGGGTGGGCAAAAATGGCCTATAGGTGTTTGTCCATCCTGTGGCAGGTCCCTTGGTCCCATGGCCCAGCATAATCCAGCTGTGGCATGTCCTACTGCCCCCAGGCATGCAGCAGGATCGGAGTGGCTCCACAGCTGGACTGCCTTTTTCTAGGCAGTGCAGGTGGCAGGCAGCTCCTTCTGGGTGTGACCACCACCAGCCCCAACCCTGTGATAGCAACGGAGACCCATGCTGCACAGCCCTGACCCTGCTCCGAGTTCACCTGCCCAGCTGCAGCAGTAGCAGCGCTGGACAAAAGCTGTTGTTCAGCACTGGGTAAAAGCAGCCCCTCTCACTCCTGCTTCCAGCAGCTGCCCATAACTCATGCAGGGCTGCCCTGAGTATACTCTGTGCTGCCACCACAGTCCCATGGGGCAGCCTGGAGGTGGCAGTGATGGTGGCATAGATTCAGGGCAGCCCTGTGCAGGCTCTGGGCAGCTGCAGTAGAGAACTGCCAGGAGTGGGATGGGCTGCTTTCCCCCGCCACACCGCAGTCCTGTCCCTGCATGCTACATTCCTGCTCTGGGCTCCTCCACGCGGTCTCAGCAGCAGTGGTGGTGGACAAAAGCTGCTGCTCAGTGTGGAGGGTGGGGAGAGAAAGCAGCCCTTTCCCATCCCTCTGCTGTAGCCTCCTGGAGCCCTTACAGGGCTGCCCTGTGTCTCTACCATTACTGCTGCCTCACGGGGCAGTGGTGGTAGTGCAGAGCTACCCCAGCTGCACTGTAAACCCAGGGGGTTGCAGGACATGCCACAGCTGAGTGGCATGGGGTGAGCTGGGTCAGGGCTGGGCCTGGGTTGCAGCTGATTTGCTCCACAGAGGTGATTACAGAGTGGGCATAGGGCACATGGGCTGTGTGCTGCTAGCAGTGGCTGAGAAGCTCTGCATGGTGCATGGGCTCCACGCTGTTGCAGAGTGGGGACTGACCATCACAGGGGAGTGGGCACAGGGGGCTCCCATGCACACCCCACCCTCCCCCAGACACAATTACACACCTGTGTGCCTCTGGGGAGAACTCCACTTGCTGCTACATGCACGTAACCACTCTTTTTTTTCCCCCCCCCCACCCACACCCCCCATACATCCCTGCACCATTCCATACTCCCTTACAACATGCAAGAGTAAGACCTCATTTTGAGCTATTATGCAGTCCACCTCTATATACACAACACAAACCTACACAAATCAGGAGAAAAATACTAAAAATACTTTTGCAAAAGTTTGATTTATGCTTTTTTTTCTAGTTCCAAGATGGCAAACCCCCTTACCAAAAAGAGTATTTCTGGGGGCAAGGGGAAGGACTTCTGGTGGCAAAGGTCAGGGGTTTGGGGGCAAGGCTTCTGGTCCCAAGATAGTAATGGGGCAGTGCACCTGCCAAATGGTGGGGTGGCCCTTGACAGCTTACCAAAACTCATTAAGCGGCCCTCCAGTGGAAATAATTGCCCTTCCTTCTCCAAGTACTGAAGTTCTCTTTGAAAATGGAACATTTAAGTCCTGTAGGAAGAGCTTAAGTTTTCTTTAGTTGCATTTGCTTGGATTTGGGTTTGGTTTTTATTGTTGTTTTTTTTTTTTGTTTTTTAACACTTAATCTCCAAAGCAGTAGTTGGCAAACTTTCAGGTTGCAGCCTAGAATAACCTAGCTCAGGTCAAGAGGCATGTGCTTGCTGGGACCCAGCCAGTCATTGCCACTGAAGCCCAACCAGATCAGTAGGTTGGATCAAATGTCTCCAGGGCTGAATCCAGCCTGCAGTCCATTGGTTGTTGACCCTTGCTCTAGCAAGATTTAAAGTTCATTACCTAATTTATGTGTTGTTGTTGTTGTAGTCCTACCCTTATGGCTCATCACCATTATTGATACAGCAGCAGGTTCCTGTAGGATACCAGCCAACTTACAACTATCAGGTACTTTTACCTTTCCAAATGGTCTTGGTAAAGTAATTGATGCATAAATGTTGGACCCAAACTTGCCAAAATCTTTCTACAGATTAAGCTTTTTGCTTGTTTTTTGTGTAGATGTTTTGTTTTAAAACGGCTGCAAATGTGGTAACATTCATCCGTTCAGAAATCCTTCTCCATAATCGTTACATAATTGTTCAGAAACTTTTGCCAACAAACAATTGAAAACACTTAATAAAAAAGTTCTGATGCAGAGGGCAGCTGCTTTTAAGAACAGTGATCTAGTACCAGAAATTGGTGGGTAACCTTAGTAACTGCCCAGGATAGGAGCTGCAGTGTGCCCAGGATGAGAAATCACTAGTGTGTGGCTGGGATTTTGACATCTTATTGCTTTTTAGCCAAAAAGCTGCTTTTGTTAAGGCCTACATTTACTGGGGGGGTATTTTTTAAGTAGATTTTACTGAAGTATTCAAGTAACAATATTTGGTGAAGGCTTTTTAAATAGTGACCCTGGTGAACCCTATTCAAGCCATGTTGTAGGCCCACTCCACCCCAATCCACAACTGCTAAAGGTGCCCCATGTCACCACCTGCTCCTAGACCCATACTGCTGCCCAACTCCAAACCCACTACAGTCACTGCTAGCCCTGTGGATGCAGCCCAGGAGGATCACCTGCAGTCAGAATATGGCCTGGAATGGGTTTGACAGTTCTGGTGTATACATGCTAAATAGCTTGGTTAGGTTAGGTGAAATAATGGATTTTGTGTTGGACTATTGGAAATTGCCTGAAACTTCATATACTAACCAGTGTTTAGTGATGTTGGGGTATACTTGGTATCATTAGCCTTTATTTAGACATAAACTTGAAATATAGTTTAGTTTAACTAGTCTAGTACAGATGATTAAACTGGGTTGCAGAGCTTTTCTTCCACAGCATAGATACCTCCATGATCTATTCTGTGAATAGATAGAGGGGAGCATATAGACTTTTCAGAACGTAATTAGGCCTTTTAATATTGTACTGGTAAATCTTCTAGAACTCAAAATTCTCTCTGTACACAGGGAGGCCAGTAGTGCTTTTGGCCAGAGTGCCAAGAATGCTTGCAACCTTGACTTGTAAGATACTGGCATGCCAGGGCAGATGGTGGTGGAGCTGTTAGGGGCCCACTCCTTGTTGTGGCAGTGCATCCCAGGACATTTCCCCACTGTCTGCCCCGAGACGCATGTTAAACATAATGTCTTTTCATTCCACATGAGTAACCCCCAGCACAGTTGCCAACCCCTACTATACACCATTTCACCCCTAAAACAGTCTTCTTGCAGCAAGCCTGTTTGGTGAAATCCAAGAAGCAATGGCATGTTCTCCTTGCATCTCATTCCACAGAGGAAGTGACATGATGAGCTAACAAACTGTTTACAGTTTGGAGTCTGACTTTAAAAAAAACCCCAAAAACTAATTTTAAGTAAATTTCTCAATGTTGGGCTTCATTTGGGCTCATCTTATGGTTTTGGAGCCTTTTGTTACCCATGTAGAATAAAGTCAATTTAGCAAATTGTGCCGCTTATTCATAGAACCAAATAAAACATTTGATCAGTCTCTTCTGGCATCAGCCACATACTGTCACTAAATAAATCTATGCCTCCTTTCAGGAAATAGGCCAACTCAACTACAACTGGAGTAGCCTCTTCAGTTAATTTTGAAAACACTGCTGCCCCTGGCAGATTTCAGGCTCCCTGTCCCCAAACCTGGTTCAGATGAAGTTAAATCTTTACTAATTTATAGTGCCTGCTGGTAATTCCCAGAGTGGGATACCCTAAAAATCTGAGTATACCTTTTGAGGCAAAAGGTTAGCAGCATCATGCTGAGACATGTTACAGCTACTAAATCTGTTAGTTTTCTAAGAAGGTGGCAGTGTGTATCCCATGTTGGTGTGGTACTGTGCATATCATGAAAAGATTGCTCACTAATGTATTCTAAGCTAGTGTGTGTGAGGTATACAATGAAAGTGGGATTATAAAATAAATTTATACAGTAAAAATGGTTCCTATCAAAGTAATTCTCTCATAGGAAAATGATAATTTAAGACTAATTCTAAATACATTTATTTAAGGTTCAACCACAGTGGCCTCCTGGAGAGCAAAGGAATTATGTTATACCTCCGGTAAGGTGATGGTGTTTAACACACACAACTTTAACTTCAACTTCTTTCTGTGTGACGTTTTGCCAGTTTGACACCTGCTAATCAAAATTGAACTTTACTTCATAAGTGGGTCAGTAAGAAATGTGGTGCATTTATGGGTACTGGTGCATTGGGCTGAGTCAGACTATTGTTAACTAATGGGATTGTGTACTTGCAAGCTTCCTGTCCTAATAACTTAATTCATGCAAAGATTGCTTGGCAGAACAAAAAATTCTTCCCTTTCATTTGTTTTAATTAAAACACAGGGAATGTGTGAGGGTTCTTAATACCTCACTTGGGCTACCACTCGATGAGGGAGGGAACTGATGAGTGCAGCCAGGTTTCATAACAATTTAATTCTCTGAGATGTATAGAAGAAGAGCTTTGCCTAGTGGCAGGTCCATCTTTGAATGGACATATAACATAAAGGGGGAGGGAAATGTACAATTGTTACCTACTTGAATGAAGTAAACTGTAGTTCTTCATTCAAATCACGAAAATAATTGGTAGATGAGTAATCTCAAAGAAATGAGACTTCCTCAATTGTTTGTGTAAGATGAGACCGAGGAGAGAATCTTTAACTTTCTCTCTCTATAAAGAGACTTCTGACAGTTTTGCTCCAGTGTCATTTTTAATCCCAGTCATTGTATAATCCGTGAAGGTACTCTCCGCTAGAATCATCAAAGTTTTGACATTTTACCCCATTTACATGAATAGAAGATGTTTTCCTGCCTCCATCAGTGGAGAGGGAGGGGGCAGGGAACTCCACATTTTACACTTGTATGCAAGAAACCTTTGCAAAATACATTGCTGCCTTATCTTTGAATTGCTGCTAAAAGCAGCATGTGCTCAGTAATGGGAACCAACTATGAATTTGCTTAAATGCAGCCAACACTGAACATAACTAATAAAATAACGTGTCCCATATTGGTCAAACATGCTAATGAGAACCTACCAGAAATTTGGGTTCTTTTGGGTGGGGGCAGGAGGGTTGGGTTTGTTTTTTTTTTTTTTGTTGGTCTTGTAGGTTTTTTGGTCTTGTTTTATAAGGAATTTCTTTGTGTTCCAAGCCAAATCGATTCCAAATTCTTGAGTCATTCAAGAACCATATGTGGTCCTGCTACTAACAAGCATCCTTCACCTCTGCCTTGGGCTTCAGATGCTTCCATATCCTTTGGCAAGTATCCCTATGTGTGGGCCCAAGCCCAGAGGCTTAAGGTTTGGATGCCCCTGAGCTTTGCTTGCCCTCAGCTGTATGGCAACAGGAGCAAGCTAGGGAGGAGTCTCCCATGTCTGTAAAGTTGCTGTGTAACTGAAATCTTCCCACTGGAAGTGAAACTAGGAAGAGGCTAACTATTACCTCAGTCAGGGTACTACCCTCTGCCATGTTCATGGTTTTCCCTAGCCAGTAGGAAACTTGGTGGTCATGGTATTTTCCCCTGCCAGGTACAATGAGGTAGGTGCAGACCATCTTTTTATGAGAATTTTTTTCATGTTCTCAGCCAAATCAATTCCAAATCTGCATCAGTCAGGAACTGTAAGTGGCCCTACTGCCAGCAAACATCCAACCATCTGAATAAGCTGTATGGCAGTGCCCATTGAGTGTAGTCCCCCTCAGTGCTGACTCTTCTCTTTCCCATCCCCCTCCCCTTTTGCGGTGAGCCAGTATAAGCCAGTATATTACATCTTGACTGCTTTCACTCCTGCAGCTGAGCTATGCCTTTCTTTTCCACTTCCAATGATTCCTGCTTCTTCATCAACCTTAAACATCTGGCAAACATAACTAAATTGGGCCCTAAACAGTTCACCCAGAATCCCTCTGTTGGGATCCATCTCTCAGCCTGTCACATGATTAGTGTGGCCCTGCCCTTCATGAGAGAAAGCTGCTGTATACTTTTATCTGCAAATCTATTTTTGGAAGATCCCCAGACTTGACAAGAACACCCTTTTCCAGTCATGAGTCAGGGGCCTAAATTAGCACGTGGATCCTTTTGTGGGGTGGAGGGGGTATGGGGGTAAGGGTATTTGGAGTACATGTGTGTGCTGAGCTGTGAGGTCACCATGGCTTGAGATACTATTGGCTTTGCTGGGGTACTGCCCAGTGCACCATAAATCATGAACCTTTTGTCTTTGGTACCTTATACATAATACAAACTATGCATGATATTAGTCCAGAGTGTGTTTAAAAGGTGTGTTTATGAAGTACCCCTGCTAAAACTTACAGCAGTTTCAGAAAAGGTAAAATGCAATAATTCTGGATGAACTAAGTCTATGGATATTATATGCAAATGACTGCAGCAGTGTTTATTTCAAAGTCTTTTTTTTTTTTCAAATTTGTTGCTTACATCCATGAGCTCAGGGAGAGCAGGGTCTGATAGTAAGGAGAGGGGGAAGAACTTAGAGGGCCAAGGGGCTGCCTGAGGCCACAGACTTATTTTCCTTGCTGTAGCAGTAGGAGGGGGAGCAATTCAAGGCAAAATTCCAACAATTAATTATGCCTGAGAAACTTTATAATTTTTCTGTATATAGAAACTAATTATTGTGGGGGCTGTTTTATAATCTGAGTTGACTTTTTTTTTTTTTATTCATATAAATAAGCCTTTTTTTGTACCCTGAGACTTTGGTGGGTGGGGAGGGTACAGGAAGCCTCATTATTGGCTGCTTTTAGGAGTAATTATTGTAACATAATTTGGTCCCAATTTAATGGACAGTTTTTATTGAGTAAATATACCTAAATTGAGTGTAGATTAATTTTCATAGAATTGTTCCAGTACTTGGTTCTCTTTTTGTGAATATTATTTATGGTCTTTAAAACTTTAGTTAGTGGGGCCCCAGTAGAATGGGAGGAAGAATAGAAGTAAAGAATTCTAATTCAATGATGGAAGTCTACTTTTGACAAAAATTTATCTGTTTCAAGTCCATGTTTTAGGATTGATCTGTAGAATAATTTTTTTTTTTTTTTTTTGCTTCTGCCCAGTCAGAATCAGACATGAACTTTCTCTGGTACAGTGCTTTTACATAAGTACAGAGGGGGCAGAGTTTCATGCACACTTCTGAAGGGAAATCTGCTTCCGTTGTAATGAATAAGCAGAACTGGTGTTGTCAGTCAAGGAAATGTGGAAGCAGCTAAGTCCTTGCTCTTGTATAGCAGGCTCATTTAAAACTTAATATGTTATTAAGCAGCCTATTAAATGGTTAAGAAATTTAAAAAATTCCTCCAACTACTGGCTTGTAAGCAAATACAATCTATAAGAGTGAAAGTAGTGTAAGCTTGTTGGTGTTGGACTTGCAGAATTGCCCATCAGAAAACCATGGTAATTTTTATTATAAGTATTACTTGCATGCATAATGCTTAGGACCATCTGAAATTGAAACGCTGTTTTCAGACATGAGGGGTGCAGACAGAAGTGCAGCTCTGAGCTGTAACTGGGTGTTCTGCAAAGCATTCTAAGTTGCAAGGTTACCTCCAGGCCAAACAGAAGTTCACTGTTGGTTCCAGGGGGAAGGGGAATCTAGCTGTAACATCTCAAGTCCAGTCTTTTTTTTCTGATAACAGTAAGAAGTAGAACCCCCTGTTCCCTTCCAGCTCTTGGACTGTTTGTATTAATCTTGACTTCTGTGGGTAGGAGGGTGGGAAAGAAGGTAAGATGGTCCACACGGCAGATTATCTTCTACTAAAATTGTCAGTTTTGGGAAATGGTGAGAGTCTCACTATCTGCAGTACAGGATAGAATGCATTAGTGTCATTCAGTGCTTGCAGCTCTTAAGATGAGAGCATTCACAGAGATCCAAAGTTCATTTTAGAATTTGCAGAAGGAAAGAAATGGGTTGCATGCAACTTCTGGACATGTGACTATAAATTCTTTTTAAATTAAGAGATTACAGCAGAGTGTTCAGTTGATGTGTTGGACAGACATCTTATTGAGAGGGAGCAGTTGATGCTACTCTGACAAAACAATTTTAATACTGGAGCAGGTGTGTCAGCATGTGTGGCACTTTTTTTTTCTCTCCCAGTTCTTCAGAAAATGACCGGGTTGTGGGGAGCTCTGGCTTCTTGTTAAGCCAGGATTGGGGATCCATATTACTGAGCTGGACAAGAAGTAGTACAGATTTGTAGGAAATACACATCCATCAACCTCTGCCCACACACTTCCATATCTTAACAGACGCATTTCTAATATTGTGCAGGCTTATACTTCAGTGAGCTACCACTGCAGTGAAGTAGATCCAGAAATTATCCCAGTAGAATGTTCTGTTCCAGAGCCTACGCAGTCCTCTGGAAACAGTCCGCAAAAGGTAAGTGTTTGCTTTGGAGACTTATATTCAATATCTCAATTTGCAGGGAAGGGTATGGCACAGGACCGGTAGTCCGGAGACTGAACCAGTTCACTGTACCTCAGTTTCCCATGTGCAAGAGATGGGTGTTAACTTTCTCAGATACCAGAATGCTTTGGTTCAGTTGTGAACCATACAAGATTGACTGATGTATATAAATCAACATTCTTTAGTTTAGTAAATGTAACTTTTTGTTTAGCCACCAGACTTAATGTCCTAGGAATTATTTACAAAATGCAAGTGCAACTTTCTCTTAAAGAAAAAAAAAAAAAAAAATAATAATAATAATACCCTGATTTCTTACTGTCCTAGCATTTGTAGAGACTAAAGTTTTGGGTAGTCTTGCATATTGCTTTTCACTTCAGTTTGCAAGAAGTGTTTTAGTCTCAAATATTCTAAACAATTGAAAGGACTCTTGCCTTTTATTTGTGGGATTGAAGGTGTTTTGATCCAATTACCAATAAAAAATATAAAGATCTATGTGATCCAAAATGGAACATTCTGATCTGTGATGCTTCAGTTGTAGAACAGGCTGCAGAGGGAATGATATCTCCAGATAATGTTGTAAATTCACTTCCTATGAGATACAAAAGCAATTCGCAAAGATATTTTAGAATTTGCAGGTGGAAAGAACACAACTGCCGTGCGTATAATACCTGGATGTTTGACTGTAAATTCTGTTTACTGCAGTGTGTTCAGTAAAGGCTGACAGTTGACAGTAATCCTGAACATTTGTGTCAGGGGTCAGTATGCAATCTGTAGAAATAACTAGCAATGAAATAAATAAGAGAAGATATATTGTTGGAGACATTCCTGAAAATGCATATTTCAGAAGTCTGTGGACCGAAGCATCCAAACAATGATATCCTGTCTGTTTAACTCGGAGAACCGGCTGAGAAACACTCTTGTATCACAAGAAGACTACTTCAAGGTATGGAATAAAATTTTAGCAATGCTGATGAGCTTAATTTTTTTCAGCTGCTGGAACAAATGTGAAAAGTTTTGGAAATGATCAGAAAGACACTTTTGACCCTTTTTAGATTGCATTGTATTGGAGTTGACTGAAGCATATTTCTGTCAAATGCTAGAGGTGATTATACTAGATGTGGGAGGTGCCTTGCAGCATATGTAGGCCTAACTGAATTATTTTTAATCTAGCCAGCTTTGGTGTCATTAGCAGTGAAAAAGGTGTTAAAGAGACTATACACACTTCCCTGGGCCACTGACTACATATTTGGGTTGCCAGTCCATTTGAAAGTCTGAGTTACTGTATTCTCACTGTTAGTATTAGTAAGCAAGATTAAAGATAATATGGGTATGTCTAGATGTGCTGCTCTATCACTTTCAGTTGTGATGTAGAAATACCCTTAGTATAACTGTTAGTTGCTTTTGTTTAGGGATTTTTCATGTTATGGTACATGGGAAAGGGATACAACAACTGACCTTTGGCATTACTCCTGGCCTTGGCTTGTGGCATTGGTATTACTATGCTATTTAGATACCATCTAGAGTAAATACTGCTGAGAAGTCAAATGGACTGCAATTTTTTAAGAAAAAAAATCTTATACTCCCTTAGCTAGAAAATGATTTATTCTAAATATGCAATATCTTTGAGTTACAATAGCAGCTTTTTCCAGCTGTGAAATGCACGTATTTTTGGTGGTAGCTTGTATTTGGAATAAACAGCCTTGTGAAACTGGTTATGGATATCACTTAATTTTTTTTCCTTTCAGCTCAAGTATTTTGATAGTGATACATGGTCACGTGTCTACTGTTTAGGAAAACTAGAGGCTTTTTTTTTCCTTTTAATTGTGTACTTTGCTTATCTGTTTAAATTCTTTAATTCAGCATTCAGTCAAAAGAGAAATACCAATTTCTTGAAGTTTTCTATAGGGTCCTTTTCAGCTTTCCTTGGAATGTGCATCTGGTCAAGAATTTCTATGTAAATGCTTGCTTCTGTCATGATGAATTTTAAACAATCTCTTTTTAAGGAGCAAAATCTTAAAATGCTGCTTCATGAAACACATATTGGTTTATTCTGCTAAATGTTGTATAGAATTATTTCTCTACTTGAAGAGATTTGAAAATATATATTTATTTACTTACTTTTTTTTCATTTTCCTCATGCTTTATCTTTACAGGAGAAGAAAGCTCATCACTTCAGAAGAAGTAGGGCAGTACTTAAAAGTGTTTGACCAAAGAACCTGAAGACTTAGTGCCTGTACTTCATTATTTTGGGATGTTAATGAAAACTGAAGATCAATATAGCAATTTGCTATAAAAAAAGAATTATGTAACCTTATTGAAAAAGTTACTTCAAGTTGAAGTTAATATTTGCATGTTATCTGTTCCTAGGTTGTTTGTTCTTAATTGTAGGACTTAACAAATGTCTTCAATTTTTAGAAGTTTTCCAGGTTTTACTACTTGGGTTTGCATGTGTTTTCACTTGATGCTAGTGTGTTTAAAATTTTAATGAGGTTGTATGGGGAGATTTTCTTCTGAGTTTCAAGTTATGGTTGGTTTGCTGTGCTTACTGAACTGCACTTTGTTTCAATTTACTGTTGGCACTTTTGTTTTTCTTAACTTTCTGGATGTTTAAGCTGTTTTATTTTCACCAATTTCGTTCTTGAAATCTAGAAGTTGAATAGAAATTTGCCCAAGAGGTAGAGGTTTAAAACTGTATTCTTAATCAGTGGAACAGAAGGCATCAAGTTACAGCTCCAATTGAAGCCCTTTTTAAATCTGTACCCAGTTGCATTGTTGGTTCTATGTAATCCACTTTGATTGGATTACATTTTATTAGTTAAAATTTTAAGAACCTGGAATCTGAACATTGTTATCCAGTTGGGGGGGAGGGAGGCTAATTAAGATCATTCTAAAATTCTTAAATTGAATTTAAGGAAAATCTAAGGACACAACTTGCTACACTAACTACCCAGTGACTTACACTTTTTTACTGAGCAAATTTTAGACATGTCTATCCTAAAATTGTGGGAGAAACATTTGCTTTAAAATATGATGCTTCCTTTTTTTTTTTTCTCTAATGTCATACAGTATTTGTTAATCAAAGTATCTGTAAGGAAATATCTTATAATTATGTAGATTTTAGTCTTGTATTAAGAAACCTGGACAATAAATTTTTATTTTTGACTTGGCTTCCTAAACTTCATAGTGTGGAAATGTTAACTACAGCAGTGCAGCAGGTAATGCAAATACCTTTACTAATCAGAATGTTAAACAAAAGTCTAAGCAGTCCTCAGACTTATGACACAATTGGTTCCTGAACAGCGTGTCTTAAGTCAAAACTGGTTCCAAGTTGCAATGTTTTCTCATAAGAAACAATGTTATAAATGGGGGATTGGTTCCTGAACCAAGGCCTGATGCCCTGTTTTCACAAAAAAATACCCCAGAATTTTGTACTTTATCAATTTATAGATGAGTAATATAGCTGCATTAATGTACTTGTATTGTAAATAGCAATCATTAATTTGGAAGGATTTCTTTTAGGTGACTTTGGACTTCGAATGGCTTTTGGTTAGATTTTTTTTTTTTTTTTAAGGGTTCTTGGCTGGAGTCTTTTCAGGAGTTTTGGCTGCAGGTTTTTCTGGAGTCTTGTCTGCTTTCTTAAAGTGTCCAAGGAAGTGTGGACAGACCTTCTCCAGGGAGATGAGCGATGCAGCGAACTTGTATAAACTGGGGCATATATGTAGGAGGCAGCTGAGGAGTCTTAGCTCTGCCTGTTAAATTAGAGCATGACTAAAGTGCTCTCTCCAGCTTTGGTGTCCATTTCCTAATAGATGCTGAAAATATGGAAATGTTGATACAACAATGATTTCAGTCTGGCAAAGATTGCAGGAAGACTGGCCTTAAGCTTTACCTATTTTCATTTCTTCAGAAGAAGGGTCAAAGGTTACTTGATTTATAGTCTACACCTCAATATGGAAAAAAAAGTCTGGTTGAGGCAGTACTTTGATTGAAGCAAAGATGTCTGGATCCAGAGGATGGAAGCTGAAATTGAGACAAGCAATGTGAAAGTAAGGAAACACTGAAATAAACCACTTGATGGCATGATGAATTCCTTCTCTCAAAATACTTGGATATGGAATTGTACATTGTATTTTTTTTTTTTTTTAATGAATTGGAAGTAAAAATGCCTTCTGCTTTCAGATAGGGCAGCATTTTTTCCTTTCCACCAATGATTAGGGAATTGGGATGTCAGCATGTACAGTTCACATACCAAAGTGCCTTTTAGCTGGCAGCGCTTTTTTTAGTTTGAGAAAATGAGAGAGAATATATAGATATATATTGTGTGCCGGAAGACTGGAAAAAGGCCAATGTGAATCCCATTTTCAAAAAAGGGAGGAAGGAGAACCCAGGAAGCAAGGCCTGTTAGTCTTACCTCAGTCCTGGGCAAGCTTTTTGAGAGAATTATCCTGGTGCATGAACACAAGGGGCAAGCAGGGGAAACTATGCTTAGGGGCAGTCTGTGTAGGTTCATTAGAGGCAGGTCCTGTCAGACCAACCTGGTGGCCTTCTATGACCAGATCACAAAATCAGGTGTTGCAGTGGATGTAGTCTGTCTGGACTTTAGGAAGGCCTTCAACACTGTCTCTCACCCCATTCTCATTAAATTAGGGGATTGTGGTATTGATGCCTACACAGATGGGTTGCCAGTTGGTTGGAGGGCTACACACAGTCAGGAAGGCTTAACTGCACCTTGTCAAGCATCCACAGATGCATCATGAGTAGGGCCAAGGACGTGATCCTCTCCCTCTATATGACATTGGTCAGGCTGCAGTTGGAGTACTAGGTCCAGTTCTAGGCGCTGCACTTCAGGAGCCATATGGACAATATGGGGAGGGTCCAGAGGAGGGCCATTCACATAGTCAGAAGTCAGCAGGGCAGGCCGTATGAGGAGAGGCTATGGGAACTGAACCTGTTCAGCCTCCACAAGAGAAGGCTGAGGGGATCTGGTGGCTGTCTGTAAACTGTCCAAGGGAGACCAGCAGGCAATTAGAGTCCTTGTTCCCCTGAGCACTACTGAGAGTAACAAGGAATAATGGCCATAAGTTGACAGTAGATTCAGGCTACGTAGCAGGAGGCACTACTTTGCAGTTGGTGTGGCTAGGAACCTGTGGGCATCTCCTGAACCTGTGGGTGTCCAGCTAGAGAACAAAATCCTGGCACCAGAAGAGGAGTCCACTCAATTGGCTTGTCCTCTTGCGCTGTACATCCCAAAGACTTCGAACTATTGCAATCATTGCAGCTGAGCATAAGTAACAAGTCATGGTGGCTGGTGACTTGCTTTGGCATAGCAGATGGGATGACACTGCCCTGGCCTGATGTTGGCTCAAGAGGTCTGCCTGTTGCATGCTAAAATAGGATGAAATGCAATAAGAATAAGTGCAAAGTACCACACTTCCGGTGGAGCAATTATTTATAAGCTCTTCATCTGTGGAGGGCAAGATTAGGAAATAGTGGCCCTAAACAGTAATAGAGGAGACTTTTGGTTAAATATCAGGAATTTTTTTTTTCTAACTGTAGGGGTGGTTAAGCTTATGGTGGTTTGGAAATCTCTGTTGAGAATTGATGTCCTGGGATGGGCTCTTGAGTCGGTCCCTTTCTCCTGTTAAACTAGATGACTTCATGGAGCCCTCTCAATCCCTGTGATGCCATAAGTGACAGGTATGCATTTCTAAGAACTTCAAGTACTCAAAACTCATCTGTATGTAATTAGATGAGGTTCTTTGGGTAAATGTGATACCTTTTATTAGACAAACCAGATAGTTGGAAAAATGGTTCTCTGCAAGCTTTTGGGTACAAACACCCTTCTTCAGGCACAGGGAGAGTCAGGAGAACACATAAAACACCACCAGAGTGGAATGGAAGCCTACATGCAAAATGAAGATGTAATCTATGTATCTTAAGTATAGCATGGATTTGGTGCAGTTCTTGAGGAATTCTTCCAGGTGGGCTACACGGAGTGGATGAAATTCAAACCTTGACTGTTATATTGACTGCTTTGGGGAATGAATGAGCAATGAAATAATCATCAGCAAACCACCACAACAACAACCTCTCCCTCTGAGAGAAGGGCCATAGGATCTCAAGATCCAACCATCAAATAGTAATAAAACCTGCAGATAAAGGAGGAGCTACAATTAACTGTGAAGACTACATAAAATAAACAAACAACTAATGATACCACCCACTATAAAGAAGTTACCAACTTCCCTTTTCATGTTAAAACTCAAAACTATCATTACATCATTTTTTTTTTTTGGTGAACTACAAAATTTGATTTCCCCCTGTCCCCCACAACTACGCAATCCAGGGACCTTTTATTGTTGGCAAACACCTGGCACAATCATGACTTGTATGTTAGTGACAGAGCTAAGAGCAGGAAAGGGTCCCAGACTGCTTGGGCTGGTGCAACCAAAGGAAGAGGACATTTACATTACCCTAAATACCAAAAAGCTGCAATATACACGTGAGCCCTCTGATGCCAGTAAATTTGTACTGAAAATACCCATGACCATCACCTCAGAACTCTCAAAGGGGCTTTCATCCAAGAAGCATACTTCTTCAGAGAGCTAAATCATACTTTTGAAAGAGCCACTCAACACGTGAAGAGTTGCTACAGTATAAAAAGGTGGTAAATACAGGTAGGTTACCTGCAGTACAAAAATCCCCACAAATTGGACACCATTAGTTATGACATACCATCCTTCCCTGGAACTTATACAGAAAATCCTCAAATACTTGCAACCCATACTAGAAGAAGACCCAATTAAAGAGTTCTTTCCCAAACCAACTAACCTAGCTTTTAAATAAGCACCAAACTTCACCAAACTCAAGAATCATAGAAGCAGGGTCAGAAGGGACCTTGTAGATCTTCAAGTCCAACCCCCTGCCTGGGCAGGAGAGAAACTGGGCTTAAGGGACCCTAGCCATGTAGACATCGAGCCGCTTCTTAAAGACCCCCAGAGTAGGAGCCAGCACAACTTCCCTTGGAAGCTGGTTCCAGATCCTAGCCGCCCTGAAGTAGTTCCTGCGGATGTCTAATCTGAACCTACTCTCCAACCACTTGTGGCCATTATTTCTTGTTATCCCGGGGGGAGCTGGGGGAAACAAGGTCTCCCCCAAACCCTTCTGGTCCCCCCAGTGAGTTTATAGACGGTCATCAGGTCCCCCCTCATCCTTCTCTTGTGAAGGCTGAACAGCTTCAGGTCCTGTAGCCTCATTGTAGGGTCTGCCCTGCTGTCCCCAGATCATGCGGGTGGCCCTCCTCTGGACCCTCTCAATGTTGTCCACATCCCTCTTGAAGTGTGGTACGCAGAACTGGACACAGTATTCCAGCTGTGGCCTGACCAGTGTCATGTAGAGGGGAAGGATCACCTCCTTGGCCCTGCTTGAGATGCACCTGTGGATGCACAATAGAGTCCGGTTAGCCCTGCCGACCGTGATCTCGCATTGTCGGCCCATATTCATCTTGGAGTCGATGACTGACTCCCAAGATCCCTTTCTGCCTCCTTGCTCTCAAGAAGGGAGTTTCCCGTCTTCTAAGTGTGTTGCCAGTTAATACTGCCCAAGTGCAGCACCCTGCACTTGTCTGTATTGAAACGCATCCTGTTTTTGTCAGCCTACCCTTGCAACCTATCCAGGTCTTTCTGCAGTCTTTCCTTCCCTACCAGCATGCCTAGCTTACCCCAGATTTTGGTATCATCAGCAAATTTGAACAGGTTGCTTTTCACCCCATCGTCCAAATCGCTGATAAAGAAATTGAACAGCGCGGGCCCAAGGACCGAGCCCTGGGGGACTCCGCTGCCCACTTCCCCCCAAGTCGAATATGACCCATCCACCACCACTCTCTGAGTATGGTAAACTAGGCTCGCCGGGGGAGGGGGAAGATGAGGGCGGAGGAGACCTTGAACTGCCAGGCCTTGCGACAGCCAATGAGCCCGGACCGTCGGTCAAAC
>JAGPOW010000261.1:200797208-200855670 GCA_030014935.1 Caiman crocodilus
TCATCTGACCCCGGTGCTCTTTCCTGCCAAGGCAGGGGGTCGGACTAGATGATCTGCCCAGGTCCCTTCCGACTCTAGACACTATGATACTATGACCCTTCAACCAATTAGAAATCTATCTGACAGTGTAGGCATCGATGCCACAGTTGCCTAGTTTTTTAATGAGGATGGGGTGGGAGACAGTGTCAAAGGCCTTGCTGAAGTCCAGAAAGACTACACCCACGGCGACACCTGCATCCAATGCTTTTGTGACCTGATCATAAAAGGCAATCAGGTTGGTCTGACATGAGCTGCCCCTAATGAAACCGTGCTGGTTGCCCCTCGGCATCACCCCTGATGCCAGCCCATCACAGATGTGCTTTTTGATGATCTCAGTTTCCCCAGGATTGAGGTAAGACTGATGGGCCAATAGTTGTCCAGGTCCTCCCTTTCTTAAAGATGGGGACCACATTGGCTATCTTCCAATCATCTGGCACCTGGCCCAAGCACCACGTGTGCTCATCACCAGAAGCAAACTTCCTATGGCCCAAAGCACACCAGATAGATCCCTGCAGCTTATAGCTGCACCTCCAGAAATGTAATGCATCTCATCCAGTGCACCAAATGCCCTGATGGAAAAAATGTAGAAGAAACCAAACAATAACTGCAGACCAGAATGAGCTCACACTTAAAACTTGTCAAAGACAAAAACACACAATTACCTGTGAGTGTTCACTTCTCACAAGACAAACACTCTCTCCAATCTCAGTTCTAATCCTCAAAGAGAATTTACAAAATATTTTTCGTAGATAAGCCTATGAATTTTACTTCATAAATCTACTGCATACAAAAAAAATCATGGACTAAATACAGACTGTGGATGTATGGCACATTATAACCTGACTGCCATCTGATAACCCCAGGTAACCTGCCTGCATTTTACCAGTTACATTCTATCACCAGGTCAACATGCCCCCTTTCTCTTCCCACACCTGTCTCCCACAGCCTCTGATCCTTTGCTGCCATGCATTTGCATTTTCAGACCTGTCTTTTGCATATTGGCTTCCATTCCACCCAGGAGAGCACAGAAAGCACCATCAGACTCTCCCTGTGCCTGAAGGAGGGTATTTGTGCCCAAAGTCCTGCAGAGAACAATTTTTCCAACTATTTAGTTGGTCTAAAAAAAAAATGTTTACTCAACCTTGTCTGCTTATGTCCTTAGACCAACATGGCTATAACCAACCCCCCTGCATATGAGTAGTATTTTTCTATTTTCCTAATTTCGAGGGGTAGGAATTCCATTCTTTTGTTCTGGCTTGAGCACCTGAACAAGTTGCACTTGTTTTCTGATGTTAATAATTTGATGATTTTAAAATTTCAGTTCATTGTTACAGATAATTGTTTCTTCACAAATGTACCTTTCTTCAGCTTAATTTTATGGTTAACTTGATTTATCCCTGAATATATGCAAGTTCTATGTAGCAACCTTTATAAGAAACTACTTACAAAATGCCTACTTCGTTTTATTTGAAGGGTTTTAAAGCACGGAAAGATATAAAAAGGAAGATAGCTGCCATACCTAGAGTACATATTTTGTGTTTATTTGGCCAAACCCTACCAATAAGACCATCTGGTGAGTGTATTGATTGTTCAGTATATTTGAAGTGATTCTGGATGTGAGTTGTTCTATAAGCATAGTGGGAAGGCATATCATAGTGAAATGCATAGCCCAGTCCTTACAGTTGCCATTCATTTTCTCTTGTATTAAATTGCATACTGCTCGTTTTCTGAGCCATTTCTCACCCAAGGGAAACTTTTTAGTCCCATTTTTAATGTTCTTTTGAAGTACTCAATAATCTAAATGCAAAAATAGTAGGTAAATTTCTATTTTGTATTCTTTTCAGAAAGTTGAAATGTGTTTAGTGTTGCTAAGGACATTACTGAACTAAATGCACAACTAGAGCTTTTTGCAGATTTTCACCAAGTATGTAATCAGTTGATCATGTTTAATGGTGTCCAGTAGTATAGTATGTTGACACATGGAAAAACAATTTTGACATTAGATCCAGTTCTTGCAAGATTAATAGTCTCAAATTCTTGGAAGGAACACAATTATTGATAGCATCTGAAAAGGGTTAAGCATTACAGATATGAATGTAGAATGCTTCAGGGGCATAACAATTTGCAGAAGACCTGGAATTTATAAAAGCATGTTGTTTGACCTTATGATAGGGTGCATATCATTTAGGTTCTTAAATACCTTTGTGACTCTGATGTCCAGTTTCAAGCTAGCACACTGCTGTGCCTCTCACTTTTTCTTTTCCTTTTGTTACGAGGCAGACAGTCAAATAGTGCCACTCTCCATCCATCAGAGCCCCTCTTCACATGCAGGTAAAGGAACACTTGGATACAATGCATGATCCACACAATCGCACCTTGTGCCGTGCCATGCCATACATACATGGCAGGAGGCGTGATTGTGGGATCATGCATTAGGTCCCATAGCACCTTACTGCTGATGCAGGGAAAGCCTGATCCCGGGCTTCCCCTGCACTGGCAAAAAGCAAGCTCCTATGGTTGGGAAGCCCCTCAGTTGAGGGGCTCCCAGTTGCAAAGGTGCCCATGCACCCCTGCAATTGAGGACTGGTGGCCAGCCTCCTCCTGGCCTCAGCAGCACATGGGAATCCAGCTTCAGCTGCATGCTGCTCCGGATGGGACAGACCTGCCTAGGTCGGCACCAGCCAGCAGAGGTGGTGGCAGAGCCATGTGCCTCTTGGGACTGACCAGCGCAGGTAGGGGGAATGTGCATCTGAGCCCCTGCTGCTATGGCTGGGCTCATCCTGTCCCGAGCGGCACGTGGCTACTCCTCATCCCACACACACCACATCGGCAACGTCAAGCTGATGTGGTGCATGTAGGAACCTTGTCCCTTCCCCAGCCCTTCAGCAGCCATTAGGAAGCTGCTGAGGGGCCAGGGGAGGGACAAGGGGTGGGAACGAAAGTAAACTGTTTACTTTTGTTTCCCATCACAGCACCACAGGCCACAGAAAACGGCTTGGCAGGCCACATGTTGGACAAGCCTGTATTAGATGATTTCCTGAGGTCCCTTCTAGTCCTGCATCCTTACCCTGACTCTATCCTTACTATGTTGAAGAATTCAGCTTGTTTTGGTAAACTTATTAACCATTTGAATATGGTGCAGAACCCACTTTTACTGTATTGAGGTGGAGTTGAGCTGAGTGTGAGAGAAGGTTTAGTTGATAAAGGATTCTTTCAGATAGTGCAGATTTTGACAATAAATAGTACTCTATTTGCAGTACTTTGCTCAGGTTACAATATTTAAAAACAGTGAATTGTTTAAAATGAATTTAAAAATAACTTTAAATTATTTCTGCATCATAATCTGCACATTTAGATGCGAGTACATCTTCTGTATAGTGGTCTCCCAGTTGCCGTGACAACATATCTTCACTTAGAAGTAAATAGGAAAATAGACTTTTGACTTCCTTGGTAATGGGCATGATGCAGTTCAGCTATCAGCCAGCAGGTGGGGTGCTAACCTAACGAAAGTCTCTCATACATAGTAATGTTGAAAACTGGTTTCTATTGACTCAAGAGAATGCTTTTAATAGGCTGTTTACAGACTTAAAAAAACCAACCCAAAGCATGGCTTTACTTGACACTTCGCCCATGGTCATGAGCCCAGCTCATGCCCATGCCAGCACATGCCCATAAGAGACATTGTGTTAGTTGAACCCAGCTCACCCAACGTCTGTATACATCAGGTGCTTTAGTAGGGCACTTGTGGTGTTTTTATCTAATAGCTGATTGAATCGACTATTAGATAAAAGCCCTGCAGAAACACCCGATATATACAGATGCTGCAGAGCTGGGTCAAACTAATGCATAGCTTCTGCTAAAGCGCATTTTTGTTTGTTTGGTTTGTTTTGTTTCACATCTGTTGGCAGCCCATGTGATATCTAAAGTGCAGAATGCTACAACTCTTGTGCTAGCCTGATTTCATATGTTAAAAGTACAGAAAATCTGTATTTTAACTATGTGAAATATTGTTTCTTTATTACAGTTTCTAGGGTGCAAATATTCCCATGCTGCCTCTTTGGGAACATAACCAGAAAGGCAGAATTAATTTGATGGAGAGTTCAGAATGCTCTTGGGTGGTCTTGTCAAGACAGACTTGGGACATATAACTGAAACAGTGAAGGAAAGAATATGCCATTGCTACTTTTGATATATCTGTTCTGTAATTAAAGGACTGCAGCTTCCGTAATCCTTAATCAGCATTTTCCATGATTGCTGAACCCGTTTTCATGCTTTTTGGGATCAGGTAGAGTACAGTGTGAATCACTTTCCTGCCCAGGTACAGGGGGTCTAGACCTGATGATCTGTAAGCCCCTAACAACTATGAAACTATAAAACTTAGGGTTTGTTCTTCACAGCATGAAATCTATTCTCCTTACCCTTACATGTAAACTTACTTTGTAAGCATTCCCCTAATACTAGAAAAAATATATACAGGCCGCTGAGATTTTTCTCAAACTTCCCATTTTTTTTAATTAATAAAACACTTGTTTAGCCTAAAAACCTATCTATCTGAAGTACAACATCACAAAGAATGATAGGCAGTTCCAAGACTGATTCACTCTAATGAGATCTGTAGTCATAGGGTAGTGCGATTGAACCTGACATTCAGACAGGATATGTTGTTATAGGAGGAAGGAGATGGAGGACCTCAGTCATTATTTGTGGATGTGTTTCTTCTTTGAAAAATAAGTAGGAAATGAATCTTTGCATTAGTGAAAAATGTTAAGTACTGGCCTAATGATTTTACTTCTAGAACAACTTATATAGCCTGTCCTATATTCTGTAGGCATGTTTCATGGAATAATAGAAAATTAGGGTTGGAAAGGACCTCAGGAGGTCATCTTGTGATAGTCCACCGCCCTGCTCAAAGCAGGACATTCCCCACCTATATCACCCCAGCCACTGTTCGTCTATCCAGGTCTTAAAAACCTCCAAGGATGGAGATTCCACAACCTCTCTGGGTAAGCTGTTCCAGGGTTTTACTATACTTTGAGTGAGAAAGTTCTTAATATCTAACCTAAACTTCCCTTGTTGCACCTTAAGACCATAGCTCCTTGTTCTGTTCTCAGTGGCAGCAGACGACAGTCTAGCTCCATCCTCTTTGGAACCACCCTTCAGGTAGTTGCAAGCTGCTATTAAATCCCCTCTCAGTCTTCTCTTCTCCTAACTAAGTCCAGTTCCCTCAGCCTCTCCTCAGACGTCATGTGCCCCAACCCCCTAATCATTTTCGTTGTCTCCTGCTAGATGCTCTCCAATTTGTCTACATCCTTTCTATAGTGGGTGGCCAAAAACTGGACACAATACTCTACATGTGGCCTTGCCAGTGCCAACCAGAAGGGAAGAATCACTTCCCTCAATTTGCTGACAACAGTTCTATTAAAGCAGCCCAGTATCCCATTAGCCTTCTTCACAAGGAGGGCACATAGTTAGCTCATTCATCCTGCTGTCAACTGTAACCCCTAGGTTCTTTGCTGCAGAGCTGCTGCTTCGAGGGTCAGTCCCCAGCCTACACCAGTGTGACTGTTCTGCACAAATGCAGGACTTTACACATCAAGGCATGGCGGGTGAGAGAGGAGGGCACCTTAGGGGTGGAGAAGGGCATGGTCACTGAGCCACCAGGGGCATCGCGGCTACCCCTGGGACCCCAACGTGCTACAATGTACTACTCCCCCCAGCTTGGTGTCATCTGCAAACTTGCTGAGAGTGCACTCCATCCCGTTTTCCAGGTTGTTGATGAAGATATTAAATAAAACCAGCCCCAGGACCAACCCCTGGGGCACTCCACTTGATATCAGCTGCCAACTATACATCGAGCCATTGATTATTACCCACTGAACCTGACAGTTCAGCCAGTTTTCCTGCATCTACAGAGCCAGACATCTTGTCATACAAGGCAATCAGGCTGGTCAGATACGACTTGCCTTTGGTGAATCCATGCTGATTCTTCCTAATCACCTTCTTCTCTAAGTGCTTAAGAAATGGATTCCTTGAGGACTTGCTTCATAATTTTTCCAGGGACTGAGGTGAGGATGACCAGTCTGTAGTTCCACAGGTCCTCCTTTCATTTCTTAAAGAAGGGCACTATATTTGCCCTTTTCTGATCATCTGGGACCTCACTCAGTTGCCATGAGTTTTGCCTTCCTGATTTCATCCCTGCATGCCTGAGCAATACTCTTATATTCTTCCTTCGCCATTAGTTCAAGTTTCCACTATTTGTAAACTTCCTTGTTGTATGTTAGCTCATTGAAGAGTTCCCTGCTAAGCCAATCTGGTCTGTCATGCTTGCCTGCCTTCCTGCATATTGGGATGGTTCATTCCTGAACCCCTCAGTAAGGCTTCTCTTAAAATCTAACCAATTTCCTGGACTCCTTTCCCCCTCAGGTTGGCCACTCAGGGTATCCTGCCCATCAGTTCTCTGAGTGAGTCAAAGTCTGCTTTTTTTGAAGTCCAGGGTCCTTACTCTGTTTCTCTCCTTTGTTCCTTTCCCCAGGATCCTGAACTCAATCATATTGTGATTGCTGCTGCCCAAGTTGTCATCCACTTCTCCATCCCCATCTGATTTTTCCCTGTTCTTGAGCAGCAGGTCAAGAAGAACACAGCACCTAGTTTGCCTCTCCAGCACTTGTACCAGGAAGTGGTCCCCAACACTCTCTAGAAACTTTCTGGATTGCCTGTATACCTCTGTATTACTCTCCCAACAGAAGTCAGGGTGACTGAAGTCTCCCAGGAGAACCAGGGGCTATGATCAGGAAACTTCTGTTAGATGTTTAAAGAAAGCCTCATCCACCTCCACCCCCTGGTCTGGTGATCTATAGCAGCCCCTACTATGATATAACCTGTGTTAGTCTCTCCTCTAAGCTCAACCTAGAGGCTTTCAACAGGCCTATTCCAGTTTCATACTGGAGCTCTGGGCAATACGCAGCTCTTTTACATACAATACAACTCCTCCTCCTCTTCTCCCCTGCCTGTCTTTCCTGAACAGTTTATACCTATCCATGACAGTGCCCCAGTCATGTCTCTGTTATTTCAATCACACCATAGTTCTTTGACTTTGTGAGGACTTCTGGTTCTTTCTGCTAGGCTCCATGCATTTGTGTACATATACTTGAGGTAACTAGCCAATTCCCTTACTTTCTCAGGAAGAATGAGGAGGCCTTCCCCTTTTGACCCCTCTTGCTTGTGCTTCCTCCAAGTCACCCATTTCCCCTCTTCAGGACTTTGATCTCCATCCCCCAGCAAACCTAGTTTAAAGCCCTCCTTACTGTTAGCGAGCCTCTCTTCATCAGGTGGATCCCATCTTTTCCTAGCAATTCTTCCTCTTGCAACAAGATCCTATGGTTGAAGAAGCCAAAGCCCTGCTGGTGACACCATCTGCATTCATTGTTCTGCCTGGGCACTTTCCCTTGACTGGAAGGATTGAGAACACCATCTAAATCACTGTCCCTTCACCCTTACACCCAGAACCCTATAGTCACTTTTGATCTGCTCAGGGTTGCTCCTGGCACTATCATTGGTGCCCACACGGATGAGCAGCATGGGGTAGTAGTCGGAGGGTCAGTGAGTGTTGGTAATCCTTCTGTGACATCTCAGATCTGGGCAAGCAGCAGACCTCCCAAGTCAACAAGTTAAACTGGCAGATGGATGCCTCCATCCCCACAAAACGAAGCCTCTGATCACTATCACTTATCGCTTCCTCCTGACGGTAGTGGTTTCGATCCTCCCAACCTTGGGAGGACTAGCTTGGCTGCTTCTACCAGTAGAATATGCTCCTCCTTCTCTATTTCTAAGGCTTTATATCTTCTCCAGGCGAACTGCTGCAGGTAGAGATGAAGATTTCTGATTGCTGCCAGAGATCACAACCTTGCAGCTTCCACCTCCTTGGGAGTTCGCATCCTCTTCCTTCTGTAGTGCTGCTTCTGGCAGTCCTTCCTCCACAGTTCAGTAACTCTCCTCCAGCATCTAAACTGATTAATTCCTCATGGTGGAGCATGCTTAGGATCCTTGTCACCTCCTTCTGTAGTTGTTTGCTTCCTGAAGGATACCACCAGGAGGTAATGCTCACATTGCAGGAACTCCCCCACCTGACTGTCACTGAAAGGAACCTGCAAACTGCAGTCTCCCCAGCACCAAACTAAACTAGGACCTGGGTGGAAGCTTCAACAGCATAGGCTAGGGCATGGCGGGTGCGTGGGGGGTGGCATCTGTCCCTTTGAGATTGGCCATTGCCAAAGCCACCAGCAGCTTCTGTGGGCAGTCACTGTCCCCACACCTTCACCACCACCGTGGCTGCACGTGATCCCTGCTTGCTGCCCTCTCCTCCTGCCCTTGCCACCAACACTGCCAGTGGCGACTGCGGGCAGTCCCTGCTTGCTGCTATGATGCCCTCCCCAGTCACAGGAGGCACCAGTCATTCATGTTTGACAGTGAACAGTCCTGCTTTGACAAACACCTCACAAGTGCAAGCAGAAAAAGAGCTGGCATTAGTATTGGCTTTGACATTGCAGTGTCCTCCAGCAATTTCTCTGGGTCTCTTAATCTGCTGCCTCTCTTCCTGCCCCTTTTTCCAAGCAGACCTTCCCTAGTAAACTCCATTGTAAGATGGCTTTTTCACTGTTCCTTGGTCTTGAAAGGTTCCCTTTTCCTTGCTTTCTCTCATGAAGCTTACAGTGAAGAAAGGTGAGAGTTAGTTTCTAGGCACACTCCCTAGTGAACTGCCTCTTGCTCTGGACTCTAGTTAAGCAAGGAGCCTAAGTATTGGTTTAACTGATGAATTTTAGCTACTTCCACTAAATATATGTAAGTTAGCTGCTTTTATTTAAGAAATTGCTTACCTGTTTGCTGCTGTGTTTGCTGCCCCTGTTCTCTTACTTGAGCTATTTGCATAAAGAATAAGGGCCAAAATCAAATAAAATTCCCTGTCTTTAACTTTTTTTATTTTACTATTTTATATTGCTTAATTTTACTTATTTTTAGGTACCATCATATATTATAATTTTATTACACTTTATTTACTTTTCATTCTTTTATTTTAATATCTTATTACATAGTCTGTGGTTTGGGGCAAAAGTGTAATTTTATTATGTAATATATAATACATACTGTATCAGTTTAGCGAAAGCTGTAAATAAACTGCTGCTGCTACTAGAAAAATAACTTAGATTAAAGGACACCTGTGTTTAAAGTCACAGCATTCTGTCTTTGTTCATTTGAGACTCTCCTTATCTACTCCTTTCTATAAAGATAGGCTTTAAATGAATGAAAATCTGGTAGAAATGTTGAGTCACTTGTCAACTTCAGCCCCCTGCATGTGCATATGAATGGAATTGGCATGTGCCCATTTATATAACATGCATTCAGCTATTGCTAATTGTTCTAAATCCAGGGCTTTGTTTTGGGAGGTGCAAAGCCTTTTCACATTCTGCTGAAACATGTGTTCAGTATCTTACAGAATTAGTGTCCATTAGCTTGCTGATTTGGGAGACTTCCTAGTTAAGGATCTGAGATCCCTACTTGCAATTGCTCTGTCTTAAGAGAATTTTAAATGTTGGCACTTTGGAAATGTTCTAGTTTTTTGGGTAATGTTAGTCCAGTGCAGAACCCACTCATTTTTAAACAACAATCTTGGTCACATTTTTATAAACAACTGAGTTTTTATAACTTGCCATGTAAGGTCCCAAAAAGAATAACTTCTGAAAGTCCACTTAGACAACCTGTAATAGATATCTATGTTTGCCATTCACAGGATAAAATCAACAGAACCTTACTAATTCATGTTGCTTCATAGATCCCATAACTCTCTTTCAATCTTGACAGTTTCACTCTATTTAGTGAACATGTAATGTTATACCAAAGTCAAGTAGTTCTAAGACTATATTGGAGCAGATACTATGAAGCACTATTATAAATAAAGGGACTTACACTTGCCAAATGAACCATATACATATTGGTTGCATCCTAGCTATTGTGTGCTTGTGCTTGTACTAGTTGGATAAGATATTAAAAATTAGGTAAGCCTTTTTCTGTTAAACAGGCTAATGAGTTATTTGTTAACAACCACTTTTTTCAGTGTTTTGAAACATTACATGGGCTTTATACAGCTTGAACACCTTGTATTAACTTTTCTTAAAAAAGCAGTAAACAATATAGGATTACTAGAGAAGAACTCTATACTGTGAGTGTATACACTGTGATGTATGTAATACCATGATAAAAGGTATCCTTCAGGGTTGTGCACTGCATTTCTGCTTTTTAACATTTGTGCTCATTGTGACCTAAATATGTGGTGTCAGTTCTAATTTTATTTGTTACTTGAAGTTCTTGCAGCAGGCCATTTTTTAATGAATATCCCAAGGTAGTGGGGATATATATTGCCCTTCAGTGCCTGATCCACTTAATACAAATCAAGACTGCTACTGCTACTAGCAATGCCTTTTTGCAAAAGCCTGCATGTTGGCAGCAGTTGAAATCTCTCTTTTTTTGTGGCCCAAGGCCAGCGTGTGCCTGCAGCATGTGGTTTAGAGAGATAAGTGTGAATTCTGGAGCACTCCATTCAGGCCTTCACCTCGTATGCAGATCCTTTATTGGTACTGGCAGGTAGACGACAATTCTATTTCACTGCAGTTCTCAAGGCTTTGAAAAAATACTTTGCATGGGAAAGAACCTCAGAAATATTTGTAAGAGGAATTGCTTGTGTATCTTCTCATTTTGCATTCTGAGCTTTTGGGGAAAGTGGTTAGGTCTCTACAGCATAAGGCAGACCACAGCGAGCTCCGCACATAACTACCTCTGGAATTGAAAGCACCATAGCTACGTTAATGCAGTTCTCTGCTTGGGCTAACGTAGCTCAAAAATTATATCAGCCCAAGCAAGGCTCTTCCCTAATTAGTTCCAGAGTTTGCATGCATAGACCTAGTGCTGGTTTATCTATGTGTTAGCGTCTTGAATCGTATACTAAGTATACACAAACCCGCTGCCTATTTGTACGTCATTATATGGTGGTTATAGCACTAGCCTGGGATGTGGTTGGTTAAAATGCCTGTACTGACTTTTCCTGAGCAGTCTTTCATAACAGATCAATGAATTGAGCATATCAGGGATTTGAACATGGTGGGGATGTGGTCTTACCCAGTCTAGTGATCTGAATTCTGGGGACAGATGGTGGGTGTATACGAATGTGAATTTGCACATGTATGCATCTTTGCCTCTTCCATACTCTCATCTGCATCCTTTCTAAGAAAAAAAATTGTGAAAAGATAACTTGCTATGAAATGTCTAGGGTTTTTAAGTGACATTTCAGTTTTGGAAAAGTTACCAACTGTTCTCTTTATGCTGTGGAAAGGGTAAGATGGGAGAGGGCTGATTCTACCCTGTTTGCAGCCAGTTGAGAAGTATGTGCAGGCAGTAAGGACTCCCATCTAGTCTGATAGGTTTTTTATATATGTTACTGCATTTTTGATAGCATTTTGGGCACTTACCAATTATAACAGCTCAATTATGGCAACTGGAAATTCTCACAAACTCATGAGTTTAGAAAAGATAGTCCATTACATTTATGAAGGGGAAACTGTGCGATTTGATATCCTTCTGAAGAGCAGTCAGGTAGATAGTTTGTGGCATCTGTGTATGGGAGCAAGTATTTTAAAGACTGGACCAGGATACACAATTTGGTGTGCCATACCTTTTTGTTTCCCTGAGTCAACAGACCTAAAAAATTGATACAGAAGCTCAGACATCAATTCACAGTAGAATTGAATCCATTGAATATCAGATTAATGTGTAGACAAGGGGAACTGTGGAGGTGGGAGCAGCAGTGGGTGGGTGGGTATTCCAATATCAACACCCCCTATGCTTCTAAACCAGGAGTTTTCAAACTTTTTTAATAAGCGTACCCCCAGCGGCCCCCTTTTTAGTAAGTGTACTCCCGGTGGGGAGTAAGATGGCAAGCGGTCAGATGAGGAACACAAGGGGAGAGGGGTGGCATGCAACCAGACAGAGCAGTGGCATGGCAAACAGCAGCAGTGCAGCGTCTGTGTGGCCCTGCTCTTGCGCCTCCCAGGTCCTGCTCCTGCAAGGCAGTGGTGCAGGGTGGCTGCACTCCATCCCTGTTTGCCTGCATGTACCCCTTGGGACCTTTCAAAGTACCCCAGGGGTATGCATACCCCCAGTTGACAACCCATGTTCTAAACAATACAAGTCAGACCTTCTGTGGTGGTGTTTGTGGCTTTTCATAGAGTTAAAAAATCTCTGGAAAAACTGTGAGGACCATTTTGACTCTCCCTTTCTATAGGGAAGAGAATATTTTTTTATCAAATCAAAGGCATTAAAGTCTGCTGCCCATTATTGTAGGTTCTGACTCCATGTAAAATGACAAACAGTAAATGAAACTACTAAGATTTCATGGAATCTCTGGCATGTCTTAGTTTTTAAAGTAAAAATAACCTGCTTCTGGTAGGATTTTTGGTTTTTGTTTTATTTTTTAATTTTTTGCTAATTGCAGCCAGAGTCTGCTATCCTCACTAAGAAGGACTCTCTTTTCAAAGACATTATCTACCAACAGATTTTGTGTTGCTTTAACAAATCTGTTTAGAAACAAATAGGTACTACAAACCATTAGTGGAGATGCAGTTTATTGATATAAGCACTTTGATATCCATATTTTCTTACATTTAAGGGAATAGACCAGAGTGATATAAGCACCTTTATGCTGGTATAATTTTACCATTTCCACCACATTTGTCTGTCTACATCAAAGCTTAATAAAGCTTTCCAAAGCTTAATAAAAACAAAAATGTGTGCATATAGACTAGGCCTCAGTTTCAGCCTTAATTTAATCTGGCTGCTGTTGTTCTGAGATAAATCACCTGTTGCATTGCAGGAGTTCCTTTTTTTAATTACATTTTTATTATATTTTTCCTTTCTTTTTCTGAGAAGAACCAGTGTGATGAATGGAGGCAACTCATTTTAATAGTGATTGCTAATAAAAACAGTCAACATGCACTGAAGCTATTTTCATAATGAGTAGTTTTTCTAGTCTTAGACCACTTAAGAATATTCACTCTGTAAGTTCTTTTGTGTTTAGAACTTTTTATAATTACTTTGGGTCCAAAGAGCGCAGCCATCTTTCTCATCATGTGACTGCAACACATTTTGAACCACAGGGTCCCTTCCCTTTTTCTTTTGACCCGTCCAAGCAGTCTTCTTGAAAAGGGCTTCCTGTCTCTTACTTAGTTTCTATATTTCTAGTGAAGACCCCTTCAAAAATTGTCAAAAATGTCTGGATGCTGACTAGAAGTGCCTCTTGCTCTTTTTCTTTGGAAGGTCTTTCTTGGGAGCCATTAATGGGTCTTAGGCCTATGAAGTCACTGGGTTATGGTTTTGTGTGTGTGTGCATATATATCTATAGCCATATCTGTATATATCCTCCTAGCTACAACACTGCAGACACATTCATAGATTTCATAGACATTAGGGGTTGAAAGGGACCTCACGAGGAAGTCTGCTGGGGTCAAATGATCCCAGCAAGATAAGCATCCAGACGGTTTTTGAACAAGTGCTTGCACCACCTCTGGGGGGAGTCTGTTCCAGACCCTGGACACTTGGACTGTAAAAAAGTGTTTCCTTATCTCCAGGCTAATTCAGCTTTCCAGAAGTTTGAGGCCATTAGACCTTGTTATTGCTTCTCCCAGACCCTGGTGCACACCCCTTATATATTTATAGACTGTCACCAAGTCCTGAGTCTCCTCGTCTCCAGGATGCAGAGTTCCATATCCCTCAGCCTTTTCTTGAAAGGCTTGCTCGCTTGGCCTTTGATCATGTGGGTGGCTCTCCTTTGGATGTTCTCAAGCTTATCCATGTCCCTCCTGAACTGGAGGGCCCAAAACTGGACTCAGTACTCCACCTGTGGCCTCTCTATGGCTGCGTAAAGTGGGAGGATGACGTCCCTGGTTTTGCTTGAGATGCATCAGTGGATGCATGCCAGAGTTTGGTTTGCCTTGCCAGCTACAGCATTACATTGGTGGCTCATGCTCATCTTGTGGTTAATCAAGACCCCAAAGTCTGTTTTGGTTGTGGTGCTAGCGATCATATCACTGCCAAGCCTATGAGTATGATGCTGGTTTTTCCTCCCAAGTTGGAGCACCTTGCACTTCTCTATGGTGAATGGCCTTTTCCTGAGTGTCAGATGTCAACTGCCCTGTTTGATTCATCAGGGGTTCAATGTTGCCTTTGTTCTTTCTCTAATTTCCCACATATCTGAAGAAAGACATTTATGGAGCTTGAAAAGGATCCTGTACATGCACATATTTGGACAGGGTCTCTCAGTTTCTTCCTATATAACCATTCTATAAGATTGTGGATATGCTGGTAGTGAGAATGGTACAGATTTCTAGGTCTCTCAAGCCTGCTGAAAAAATTAGATTAGAAGTTTCTTTCAGATCTAATTCAATTATGATGCTAAATTCTGTACTAGAAACCTATGAAATTTCTAGAAGTTTCTAGAATCTAAAAAGCTCTAGAAAAATCTGCACTGGAAATCTTTTTCTGTCATAGCTTTTTGGTATCTTACTGAATAAGTAACCATAAGTAGTTATAGCAATTATTGATATGTATTGCAAGGAGAGGGCCAAGGCCATCCACAAAAATGTGCTCCATTGGGACTTCCATGACATACTGCTGCTAGCTTGGAAAACTAGACTGAATTTGCCACAGGATCGAGGGTCCAGTTCTATTGTGGTAATGGATAAAGAACCCTTTGTGTGACTTTATTTGGGTTTTTGTAGTCTGACTTTACTTTCTATATAGAATGTGGGGTTGCTGTCTTTTTTTTAATAGTTGAGGCCTAGAACTGGTTGAGCAGTGAGCCATGCTTTCTGGGTACATTTTTTCAGTGGCCTGTAATGGCTCTTAGAAACTGATAAATGAGGTGGTGGCCATTTTTAATTAACTGATATCCCACAGTATCTTGCACCAGACTGTGATGTTGAGCCCAGTGTTTTGCTGGACTAAGAATAATTCCTGATTCCTAAGCACAAAGTCTTATAATGTTCTGCTGCTCCTCATTTTAAATGCAGAGTGCAACACCAGAAGTCCAATATAAACTTTACCGCCCCTTCTTTCTCCCCTTTGTAGTTGTTCTTCTATACCAGCATTAACTAGATTCACTAGTTTATATTTTGCAGCTGTGATTACTATCCCCCGCCTCCCCTCCACTGGGGTGCTGCTTATCAGAAAAATAGAAATCCATTCCTGCTTCAGAACCTACCTTGAGA
Organism: Caiman crocodilus; assembly: GCA_030014935.1. NCBI lineage: Eukaryota > Metazoa > Chordata > Crocodylia > Alligatoridae > Caiman > Caiman crocodilus. The sequence continues at coordinate 200,812,556 of JAGPOW010000261.1, forward strand.
CAGATCTTGTGCCCTGGACAGATTTCAACCGCACCCTTGTTTTTCCTTTGTAGCGCTACCATAGTGTACATCTGCTTTTAGATTTCTCTGCTCTGAGGCGTGGCCAATTGTTCACTATCAACTACCTGGCCTAAGTAAAAACAAGAAAAATGCAGGTACATCTTTAAGTGGAATTTCCACAGAGCAAATTTTGTGGCACACTTTTATTGAAAATTATGACACAATTATTAGACACTATGAAATTGAGTAAATTTATTAACTTATCTGTTATTTCTGCTAACAAGACTTACTGCTCAAATTTAAGAATTCCAATTAGGAACACAGGAGTGACTTGTTGAATCCAATTTTTGCAGTTGCAGGCAATGCAATAAATGTGTACATCTGCATAGCATGACCACAAATACCCTATAACAGGCTTAAGATCTTAAATGCTCAAATCCAGTTTTCCAGTCAGTGTATATTCTGCAGTTGCTGTTGTTATGTGAGAGCACTTAGGTGGTGGTTTTATATCTGCTATTTCCTAGCCCTTTTAGCATGACTAGTTTAATTGGGACTGGGTTAAGCCTTTACTCAGCCCTAGGCAAACAAACTGTTGGGTCCCGGACCAGTTGAGACACCCACCCACACCTCTACCCTGGCGCTGCCGCTGGGAAGCAGCTGCTGTGGCGGTGAGGCTGGTGGAAGGGAAGGGAAGGGAAGGGAAGGGAAGGGAAGGGAAGGGAGGTGGATAAGATCATTTGCGCCACTGCTGCTGCAGAGGGAAGAACAGGTCCCCTGCAGCTCAGGGCCCTAGGCATGCACCTAGTTTGCCTATGCCTATGCATTAATCCAGCCTTAAGTCTAATAACTGCTGTGTTTGAGCCAAAGTCTGGTGTTCTCAAGTGTTTTACAGATCCTATTACATGTTCTATTGTCAGTTTCCCATTATTTTTTGTTTCCTTGCCCAGACTGATGTTTTGAATTTACTCTTGATTAGGAAATGTGAACTGACTACAATTTCAAACTCTCATGTAAAACACTGTCTAGTTTATGCTGTGTTTGTTCTTTTTTGTTTATGCTGTGTTTGTTCTTATTAATTAACTGAATGGGGTTACTTTTGACTAAATGCCCACCATTGTGAATGAGTCATATGCTCAGGCCCTTGTGATTGTTTAAGAATCTAGTACACTTTTTGCAAGAATAGAGGGGTAGCCTCTGGTCTTGCTTACATTAGGTTTTAGCCATTGATGTCAACAGCAGCAGTGCAAACCTATGAAGTGGACATGATTTATATATGGGACACTTACAATATATCAACTACCTTTTTATATTATATAAGAGGAGATAAGTAAGAAGGAAAATGTAATTTGTTGATCACATTGCACTGTTAAACTATTGGCTTCTCTGAGAAATGAAAGAGTTCATAATATGATAACTAACTTCTAATTAATTGTAGTAGGAAATCTTTAGTGGGGATGACCAGGACAAGGGTTGAGGGAAGCAGATGCTCCACCCAAATTCTTTGCAGTCTGAACTTACTACCAAGATTAAGTGTAGAGATGGTTAGCTCTGTTAGTCTGAAATCAGGCAGAAGACAGAGCAGGGTGGCACCTTAGGTTGTGTCTACATGTGTGCTTTAAGGTGCGTTAGCCTATTTCAATGCACATTAGAACATCACAAAAAATGCGCTCTTTAGCATTAAAATAGGATAATGTGCCTTTTTCTAGTACCTCACAATGGAGGTACTAGATATAATGTTCGTTACCTAAAGCACATTAATGAACCTATAGACGGAGCCTTACAGACTAACTGATTGTATGCTCTGACAAAGTAGATGGTTGCATATGAGGGCTCATGCCTCTCTGAACCAATTAGTCTAAAATTTTGTATCCATTTAAGGCCCTACTTTACCTTTTCTACTCTGAGTTTTTAATAGCTAGTTCTTAACATGGTTGTCATCATATGCCTCAAAGTACTTTATAGAGCCAGCCAGCATTATGGTCCCTGTTTCTCAGTTGAGGAAACTGAGAAGGGGAAAATAACTTCCATAAAGTTGTGTAGCTGGGCAGTGACAGAACAAGGAGTAGGTCCTACCCTCTCCAGCTAGTGAGAAAGGAAGATATTGCATGGGCTTTGTGGTGAGTGTCTGTCTTTTGGCAGTCCTTTTGGTGCTAGTTTAGTATAGCCAAAAAATCTGAGATAAGAGGCTATACGAGCTTTTTAAAGCAAATGTGTCAAAACTATGATGTGCAGGCTAGATCTAGCCCACGAGTTGTTTGACCAGCTCTGGCCCCATGCGGTGAATATCATGTATGGGCTGGACATGACATTTTCTACCAGGCAGGTCAGGGGAGTTGGTCTGAGGCACAGCATGCAGCCTGAGCCCCTGACTTCCTGTGCCATATGCAGTGCTGGGTCCAGTCCGTGCACTGCCCCATGCTGACCCCATGAGCTGTGTTCACAGGGAGCCCTGGGGTCAGTTGGTCCAGCACATGGTATGTGGGACAGGACTGCCCACACATGCCGCATGCAGCATGGGGGGCCAGCATGGGGTGTGTATTCCATATAAGCCCTGTCAACCAGCCCTGCAGGCAGGCTTCAGGCTGGGCAGGCTGCCTCATGGAGCATATGCCCTGTGCTGGGTAAAGTGTGCATAGCACATACAGGCCCTGGAGCTTGCTGTAAACATAGCCCCAGGGGTTGGTGTGGGGCATGTGCTGCCAATGGTACGGGGGCTGAACCCAGTATGGCACCCTGGACTGATCTTCCTGTGCTGCCTGCAACACCAGGTCCAGATTTTGCGCTGTTGGCAGCACATGCCTTGTGCCAGCCCCTGAGACTGGTGTACACTCTGCCGCAGGTCACTCCTGATCCAGCCCACAGACTGGCTCACATGTGGGCCAGATGAATTTGACTCATCATAATGGAACAATTGACTTGTATGTGGAGTGAATGAGGCCTACTACATTTGAGACTACCAGAATATTTAGTAGCATATACGTAATATTATGTAACAGCCTAATTCTTAGAGTACTAGCCTGGCAAAGGGAAGATTTAAGTTGTAGGCTTTCCTCAGGACAGAAACCTGTCTCTGTGTCCTAATAGTTAGAGGTGATAGTGGGCTCTGAGTTCTGGTGTCTGCTCTGATTTATGAGGTTTTTTTGGTTTGCAGGTTTTTTAAACCTAAAAACTCTAATGAAAAACCACACACACAGTCCTGGGAACATGAACCAGAACCTGGGATTATTATAAAGAATATGCTGTGTTCTAATTAAACTAGCTTTACTGACAAATATGAAAAGTTATTTCAATTACTGTGCTCTGGTGAAATTAGAAGGAAAAATGGGCTATCATTCACCTGACCAGAGGTATTAAAAGAAACAAATCTCTACGGTTCCCGTTGTAGTGAAAAATGCAATTGTATATATAAACAAAAAGCAACAAGACTAAGATGTATCTTATAGCTCTTTCCAACTAGCTATAAGAAAAATATTTGTATTATCCAACATAAACAAGAAGAGAAGAGAAAACTGCACATAATTCTTGACCTTCTTTCATCACATGTAAACATTCCCACTTGTGCTAAATGTGTGCAAAATTGTACAAATCAAAATTCTCAGTTCCCACCAGTGGTAGCAATTTGCACATACTTTGGAGTAACTTACTGCATGTGCACAAAATGCAGGACAATGGAAAATCAGAACCTTGGTTTTGTTGGGGAAGATGCAAAGCTCTATACAGTTATATTTATGGAGCAGAAGGACATGGAATCCACAGGTAGAGGCTAAAGAATATTGAAAACATACAACAAAATTTTCCAAGCCTGTTGAAATGCGAGGTGCAACCAACAATATGGCATAGGATTTCTATGGATGTCATGTTATTTTTGCTCCAAAAGCAACATTAACTTACTGAATTCTGTAGTCACTTTTCCCAGGGGAACATATATACTGTTTAGATTTGCATTAGCAACAACCACATTTTTTTAGGTTCCATTTTCTGTTTGGAGCGTTTAGAACAGAGAATTTCCAACTTTTACTGTCTGCTAATAGCATTCTTGTCCTGAGGGAATTTATGAAAATAATGTAACTGATTTCTAAGGTTATGGGACTGGGTCTTAATCTGTAGCTCTGCTAAATGTTTTAGAAAGGATATTCAGATACATGTTGATCAGCTGTCTTGGAAGATCCACTATAACTTTTGCTTAAGGAGAATTAAGAAAAATCTTTTAGCACAGTTGATTTCCTGAAGGAAGGTAAAGGAAACAGAGGTATGTAAACAAGGAGTCAGGAAAAAGTAGAGAATGGGAGTGAATGGAAGAAGTGCAAGGATAAGTGAGAAATGAGATTTCTGGAGGTTGGAAAAAACAAAAGAGCAGGATAGAATCAAGGAAAAAAGTGAGGAAATAAAGAACAGGATAGAATAAATTTATGTAGCAAAAAGAGGACCTCAAAATGACAAAACATTGGTCTGTCTTATAGTATGTGTGTATCCTAAATAAAGGATCACGGGGAGGGAGTTTGATATAGTATTTAGAGTACCATATGGGAATTCAAGAAATCTGGGTTGTATGTCTACTATACCTATTGATTTGGATGATCTTGGGCTCTGCTCCTCAGTTTCCTCATCTGAAATGAGGAAGTGATTTGAGAAGCTATTGAGGAAGAGTGGAATATTAAAGCTTTGTAGCAATGTGGGGAGAGTGGTAGATATGCTGGAGGGTAGGGCTGGGATTGAGAATGACCTAGACAACTTGAAGGATTGGGCCAAAATAAATCTCATGAGGTTCAGTAAAGCCAAGTGCAAAGTCCTATACTTAGGACAGAACAGTCCCATTCATCCATAGGCTGGGGGCTCGCTGGCTTGCTGGGCAGCAGCTCTGCAGAAAATGTCCTAGGTTACAGTGGATAATAAACTGAATATGAGCCAGCAATGTGCCCTTGTTTCCAAGAAGGCTAATGGCATCCTGGGCTGCATTGGTGTGTTGCCAGCAGTTCAAGAGAAGTGATTATTCCCCTCTATTCAGCATTGGTGAGGCCACATCTGGAGTACTGTGTTCAATTTTGGGTCCTCTGCTACAGAAAGGATGTGGATAAATTGGAGAGTCCAGTGGAGGGCAACAAAAATGGTTCAGCGACTGGGGGGACATGACTTCTGAGGAAAGACTAAGGGAACTGGGCTTATTTAGTCTAGAAAAGACTGAAAGGGGATTTAATAGCATCCTTCAACTACCTGAAGTGGGGTTCAAAAGAGAATGGAGCTAGACTGTTCTCAGTGGTGGCAGATGACAGAACAAGAAGCAATGGTCTCAAGTTGCAGCAAGGGAAGTTTAAGTCAGATATTAGGAAGAATGTTCTTACTTGGGTAGTGAAACACTGGAACAGGTTACACAGAGAGGTGTTGGAATCTCCATTCTTGGAGATAAAGCTTTGGCTGAGATGATCTAGTTGGGGCTTGTCCTGCTTTGAGCAGGGAGGTTGGACTAGATGACCTCCTGAGGCCCCTTCCAACACTTAATTGTCTATGATCTATGATCCTATTATCATTCTTCCCATAGTGGTGATGCCATGAGATGGATTCCTCTGGTAAGTTTTCCTTTATTGTTTGAAATGTATTTGAAAGGAAAAAAAGGTTGAGAACAGACTTTGGATATGCATGGAAGGTTAATTATTACATATTACAGAATTACTCCTGGTTGTAATGGTGGCATAATTGGTCTGTGTTCTGTGCTTGTCACCAGTTTACTACCATAAATTTATTTTTGTGCTTTGCACCCAGCTTTAGTAACCATGAAATATCTTTTCTACAACATCAAAAGTTATATGAGCTTTTACTTGTTTCATGCAGTTGAATTTTCACCAAGCATCGTTTCTCTTTTGAGATAACTTGTTCTCAGACCTCTCCCCTACTTACAACATGAACTTGACTTACAGATGTAAAAAAACCCCAAACAAACCAGCATTTTACATTTAGCTTGGATGTCCAGAAGAGGCACCGTGTCATTTTGACCCAGCTTGCCCAAGGTCTTGTATAGTTTGTGTGCTGCAGTGGGGCTTTTTGGTCCTTTTATCTAATAGCTGATTGAATTGGCTTTTAGATAAAAGTGCCAAAAAGCCCTGCTGAAGTGCCCAGTTTATACAGACGTTGGGTTAGCAGGGTCAAACTCACACAGTGCCTCTTCTGGTAAAGTACTGATGTTTTTTGTGAGGGTTTTAGGGGTTTCTTTTTTTCACATCTGTCAGCCTTAGTGTCTTGGTTTTCGACCCACTTTTGCATTAGTTTTGTGCACTTCTTGGCTGTCGTGACATCTTGGCTGTCTTTTTTTCACATCAGCCTTAGTGTCTTGGTTTTCGACCCACTTTTGCATTAGTTTTGTGGTGTTCTGAATAACTCTTATAGTCCATGGTGCTTGATTCATCTCCACCATCCAGAGTGTTCTTAAGTCATGAAGTGAGTTGTAATCCAGAGGTCTCACTAAAGGAGTGTAAACATGGTTAATGTACTTGAAGCTGGAGTGTATACATATTGGCCCTGATCTTCACTTTTTAAACAATTTGGTTCTAATGTAATCTTCTTTTCGAAACTATTCTCGAGGGTGATGCGCTGCCTCCAGAAGCACTAGTTCTGGAGCTGGATGGATGCTGTCTCTGATCACACGTACTCAACAATACTGGGAAAGCTGCATTCTCACTCCTTCCGCACACACTTAACGGCTCCTTCCCCATATGCTTGAATGACGGTATCAGAAAAACAGCACAATTACACAGCCCCCTGATGTGACTGCACGCTGCTTTCTCACACAATCTGAAAGCCCGACAAGCCAGTGAATGGGGGAAAAATGGTGAGGTACAAAAAGAGGGAGAGAGAGGAAAAACAGTGCAAATACTAAAGGGAAAACTCAAGGGAAAGAGAAAATAAGGGAGGAAAAGAATGAGAGAGAGGAGGAAGGGTGGAAAGAGGGCTTCAAAAAGAAGGTAAAGTGATTGGAAAATATATATAAAATGTTCTGTAGGTGCTTGCTTTATAAGGAGGGAGCATTTTACACCTCTGATCCTGGTCTCCTCATCAGTTCTTTTTGGTGTCTGCCTTCATCTTTCCCTCTTCGTTTGTGCTCCTCTCCTTTACCTTCTGAAATAATTTAGATTGAAAGTACGTCCCAGACTTGCTTACACCTCAGACCTCTAAGCAGCCAACTCCGCAGTCTGGGAGAGGACTTCAGTGAAGCCAGAGGTTGTTTTTCCCCACACTCGCTTAAAAACGCTGCTTGTGTCTGAGCAGCTGAAGGAGAATGGATCGAGGCCAGTTCAGTCTAGCAGTAGATCGCATCCGTGCCAGAAAATGCCACGGTCTACATCCAGGGGAGCTGTCTCAGAGGGAGCCGGGTGGTTTCTAGGTGGGAGGCGAGGGGAAGTGACCACCTGCCGGACCCCCCTTTCCCCAGCGGGGAGGCAGACGTTTGTCAGGAGGGAACTTGGCTGATGCGAAGGGCAAAGCGAGGCAGTGGGTGCCCGAGGTGGGGCTTACGGCGGGGCCGCGGCAACTCCCTCCTGTCCGGGGGAGCTGGAGGCGGAGGAAGAGGAAGTGCAGCGGAACGGCCGCAGCCTGGGCTCGGAGCTGCCCTGCCCCGCGGAGGCGCCGCCCTGTCCCCGCAGCGCCGCCCCGGCCGGCGCTGGCTGCTGCATGGGCACAAACTTTCCGCCTCGCGGCGCGCCGGGCTGCGGAGCACCCTGAGCCCGGAGGGAGGGAGGACGCCGCGCACCGTCCCAGGTAACGGGGCTCCTCCTGTGCCAGGCAGGGCTGCTGAGCTGCAGCTCTACGGAGCCGCCGCGTTTCGCCGGGCTCTGGGCTCGTCCTAGCAGAGCCTGATCCAAAGCCTGCCGGAGTCAGTGAACCAGACTGTAAGTACAAGCGGGGAGTCGCGCTCTGTCCGCCCGCCCTGTGGCGGGCTCAGATCCCCATTTCGAACGCGGCGCAGGATTCGAACGTTCCTTTTGAGAATGCTGCGTACCTGGAACGTTCCAGCTCAGAACGGTGCTGGCGAGCCCGGGACACTGCTCGAGGGCTGGGCTGGCTTGCCCCCGACTTAAGTCTGCTTATACGCGGGTCACGGTTTCTGCCTGTCTGCGTGACACCCGCTCCAAGGCTCGGCTTGAGAGAGGAAGGAGCAGAGACTTGTCCGGCTCCAGGAAGCAAGACAGTCCTCCAAAGCAGCGTGTACTCCTGTGTGCCTGGGCTAAGTTCTGCGCGACAGCTTCAGTCTAGGTTCAGGCAGGGGCGCCTAGGGTACGTGGTTGGACAAACCAATATAGTCATCGTATGTCAGTGTTTCTGGTGTGAAAATTCCTTAGTAAAGTAACAGACTCAAAAGCTGTGACACGCCATCCCGTTTCTACTCACAGCCATCACTTATGTGACAGAGAAGAGAGTGGTGTTAAGCTGAAGACAGGCAGAAGGTTTATGCCTTTCTGAACATGTTCGCCTTCATCCTGTCTGATTCGATAATAGCTCCTGTTATTTTCAGATACTGGATTCTGGGTATGTCTTCCAAGTCCACTTTGTTTCAGCAGGCTTCTGTTCATGTAGAAGGGGTTACTGCAATACTAGGGTTGTTAAATGCACCTAGAGAGATGTGTTTCTATAATGTGAATGTGATATAGATACTTTCCTTCCATTTTTTTTTCATTTGCATCCTTGTCAGAGCTATTAAGTTGCCTACTTCTCATCACCCCAGTTGCCCTTCATACTTCTGGAAAAGGGGCAGCAGGCGGGATGGATTCCCTTTTGAGCTAATCCTTTGGCAAGTTGGAAGCATCATAGATTGCTGTCAAGAGATGGAAGACATTTGTTCTCTCTTAGGACTTGACCTGCTTTCTCTATGGCACTCCCAGCCATGACTGGGACAGAAAACTGAACTAGGGGCTACTGTTTAGCAGTGCAGAGCACTGATCTCAGGTTGCCATGCTGGCTTAATAGACATTTTTTGTTCTAAAAGGAAATATTTATTGAGAGTAAAGCTATAAGAATTCCATTACACTGTATTTCCCAAACTTCGTTTGAAAACATTAAAGGATATTTTATCAGGTTTAAAGAAATTGCCAGTTGTTCCATTTGGACTCCTACAGTACTCAGGTTTTTTTTCAGCTACATAGAAAAATAATTAACATTGCCAAGACTTACATGATATCCAGTTTACGAGGGGAAACTATTGTAAAAGTTTTTACATTTCCATCTCAGTACTTCTAGTCCATTAGCTTTTGACACGTGTAATTAGTTTTTCCCAGTACCACAGGTCACATTTATATCTTTAATTCTTGATATTTCTTAAAGAGTTTTATTAGCTAGTGCTGCTGTTGTTATTTTAAGAATCTGAGGTAACCTCAAATTTATTTACATTCAGGAAGGGGTTTTCCATTGCTTAAATGTCGGTATTCCCCTGGCTTTGGAGTGAAAATATAGAGCAGAATGAGTAAGTATAAACGTCACTAGTTACTTAAAGCAGCCCAGAGTTGTGGTGCTGGGAAACTTAGTTATACTAAATAATTCAGTCATAGGACCGTGACAGCCCTCTTGAGTCATTGAATCTAGACACCACCCACATCATATAATCTCTTTCATAACCTGATCAAGTTCCCTTAAAACTAGTTAGGGTTTTTTTGTCTTCACTGCACATTTGGAGCCTGTTCCAGAACAAACTTTCATGTTTAGAAACCTTCCTCTCCAACTGACATTTATTGATAGAGAGTTTATACCAATTTGTTCTTGTAAGAATGTTGAATCTTGTAAGACAGCGTTCTTGCTGTCCCAGTCATGGCTTGTTGACTTATCTCTTTTTGCTTAAACAGAAGTTCTGAGAGGGAAAAAACTCCCTAGTATTTATAGAGAACAATGGGATCCCTTTTCCAACCATTTTGCTATGCAAAACAACCCCAGTTCTCTAGCCTTCCATAAGAGAGACTTGTCTTTTCCCCTGATCCCAGTAGCCCTCTTATGAACCTTTTCTAGCTTGAATTAATCTTTCGTGAACTCACAATAAGCAGAAATGGCATAGTATTCCTGTGGAGTTCTCCAGTGCTTTGTACCATGGCATTAATACTTTTTCATTCAAAATAGCTTGCTTGATTTTGATTCTGGGTTTGCATTTGCCTTTTTCATGGCCACATTCAATGATCAACTAATTATTTTACGCCTAAGTTTGTCTTTTTCTCTGTCATTTTAGACTGAAGGACTGGTTTATAGTAGGCATTCTTATTGGTCCCTAAATGCATGATCTTACAGGTCAGGCTATTAAATTTCATCCCAGTTCTATTATTCTGGTCCTCAAGATCATCCATTTCTTTCTTTGTTATATTCTGTTTTTCATTGTCAGTGGATCAAACCTTTGTGTGCAGAAAAATGTGTTAGCCCTATGCTACTTTTGTGCCAAGATCATCAATCCAAAATATCAAACAAGGTCAGGTCCGGATCTGGAGCTCCTTCTAGCCTGATGCTTCCCAATCTTGTCTTCTTTTTTAGCCAGTTCCTTATCCTTGTAGCTGTACAATTTCAGGTGCTAGAATTATCAGATGGGGGATATTTGATCCCTCTGCCTTGAGTGGAACATAGGATTGGAAGAGGCTTCCTGGGCCCTATGATTTATTTGCAGACAACTCTTTAACGAAGGGTTTATCCAAGTGCATTAAATTGCTTGAGTTTTTTGTCCCCACTTTGGCTTTGATTTGCCAGCAGGGGCACCCCAGAGGCACATGTGGGGTAGAGGCATCCCAGAGCTGCTGACCCTAGGAGCAAGAAGCAGAAGGTGGAAGAGGTAGGAGGAGCCTGGAGACCCTGGCAGCTACTGTAGCAGGAACCAGAAACAGCAGCTGGGCAGGAGCCCACAGTCCACGTGTTAATCTGACGCAGACCACCAGTGGGACAGCTCTGGCTTCGAGAACTCTTAACCTATCTGTCCGTAACCTCACTGTATCATAAACTGCATATGTACACAGATAATTCCTGCTTGTGAAAATTTTACATTGTATGTGCATTTGATTAATAATCAAAAGAGGGAGGAATCAATATGTTTCACAAGAATTACTTTCTTGGGAGATTTCCCTAATCTGATGTAGACCATTCTTTCCCTTAGTGTTTCCTCAGGCTGATGTGACTAGCCAAGGAGGAAGATTGTGTTGATGTAGCTTACACTGGCAGCAGCTGAAATGAGAGGAGCAAACTAGCTTCATCCTTCCCATCCTTTAGAGGCTTACTGTAGCCATGCTGCAAGCTCAGGGAAGAGCTCTGATGCTCTCTCCTCCAGTGCAAATTCAAAGTTCATGATAAAACTTCTGAAACAAGATTGTTGGTTGTTTTAGTGCAGTAGTAGGAATTGGCTTACTCCATGCTAACTCTGTTTAATAATAGGTTGGCAATACCTTTTTTGTTTGTATAGCACAGGTTCTGGGCACTACAGTGATATAAATATTAAATATATAAAATTATCATGTCTCAGTCTGGTGGAGTACTTTAATGTTGTTTGGCTTGAAGGGTATTTCATATTTGTTTTAATATGGACTAAGATGCTGGGTTTCAACCAGCAGTATAATAAAACTTTGATTTGGAGATGATAAACTGAGAACAGAAAAGGTGGTAGATCTTTAAAAGGTAGTAAATCAATTCCTGTCACATTTTTGATCGTTTTAGTCAACTGCATCTGCTTTCATGAATCATGGAAGAGTCCAAAATGTAGAAGGATTGTCTTGGCAACTATAACTGTTTCTTGAAGGTTCTAGACCAGCTTCTGGGAACATGCCAGTAAAACTTCCATCGGGGAAAGTTTTTCAGGTCTAGGATGTGTTCTGGGTGGGGAATGTGTCAGTCTATTCTATTTGGAGCCATTTTATTTTGTATAGTAAGTAAATATGTATTGGACTCTGAAGAAAATGCGGCAGTTTGACTTAACTATTAAGGGGATCACTCAAGATAAGGGAAACTCATGTAAATTGTGGAAACTGTAATCCATGGAACAGGAAAACCATTTTCTACTGCTGGTGACCCTACTTTGTCATTCAGAAGGCAGTATCTAAGAACTATTCAACTGTAGGTTTTGATGATGATCTTCAATTCATTGAATTCTTCAATTCAATTTTGGTAGATAACAGAATTAAAAATGAGATCCAGACTAACAAATCTACAGTCAGGTCTAGGTTTCATTTCTAGGTGTATCCGAATGGCTGAACATGTGAATGGTATAAGAGATTATTAAGATCATAGCATTCTTATAGGATGAATTTTGTTATTCTAAATAGAAAATGAGTTCGCAGACTGAATTGTTTAAATCTCCTTGTCTAACACAAGGCTTTTCCCCCCACCATGTCTATTTGGGGCCGGGGATGGAAAACCTCATCTTGGATTTGAGTAAATACAGCATTTTCCAGTGCCTTCCAACTGACTCAGAAAAAATGCAAAACTCTTGGTAAAATTGAGCACTGGTTTTTAATGTCTCTTTTTGAGGCTTTACTGAATTTTTTAGCACATCATCCCAACTCCAAAAAGAGTTATGATGATTTCAATGGGACTCTTCACGTGCCCAAAGTACTTTCAAAACACTGTTTTTATTATTCCATCATGCTTTATAAATATTTGTATATAAAAATATGCTTTACATTTGGATTATATCAGTCCACCACTGATATACAGCCAGGTAATTTATTTTGATGAGATCTCCTTGCTGTCCTGGTTCCTGATTCAACAAGGTACTTAGGCACAAGCTTACAGTTAGGTATCTGAGCAGTTCCATTAAAAGCAAGGTAATAAGACAGCTCTTATGCTTAAGGACCTTGACGAATCAGGACATCAAAGTAAGAGTGTTTCTCGTCATTTTATTTTAACCTTTTGCTACCCGTAGTGCCTAAGGAACCTTGTCTGGTGAATTAATACAGCTCAGTGAACAAAGGAAAGGAATCTTCATTTGGAAAAGGAAACATGTTCAGTGAATTGCTAAATGTTTGTAGTGCTGATTATTGCCATTAACAGAAGAAACTGTTATCTGGCATAGAAGAAGATATTTAAATATTCTTAGCTCTTATTTCACAAAATAAAATAGCTGAGTCTAGCTTATAGAAATGAGTAAAATAATGTAGTTTATATTATTCTGCCAAAGTAAACAGAGAAGTTTCAGGGTTGGGATGGTGGTTTATAGAGCAAACCCCTAAAGATTTAAAGCATAGGATGACATTTGATACATGTTTGTGTAATGTTTCTTGGTACATTTTCATACCAAAGCTACAAATCTTCTTTTTAACGCATGTTGATTTCTGTTTCCAATTTATATATTTAGGCTACCATGCATGATTGTCCAGTTGCAGCTTATTTAAAATATTATTTCCCCCCTGAAAAGGGGGAACTTGGATTTTTACAGAACACCTGACAAATCTAGTTACACAGATAACTGTTTTCTACATAGAAGTACATACATTTTAGAAAAGATTTAAAATTTTAAAGTTGGACAGCTACAATTGAATTTTCCCATAACAGGGATGGATGTATCAGAATTGTTGCTTATATATGTGTTGAATGCTTAATAACATCATCGTTCATTTTTCCATTACTTTTTTATAATGGAATATATGTCCTTCACATATATTTTAGTACATACCAGACAAGGTACAATATAGACTACCTTATCAGTCTTCCAATAAAATTAACAAAATCTGCATGGTATATAATAAAAATAGTTCATTTATGCTATTTCATAAAAATTCATGGCCAGTTTACCTCTTTAAAAAATAAAATTGCCGAAGTTTTGATGATACAACATATGTAATTGAAGAATCAATGCTGAATTCTATTTTCTCTTCCTTTTCCCATGCCTCTCTCTATCAGCAGCTGTTGAAATGGGTTGTGGATTAAACAAGTTAGAGAAACACGATGAAAAGCGCCCTGGTAATATCTATTCAACTTTGAAGAGGCCCCAGGTAGAAACCAAGATAGATGTTTGCTATGAATATAATTTCCTGGACTTTACAACACTGAATGATGGTAAGTACGCAAGTATTTATCTTCTGACTATTTTTTGTTAAATTAGACAATTTGAGGAAAGCTTATTCAGCATTTTCATACAGTGCATTTTAAACCAGTGCCTAAAATGTCGGGGCTATATTTGCAGGGCGGGGTTCAGGTTTTAGAAGGGATTCTATTGTATATTAATATTGTATATTAATATCATTGCATGTTAATTAATATTGTATATTAATATCATTGCATATGAAAGGATAAATTGGGGTTTATTTATTTTTGCTCATTATCCAGATTTTATTTGGGAAAGTGATTCACAGCTAGAAGCCTGTGTGATTTCCCACTGTTCCCCACTCGTCAGATGGCTGTTCTAAGAGGTTCAATTTGGTATTGTCACATTTGCTGACCTGTCTTTCATAATCCTCAGGCTGTTACAAATGCCTGCAGGTCATCTTCTTTCATTAATTTAGTCTGGTCCACTGGCAAGATAGAGAGTGGCAAAAGGAAAAATCTGAAAAAACAGGAAGGTGAGAGATCAAGTGCTATGTAGTTGCAATTTTTTCCTTTATGTTGTTCAACAATTAACTTTGTCCTTCTATTAATAACCAAATAGGGTCTGCATTTTCATTCCTGCCACTGTCTGTAGATATTCTAGTTGTTTTTTCTCTTACTGATATCTGTGAACCTAAATTCCCAGCTCACTGTCATCCATACTTTCTATTACTTGATCAGGCTATTCCTGTGCATTTTACATCCAGGAATGCTAACCCATTTGGGAAACTGTTGTTGGAGCAGGGGATGATGGCTTGCTGCTATGTGATCACAATCCAGAACCCAGTTGGCCAGCTAAATTCATGCAGAGTTCAACATCACATTCTCTAGTTGATAAAGGGATAAATGACTAGAGGCTTATCTTCCCTAGAGACAGTATAACCCAGATCATTTGCCCTCGTGGTTCAAAACCAACTTAATTTGCAATGGGTTGCCAAATTAAGGGAGAGTCTCTTAGCTGTTTGATGCAGCTTTTAATTCAAAGGGTACTTCTCTGATTACCTGGGCATCAGGTATAGGGTACTCACAAATGTTCAATTATAGCACTGCAGGTTTTTGGGAAGTTTGCAGGGGTGAAAAACCTAGCCCTGGATGCTGTCCTGGTTCTTTGACAGCATGGAGAAATGTCTCTTGGTTCTGGAAGGAGTCAGGTTGTGAGGATATGCCCTTGTCCCCTTCCACAGACTGTGGTGACTCCAGTCTATGAAAGGAGTGGGAAATGCATATTCTTGTATACTGGTATACGAGAATAGAGATCTACCTGGTTGGAAGTGCTCTTATTTTTTTCTGGAAGAGCCATGTCTCTGTCATAAGACACCCTTTGAGTGTCTATACACTCTTTTCTTGTGCCAGGAGAAGGGCGTTTTTTCTCCCAGCACAAATATAATGCCTGTCTGTGGCCATAGTCCCATGCAACTGATTGGAGAAGTGGTGCCCTTTGAATTAAAAGCCATAGCAAACAACTGGAGCACCTCATTCTATGTACCCTCAATGGTTACTTCTCAAACTGTCATCTTAGGAGGGTGAGGAACCCCCATCTTAGGGGGTGAGGAACCTAATCCCCCTAAGATGGGGGGGCACCTCCCAAAGTATTAGGCTAGGAACAGAAGTTGCACATAAACCAGTTCAGATTGTAACACAACAGAAATACAGTGCACTTAAAACACTTTCAAAATGGTTAAAACTGGTTTAAGATAAACCTGGTTGACTATAGTATCATACTGAACTGATTTGGGTCAAACCGGTTTATGGAACTTCTGTCCCAGATCCCTTCCTGCTTCAAGTTAACTCACAGTCTCTTAGCATCCCAGGGTGCTTTGCAACCCTGGGCTGTGCTGTCTGCTCCAGCAGAGCAGGGTTGGTCCCACCCCTCTTTTCCCTAGCTGGAGCCCTATTGTTGCTCCAGCTGGCTGAGAAAGGGGTTCAGGGAAAACCTGGCTCCAGAGCCCAGCCATGTCTGCATGACAGGGGCAGAGCAGACCCTGACAGGCTTTTCCTTTTTTTTGAGTGGAGAGTGGGGGGTGTGGCCAGACCCCAGCCTGGGCCAGCAGGTTGAGGCATAGGAGGAGAGAGGGAGGTTTAAGCCCTGTTGTATGCTTGCATGGGACCCCAGCCAGGGTCTGCCTGGCAGGCACAGAGCAGCCCCTGACAGGATTTTCCTTGCTTACTGCTCAAGCACAGAACAGAGACCATGGCCAGATGTCAGCCCAGTTCAGTATACTGAGGCAGAGGTGTGCGTCTGGGGCGGGGGCTAAACCCCCTTCTTCCCTCTATGCCTCAGCATGACAGCCCAGGCTGGCATCTGGCCATGCCTTTTCCTCCCCAGCCCTCACTTCCACTCAACTAGGGAGCAGAGGAAAAGTCTGTCAGGGGTTGCTCTGCCCCTGCTAGACAGACCCCAGCTGGGGTCCCATGCAGGTGAGGGAGGGGGTTTAATCCCCGCCCTCACCTCATTGTGCTGACCTGGCTCGGGGTCTCGCCATGCCCTCCACTTGAGCGGAGAGTGGGTAAAGCCTGTCAGAGGCTGCTTCACCCCCACCAGGCAGACCCCTGTTGGGGTACCATGTGGGATGGGGAGGGGGTTTAAATTCCTGTCCCTGCCCCTCTGCCTGCCAGCCTGGACCAGGATTTGCCCCCCTCCCCCTTGCTTCCATCTCTCTGCTGGAATGGGGAGCAGAGAAAAAGCCTGGTAGGGGCTGCTTGAGCATACCCTAGTTGGGTCCATGTAGGCCAGGGTGGGGATTTAAACCCCTCCGCCATCATACTCAGTGGGGCAGCTGGTTGTGTTTCCCTCCTCACCCCCAGCTCCAGCAGACAGGTGGGAAAGCCTCAGAGGGTGCTCTAGTGCCCCCTCCCTCCCTTCCCCCCAGTGTCTGGCCTGAGCCATTGCAGTCATCTGGCTGCATTTCCAGGATCAAAAGTGAATGTCTCTTCACTTGCTTTGCAGTTCAGTCAATGCAGTTTAGATTAACCTGCAAAGATTGAATCAATTCAGCGTGGAACTTTTTGATTATCTGTACTTAGCCTTAAAATTTTACCTTGTTGCTGCTTTCCCTCCTCTGCCTCCAGCTCCCCCGGACAGGAGGGAGTTGCCGTGGCCCCGCCGTAAGCCCCACCTTGGGCACCCACTGGCCGCGCTGCCAATTTTGCCAATTTTGAAATTGGTGAAGCAGTTCAAGTTGGAGGTCTCTTGTATATAGAACAGAAGAAATTGCTAGTCCGATGCCCCCTGTGAGATCCTTTTCACTTTAGACTTAACCTCCATAGTCCAAAACAGTACAAATTGTCATCCTGTAAAACCCTTCTGTATGGACTGATATTTAGTGAAAGCTGCAGGTTTGGAGGGAATGGTTAGAGAGGATAGTAGATTCAACAGAAATAGGGTTTGAGGAGCTTCTGTGAGAGAGAATTCACTTTTGTGGACTTGTTTCTTGTGTGTTCTTATTTGATTTAAACATATGTGTATGCATGTGCAGGACTGGTACCTTTTTTGTGCTAGTTAGAATGTGTTATTAGTTGTCAAGAGTACCTTGCCTATCCAGCTGGTTTCTTTTCATATTTGTTTTGAAATTGAAATAAATACATGTAAAACAATTTCAGAATTGGCTATCTCAATTCTGAGTCCCTTCATGCCTGTTGCCTTACAAAGAAATTGTGGAGCCAGTAGAATTAAATATAAAATAAGTTACCTCAATTTTAAGACTTCCATGGTACCCATACCTGTCTTATCAGAGTGCCTCAGATGCATTATCCTAACATCTGAGAAAGTATGGGCATGTTACCCTCACTGTAAGATAAGGAACTGAGTTTTGCAATAACAGCATGACTTGCCTGCCTTCATCTTTACACCCATCTCAAAGTGCTACAAGTCACAGAACCCTTTCATATCCGTGGAGCCAGGTAAACTAGGCCAGCAATTGCAGCATGCTACCTTCTGGCCTCTACCACCATGATCCTTTGCAAGGGTCCCTTATAACCTATGCAGTGATATCCTATGGGTTTCTGTTGTCCGGGGCCCAATGCCTGCATTTGTGCGCCCCCGCCCCCTCACAGGTGATTGCTAAGTCTGGAAATGTTGGCAGCACTTCTGGTTTCTCTGGAAGTGCTGCTGAGAGACCGAGTACACCCTGGAAGGCCTGGCCAGCAAACAAGAGTATGCCCCCCTCCATCAGTATGTGACTGGACCTATGGTAGAATCCCAGAGTTCTGTGGACCACTGTTTGAAAAACACTGGTCCATGGTAAATCATTCACACACCAAGCTCCTATTGCAATGTTGTTGCCTGATAACTTATGACAAGCTTTGACCTTGAACAATGGCTGGCATGAGACTTATATTTGCCATGTGATGTAAATGCAACAGGGCTGTATGAGGCATTTTATATTGGAGTAACAATATATCCTGAACAAGTGGTTTGAATTATAAAAGCACCAAAATCCCAACATTTTGCATGATAAATAGAAATGTCAGTGTTTCACACGGAGCTCTGTGCAATAATAAAGGGACTCCATGTGGACTGCAGTAACTCAGATCTTGATTAGAAAAGCCACATGCTTGGTGCTGCTGCTTTAAGCCAGGAGGTACAGTGTGTGTTCAGAGCTATTGCAAAATTCTTCAAACGCATTGGCTAGGGACAGAAATTATACATAAACTAGCATAAGTGATTGGAAACTGATTCAACTATGTAACACAACAGAAGTTTAGTGCACATAAACTGCTTTCAAAGTGGCTAAAGTCAGCTTAAGATAAACCTGGACAGATGTAGCACCAGACTTAACTGATTTACATTAAATCAGTTTGTTGAACTTCTGTCCCAGATTCCCTTCAGATTCAAGTTAACTCACAGTCCCCCAGTATCCCACCTCACCTGCAAACCCTCTTTTGCAGGGTGGGCCATGGTAGCGTTGGCCCAAGCTGCCTGCTTCAGCCAAGCAGGGAGGCATGCTCTAGTACCCCCTGGCTTCTGGCCTGGTCTACTGCAGGTGTGCAGCCGCATTTCCTGAATCAAATGTGAATGTCTGTTCACTTGCTTACCGGTTCAATTTATGAGGCTTAGATTACTTGCAAAGATTTAATATATTTTGCCTTGGGCTTTTTAACTATCTGTATTTAGCCTTTGAATTGCCTGATGTCACCCTCCAAATCATTCCCACAATAACTTGTGTTCCAACTTGCAGGTTGTTACATCTTTTCTTGTAACAAACAAGCAAACACAGATACCAGAAAGGACTTTGAGTTTTCCTTCCCCTGTTGTCCTGGCAGTCAGGCTCACATGCTAACACTTTGGCAAAAAAGCCCACAATAGTAGATATGATAGATATAAACGACTTGTAGTCAAAAGAACACTATGGAGATATATTTATTTTTATGCATAATTTAACTGACCCAAATCTTTTATGTGGTGGTTATATGACAACCTAGGTGTATTAAGTGTATTAAAATTCTTTATTGGAACATAGAACATCACTTTTATTCTGATCTTGTATTAAAAGAGCTTGAGTTTGCTCAGGTCAATCGGTGCCAAAAGTCCTATTAGCCTGATCAACCATTTAGGCCAGGGTTGGGTAATTATTTCATCTGGAGGGCTGCTTAATGAGACTTGATGGGCTGCAAGGATAGCCCCACCCCTTGACAGGCGTTCTGCCCCCTGGTGGCCATCTTTGAACTGAAAGTCCCACCCCTAACCCTTGACCTATGCCACTGGAAGTCCCTTGTCTTGCCCCCTGGAAGTACTCCTTTATGTGAGGGGGTTTTTGCTGTCTTGGAATGGGAAAAAAAATTATGTACTAAGAATCAAACATCTGTTATAACATTTTGATTTTATTTCAAAAAATATTTTTTTCCTGATTTGTGTGTGTTTGTATAGTGTATATAGAAGCAATTGCATAATAGCTCAAAATTAAGTCTTATTCTTGTATATTTGGGAGGATGGGTATGGGGTTTGTGGGAGGCTATGTGTGTGGATGTGTGTGTGGGGTTGGTGTGTGTGGGAGGAGCATGTGGAGGGATGTTGGTAGATGTGGGTGGGGGATATGAGGTTTGTGGGGGTCTGTGTGGCTGTGTGCATGTGGGGGTGTGTGGATGGGGGATTTGTGAGGATGTGTGGGTAGGTATGAGGTTTTTGGAGGGCTGTGGGTGTGCATGGGAGATGTCGATATGTGTGTATGGTGGGATGTGCATGTGGGGGCCCCCCTACAAACATACCCCCTGCGCACACACACCCATTGTGCACAGTCTCTGCTGCCAGCAGCAGCAGCAGGCAGCGAGTCCTTGGCATGCCGACAGCCCAATGCAGGTGAAGTCCCCTGGCAACACGTAGTCTAGGTGAGCCCCAGGACTGCACGTGGCCAGGCCACTGTCTCCATCATGTGGGGCTCATGTGCATTTCCCAGGTTCTCTGCCTAAGCCCTGCACCACCACAGGGGAGCCCTGCATGATGAAGCCCCACTCAATGAAGCCAGCAGTGCAGATCATGGGGCTAAGGCAGGGCAGCAGGGAGAGGGGCAGAGCTGGCCTGGTTGCACAGCATGGAGCTCCCTGCCATTCCCCATGACCTACATGTGGCAGTGAGCAGGGCTGCCTACTCCATCACGTGGGGCTTCCCCAGGAGGCATGCAGCTTGGGTGGAGAACCTGGGAACTGTATGTGAGCCCTATGCTATGGAGCCAGAAGGACCCTGTGCCCCTCCCAGCCTGGGTTCTGTGCTCTTGCTGACCCACCCTGGTCCCCCGTTAGCACCGGTGTGGGCCCTGCACTCTTTCACAACTGCCACTGCTACTTCTGCCTGTCTGCTGCTGTTGCCATAACTTTTCCATTACTGCTGCCATCCTTCCTCCACCGACTGCTGCTGTTTCCCTACCTGCAGAGTCGAGATAAGGGCTGTCCCATAGGTGAAGGTGGGAGTGCAATGTGTGCTGCCCCCACAGGAATGAGCAGGGCTTGGCCCATGCAAACACCACAGGGGCAGCCCAGGGCTGGGCCAGATACAGCAAATTGGTAGGAACCTGCCCTCAGGCTGGATGAAATTTCCTAGCAAGCTGGATCTGGCTTACGGCCATATTTTGCCCACCCTTGATGTAGGCTCAGATGATTAAGGCATGCCAGTTTCTGTAATGACTCTCAAAGGTTAGAAAAAGTAGTTCTGAGTTGCATTTCTCCTCTATCCCTTGTTGGTATGTTGCCTTTTTGGGTCTGTATTGCCTTGTTTCTAGTGTGTAACATTACATGAGCAAATGGGTGCAGAAGCATTGTTGCATTATAATCAGATGTAAATGTCTGATCTGTCTTTTTGTATACCTTTGGACTTAATGCAAGTAATATTGTTAGTTCCCTGTTGTACTGTTCAAACAACACTTGTTACAGGTTATTGAAGGTAATTTTTTAATATTAAAATGTGGTATAGATGATGAGCCTTTATAAAAAGATCATATTTTGTGACAAACTTGAAAGCTAAATGAGCATGTAATAATGAGTTTTAGTTAAATTATCAAGAAATTCCAGGTTCCTTCAGAAGGCGTAGTTTAATAATACACTAGCTGGGCTAAAAGATCTAACTGAACTTATAATCATATTTGAAAATACTTCATACAGAGAGAGATGCATATAGAGGCTAGAGAGCATTCATAGGACTTGTGTGCTTTTCTTTTTATCAGAAGTTTCTGTTTGCTGCAGAATATAGCATTTGCTATTGACTATGGTAGTAGTTACCATCTCTTTCTAGCAGTGATTTTTGTATTACATTAAACAGTAGCTTATGTCTGTCTTCTGTCTCCTTTCACCATTCATCTAAAAACTCTTTTAGAGTATGTGGTTGTACATTTAAAAAAATAGTGCATTTGCAGGTATTCTTATTTGATTGAAGACTAGCAAAAGCAATTGGTTTCTCAGTGTTGTGGGTATTTCATTTCCTCCTTTCATTTTTCAAGTAGAGGAACATAAAATCATCGTTATAATTTTGTTCCAGTTGACCAGGTTGGGTACCATGATTTTGTCCTTGAGACTGGTAAAGTGAATTTAGGATGGAGAAATATTATTAGTTCAGAATTTTTTGTGCTGGTTAGAACCAGATCATATATAGCTCATATTTAAAAGACAGCTGGACTAAAAAGGAAATTCTTTCATAGAAACCTTGCTTCATATCAGATACATATATAAAGATAACTTCTATAGATATGAGAGCAGGAAAATGGTGAGGAGAAGGGGTGAACTATTTATATGATATTTTTTTATCCCTTCTGTAACAGCAGTGTGTGTGGTGTACTACTTTAGGCTGTGATCCTTTTAAACACTTATACATGGGCTCAAGCTTGCTCAGGTCAATCAATGTCAAGATTCACTGGAGCCTAGATGATCTATCAGACTACTATAATGAAAGTATGCCAGTTTCTGTAGCTAGTAACTCACAAAAGAGTCGCTAGCTCATGTCCAACACCTTTGATTTCTGTCAGAATGTGCATGTATTTATAGCTGTGTTGACCAGAGTGGCCTCCAACATGAGTCCAGAGAAAGCTTAAACTCCAAGGTCTGGGCCAGACATGGCACATAAACTAATTTAAGTGATCAGAAACTGGTTTAAACCTGTAACAGAATAGATTTTCAGTGCACATAAGCCAGTTTGAAAATGGCTGAAACCACTTTTAGATAAACCTGGTTGACTGTAGTATTGGACTTAACTGATTTGGGTCAAACTGGTTTATGCAATATCTGTCCCAGACCCCTTGCTGGTTTAAGGCTGCCCCAGCATCCTGGCATGTTCTCTGGGCTGGGCTGGGCAGGGCCCTTCCTTGGAAAAGCTATTTAAGGAGAGCTTGAACTAATGGAGAAAGGCTTTGTTTTCTTAATGGGTTGATAAACACTGAGTTAGGGATGACAAACATTCCCTGCTGAGCTGCTCAGGAGTGCTGGGAACATCAGAGCGTCCTGGCCATGCATCCCTCAGCTCAGTTTTGTGGAAGGGAAGGGAGGGCTGCTGTAGTGCCCCCCCGGCTTCTAGCCTGAGTCACTGCAAGCATGTGCCTAAATTTTTTCAGTCCAGAGGGAATGTCTTATGCTTACAAACTGGTTTAGCCTAGCCAGGTTAGACTAATCTGCAAAAATTGGATCAATTCAGGCTCAGGCTTTTTGAATGTCTGCCCCTAGCTGTTTAGAATCCAGGGTCTCTTGAACCCAAAGCAATCCAAAGTAATATGAAACCACTCAGTTCCTACTATAGTAAGTCAAAGCAAAACCAAGTGATTGGACAATAGCAATACTTAAAAATTTCTCAAGACATGAACAGACATTTGTGTAATTTAGTGTCAAAGAAAAATTAAACTTGTTAGCATTTCATGCTCTAGATTTATTTTTTATTATAAATATCAGCTTTAAAGAACTAGTAAAAACAACTTTATATTTCTTTACCTATTGTGGAAATAATTAGAATACATACTAGAAGCAGGCTTTGTTAGTTTTTATATGAAGTGCTTTGCTATGGGTTCATTATATGGTACACTCTCTTGAGATATAATACTCTGTAGGTGATATGCAAAATATTCCAATAGCCTGTTTGTAGTATGCTTTTCCATGAATAAAAATATTTGGTATTTTTCATGAAAGCAGCACATTCATACCGTGCTCTCCAAATGCCACAAACATCAATTACTAAATTAATTTAGCAGTCTCATGATTAATCTCACTTTAAGATGACGAACCTGCAGTCCAGAAAAATTGTTATGTAGAGAGTCAGTGGCAAAGCTGGGAAAAGTGTCTTAAACTCCTGACTTCTTATCTGATGTAGTTCTTATCACACTCAAGTTCATAAGTGGCAAAGGTGTGTGAAATGGGATGTATTCGATTTGGATTTGAATCCAGCCCAAATCGGGGGACAGTGATTTGATTAGTTGATTCAGATCGCTATCCCGATTCGATTTGGCTTAATCTGAAGATTCAATGCTGATTCAGAGAATCAGCAATTAGGCCCTAGACACAGCTTTAAATACTTTTTCTAAATACTTCAAGGTACCAGGCATGGCTCGTAAATGCTACGATGGTGAGACGGATAGAGCATCCCACCGGAGTGCGGGGGGCCACCTGCATGTTCAGCAGCGGACCTGGAAGTGGACCAGAAGTATTTCCACGTCTGCTGCCGAACACACAGGGGGACCCCCCCCCATGCTTGGTAGGTTGGCAGTCAGCCGCGGTGGGACCCTGGGTGCCCCCCCAGACCCAGGAGGCACCAGTTACTAAGCCGGGGGAGGGGATGTGTGTCCCCCATGTGTTTTGCAGCAGACCCAGAAGTAAACCAGAAGTGCTTCTGGTCCACTTACGGGTCCACCGCCAAGCACGCTGGAAACCCCCCCTGCATTCCCTTGGGATGCTCCATCCACCCCACCATCTCAGCGTTTACAAGCTGCCTGGTACCTTGAGGAATGTAGAAAAAACATTTAAAGCTGTCTTTATGTGCTAATCATTGAATTGCTGTAAATTGATTCAGAGGGTTTCGATTTGATTCGGAGAGTTTAAAGAGTCTCCTGATTTGATTTGATTTGGATTTGGAGATTTGGCTGCCTAATTGGGCCGAATCTCTGCCAAATCAAACTGGCGACCGAAGCATTGCACAGCCCTAATAGGTGGTCCTAAGATAATAAATTAGTTGGAAAGTAATTTTGCTACTGTGTATAGTACAAAACTATCATGCTGAAGAACCTGTTAAGAATATACCATTTTTAAAAAGTTATGAGCCCTTCCTGTGTGAAGGCTCAAGGTGTGCTGGAGCGATGCCATGCTGTAAGAAGACCTCAGATAAGGCAGCATCTTGGTTGAGTAGATGGAAAATTCGATATGAATTGCAATTTCTAATAAATTTGTGATAAAGAGCATGCAGGCAATTTAAATCGGTGTTCCTAAATGTAGTATTTTGTCTGTCTGTGGAGAGCTGCCTGGTCCTATAGACCTATTTGCTAAAGGATCTGTAAATAAGTTGGGATGAGATTGTGAAAACTGCTTGAGTGCTTGGGTGTCAGTTCCATAAAAATAAATTGTTGAACTCCTAGCATATTAATCTTTAAAGAGTTAACCCTAAAATATAGTCACGTAATAGAAAAGAAGTTAGAAATCTGAAAGAGATTGTACTTCTAAGAAACATTATCATCCTGTCAACAATTCAAGTATTGTATCCAAACTCTCTGTCTTTGTCTTGTCTGTTGCCTCAAGCTTTACACATTTTTTCCAGTCTCCATGTGGTTAGTATCGTTCTGATGCTGTTCAGAAGCCAAAGAAACAGGCTTGGCAGCCTGCAAGTGTAAGGGGTTACTTCTGATGGAATGGTGAACATTCCTCAACATCTACAACCCAAAGACACATGATCTGGTTTCCATTAGAATTAATGGCAAAAATTCCACTAATTTGAATCAGAGAAGGGTTGAATTCTATGGTTAGTTGTTTGGAATTTGTTATGGATTATATAATAAATCCATGATATCTTTGTTATGGAGCAGGGGTGGATCTGTAGGACCTCTAGCAATTTGTTGATCTGTTTCAAAATTCTTTACCAGGCCTCCATTAATTTGTCATGTAACGCAAAACATATGTAGCATGTTAATTTTTTTTAAGGAAGTTCGGAGTGGCTTAAGAGTTTACTTGTACAATTTAGCTTGGCAAGTGGAAGTTTAAAATAATACTGAATGAAGAGTGTCTCCCTAATGAGGGAAAACAGGAAATCTTGGTGTCCTTGAGTTTTCTTAAATGTACTGATAAGAAAAAACTGGTTGGATATAGCCTACTCATTTTACTTTGTTTTGGAAGTCCACCAAGGAGAATAGAGGAAGGAAAATCTCCTTTACAAGAAAAACAATTTGGAGCTGTAGCTAGTGTTCATGAGTGGCCCACCAAGAAAAAAATATATAATTGCTTTTGAGTGTGTGGTGAACAGCTTTGCCTTGAGTCAGTAGGCTACATTAATTTTGGTATCATTGTGCTGACATCAGATCTTGTTGCTATAATGGAAAGTCTTTGAATCGATCATAACTATAATGATATGATATAAATACATAAAGAACAGGGTAAATCTAGTAGATAGATACAGGAATATTAAACCAAAACATTCCTTCCTTCAATAACTCAACCATTTTAGTATTATAAAAAGAACGTTTTAAGGGACTCTCTAGTTATCATCCTGGCAGAATTCCTACTGAATTTTTAGAAGTTTTGCTTGAGTTGTAACCACAGTATTATGCACATAGGCAGTTACATAGCTATAGCCAACAGTAAATTGCCTCCTCCAGTTATCTGTGGTTTCAAATTCTAGCTGGCTCCAGCATGATTTGCAGAATTGAGACTTTTTCTTTTAGAAAACCCCGATGCAACTTCAGTATTTTAACACTGTTTATTTGCTGAGCAGCATAACACGTGCCTTTGAACCTGGAAATGCTGCCACTTCTAGGAATAAGCTACATTAAACTACAAGAAAGTTTGTAACAAGTGTTTTACCCAAATAATCTTGTTTACCTGGCTAGGGACAGACATTCAAAAAACCTGAGCCTGAATTGATTAAATCTTTGCAAGTTAGTTTAACCTGGCTAAGTTAAATCAGTTTTGTAACCAGACAGACATCCCAAAAATGCAGGCACGTCTGCAGTGGTTCAAGATAGAAGTTGGGTGGCGCTAGAGCAGCCTTCCCGTCTTTCCACAGCATGGAACTGAGGGGCATGTGGCCAGGCCCTGGCAGGACACTGTGATTAGCCCAGCAGGGAATTGATAACAGTGTTTATCACCCAATTAAGAAAACAACAGAGGGACATTACCAGCTACTTGTTGATTCAGCACAGACTGTAGACAGCATGTGGTCTGCTAGCTAATACACAGACATGTCCTTAGCAAGGCATAGGGTAGGGGCGAATTCCTGCTTAGTAAGGGGTGGTGAGGGGGAAGCAGCTCACTGTCTCTGGAACTCTGGCCAGGGAGAAGAGGGGAGGGACCAGCTCTGCTGTGGAGCAGAGAGCCCAGCCCAGAGAGTGTGCTGGGGGTTTCTGGTTTATCTTAAACCAGCAAGGGGTCTGGGACAGACATTGCGTAAACTAGTTTGACTCAAATCAGTTAAGTCTGACACTACATTCAATCAGGTTTATCTCAAACTGATTTCAGCCATTCTCAAACTGGTTTATGTGCAGAGGTTTAAACCAGTTTCTGATCACTTAAACCAGTTTGTGTGTAATGTATGTCCCTAGCCCCTATGCCCTTAAATCAACACGGCTACTACCTATACCCTTTTCAAATCTCATACTTTCTAGATTAATATTACCACCATTGTTTAGATTAGACTATAGTAGGAAAATAGGGAGAAGGTGAGCATAAGATACAATTAGTTGTCATTAGGTGTGGGGAATAGTGAGAAAAGTAAAGAGGAATAGAATGGCAGCTACTCTTGTTTCAGAGGTAAGGAGAATATGCACGAATGGCATCAAAAAAGGAGCTACATGACTATTTGTGTACTTAAGATTGAATTTTAAATTTTAAATGATCACTCAAAAATTGGAGGTGATTGAGTTTCCTGCAATGGCTCAAATCAGAAGCTGGCAATAATTCCACTGCTTTTGAGGTTTGACTTCTGGTTTTTGATACTTGAGGCTGGCAGTAGATTAAAAAAGAATTGCAGTTTACATCTTGGCAGAATAGTTCACTAGACGGCTTAAATGTCAGTGTGTTTTTATGTATATAATTGTATGTACATTTTTGAACTCCTTAGTAAGTTTTTCATTTTTCTTCTCCGGTGTATATGTGTACAAAGCCTCATCCTCTGGGCTAGGGACAGAAGATGCACACAAATCAGTTGAAGTGATCAGAAACTGGTCTAAACCTGTAACAAACAGAACAGAAACTCAGTGCACATAAACCAGTTACCGCCATTTTGAAAGTGGTTTAAGATAAACCTGGTTGAATATAGTATCAGACTGAATTGATTTGCATCAAACAGGTTTATGAAACTTCTGTCCCAGACCCCTTCCTGGTTCAACTTAAATCAGAGTCCTCCAACATCCCAGGATTTTGCAGCCCTGGACTAGGGTGTGCTGTTGGCTTCAGGAAGCAGGACTAGTCCTGCCCCTCTGCTCCCCAGCTGGAGCAGTGAGGGCTAGCTGACAAGGGGATGGGCAGGGCAAGCCCGGCTAGGGATTGAGCCCAGTCTGCAGAGTGGTGACTGCCCCACACAAGCAAGCCCCAGCTGGGGGCTAGGGTCAAGGAGGGGGTTAAATACCCTTTCCCCTGCTCAAACATATTGCTGGCTGCAACTGTAGATTACAAATCCCCAGAGACACCTGGAAGCAGGAAAAGGAAGTGATGAGCAATCCTGTAGTCCTGCTGCTGTAATTCTGGACTGCATCCCAGAGACCTGGGGGACAGTAGGAAGAAGTGAACACACATCCAGAGAACCGTGCTCTAGCGCCCCGAGCCTCTGGCCTGCGGCACTCCAGGCATGTGGGTGTATTTCCTGAATAAAAAATAAATGTCTGTTCACTTCTATTGCAATGTAATCTGTGCAGTTTAGACTAACCTGTAAAGACTGATTTTATCCAGCCTTGGGCTTTTTGACTGTCTGTACTTAGCACTAATGTCAACCTCTGTTCTTGCAACAAGCTTCACTGGTGTTGATAGATTTCACTGTGATCATGACAGTCTGTGATGTCAGACCTCTTGTATAAAACTAAAGAGACCATTGTATGAAACTGATTGTTTTTTCAAAAATGTTTCCAACTATTTGAGTTGGTCTAATAAAAGATACCATATTTACCCAAAGGACCTTGTTTGACAGTGCATTTGAAACATTTGTCATTTCCTCTCTGAGGTAGAAATGATACAGGATTGGCTAGACCTAAAGCCCTCTTACCCATTGTAGCCAACAAGAATAACCAGCATTTGTAAAATGTTTAGTTTTGCTGTTGCGTATAGTTAGAATGTAAAGAAAACCAAACTGTAAACTCTCAGGATTCCAATCTTGTAGTTTGTTACAAACCCTCTTTACCTATTATATTTTTCATGTGGTTAAAAACAAAATATGTAAACTTCTGCAACTGCAGAGATTAGCTGTAGATATTTCTTGAAAGAAACAATTTCTTCAAGGGAGCAGAAGTCTCATTAAGCCTTTTCTGTAAGCTGCAGCTCTTGATCAACGCACGAAAGACAAGCTTGACAGTCATCAGGTAAGTTAAGAACCACAGAAAAACTACCCCATCTCGCTTAAACAGTCATCATATAAAAGAGTTCCTCTCAAATGAAAATATAGAGCCTTCACATGCTATGCAGTACATGAAAAATTAAAGACATCAAGGATGTGAGAAGTTCTAATGATACCATATGTTTCCAAATGAAATGATAAAGGGCCTTAATCTGAAAGGGAATGCAGTATGAAGTTTACAAATTAAGTAGATAGAGTTTTGAGAAAGTTAGAGATGAGTCAAGGCATGGTTACTCATGAAATATAAATAAACATTAGTCTGCTTTTATTATTCTTTGGTTGCTAAGCCCTATATTGGTGCTCTTATTTAAACAATTGTTTCCTGAATTTCTTAATAACAACTGACACAAGAATTGACAAATAGTGCTAAATTTCCTGGGTTAATTCACCACCACTTATTGTACAATTTATTAAAAAGCAAAAATTAGCATCTACTTGTATCTAAAAACATGAAACAAAGGAACAAAACGAAAGACCGCCAGAATAAATGGTCTTTTGGTAAGTTATTGTTGTGTAAAGTTTGGAACTGAGTCAGAATCTTTGTTTTGTGTTTTTGTTTTTTATTTACTTGGGAATACTCAGCTCAGATGCAGCATCTGTCTTTCTCTGTGGTCCTGCAGCTACCCAATTTTTTTTCCAGCTGGGTTGACTGTCTTGATGAAGCTTTTCAAATGATCAAATAGATGAAATTGTACGTATTCTGCAGGATTATTTTCATTGTTCTTCACCACATGTTCATTGAATAAAATACTTTATAATTGTCAGACTTTTTGTTATCACGCTGCACCCTTGCAATACTTGTCAGTGTTTTTTGTTTAAGAAATTTTGAGGAAAAATGGTCTGCTCAACAACAGGATACTTCTAGGAAGCCTTTCCAGAACCAGGGTTGAAGTTCAAACTTTGAAATTCCTTTGTAGTTTGTTACTAACACCTGGACATTATTCAGAAGTGCTAAGCATGTAGGAACATATCTGTACCAATGAAATTTCATTCTTGGAAGATGGTAAATTTTAGAGGTGCACCAATACATCAGTCTGATATCGGATTGGCACCAATATAAGAAAATAGTGTACATTGGAAATCGGCTTTTTAGCCCGATGTGGCTGATAACATGGCCGATATACGCCCCATGGGTGCACACAGCCACAGTGCAGCATGTAGGTAGTGAAGAGCACAGACCGGCAGTTTGGAGAGCTGTGTCCAGCTGGTAAGTCTGTTGTGGGGGAAGGGGAGAGGAAAGGGAAGGGGTGTGGAGGGGGGCAGATCGAGGCCCCTGTGGTGAGGGAGGGAGTGAGCCTGGGGTAGGAGCTGGGGCAGGGATAGGCACTGCCCAGCCAAGGTGGGGCATGGGACGGAGCTGTGGTTCACCCAGAGGACATGGTGGGGGGGTTCCCCCTGCTGCATGCACCCCAGGGAGACATAGGGGGCAAGTACCCCTGGATCTGTGTGGGGCGGAGTGGCTGCTGCTGTGGGCTGGGGCTGGGGCAGCACCAGGCTCTTCCCAGCTATGGGGAGGCAGTGCTGGTCTGGGCTGCACTTGGGGTAGGTGCTGGCAGCACTGGGAGAGGCTGCAGAGGGGCTGCAGCCATCCCAAAATTTGCTGTAGCTCCCCATCTCCCACCCAGCAGTGCCACTTCCTTCCCTGAGCTCAGCCTAGCCCCCATCAGGAAGAGCCCAACACAGCCCCTGGCCCCAGCCTGCAATGGCAGCCCACCCCGCCTCATGCAGATCTGTGGGGTACATGCTCCCTGTTTTCTCCTGTGGTACACATAGTGGCAGGACCCCCCCCCCGCCCTCCCCAAAGAGCTGCAGCTCTGTCCTGTGCCCTGGTCTGTCCCAGCTGGGCAGCCCCATTCCCTCCTCCCTCACTGCAGGGGCCATGATCTTCCCC
This sequence comes from Caiman crocodilus, assembly GCA_030014935.1. Classification (NCBI taxonomy): domain Eukaryota; kingdom Metazoa; phylum Chordata; order Crocodylia; family Alligatoridae; genus Caiman; species Caiman crocodilus. The sequence goes on from JAGPOW010000261.1 coordinate 200,843,671, forward strand.
ACCCCCCTCCCATACACCCCTTCTCTCCCCCTCCCTTTCCACCACAACAGGCTTACCATCTTGGACACTATTCTTCAAGCTGTCGGGTTGCATATCAGAAATTGGATCAGTATCGTCCCAAAAAATCTCTATCTGTGCACCCCTAGTAAATTTGGCATTGTTGATGCATCTGGGCCAATGTTCTTGTGGCTTACTAAAGACTTTGAATATATAAGACTGTCCAGAGCAGTGTTGCTCCATTATGCTGCCTAATGTTTCATGATGACCAAATTCATAGTGCATAAGATCTTTATTCCTGTTGGATAAGGTATCTGTTTGTCTCTAGTACATGCATTTATTAGTGTGAGATTACACTAACTGATTCCATTAACTGATACTTTGGAACCTTTGAAGACATGTCTCTGCTTCTTGCCTTTTCACTTTCACCAAATATTTTTAAATAATGCGCTGCTTTTGAAAGGATTATAATGGCTATTATGCAAAAGAGATGATGATATAATGCATTTTTGTCATAAACATAGTGAGGAAATGTACTATTATTCTAGTAGGCAAAGGGAGAGTAGAAATTCAGCTTTAGGAGGCTGATGCTAAAATTTATTTTAAGTTTAAAAAGTCTTTGTCTGTCTATCTCTGCCAACAAAAACATTTTCCAGGATGAATCTCTTGCTTTAAAAAAATTATACTATTGGGAAGCACCCTGCTATTTTTAAGAGACTTTTCTGCTGCTCTCTGTCTCCTATAGGAGTTTTCCTGCCAAGTGACGTGGTATATTGGTAATCTGGCTCTTATAGCTGCCAGAGGTGAGCCATTGCCTTTCTCTTTGATTTGTCATTTTCAGTATACTGTGAAAGCCTAATCCACAATAAATTCATTTCTAAAATTAAGAGCGGGACTGCTTCCTGTAGGATTTTGTGTTTGATAACGTTGCATGAATTAGTTCAATAGGCTTTGATACCAGGGTTTTCAGTTTTTAATAAGAGATTTGGTTTTCAAATAAGAATATGGGGATGGGTGATCTACTAGTAATTTACATTAAGTTTTTTACAAGCTTCATTGCAAAAAGAGCAAGCAGATTTTATGATTGTTTCTTTTAATGCAGGAATGTAGATAGATTAGCAATGTATACGTGATTCTAAAGGAGACAAGTATTTGGGTTCAGTCCAAATATATTGGGCCCATTTTGATGTTTGATGTGTTTCTCTCTCCTTTTATGTGCCATCACTTTTGGGGAATTGGCCCAGTCATCAGCACTGAGGAGCCTGATTCTGGATACACACGTTCTTTGGCAATAGGGGCATGTTGTTGCATGGGAGAGTGGGATTCACAGTCCTGGGTTGGCCTGTTGCTCCTTCCTTTGCCACTGCCATTCTGCCTCAGTATAGAGTCGTTGTGCCTCTAGGTGGTGAGCACCTTGGTGGACCAGTAGAGGTAATTGTCATAGCATGTTTTTGTCTGTCCCCACACACTACCACTGAAACCTCTGCATGAATATGCTATGGGAGAAGAAAGCTCCCTGGAAAAAAATCTAAACTTTAGTATATAGAGTGGAAGAGCAGCTACTTCAGGCATGCTTCTCTGCAACTATATTAGCATTAGCTCCAACTGGATCACTAACTACTGGCCTGGGGGGCATTTATGGCAACTATGTGAAGGGCCTCTCAGGGCAAACACCTGCTGAGAGAGTAGAAGTAAATTTTAGTCTTCTGTCAGAATTTCACCTGCCAGTATTTATTATATTGGAAAAAAATATTTTCATCCTTTTTATGCTGTTCTGTCACTTCCTTTTCTTCTTCATTTCACTGTTTGAAAAATGTCATTCATTTTTATATAGGTCATGTAATTTTTATATGGGCCACTTTTGTTCATAGTCCTACAGCCAGAGGCAGATCTGGAAGCAGGGGTGCACTGGTATTGGTTGTGTTGGGGACTTTAAGTCTCTGAAGCAGGTAAGAATAACATCTCTATCTTGCTCTGCTCTTGGCTCCCTTCCCTTCCCTTCCCTTCCCTTCCCTTCCCTTCCCTTTGCGTTTAGTGGTAATCTCCACTCTCCTCTCATTCCTTTCCTCTCCTACCTGTGGTTGCCACTATTCCCAGTTTACCTGGAGTTGAGGGGAACTACAGAGTCACTTCTTCCCTGCCCCAGCCAAGCTGCACAGTGGGTTGGGCTCAGCTTGGAGCAGTGGTAGCAGCAAGCAGATTCCTCTTGTCTGCCCAGTCCTGCCAGGTGCTCCTTGACAGGCTGAGAGCAGGCTCAGGGATGGCGAAGTCACTTGCTACTGTTGCTGTTCTGGCTGAACCCTGGCCCCCATGAAGCTGCTTCCCATAGCCCTAGCTGGAGCTGAGTGAGAATGTCTGGGACGGGAAATATCGGGTAGATCTCTTCAAGCCATTCCTTGCACTCAGCAGCATAAATTGAGAGGGGAAGGGGAGGAGAGGGGAGGAGGTATGTTGCTGAGCATGGAGGAAGAGAAGAGGCACTTGGGGGTGTGGGGGAAGGAGGGGGGAATTCTTACCTGATTTAGAGACTTAAAAAGTCCCCAGTTGCTGTTCTGTAGCTTGGTCTGCTTGGAGGTTAGGAGTAGAGTGTGTAGCCACCCTGTAGCAATGATTGCTGGCCTCGCTCCCTATCTTTTTAAAATCCTGGATCTATCTGTGCTTACAGGCAGTTCCCAGTTCTGGTTCAAATGCACAAACGGTAAGATTTTTTTTTCCCCATCAGTGAAAAATCCACTATCACTTTTGCCTTTAAATTATTGTTCCACTACCAAGAATGTCTGTCTGTCTGTTATACTGAGCTGAAATCCCTGTTCTCCAGTCCCCACTTTTTAAACAAAACAAAATACGAGGGCCAAAATCTACTTAAAATTGCACTTTTAAATAAAACACCATTAGTTTTTTCAGTTTAAAATGAATGGTTGAACTGCTACTGACCTGTCTAAACTTCGAATATTTATTTATTCTACTGAAGATGAAACATTGTAATAGACTTAAAAAAATCATATAAGAATGCCAATTAAAAATACATCAACAAGTTCTAGGGGTTTAGGTAGTAGCTGTGTTGGTCTAAGGACAGAGGCAGACAAGGTTCCTTGGGTGAATTTGATCTTTTTTTAGACCAACCCAAATAGTTGGAAAATGTTTTTTAAGCAAGCTTTTGAGTTCAAAAACCCTTTGTCAGGCTAAGGAAGTTTCAGCAGTTGGTGTGTGCTCTTCCTGGATGGAATCAACAAGTTCTATACCTTAAATGTTTGAAATCAAATGAAACACTCAGATAAATCTGGAAAGAAAAACATTATTTTTATCTAAAAATAAAATCTTTCAAACCAGCAAAAATGAAAAGATGAAAAAACTACAATATCTTATTTGTTCTAATTAAATCATTAGATTCTTAGTAAGTATACTGCCTACACAGAAGAGGAAAAGAATGCTATCAGTTCCATGCAGTCAAGAAACAAGAACATCTTAAACAGAATAATGTCTAGGTCATATGGTAATAGGATTGTATTAGAAGACCAATCTAGCATAAAATAGCCTCCAAATTTAGCACATTTTCGTTATCAGTATTAGCTGGAAGACAACCATAACAATGTAAAGGGGAATATGTATGGAACTAAAGATTGAATGTGAAACTAAACATAAACCAGCAGTAACCTTTGTATGAAATCTTCAGACGTGTAGAGGTTTCTGTACCTTTTTCTCCACATACGACCTTGCAGATCATATAAAAAATAGTCATGATCTGCCAACAGGATTTTGGTTTCCCTGGAGACTATCAGTTCTCTGTTGCACAAGCTGGCCTGTAGGATAAGGGCTATCTTGATAAATTCAAATCTGTCTTCCAAAGGCAGTTGGATGTGTCAAAGAATTTGGATTTCTATTGGAGCCTGCATTTATTTAATGAAAACTTTCAGACGTCCTGCCTAATTCCTCACTAGCATCTTTTGGCAACGAAGTAACATGTACTAATTACTTTGAATATGGAAAAACCTTGTAGTATGTTGGTGGCAGTTTTGCCTTTTTGGTTGTCTATATTGAGCCTAAAGCCTTTGTTCTCAGTTGTCATTTTCTGTTTAGCATGAGAAGTGTAATGGTGATAAATTTATTTTCTAATGATAGAAGAGTCTAGTCCCTTTGTGTGTACTCAGTCAAATCTGCACTTCCCTCTGCCATAAATAGTTTGAGATCCTCTTGTCATCTTTCACTTTGGACACCACCACCAGGCTTCAGTCAGATTATGCACACTAATTATCTTGTGAATATTGGGGTGGGGGGAGAAAGAGATTCATAATGCATGCAACCTACTTTGTTCTTCTGTGCTTGATTAACAAGAAAAACAATAACCTCAGGATTATTCTCTGTTGGCTTGGATGGAAATGTGTAGCCTGATGGAGCATTTTTTGTACTTTTTAAAACTCCTTTTAGTGTGTAGTTGCAAGATTTTAATGACCATAGGGTTTAATGAGAATACATAGGAGGCTCTCTGAAATGTAAATTTCATTTTGAAGATTTCTCAGTTAGCAGAGACTGCATTAAGAAGGAATAATTTAGTTATTAATTTACAGATGAAAAACATGTACTGCTTTGTTCAGATATATCAATGATATTATCAACTTTTTTTTCCTTTGGTCAAACTCATTTAATTTAGATTTTGCAGATTCTCAATTTGTTTCCTTGTTGTTTTCACTAGTGATAGAACATACCAAGAACACAGCAAGTATATCAAAAGAAGCCAGAAGAATATGCTCATATTAAGGAGAACATTTAAAAATGGAGAGAACTGGAAACTTGTAATAAGTACATAGTTAAGTTGCAAAGTTCATTGCCACTAGTTGTTGTTGCTGATTTCTATGATGGATTTAAAAAGATATTATAGGAATAATAGCAAGCTCCTTTACTGTCTGGGGCGGGGAGAGAAGGTGGTGGTTTAGACTGACCCTTGTAGACGGGCGTGGAAGCGGAAGAGAAATCTTACCTTCTTTGGCTCTGCACAGTGAAAGCAGCTGCTACTGCTGCCACTGTCTGTGCTGTAATAGAGTCAGTTTGAGTGAAAGCAGCCCTCTGGTGCAGGCTCCCTGGGAGCTGTCTCTAGGGCCCTGTTCACTTCCTCAGCTCTCTTCCCTCCACCAGATATAGTATTGGGTGCAAGTCTGTGGAAAGTGGGGGTGCACCATTCTGTTTGCTCCCTGGCTCCCTCCCCCCACATACATTACTGAGTGTAGGGCTTTGCCTGTCTAGACCCTATGGATGGGTCTTGACAAAGACTCCCGCAGGATGATTTTAGTTCCTTCTCATGGTCATTGCCTAGGGTTGGTGTCTCATTCACATCTTTCCTTTGTCCTCTGCCCCCACCCCATCCTTTGTTATGCTACTGATGACAGTTTTACAGATAACAATGTGCAGTTGTATTAGCACGTGAGGGTGGGGAAAAATATATTGTATATTATCCTTAACATATTGGGGCACCCTTGCTTAGTACTGGAAGAAATTTCTCCAGTTTTTGCAATCATAACTGTTAGATTTCTTTTATCTTCCTTTAAAGCATGTGGTACTGAACTTGGGCTATGACAGGGGGGTGATTATTGGAACTTTGGTTCATCTTTTTCTATAGTCCTTGTTAAAAATCTTGAAATCTTGAAATGAAGCAGGTAGAGTAGTTGGTGATAGGCCGAGGCAGCTTTATGTAGCATGAAAAGCATTCATTTCTATAATGTGCTGTCCTTTTTTTATGCAGGTCTTTCATTCTTTCATCAAGGAACTGTTACACTTTTGTAACAGTTCCAGTGTAAACGCAATTAGGTTTAGCATGTAGCCTCCATGTATCTGGTTCTCTACTTCCTTTGAAAAGAAAAATGGTCCTTACCAGCTTCAAGTGGGATGCAGATCCTCCCTCCTTGAAAGAGAGGCTGATCTCTTCGTAGAGCTTCATTAGTTATGCTCTTTGGTGAAATGCAGGTCAGCTCTCCTCTCCTGGGACGTGAGGTCCCTTGCACAAATCTGACCATTCTTCTATGTTTGTCAAAAGCCAAGGCTGCCATGCATGGGGTCTGGTCCCCAACTTCTTCTCGTTCATGGGTTGCAGCAGAGCCGGATACAGACATGGGAGAATTGGGCAGCTGCCTACAGCCCAGACAGAAAAGGGGGCCAAAAATGGTACTTTTTTTCCATTGTCCAATTATTATCATCATTATCTTTGGTGAAAGGGGGCCTGATACTAAAAATTCACCCAGAGCCACCAGGAGTGTAGGCATGGTGCTGGGCTGCAGAGATTAAATGGAATTGGCATGGGCAGAGGATGAGGCAGCAATTTTTATTTCCTCAGTAGTAAGACCAGCTGTATATTGTGTTGAAGTAGCACTATCCTCCATTTCCCACAGTAAGTCCAAAGAGGATTAGTGCATTACTAATTGCTGAAGATGGTATATATGTTGGTATATATGGGACCTACTTAATTCGCTGTTTTGCTGATTTTGTGGAAATCACAAAATTCAGAATTGTCCACAAAATCAACAACAACAACAAATTAATAAAAAATTAAAATGCTGGCTTCCCAATAGGAGCAGTAGGGAATATGGTGGCTGCCCCATTGTCTCTCCTTCCCCCACTGGGGCCTCTCCACCAGTCAGCACTGAGGGTTGGGGCAGCACGAAGGGCAGCCAGAAAACAAGATGGCAGCTGCCCTCTCATCCCTTTTCTTTCCGGGGCCTCTGCCAATCAGCACCAAAGGGCAGGGCTTCTTTGCCAATCAGAGTCAAAGAGTGGGGTTCCTGTGAAATGCCCGTGAAATTGGCGCACTGCGAGCAGGCCATGAAAATCCCTTCGTCTCCCCATGATTTAGGTAGGTCACTATATGCATGAAGTTATACTAGATGTACAAACCTTCCTGGAACAAAACACTAAGTTTTCTTCCCCACCTTCTCCCCCCAAAAAACCCCTGCCACGGCTCCATACCTGCCCTGGCCCATTACGTTCATAGATTTATAGGTTCATAGATTCATTACGTTTGTTGCCTCTACTTTGACTATGTCTAAACAATAAACTTGTCTCTAGCAGCAGTATCCTCAAGCATCCTGTGCTGCCTCCTAAGTAATGGGGCAGTGTGCCTACTTCTATGTTCCTTGAGCAGCTAGTCTGCCTATCTAGCTATTCTGCTTTCAGCTACACTACTTCCTCTGGTTCTAGCTACACTATTTGAGGATGCCATTTCTGATGAATGCAAGTGTGCCATAGAGACATGGCCAAGTCTGGCTGCTCCTCTCCTAGTGATAGGTAGAAGTGAGAGGCATCCTAGCACAGTGGAGGGTAGGCAGGGGGATGGTGCGAGACAAAGACTGAATAGAAACTGGTTTGCAGGCTGCTTAGTGTAGGTGTAAGAGCTTCAGACTGATTCCTCAATTTCTCTTAAAAGCTGAAAGCCATCCTAGTCTGTGTGTGCATACCTAAAGTTATTTGGGAGGTGTAGAGTATTCCTGAGTTATTTGTCTTTCCGGTCAGAAACTATAAGAACAAGGGATGGTGGCAAAATTATGCAGAAATTATACAGCTTTATGAAGCAAATCCCATAACACAGAGAATGCATATTTTCCTCTGATGTGGTACTTCATTGCTTTATTTAGTTAAGTCTTTGATGAGTAATCTGAGCACTTTCTAGATTTGACTAATGGTGATGTTTGTTTCCTGAAACTAACAGAAGAAACACACACACATCCTTTTGTTCTCAGTTCATATCTTTCTTGCAATCCTCTTGCTTTCAAAAATATTTATTTTTTTAAGTTTGGTTATTAAGATTTCTGTATTAGATGAAATGCTCAATAAGCTCCGTGCGCTCGCATCTTTTGTTTTAATTCCAGATTTCTCTTGCATATTCATTACTATGTTGTTTGAAAGGGATGTTTATTATACTCTCCTTCAAAGTCAAAAGAAAAAGCACAGAGAGTGTCATTTAACATATTAAATCAAGAAAACAACATGAAATATTAACAACCACTCGCTTGCTTGGTTGTGACAGAGCCTTCATGCTGCTTTGAGGGTTTTTTTAATCCGGAGATTATTTACAATCCTGCACTCTATTCCTATCTTGTTTAAAAGAAAGGCAATAATGTATCGTATTAAATATTACTTTAAACCTCCTGGTTCAGCTTTTAACAAGTTAATTTGAAGATAGATAGATAGGGAAGGGGACCTTGGAAGATCATCCAGTCCAGTCCCCTGCACCAAGCAGGAAAGATAACTGGGGGTCAGGTGACCCCACAAAGGTGACTGTTTAGTCTCCTCTTGAAGATTTCCAGGGTAGATGATTGCACTACCTCCAAAGGGAGCTTATTCCACAATCTAGACACCCTGACTGTGAAGAAGTTTTTCCTAATATTGAGCCTGAATCAGTCTTCCAGGAGCTTGTGGACATTGCTCCTAGTTTTCCCTTCTCGTGCCCTGGTGAACAGTTGCTCACCGTGCCCTTGATGTACTCCCCTAGTGTGGCGGTAAGCTTCTACCAGGTCTCCTCTCAGCCGCCTTTTCTTCGTTCATAGGACCTAGGGTCAGAAGGAACCTCAACAGATCATCGAGTCCGACCCCCTGCCTAGGCAGGAAGGAGTGTTGGGGTCATAGATTCATACATTCATAGATTCATAGATGCTAGGACTGGAAAGGACCTCAGAAGATCACCAAGTCCAGCCCCCTGCCCCAGGGGCAGGAAGTAAGCAGGGATCATAGGATCCCAGCAAGATAAACATCCAAATGTCTCTTGAAGGCATTTGAAGTAGGTGCTTGAACCACCTTTGGTGGCAGTCTATTCCAAAATTTGGGGGCTTGAACAGTAAAGAAATTCTTCCTTATGTACAGCCTGAAACAGTCAGGGAAGAGTTTGTCAGATGACCCCAGCCAGGTACCTATCCAGCCTTCTCTTAAAGACTCCCAAGGTAGGGGAGAGCACCACCTCCCTTAGAAGCTCATTCCAAATTTTGGCCACCCTTACCGTGAAGAAGTTTTTCTCGATATCCAGTCTAAATCTGCTGTCTGTCAGTTTGTGACCATTGTTCCTTGTTACCCCAAGAGGCACCCTGGTGAACAGAGCATCTCTGATCTCTTGCTGTGTCCTCCTAATGAATTTGTAGGTGGCCACAAGATCACCTCTCAGCCTTGTCTTACAGAGGCTGAAGGGGTCCAGGTCCCTCAGTCTCTCCTCATAGGTTTTGTCCTGTAAGCCCCTAACCATATTAGTGGCCCTCCTCTGGACCCCCTTGAATCTATCAACATTCTTCTTGAAGTATGGTGCCCAAAACTGTACACAATACTCCAAATGCGATCTGACCAATGCCACACAGAGGGGAAGTATCACCTCCTTGGTTTGATTTGTCATGCATCTGCTGACACATGATAAAGTGCGGTTAGCTACGCTTATGATTTCATCACACTGACCACTCATGCTCATCTTGGAGTCCACTATGACTCCAAGATCCCTTTTCAGTCTGTGCTGCTTAGAGGGTCACTTCCCAGCCAGTAGGTGTGCTGGATATTTTTGTGCCCTAGGTGCAGCACTCTGCACTTGTCCTTGTTGTACTGCATCCTGTTGTGTACTGCCCACTTTTCTAACCTGTCTAGGTCTGCCTGCAATCGTTCCCTACCCTCTGGAGTGTGCACTTCACCCCTTAATTTAGTATCATCTGCAAACTTGGACAGAGTACACTTCACACCCACATCCAAGTCACTGATGAAGATATTGAAAAGGCCTAGATCCCTCAGCCTTTCCTTGTATAGCTTGCCTCTTCTGATCATATGAGTGGCTCTTCTTTAGACTCTCTCAAGCTTGTCCATGTCCTTGTTAAAGTGTGGTGCCCAGAACTGGATGCAGTACTCCAGCTGTGGTCTCACCAGTGCTAAGTAAAGTGGAATAATCACTGTCTTGGTTTTGCTGGAGATGCATCAATTGATGTGTGCCAGAGTATTATTTGCCCTACTGGCTACAGCATTGCACTGCCAGTTATATTCATGCTGTGGTCTATTATTACCCCCAGGTCCCTTTCATTCGTGGTGCTAATCAATTTGGTACCGCCAAGCCTGTAGGTGTATTGGGGGTTGCTTGTCCTGAGGTGGAACATTTTACATTTCTCAATCTGGTCCTGCTCCTTGGAGGCAGCAGAGTGCTGCCATGACAGTGGGGACAGAGCTTGGGGGCGAGGCCAGCAATACTGGCCTTTTGTTCAGGGAGAGGAGTTAGCTACATTCATCAGAAGGTGCCACCTTGGAGACTAACTGGAGAGGCATGACCTTTCATAGGTGACAGCCTACTTTGTCAGATGCTATGAATGCTTTTGCTTCTCTCAACCAGATAGGTAGAGTGGTACCTTAGAGACTTATTCCTTTTGTTTGACATTGATGTTGAGGGCAATGACAGTTCTTGCAGGATCAGAAGATATCAACATTTTGGTAATATTTAAAAAAAACAACTTGACCACTGCTTTACAGAATAACTCACTAGACCCACCCAAGTCCATTGATCGGAGAGGAGGCTGACACTATCCCTTTAAAGTGTTCCAAAACAAGCAGTAAATTAACCAGTGAGAAAATACGTTTGTGCATGCATGTGTAAAACGTGCATTACAACAGTTTGTTTTCTCCTATAAATCAATCTTTTCAAGTCCGTGCTACATCATTACACTAGACTAGCACTGAGGTCTATGTATTCTGCACAGATGAGTCTGGTGCCTGTGGTGAAGGGAAAATGAGACTATTAAAATGAAAACTTCAGCTATGGACATTACACATAAATTGGTTTAAGTGATCAGAAACTGATTTAAACCTGTAACACAACAGAAGTTCAGTGCATATAAACCAGTTTCAAAATAGCCAAAACCAGTTTGAGAAAAACCTGGTGGAATGTATTATCAGACTTAACTAATCAAGCTCAAACCAGTTTATGCAATGTCTATTTCAGGCCCATTCCTGGTTTAACTTAAACCAGAGTCCCCCAGCATCCCAGGACTAAGAGAATCCATGCTGCACACCATAGAGTATGCACACATAATTGGAAGTGATTCAAAAGGAAGCATGCCAAAGACATTCCTCATTTTCTTGAGGATAATTTTTGAAGTGCTTCAGTTACTCAGTGGTCTACTTGCTGCTGGGAGCACTTCAAGAGATTCTGGAGAGCGGCAAGTATTTTAGCTGCCCAGGAACATAAAGGAAGACCTTTCCTTTGTATCTGCTCAGAGATCTCTAGTGTTTGGCCCTTTATAATCTGTGAATTCACAGCCTCTGTTAATTTTTAAAAGTCATGTATTTGTCATATTCCAGCATCATTGGTATCATGGAACGGGGAAAGGTATAGTGCTGCTAATCATCGTCTCACATCACAGGTTTTCATGGAAGAGTTTCGACTCGTGTCTTTTACACAGGACAGGGATGTAAGAGTCTAGGAAAGAAGCCCCTCCTGAGAGAGACAACACAGCCTCACTTGCTCAGTGGAGAGTTGAAACAGTGACAAGGAAAAGCTTCTTAAAAATAGCCTTGGTAAATTCTTAGTTATCTAATACATTGCAAGGAAAAACAGGCTGAACAGACTTATCTGTCTGACAAACAGTTTAAAGCTTGTTTGATTCCAAAAAGCTGGAACTTCTGAAAAAGCAAATATATATATTTATGATTTGACTAAGAATTTCATGCTGCTTTTCCAGAGACCAATTTCTCCCCTAGTTCTAGCAACTTAAAACTCTACACTCATTTGTATTGCAACAGGTTTTTAAAAGGCCATATTTTTAATATGTGTATTTTAAAAGTGCCATCAGTATTTGTATACGATGGTATCTAACACTAGTTGTCTGCAAAGCAGAGCTGGCCAAACCCCCGTATTTCTGTTCAATGGGCATTAAAAAAAATTTACCTGCAAAATCAGTCCTCGGGCCTGTACTGTTCAACATCTTCGTCGCTGACTTGGACGAGGGGGTGGAAAGCAAGCTCTCCAAGTTTGCTGATGACACCAAACTGTGGGCTGAGGTGGGGACACCA
>JAGPOW010000261.1:200855770-200928887 GCA_030014935.1 Caiman crocodilus
GGTCCTGTGACCCTGGCACTCGTTCCTGCCATTGGCGGGGAGTCAGACTAGATGGCCTGCTCTAGGCCCCTTCTGACCCTAGGCACTATGATACTATGAAAATGGTTCAGAAAGCTAACATTTTGAAATGTCGCTAATCCAAGGTTTTTTCTGAATGTTTGTTTCTATAATTTTGAATTAGATATTGTTTTGATATATGTATAAATACACATGTGTAATAAATGTATAATGCATGCATATACAATGGCAAAATAAATTGATAGTCAAAACAAAAATTCCAATATTATTAAAACAAAGTTAATTGAAATGGATGCATTCTTTTGAAATGTTTTAGTATGAGGGAAACAATTTTCTGACTTTCTTTTTTTCAAACTTTTAAAAAATCAGCTCAGCTGCAAATACAGATTTTTGTGGATGCAAATGTATGGGCCTTCAAGTACTGCTGATATTTTAGAAGCTGGTTGAGTATTTACCCTCAAATAAAATTTATTCCCATTCTTTTAAATCATCTTTACTTAGAAGTGAAGAAAAGTAGGTGGAAAGGAGTAAATGCTAAATGAAATTACTTGCCCTCATGGTAACTAAGATTATGTGCTCCCCCTTGGCATGTTACATGTAGATAGTAGATGATTACATGGAAAAGCTTCAGGCATCTTGTTTTCCTACTTTATCTGTTTGATGGTAGGGTGTTAGAAAACAAAGTGAGTGTAGCTAGGAGCTCATATACAGGTCCTGAATTTTGTGGCTAAAAATGCTAAAACCTGTAGGCCTAGAAGGGGCAGATTCAAGGGAGTCTAGTCACATGCCCCTTAAACTATGCTGCACATGCAGTGAGCTTTCTGACCTCACCAACTCATCAGCATGGGTTCTTGCTGGCAGGAAGCTTTGCCAGTGAGCTGGTAAGCTCAAGGGAAATTTGTATTTGTGGGCAGCACAATGGAAAGGGGATGTGACCCCACCTCCTGGATCTTCCCTTAGGGTCAAGGCCTAATGTATTCATTCTTTCAAATACCTACTGAGTTGTATACCTACTTCCCTTAGCACTGTCCGCACTGTGTGCATTCTTGCTGTGCTACCATTAGTCGCCAGCCAGCAGATGTGCAGTTGTGACCGCTCTAATGGGATTCACAGGATGCAGTAGAGCAAGCTAATGCTAACTTACACTCCAACTCTGCAGTGAGCTTCTTGTGTGTTCAGGAGTCTGCCTGTTCCATTATTACTCCCTGTAGTGTCCACTGTTGTCACATTATAATATCTGTATTGTCCTATGACCAGACATTTCCTTTTTTTCTTATATGTACCAAATATACACCACTCTTTAGACATGTTTCACTGAAACCTGCCTCCTTCTGCATCACACAACAACAAAGATATGTAGGTAGTTTATAGATAGAGCTGAATACAGTTTATTTGTTTCTTCTACTAGTTTGGTAGGGGACAATTAAATACTGTATTTACTCAAATATGAGGTTTTCCCTGCCCCCAATCAGCATGAAGGAAAAAAGCCCCATATCTTATATTCACATACCAGCAACCTCCCCTCCCCAATTAAATACATTCCCTATCATTAAACTGCTGCTAGAAGCAGCATGTGCTCAGTCATAGAAACCAACTATCAGGTTGATTGAATGCAGCCCATGCTGAGCATGCCCATAAAACTTCTGGCCCATATTGGACAGACACATTGATTGGGAACTTTTTTTGTTTTACTACAAATTTTCTTGAAAGGACACTTATCACTTTACACTTACAACACTCCACATATCGAGCATCCTTGTTTCACCAAGACTTCATACCACAAAACAACTACGTATCAAGAACGTAAAATGACATATGTTAAACCCTTAAACAACATGCATCAGCTTCCCACAAAAAACCCTTATAGAACTCTTTTTCTTCATACAGAGCCCCATGAATATCAGATCTCATAGTTTCATAGTGCTTAGGGTCAGAAGGGACCTAAACAGATCATTGAGGCGAACCCCGTCCCTCAGAAAAAGAGCCCTCTTGCCTCAGTAACCTCCTGAAACTCTGTGCTCCTCCCATCAGTCTTCTCTGTTGGTTTACCAAAACAAGTGTGTCCAGTCCAGTTTCCTCTTCTCCACCTGCTCTTCTCCAATCTCTTCCTTGTCCTGATTGATGTAGTGCTTCAGTTCATGCAGCACCAGCTTCAGGCACACTCTTTCAGCAAAAGCCAACCCCTTAAAAACTCAGAAGTTTCTTACTTTCCATATACTGGTTTTAACATTTGCTAACTCTGGTTTCTCTTCAAATTGTAAAAATCTTTTGGCTTTAATATTGTTTCCTCAGGCCCCTTTGGTATGAGCCTATACAATACCATTTCTTATGTTAAGGACTGGCTTATTTTTGTGACATTCAGAAACAGGGGCAACGTGCAGGAGGTGCATGCGGGTGCAGGTGTACCCCCTGCGCGTGGCCGTGCACCCCCTACAAAAAGGCATAGCCAACACTGTTGGTGGTGCCTGTGGGCAGTCTGCAATCCCCTCTGGCTACAGCTGACACTGCCAGCAGCAGCTATGAGTGCTTGCCAATCTTTGGTTGGTGCTTGCCAACCTCCCCCCCGCCTACTGTTGACAGTGCTGGCATTGTCTGTGGGAGCTCCCCTGCTTACTGCTGCTGGGCTTCAAGTGCTCCCACCACTGCCGTGCCCCACCCCCAGCCACTAGGAGCCTGAGTTGTTCATGTTTCAGGAAGTTATGCCATCTTGGAAACAGGAGTCCACTAGAACAGCAGCTAAGAACCAGTGCACTTACTCTTCACTGTCTGCCAGATTGGCCCTGGAATCTGTAGGGACAGTCCTTTTCAATTTTGCAAGATTCACCTTATTGAATTTTTAAGTCACCCTACCTTCCCTCCCTCCCTCTCCCTCTACCAGTTTGTTTCTCTACAGGAGCAGGACAGAGGTTTTCCCCTATTTTTATCCCTTATCAATATAAAACTTACAGAATAACCCCAAACATGTAGACCCTAAGATATTCACATAGCTGTTATGGATACCAGTTGTTTCATGGGGGAAATGTTTTTATTCTCCCATAGGATCTATAAGGTACAGCTGATTCTGTTTGTAATGAGTATTTCTGGAAATACTGATACTTACAGCTTCAGTTATTAGTCAAGCAGCAAACTAATTTGCTGAGGAATCAGTTCCGGAAACACCCGACACTTCTAGTTATGCTTTTAACATTAGCAAAATTGAATAGTGCAACATCTGTCATTTGCAAACTTTTCTTATGGTTCTCTAAACCCAGACAGAATTAAACAGAGAAACCACTGGATGTGAATGTAATTATAAAAAAAAAAGGAAATGTGGAGCAGAATTTTAAATAAAATATTAGAGCTATGGTCAAATTTAAGACTACAGGGCTATATAGGAAAGAAAAAGCTGCTCAAGGTCTTTGGCCAGAAACCTGGACTCATCACATGTAATTATGATAAAGACTGGCATTGTGAAAAGGTTTCCTTTGCTGTTGACCTGCTATGTGACCATGAACAACTCTGTTTTCTGCACAGCTTCAATCTCCTCATCTTTAAGTGGGGGATAATGGGTCTTTCTTTCCAAAGACTGATTTGAGCTCTCTAGAGGGAAAATGCTATATGGTTGTAATCTAACTGTTGCTAGTTAACTGGTAGTATCTTACCATTTTAATTGGAATTGGATCAGGTCAGATCATCCTTTTTGTTAGTATTATTTTTGGCTATTCTAAAGATGCTGCAAGTGTTTGCTTTGCAGTATCAATATATACTACATGTTGGGATATTTTTCCATTTATTTAGCTTGTGCAAAGAAATGGGCAACTCTCTAACGTGAATGTACAGAATTTCCACCAGGTATCCAAACGATTTTTTTTTTAATAAGGGCATGCTCAGAACATTCCAGGTTCATGCTTAAGGCACGGATATCACTCTTAAGAAGCATGTTCCAGTCTCAAGTTTTCTTTTATTTGTTATTCACGGAGTATGCTAGGGCTTGCAGCCCATAACTACTAGATGAGGCAGGACAGGTTTTGTAAGTAGGACGGAATTTGTAGCTTGAGGGGAATTTTTCTCGCCAGTTTGATCCCTAGTATAGTCAATATAATTAACAGCTTGTTTGATTATTGATATTTATTCTGTATAAACTATTTATGGGTTATTTCCTTTATACCTATCAAGTGATATGCGTGTTCCAAGAGAAGTCAGAATTCTTTTGTCTGTCAACATGTTCATTTCTTATTCCTTACTTTATTTCTTATAATAGCAGTAGTAATAAAAAAATGCTGTGTCTTATAGTTATCAATCAAAAGCTCCATTACCTTCTACTGGAACATATTCTCATGTGTTAAGTAAAACTATAACAGATGTATAAGGCACAGTTACGCTATTATTATTTAAATTACTCCCTAGTAGTATTGGATTTGAATATGTATTCTTTTTTGAAAATCTAATTATTTGTAAAGGGGTAGCCACACTATTTGTTAGGAAATGCAGTATTATAAAATTTTTATTTTTTATAGTCAATATCTTTCATGTAAATTATGTTCTAGCCCTTCAAAGCAAAGGGTCCAAGGAGCTGAAAACCTATGTACTGTTGAGCACACTCAATTCCCCTCTATTCCAGTTGGAGCTGAGTATTCGGTACCTCATTGCACAAGATTTGGCTTTTAACTATAAGAATAAAAAACAATAAACTATAGCCATAGGAGAGTGGATTTAAGAGCCAGAAGACTGGGAGGGAAGCTGTGCTTTTAGATAAAACTGAACAGATATGGAGAGTCATGATGATAGGGGACCAAAGGAAGGCTGTTTTAGAATGGCTTATGGGTTCTTCTCTGAAGTCTACAGGGCTGTTGGGAGAAGATGGAAATTGATAAACTGGGTTGGATTTACTGTCCATCTAGTCCAGTGACATGTAACTAGTACCAGGTGCTTCATAGGAAGATCTAAGAAACTACAATAGGTAGAGTGGGGTGGGGACTAGGAATGGTCTGACATACTGGGCAGCTATACATGTACATTGAGGCTGCTCTGATGCACTATAATTACATTCAGTCTTCTGGAGTGTGATCATTTCTGTGCTCCAACAGACACCAGCGTCATGTGTATCAGAATCCCTGTGCTGAAAAATGGTGGTAGGGGCACTTCGATGTTTGATGAGCTTTAGTTAAAGCAACCCTCACTACCATTTTTCAGCATGGGGATGCTGATGTATGTGATGCTTAGGGCACTTTATTTAGAGCAGCTCTTGGAGCCACTTTAATTGAACCCTGCCCCCCACCACCTCCCAGAAATGCCCATTAAGTCTTATCCACCTGTTTAACAATTAAAGATTTATTTTAGCCCTGAAGTGTGAGGTCCAATGTGCATTCCAAATTTTTTTTTCATCATCACCTGTGTTATGGTAAATACCAAGTCATATTTTTAAATCTTGTTAGGTGTTTGCCACGGCATGTTGTAGAGGCCAGTGATTTATGTCATCTAAAGCATGTGAATAAGTGCCTCCTCTTATCATTGTTTTAATTTTCTGACTTTTATTTTCATGGGCTTCCTCCTTGTTTGTGGTGTTATATTTTCACTATTGATTCCAGTCATCAGGGAGGGATTGGATGGTACCTCCCTGCACCTTAGAATGTTGCCCTCCTGCTACATGCTTGATACATCCTCCCTTTCTCTACATCCTTATTCTTTTCCCTCTCCTCTACCCTTCTGTCCCCAAAAGATGACAAACTTGTTATAGTAATGTGAATTTGATCCTGTATGCTTAATTGGACTAGCCATTTATACAGTAAATGCCCTTTGCAAGGCAGTCTATTTAGAAGTTTGTAATACAAATTAAGTCACAGTTAACTACATGGAAATATGCTCCAATTCTGAAGGTCAGTGTGAAGCATGCTTACCTCCATAGAACAGAAGATGCAAAATGTGATAGTTTAGTATAGAATTATCGATCAATTTATTTTTTGTTTCCAGCTGAGCTACCAGGATCATCTGCAATCAAGCTTTCTTCCTTGCGTGATCTTCCAGCTCAGCTGCAAGAGCTGTATCAGCAGGGCTTCATCTTGGCTGCTGTCCACCCTTTCGTGCAGCCAACTGATGAAAAAGAAAGGACTCCCCAAGAACAAATCTTCAGGGCTGTGCTGATCAAGAAAACAGAAAGGTAAAGCACTTCCCTTGAAAAAAGATAAAAATAGACAAAAAGATTTCCTGCTGAGCTTTGACCTAGATCAGGAAATTATAGCAATGTCATTGCTAATGTTTACTGTGCAAGACTTGGATATTTTTTGTGGGCTTGAATAAGCTTAACATGTTCTTCGTGTTTACAATCCATCTGCAGTTTGGCAGACAACTTGGAGAATAACAAATTGAAATGTGCTTTATATTTCGGAATGTGTTGTCATGAAAAAAGCAAACAAACAAACTCTGTGCCTGACACATTGTGAGGATGGTCCAGTCTGCATCTCTTAACAATTTTACTCTAATCATTTATTGGATTAAATGTTGCCAAAAATGTTTGCTTTAACAGTTATATTCCCATGTACATACAGATAGTGGATAATGCAGCTAATCTGAGAACTGTAACAATAATGCACATTTTTTATACTTATCTACAAAGTATAAACTAGTAATGGGCTTTAATTTTCCAGCACAGTACAGACTCTTTAAATCACCAGATTGAAGGAGTTTGCTTTGTTTTCTGCCTTACAGTTTACTAGATATCTTCTTTTTTATATAATCAAAGTGCAAAGACAAATAAATAGAACACAGCAGTTCTTTTATGTTTTAATCTCCAAGTTAAATAAAAATCAATAGGTTATTCTGCTTAGTTGCTCCAAAAAGAGAAAACAATTAAAATATATGCTGTAAGGGAATAGATTTTAGTTAACTTTGAAGTATGGTACATCATTCTCAAGAGCTACTGCTGGCAGCTTTGGGGACCAAAGTACTGTAGTATAGCACAAGAACATTCATGCACTCTTTTTGCATCCCTCATATTGCTAAACCCTACTGGATAAGGACACTTGTTATTTCAGATATTTTGGCTTCTATTGCTGCTTGAAGCTGAGGCTTCAAACAAAGGGACTAACTAGGGTTTGGACACTTGAACAACAGAGACTGGAGTCAAGGCTGCCATTCCATTTCACACAGCCTACCAAGCTGTGTGACAACTACAGAAGGAGCTGAATTTGATCCAGGGGTCTAGGGCTCCGTTTCATTACCAGTTCCTCATAGGCATTCTCTCAGGTAGATTTATTCTTATTTTTATTAAAGAACTGTCATTTTGTACTGGCCTGTTTCTGTTTTATAAATAACGCACTTTGTGATATTTTGCTAGCTACTAGTACAGTTGGTAACAGGGTTTTCAATTTTATGAGAGTCAGAGCATATTGGTGTGGAGTGTGCTACAGATTTCCTGTACAGTATTGAGCAGGCTGTTTATCAGCCTAATAACTCAATTTCTCCAGCTGCAATATGGATGGTGGTGAGTGGTTAAGAAAAGGCAGCATCCTTCCCTGATAGAAAAATATAATTTGTCTTGGGGTGGAAACAGACATTGCCTTTGTGCCTCCATAAATATTCTCATGGTGGCAAAAAGACCAAGCAAACAGACATCCATGCCCCATGTTGCTCCACGCCCCATGTTGTACAAATGCCCCAGATTTGGAGCAGAGGTATAGATCTGTTTGTTTTGTGGTGGGAGAGTGTGGGCAACCCAGAGCTACCTGCAGTCTCTTGCTGCCCTGAGACTCTGGGGGCTTAAGGGGCCCTGATCCTACACATCCTGGGAAATCCTGTTCGGTGTCGGGCCCTTCAAGCCCTGGGAGCACCTGCATAGCTTTCCCCATGTAAAGATGCACCTTCAAGAAGTCCCTAGCATAACAGCTTAGGAACACATATCAGGGAAAGCTGGGCAGGCACTCTCAGGGCTTGAGGGAGCTAATCCTACACTGGAATTTTTGGGGCATACAGGACCAGACCTCTCACGCCCAGGAGAATGTGTTGCCTGTTGATGCTGTAGAACAACAAGGGGATGACAGGTGATGTGTTTTGCCCACTGAAAGGGAATAGCTATGCAGGGAAACATCCTGGCACAACTAATTCACTTCATTTAGTGACATCTCTTTCTAGCCTTTAAGTCAGGCTTCATACACAATTTGAGGCTGTCGCTGTGTTACTTACAGGAGCAGGGCCCCAGGTTGACAGTTCTGTGGGCTAAAGGAGATTTTTGGCCTCCAGATCTGTACTAGTTTCCCTGAAAAGCAAAAACTTCCTTATGGCAAAGCTGCTTCCACACGAAGAGTTTTGCCAGGATAGCTGTAGGCTGAATCTTTTCATACTTCAAGACAATGTAATTAAGACAGCAGAACTTTGTAAGCTGCGCCAAATCTCTGTGAGCTCAATTTCCTCGCTACCGTGCATCTTATGTACAAATTTACATCTGTGTCTAGTGCATGTGAACTCTGAACCAGACCTGAATGCCTAACTCCCTCAAATCGGTGGCATTGTTTAGCACCCACTTTGCACACTTCCAATTGATTATACAGGTTTAAAAGTAATGGAGAATCTGAGCCAGTCGTGTTCTTCTTTGATTTGCACTCCATTTATTTGCATTGCCTTATTTGCTGTCTCTGAATTTTGATTACATGGGTCTAAGACAGTGTCATTTGTGAGTTTATGGAGTAGGATGCTGTGGAGTAGCAGAAGATAAATAACAGGATCTTATACTCCCTTCCAGTAATTTAGATATAGCTCTGAATATAGCTAAAAGTGAGGTTGTTTTCAGAGAGCAAGGGAGTGAGGGGAGAGTGGGAGGGAGGGGGGAAGGAGTTGAACATTTGATTGGGCATTTGACTGATTTCAGATGACTATGGCCAAGGTCTGGGCAGAGGGCATTTTTGTGAGAGACATCAATGCATTTTCTTCCGGTAAGTATACAAACCATATGTTTTACATCACAGATAAAAGACTTTAAAGGCAGTTTTCCAATTAGCCTTTATCAGTAGATAGCTTATGAAGTAAAGTAAAGGACATACAATCAATCTTTAATAAAAACACTTAACTAATATTTTTCCTTGAAAACTGGTACGGATCTGACATCTACAGCCTCTGTTATAAGAAACAGTAATACTGTTAGATGATGTAAATTCCTAATTATGATGTTTGCCAAACAGCCTACAATTAATGAGAGCTTATGTTTGTTTTGATAAAAAACATTAGAGTTTATGCACTCCAACTACAGTCAAACTTATTAGTAAAGTCACCTAGTTCAGAAGTGGCCTCCTGATTTTTGATGTAATGTTATCACTATTATGTTTTCAAGAGCTATGAAGCATCATAAAAAGGTTTTAGCCTTCAGAAAGGGCCCAACCTTACGATTTGTCATCATTCTACACAGTGTATCTGAAAAGCTGTATTTTTTTGACACTGTAGATTTAATCTTTCAGTTCTTTCAAAGAGCATGTCCTGATTTTCTCCCGCTATCCCTCTTGCTGCCTGATGATAGTAGAAATTAAATTTGTTTTATTAGAATCTCTTTTGTGCAGTAATATTAAGTGGGCATTTGTGCATCTATAGAGGTAATTTTATGTTTAAATTGGTCTGTATGCTTCAGTCAGCAGTATTCTGTTTTGTTTCAGCTAGATATTTTAACATAGCTGCTCCTCATTTGCCTTTCTAGCATTCTGGTTTTTTAAACATTTTCTGTCTCTTCTAGATATGTACAAGCAAGTGGCACACAGAGGAGCTAGAACGGGGTTTGAGTGTCAGGAAATCTGATAAAACTGCTGAAAAATAGCTGTAACTTAATTTTCCTGTGCATTCATTGCCTGTAAAATAGGAATAACACTACTGAGCCTTGTAAGATACTCTGTGATCCACAGATAAAGATGCAGTGAATGCACTGGATTATTGCTGCTGCTACTGTGACTGTTTTGCCTTTGTCTTTACATTTTAAAATTCTCAGTATGGACCTGTAGTATTGTCTTATTACTTTTCTTAATATCACCAGGATGTTTCTATGAATTATTGTGGGTATTTTCATGACCTCATTCTGATAACATTAGCCTTGTTTCAAGTGATAGGAAAAGCAGGGCTATTTTTGTTCCTTGGCTGCATGGGAGAAAGCATTCTTAGCAATGGTGGAGCTACATATAGGTTACCCTCGATTTATGTAGTACATGCGTTCCCAGAGAACAGTGCATAAATCAAATGTGTGTAAAACGAACCCACTTTACAATGTAACAAATAGGGATAGGTTCCCATGGTGGTGAGCAAGGGAGGGAGGGAGGGAGGCTGGAATTAGGGAACAGCTGGGGGGAAGGATGCTGCTCCTGAG
The DNA here is from genome assembly GCA_030014935.1 of Caiman crocodilus. Lineage (NCBI taxonomy): Eukaryota > Metazoa > Chordata > Crocodylia > Alligatoridae > Caiman > Caiman crocodilus. Next base: position 200,866,101 of record JAGPOW010000261.1, read on the forward strand.
GCACCATAGGGCAGCAGAGCAGAAGGAACATAATGACACTCACCCCAGCCCTGGCTGCAGTGGCTCCAGGAGCAGACAACACCAACTGCCCGCACCATGGGATGGCGCAGCCAGGAGCTGTGGTGAGCCCAGGTGTGGGGGGGGACAGGTGGAGCATGGTGCAGCTCAGTGGCTGCAGGCTGCTGGCTGCTGCTGGGGCTGCTGCAGCCGGGGCTGGGGTGGGTGGGGCCAGGGCTCTTTCCCCTCCCCCCACAGACTTACCTGCTTAGGCAGGGGGGCACATCTATACTGATTGCATAAGAGTGAATTTACCTTGCATATAACGAATAGTGGGTTTAAATATGCTCATCGCAAAAGAGTGAATTCGCATATAAAGAACCTGCATAAATTGAGGGAAACTTGTATATCTAAGGACAGGTCTTGGCCTGTGTTATGTTAACTCTGTTACAAAGAAGACTAAGAACAATAAGATTTTTTAAAATTTTTAACAGCAAAAGATTTAGAGCACAATGGAGAGAACATCATTAATAAGGATAGGAAGTATACAAAGATTTGTAATATTCATTCTTTAGAAACAACAGAGATAATGATAGGGTATTATGTCTGGGCTGGGGCAGAGGGCATCTACTGAGCTTGTATTAAAGGGCTGGTGGAGAAATTTCTACTTCACTAATTGTTATCTAACTGCTTGTTTCCCTGTCTGTCACAGCAGTATAACTGGGTGCCTTTGTTTAATGAGCTGAATGGCGCTGGTTTGGGATTCAAATAGAAAAGTCCAAAATCAATAGTGTGGTAAACTTTATTTTAAGTTTCTAAAAGCATTGAACAAACCACAACGTGCCTGAAAAAAACAGTAACCATTTTAATTGAAGTAGTTGTGATACCTCTTTCTAGGTAGTTGGTTTTTGTTCCTATGCCTTGTTTTAATGACTGATACCGAGAGTGCTGAATTATGAGGATTTTGTCGTCAGCAGATGGATGGAAAGAAAAAGATGAGAATCCAAGGTCTTCAGTGGGATTTTTACTGCGGGTGAGGTGACTCAATCATAAGGTTTAGTTTAGAGACTGCTGGTTCACAGTGATTCACACTTGAGAAGAATTGATTTATGCTGGTTTGTACTTCACACAGGCACTCTTTAAGCATTGTCACACATTCACTTACCACAGTTGCAAATGGTGTGATGTATTAAAGTTAGTATATATTAGGACTGTGTTGCTCAAACTTCTTTGGCTGATAGGTTAGATCAGCAGTGCCTGATCCCTCCGCAGGCTGGATCTGGCTGGTGGACCTAATCTGGCACCTGGAGTGGGCACAGCAGAGGCCCATACAGCCATACAGGGAAAGGGGGCTTGGCCTGGCCCTGCAGGAGAGAGGGTGTTTGGCCTGGATCCAGCTCAGCCCCATGATGGGTGGGGAGGTGGCTTGACCCCATGGGAGGAAGGGGACATGCCCTGGCTCCAGCCTGTCCAAGAAGGAAAGGGTATAGCCCATCCATGGGGAGAAAAAAGGGTATGAGTTGATCTCAAACCTGATGCCCAAAGGGGAGGCAGCATGGCCCAGCCTCATGGTGAGAAGGGGACACAGCCTGACCCCACTGCAGCCATGTGGAGGGAAGGGGGCATGACCTGGCCCTGATCTAGCCATGCAGGAGGTGAGTTGTGGCATGGCTCTGACCTGCCCTGTGGGACTTGGGTTTTTGGCAGTGGGGAGAGGTGGCAGTACTCCCACTGCTCCAGATTTCCTCACCTGTGGGGAACCCTGCAGGTCAGATTTCAAGGCTCCCTGGTCTACATTTGGCTTGTGGGCTAGAGGCTGAGCACACCTGTGTTAGGAGATAACCCTCCCCTGAAAGGGAATCATTTTGCAATGCCAGCCATGCACTTAATCTGCCTTCATTTTAGTCGTGCTTCCGAGTTAAATTGAATGTTTGACCCCACCCTTAGTGATGGTCATGTGGTAGCATTCTAGAGCCTGTTAAAGGGTGAGAACTCATATTAGTGCTTTTCTCCTAATAAGTTGGTATAGGGAAGCAATTTGTTTCCATCAGATGGAAGGCTCTGTCTAATCAGAATAATAGATGAGAATAGATACCATAAAGCAGGAGCTGTAGTCATGGCCTGCAGACCTGCTCTGGCCCTCAGTGCCTTTCCATCTGGCTTGCTGAGCTAACAGCAGGATGTTTGGGGCATGGCCATGGGGTCTGGCCAGCTACATAACATGGAGCCCCTGGGTCCTGCTGGACATGGCTGTCAGTGGGAGGGAGAGAGACAACAAAGGCTGTGTGACACGTCCCCATTTGTCTCACTGCTGCCAGACCCCTGCTGCTGACATCACTGTCCCCAGACCTCGCTGCCTCGATTGGATCCATTGCAGCTGCTGCTGGAACTGTGGGTCTGGCCCACAGGGGTGGATCCAGAGTGGGTGTAGTGATGCCATTATACCCCCATCCTTGTAGCTTCCCCACAGCCCTTAATATCTGGGTCCCCTGTGGTGGAACCACATTGTGGGAGCAGGAGCTGAGCACTTTAAATAACTGAAACAGGTAGTAGTTCCTCTCCCCCCCACTTTCCTTGGTACCCCTTGCCTTCCCCTCTATGCTCAGTGGCACCTTCCTTCCTGCATTCATGCCCTGCCCAAATTATACCTTTGGGTAGAGGAGACCTCTCTGCTGCTGTCATTGTCCCTGGCTGATCTGGGGAGCCCCAGAACCACTCCTGCTCAGTTGCAAGTAGCAGCTATGTGGGCTCGAGTGGGGACAGTGGCAGTGATGGATTGGTTTCCCTTCCCTGCCCAATCCCTGCAGGTGTTTCCTGCCAGCCCAGAAGCAGGTGCAGGGATGGGGAGCCTGCCCGCTGTGGACCTGGCAGAAGTAAGGCAAGAATGACTGGCACAGTAGTGGTAGTGGGTAGGTCTCCCTTTCCTGTACAGAGATGTGTACACAGAGAGGTTGAAGCAGGGAATGGAAGGGAGGGGAGGTGCCACTGAGTACATAGGGGAAGGGAAGGGGTCCCAAGAGTGTGGAATGGAGCTTTCTCACCTGAGTTGCTGCTCCTGTGGTGTGGCCTGTCTCCCCCAGTGAGGAAGGAGACTGGGGATGGTAGAGTGCAGCCATCCCTGCAGCACTGGTCCTTGCTCCTGCACCCCCTTTCCAAAATACTGGATCCACCTATGTTGGCCTGGGAGGAGCCCTGTGGTCTAGATGTGGCCTGGGGCTTGGATTGCATTTGACATCCCTGCCCTAAAGGGAGCAGATTGAGCCAAAGCTTTAGGTGGAGCTCATTAGTGACCTTGGAATACGAATCAACTTTCCTCTTTGGCATTTTTATTTTCTTCCTGTCTAATATTTATTTCAAGTTTTTTTTTGTTAGGTGCATGGTATTTAATTAGTGTTGAGTCTTATGCTGTGGTAGCAAGCATACCCCCAACAGAGCAGTTCTAGTACTGGTCTTTAAATGAAGTGTCTGCACCAGTTCCATAGCATAAGGATGCTTTAATTTATTCCTTCTGTTTTCTGCTGCAAGCTTCCTTTGGTGTGATATGCCTGTCAAGTGTGTTGAAGTTTCAAAAATCTATGTTAATTATTATGTTTTCACTTCCCAATCTGATTATTATGTGCCAGAAAGGAAGCCACATTTTCTTCTATTAAGTGAGATATAAGGTCCAGACTCATGAATGATTTACTTAAAATAGTACCTGTGTGTTTGCACATACTCTTTTTACAATAATAGAATGAGATGGGTAGGAAGAAATTGGATTTTAGAGAGGCCTTTTCTCCATAATCATATAGATATTTCATATTTATCCTTTCTACAGGTTTCAGCTGTAATCATAAAAAATTAAAGTCAAAGAAATAACTGCCCTACATATTTAGATTTAGTAGAAGAATAGTTTTGGATTCAGTTTTCAAAGCGGAACAGCTCAGTTACCTTGAACAACTTTGCAGATGTTCTTCTTTCCTGTAAATGATGCACAATCAAGTATCACCTGTTCAATGATACACTTGTTACAATATTTTTTGCTTTTGCTCTTAGTATTGCTCTGCAAACCAAAACTCAAACATTCATCATTGGGGGAAAAAAACCCCTATTTTGTTTATCTCCAAAAGAGTCTGATATTAAAACTCAAAGCAGAATAGCATTAAATGAACGTTTTTAAAAAGTCATGTATACCCGTTACAGAACTTTGAATTTACTGAAATTACGTGGAATTTTCAGTTACTAGTAATAGAGTTTTTTGTAGGCAAAGAAAGCTCTGTGTGCTCTGGGGAATTTGGATCTAATGTTTGTGGCAAAGTTTCTGGAGCTGGCCACACATGGGAAATTTTGTATCCAAATAACAAATGGAGAGTTGTATTGACCCCTATGCAAATAAGCTGAAGTAGTCCACTAGTTGGGTTTATTTTGTGCTGGGTCTACGCTCTCAGTTTTCAGTGTCTACTGGGGATGTATGTTTATAAGAATGACCATATAATGTAAGGTGTTGAGGCTTTTACCATCCAGAGAGGCAAAGAAAAATGCAGAAGTTTCTGAGAAACGCCAAGCAGTGAAATATTTAATAATGCTAATACCTACATTTCAAATTTGATATTAATTCAGGTCTTTGCACCACTCAGTGTCATTGTTGATGGCTACCTAGAATTTTAAGAAAAATTTCAGTCTGCATTTTCAAGGTTATTTTCACAACCATGGAAGCAAGAACTATAAGAAGACCATAGAACATTGTTTTGAGGAATAAATAACCTGAAAATCCCCATGGTCATGGACCCATTCTGTGTCTGGAGTGTGGGTGTGCACCTTGGACTGTCTAGCACTTAAAAATCCTAAACTCATTCCAGTTATCAAACGGATCCTAAAAGCCAGGGGTCAGCAACATATGGCTCATGGGCTGAATCTGAAGAGCTTTGCCTGTGCATATGCTGGGGTTGAGTAGTGAGGAGCTGTGCTTATGCCACTGTCGTTTCCATGCTATTTCTGCTCCTCCACATCCCTAACTACACATTATAGTTACCCTCCATCAGGGAGCTATGGTCACACTGTGGGCAGAGAGCTGGAAAATTGGGAGAAGCAACAGCACTGCAGGCACAGCTCCTCATTTCTCCCCACCACTCTTGTGCTGCTAAACACACCTGGCTCACAGTGGACCAGAGGTAGGTTTTTCTGGTTCGTGGCTTGAAGAAGGTTGCTGGCTGCTGCTTAAAGCCATCCTGTGAGGTAGGGGGGAAATATAATCCCTGTTTTACATCTGGGTAAACTGAAGCATTTGATAATTATTATGTGCTAGTAGTATAACAATGGGTGGGTGAGCAGAGCAGAAATCCCAGGCACTATCTAATGAGTAGGGACCTACTTAAATTGTGGTGAGATAAAGGGATTTTCATGGGCCAAGGGTGGTGTGCACAGCCAGTTTTGCAGTCTTTTTGTGGCAAGCCCCTTCCCCCCCCAATTGCTGATTGGCCAGCATGTCCTGGCAGCCTCTCCTCTCACCACTGATTGGTCAAGAGGCCAATCACTCATCTTCAGATAGCAGCATTGCTTCTGGCTTCTTAAAATATGGTACCGAAACCCTTTTGCCTTCCTGACTGGTACCTTCACGGAGTCTGTCATTAGCCCAGCCTCTCAGCTCTCTCTCATACAACATGCCCTGTGGCTGCAGGGATTGCTGTGCTTTCTTTGTATTTTGGTAAGCTTTAATTTTTTTTTAGGTGAGTCCATGATGCAAAATCACAAAAATTACGAAACCCCATGATTTAAATAGGTCCTTACTAATGGGAAGGGGGGCTGTGGAATGGAGTTGGGGAGCTCCTCGCCCTCCCATACCCTGGCCTGCAACAGCTCTGTCTTTGGCTGAAAGGAGGGCAGAGTAGTAGCAGTAGTGCACAGTGTACGAGTAGCAGCCATAGGTTTGCTGCTGCGGGCTGGATGTCACCTCCTTTTTCTTGCCACCAAAAATTGGTGTTTAAATGGCTGCTCAACACACAATAGAAGGCAAAAAAAAAAAGATGACATTCTCCATTCTCCCACCTCCCCTTCCCTACCACTGTGCATCTCAAGCTGCTGCTCCAGCACTGTGTGCTTCCACCACCCAGGGTACAGAACTGGCCACTTATGCCTTTGTGATATTTCACAAAGTCATGAAGTGAATTGGTATCAGAGATAGCACTGAAATTAAGCGGTTCCTGGTTTCCAGTTCTAGTCCTAGATCACTTCCTTTTCCTCTTTACCTCTCTCATTTTAATAGCAATCTGCAGCCTGTACACTTTCACTGTTTCTTTGGGGCCTTCTGGAAGGGTGAGAGGGGAGGTGAGGAAGGGAGAGAAAGCTGTCTTGTTTCATGTTCCTAAGACAGTTTGAATAGAGATAATTATATTAGGATGATGAATTGTCAGCCTCTCCAATCATTTTCCATTCTTAAGTCTGCTTTATCCCTTACAATTTTGGGGGTTAAGAACTGGCAGAAACTTGCCAACTTTAATTTAAGGACAAAGGAAAATGTTTCCGAAGAGTGTAAGGGCAGTCTGTTCAACTTTTTTTTTTCAGTGAAAGACTTAAAATGTACTTGGACTTGAAATTGTTTATCAACCATTCCACTGTCATCTTCTAGTTCAAAAAAGTTTGTTGATACCCTTTCATAGTTTCAAAGCGGGGGCTGTCTTTCTTCATTTTATTTTGATATTTTCTCTGCCTGGGATATTTAAGTCCAAAGGGTATGCAGCAGACCTGTAGATGTTATGTGTGAGGAAGAGATGGAAAAGCTGGTGAATGGAGTGGGGAAATACAAATGGCACTGTTGATGCCTGCCACTTTAAGGGCCAGAAGGCAGTAGCAGGCAGGTGCCTGATGAGGGCAGCCATTTTGAATCTAGGGATGGCCCATATAAACAGCAACACTGCCTGGCTGGAGGGCTGCAGGTGTCATCTGAAGTTGAGGGAGGAGCTGTAGGGGAAGGATAGGCGGCTTCTGGTCCTGGGTAGGACCTAAAACTTCACTCTGCCAGGAATGGGTGGCCTGGTGGGGCTCTCAGTGGCATGGGAGCCTCCAGAAAATGCCAGGCCAGTTATCATCCCAGTGAAAGACGGGTCGGGACACCTTAACCTCTAGCCCCCACAACTTGGTGGGTTACCCCTTGTTTGGAGGGCCCGGAGTGTGCACCCTCGGAGAGAAAGAATAAGGACCATAGACTCAGGCCTGTCTGAACTTGTCCTGACTGGCCCATGCTGGGGCCAGGACCGAAAGGGTCGAAAGGCTGGGGGCCCACCGCGAGGAACACCCAAGAGCTGAGGGCCTGGGGTCCCAACTGGCCTGGAGGTGGGCCAGGGCTAAAGAGCCAAAGGTCCCTGTGGGGGGATCACACCTGAAGGGGAATTGGTTCAGGGAGCTATGGTGCCTGGTATGATGGTGGAAGAAACCGCCTGAGGGGAAGGAATCCAGGTAGGGTTCAATAGTAGGATTCTGGGGCCCAGTGTGGGGGCCAGTGACAATAAAAACATCTAGATACCATCTGTGAGGCTTGGGTTGCGGTGTAGGGGAGGAATGGAGCCACAGATAGCACCCCCTAGCATTGGGGCAGTAAATAGGCAACCTCCTGCTTAATTAACATCCATTAATTAATTATACCAACAAGGTATGGTGGGAAAGAATGTGGGCAGTTAGCCCAAGAACAGGTGGGTGAGCCACTGGGAAGTTGGCCCTGAGCAGGTCCTGTTACAAGGAAAAATAAAAACAAGTCCTCAATATCTCTTAAGTTGCTGGAGAGCTAGGTTTGCTCTAAAGCAGTTTTTGCCATCGATTTAGCTGTGGGCAGCATCATATAGTGGTGGGTAGAGGTGTGTGTGTGTGTGTGGTTCTGTGTGAACTGATTGCAGCTTAATAAGAGCTTATGTTCCTTTCTATAGCTAACAGTGATCCCAATGTTGGGCTTTGAATAGTGTCTGTACCAGTTCCACAACATGGGGTCATCCTCTTTCTTTAGTTTGAGACAATAGCATGTGCACTTGAAGCTTTGGAACAACTACTTTTATCAGTGTGAAGGAATTTCACATTTTCTAAAAGCTTCCTTAATTCTGATCCAAAATGAAACTATTTTTAGTTATCTGAAGACAAATGTTCAAATAACTAATGTGCACTTCTAGCATGTGTAATATATTTTCAGATTTTCCAAAAAGAAATCTAGATATCCATGGTTTGTGTAATTGTCCTAGTAAATTGTTGCACCTTTTTTCATTGAAGCTCTGTTTAGCCTACTGCTTGAACTTTTTTGCATAAATTCTAGTGTCAATTGATAGGCATGAAAGTAAAACAGTATCCTGTAACAGAGAATGCTCCAGATAACAAAAGTGGATTATTCATGGGTCAGAGCTAAGGCTGTTTTAATAAAATATATGGGTTTAGATTTTATAGACGTGTGTATACCTGCACATGTAAAAATGTGTGTGTACCAGTTCAGATAATACACTTTCCAGCCTCCATTTATATTACTTCTTATCATTTTAACTAGGTATTCACTCATTTTCAAGTAAATCCTTAGTTTTTAAAACAAACTTCAAGCTTTATAGAATCCAGAAATAATAGGGAGCTGCAGGAAAATTAAAGCCAAATGTTGACTCTCTTATTTCCTCCTTGTATCTAAGAGAGATTGGAATTTCAGTGTGTTACAGGACACAGAATTGTCAGCTTTGATAATTAATGTGTAAGTACTGGTACCCCACAGCTGGTAATGGTTTATCTACCATGAAGTGGTACATAACTGCAAACAGCTGAATGGGAAATGACAGCCAACTGCAACAGCAATAATGAAGTGACTTTGACCACTGACTTCCAATCACAAGTTAAAATGTTGTTATTGCTATTTTTTTGTTTATTTCTTTGTATTATATTGACAGTTAGTGCCCTAATTAGGGTATAGGACCCCATTCTTATAGGTCAATAGTTGTCAGATTTTTTTTGTACTTGGAAATCCTTTCCTCAGTCGGACTCCCCTTGAAAAACTCCTGCTTGCTGACTGGGAGCACCATCCCTCTCAGCATTATGAGGGCCAGATTTGTTGCAACCTTTCCACATTTATTTCTGACAGAATCCACATGTCTACATGCTGCGCACACATACAGTAAAGAATGGTCCTTTTCCCAGAACATTTATAACATAAACATATACTATAGTAACATACAAAGCAGAGAGGGAGGCAAATGGCCAATAGGGAAAGACAAGCCAACACTGCAAGTGGCTGGTGCTTTGTGATTGTCTATTGGTTGTCCTCTTCTGATGTCACATCTACAGCAATGTTCTATTCCCCAGCAGTGATGATAATATCCACATCACCCCTTCGCTTACTTCATAAGTATCTCCAAGTACATGAAAGGGAATGAAAGACAAAGTAATTGAATAAAAGTAATTAATAACTTGTATACTAATTTCTATTAATCTTCATTTTCAAGTATTATGTAACAAACTTCTAGAAGTTTGAAAGAGGACTGTTCTCAGTGGTGGCAGATGACAGAACAAGGAGCAATGGTCTCAAGTTGCAGCAAGGGAAGTTTAGATATTTGAAAGAATGTTCTCACTAAAAGGGTAGTAAAACACTGGAACAGGTTACTCAGGAAGCTGGTAGAAGCTCCATCGTTGGATGTTTTCAACACCAGGCTAGACAGATCTTTGGCTGGGATGATCTAATTGGGGCTGAGCAGGGAGTTGGACTAGATGACCTCCTGAGGTCCCTTCCAACCCTAACTTTCTGTGATAAACTTCATTCAGGTGTGAATAGGGCTATAGTGCCATTTTATCTTAGTTTAATTTATTTTTTTTAATATACTGCCTTTTTCATTTTTTGTAAATGTTCGAGGAAAAGGTAAGGATCTAATTTTCCAGGCTAAGAGGAGAGGTCAAGGAAGAATCAACAACAAAAAAATCATGAAATATTTTGAAATTACAGGTATATAGGAAAAAGTATAAATAAATAAAAATGAAAAGTTAAACATTTTCTAAATTTGTCCTGAGTTTATTACATTTTTTTATTTTTCAACTGAGAAATATTTTTATAGTACAGAGGTGGACATTAATTAAATAAAACCATTACTTTAAAACTTTAATTGAAAATAGTTTGTGCACTGCATTTCCATATTATAAAATCATGAAGAAACTCCAGGGTATGGATCACCGGATTATTTTTGATATGATTAAATTCAGTTCCTTCCTCAGCACAAAAGCAGGGAATGCAGTCGGTCTAGTGACTAGAACAGAAGATTGCTGTTAAAGGCTTAATTCTCTTTCTGACTGAAACTGACTTGTGTGGTCTTGGGCTGTTCACTTAATCTTTCTGGACTTTGTTCTGTAACCCTTACTAATTGGCAGAGTTGCCTGAAAATTGCTGAGATTACTCATATAAGGAGTTAATTCAATGCAAGATCTGCAAAACTGGGTGCTCTGAGCCTGTTCTTTTTAACCATCCATAAAATGGAGACTTTAGTAACTACTTTCACCATTGTACTGGGAGGCATTTTGGATGCTTGTAAAATGCTTTGAGATCCTTGGATGAAAAGTGGTATGTACTTTTTATTTATTCAGTTACATGTGTCGGAACATTTTGCTTGCCTACCTGAATTTGCTCCATAATTTGTTTAGAATATAGTAACTCTTGCAATCTTTTGTAAAGTCAATTTTATAGATATTCTTAGAGTTCTGGGTTCTGCAGTGGTGATTCTTTGGGTTACTGATTGCTTGCAAAGGGGACTGGACTTGATGGTCTGTATAGGCATCTATCTGAGATGGTTTAAGAACAACAAATCATGCATCTCTGCAGGGTTTTGGATTAGGTGACCCTTGAGATCTCTTGTAATCCTTTGTTTCTATAACAATAGCACGGGTTCTTGTGCCTGGAGTATATCTGATACACAGCAAATAGAACAGATACAGCGCTTTGACAAAATAATGGACATAGTAGGACTGGGAGTTTGGAAACATGCCTCCCCCACCTCTACCCTCCCCACCCCTGTTAACAGACTTCATATTAAATGGGCATAGGCAGTATGTCCTTATTTTTTGTCATCCTTCAAAAGTCTTAAAAATATGATTACAATAAGACATGGACTTGAAAGTGTTTTTTTTCCTGATACCTAAAATGGATTTTATAGCCAAAATGTAGTTGTTCTGAATCACTTTTTCCTCCCACATTAGAATCCCTACAAAGGAAAGGGACCTGACTGGCCAGTCAGTAGAAGGCCTGAGCAAAAGTTTGGGCATACATATGTGTCAGAGGCTTGGTTCTGCAAATGTCCTCCTTGTCTACTACATCTGAAATATTAGGCCTCAGTATTGAAAAAGTGCTGGGGTCCTGTATTACTCCAGTCTCCAACTGAAAAGGAAAGTTGGCTTACAATATTACTAACAATTGAAGTAGTATTCAAAACTTGCTTATTTTGTATGATTTGGTAACGGTTTTACATTGCAGAATCTAGCATCCTTTTTAAAGTTTTTTACTAACTGTCAGAATGTCTGAAGATACCTGAGCCTGAATATTTGTTTCTGCATATTGAATATGATTTAAAAGAATTAAGACTCACCTACTCAGTCGCATTCAGGTTTCAAAAAAGACTGCAGCTATAGTGGGACCTAATGGAGAAGCATGGGAAAACCTTTACATTTTTTTTTAACGTATTCACTTTTATTTCAAAATAAGTAAGCTATGATGAACTGTCAATAGAGGAAAAGTTACCATACCTGCCACTTTATTGTTGCATCAACTGGAAGGTTCTCATGATTACCTGCTGTTTTGTATGTTGTTATTCCCTAATTTTCAAAAACAGAATTTTGATTTTCAGTAATTTTCTTTTTACAGCTTAATCTGTTTATTTTTTAATTCCTAATACATAAATCCAGTGACCTGGAAAATGGTTCCTATACATCCCTTTCCTAAAGCAGTATGTAAACAGCTTCCTTTAATAAAAAAAAAAAAGCAAATGTAAAAGTTTTTGACTTTGAATACAGTAAAATACATAATGTTGGTGTTGAACACCTCCAGGAGAAGAGTAGTAGCACAGTTATAGAAGATGCCTAAAAGGTCTAAGTGATAGAAGAAATGTTGTATGTTACTGTGCAACAGCATAATCCCTCAGATGATACAACCATGCTATACCCCAGTGATTCTCAACCTTTTTAGACTTAAATCACCCCTTGTAAGACTTAAAGCACCTGTCAGAAAGTGTTAGCTCTTAACTTTTCCACTTTTTTTAAACTGGAAAAATAATAGATCAATTCTTCTGTTGCAAAGAACTCCGAAAGACCAGAACAGGCAAGAATGTTTTGATACTATGGATTCCTATTTGAAATCTCTTTATCTTGTGAATCAGCGCTAATCTTGTGGCACCCCATGGCACCCTTAAAATGATCTCACAGCATCCCAGGGTGCTCTGGCACCCTGGTTGAAAATTACCCCTGTACACAAACAAGCCATTAGAAGGAAGGTGGATGTAGGTATAGCCTTTGGGGGAAGGGGGAGGAATGGAGACAAAAACAGTGTCACATGATATCATTAGAAAATTTTTCTAACTTCCCACAGGAAACTCACTGCTAGTTGGAGCTGTCTCACATGGCAATAATTTTGCATCTCATGGTTATGAATAACTTGTTAGCATTCTAAGGAATCCTCTAGAACCCACATTCAATTTGTATGTGTGTTTTGATTAGCGTGTATTTCTAGAGTGCAGAGAAGTTGGTGTTCTCATGTATACTCTGGCAAGAGTGTGATGAAGCATGCTGCAGAATGTTGGTTCTGTACCAGGAGTCTTGTGCTTCTCTAGCCCACCCACTTAAAGTTACTGCTGGCAGGCATAAATTGGGTAGTTGTGGTTATGTTTTATAGGTTTTGAAGCTTCTCATGAGATGTCAGAGTAGCCACCTCTGTGGCATGCCCAAGAAAATTATTACCAGTGTTCAGTTGTTGTGTAGTTTAGCATTTAAGAGAACTTACCTCATCTGTGTGCTTTCCTTAAAAAATTCCCAGAATATAGTCACAAAATTACTTCTTTTTAACCTGGATTTCCAGTGTAGATCAGAAGATATTAGTTTCACTTTCTTGGATCTGGACAAAGTTCTGCACATTCCCTGTGCAGAATGACTAACTGCACAGTATATCTGCTGAGATCAAAAGAGGGTTTATGAACATCTTCCAATATAAACTTCAGATTTTCCCATGAAACATTTTGTCCAATGCCATGCTTCCAAGACACCATGGATCTAAAGTTTGGATTTCTGTTTGGTTGTATACATGTTTGATGCCACTGATCTGAATTAGCTTCTGTAGATCATTGTTTCTCAAGCAGGCTGATTCATCAGCATAACTAAATTTCTTCATTGCTTTTTTTTTAAAGACTAAAGTATAAACTGCATGTACTTTATACTCTGACCAGACTCTTCTTTTTAAAAATGTGGTTCTTAGAGCCAGATGAAAGGGGTTCCTTTAACTTGCAACTCACAAATACATCATGGCTCACAAACACTCTGGCATCCAGGGGGTGGGCACCTGTTAAAGGGTGAGGCTACCCTTGTGTCCCTCAACGCTTCACCAAAACTCTTAAGTATCCCTCCAGCCAAAACAATTACCCACTCCTGCCCAAGAAGCATATGCATGTCTGTAGCTCCTCAGCGTTATTCTGGGAATCTTAGGCTGGGCACATGATATCTTAGAGGATGAAAGGGTGAGGCTGTCACTTACAGTTCCCATAGCAGTCATTTCAGGGTCTGGCTTGCTGCTTTCTGAAATTCATAGTATGAAGCTGTGGACTGGCTTTAGCTATGGAGCTGTGTGTACTCCATCTAATGGAACTGCTAGAACCCAGGTTTTGACTGAATGTTAATTCTTCATGGAACCGGTAATTGAAAGAACAAGTGCATAAGGATTTTTTATTATTTGATTTCAAGAACTCAAAACTGTATGTGGGTGTGTTTTGTTTTTTTTTTGTTTCTTCAGATCTCTGAAAAATGATGTTTGCAGTGAAGGATATATGTTGGATATAGAGTGCTGCTCCTTCTCGGACCAACTCTCTGACAAAAATAAGATACCAGATTTCATTAAGAAAGTAAGTAGAAAAAAATGTGTAGAACACAGCATGCTTTTATTTGCACTTGAATTTCAGGGCAAGTGGGTGCTGTAAGTTAAACTTTTCATTTCTTCTCCCACATTCCATGTACTCCATGCACAAATGACACTTCGGTAGAATTGCTTCTCTTGCAAATGCCAGTGTCTGCATAGGACCCCCTTGGTCAATTACAATGACTAGTGAAACAAACCATTGACCATTCTGCTATTTGAAAATGACTTGCAGGGTGAGTGATCTCAAGCAGATATCCGTTATCTCATTTTTTATTGTACAACATATCCCTATAAAGTTGTGAACCATTTCAGCTACAACAGTGTTTCTATGTTGCTGCTAAATGTTCTGAATTATTTGACCTTTAACACTTGGTAATACTGGAAAATCACTTAGATAATGAGCCTTATCATCTGCAATATTATTTCCCAGATGTGTCCTTGTAGAAAATTATTATAAGCTATATTTCAACTTCATGCAAACTTTGTACTTCCAGAAGCTTTGTCTTAAACTGAGGGGACTTTAAAGATGACTTTTCTTTTAATTCTGATTTGTTGCCTTTTCCTGCCATTTATGATAGCATGTTGTTTAATCAAATTGGGAGCTTATTAGACTAAATCCTATTTAGTAAACCCTGGGTGCATCTACATGTGCTAGTAAAGCTACACAATAAAATCTGGAGCAGTTTGCACCAGAGTGAACTGCTCTCAGGTTCAGTGATTACACATGTGCCAGGGTCCACAGCAATTAGTTGGGCTGGAGTATCCCTGGGCTGGCAAGAGGCACCGGGGGTCAGCCCTAGTGTGTGGGCTAAGGATAGAAGTTATACACAAACCACTATAAGTGATTGGAAACCAGTTCATATCTGTAACAGAACAGAAGTTCAGTGCACATAAACCACTTTGAAAATGGCTGAAACTGGTTTAAGATAAACTTGGATGGGATGTAGTATCAGATTTAACTGATTTAAGTTAAATTGATTTATTGAACTTCTGTCTCAGATCCCCTTCAGATTCAAGTTAACTCAGTCTCCCAGCATCCCAGCATGGTTTGCACCTACCCTCCAAACCCCATGTTGCACGGTGGGTAGGCTAACCTTGGCCCAAGCTGGCTGCTCCAGCCTAGCAGGGAGACATGCTTTAGCCCTCTCTTAGCATTCACTGGAACAAACAGTGGCTTGGTCCTCCAGGGAGATACTCTGGCTGCTGGCCAGAGTGTCTTCACTCCTCCATTTGTCCCCTAGTTGATCCAGCATACTCGGAAGAGGTGAGCAAAGGCAGTTTGCCCAAAGTGGAACAGTGTTCCACAACAGAGTGCATGGTCAGGAGTGTGAGCTGCAGCACAAAGTAGTGGCACAAATTTGTGACCCTGCTCTTTGTGCCACTTCAGGCATGTGCTTCTGCACATCTGGATGTGGCCACTGTGTCCTAGGTGATTCAGGTCCTTTGTGATTCAGGCTTTACATCATTTGTTGTTGTGTCCTCATATCAACTACTGAAAATAAACGACAAAAAATGTCTACTATTGTTAGCTTTGAACTCCAGAGGTTTATGAGGCTAACATATAGTTTGGTACTCCCCATAACTGTATTATATATTGAGAGTATATTTACACAGGTGAAATTGTAGTCTGGGTAAGTATAACTGCCCCAGTTTTAATTTGGCTAGCATTAGTAACACTGGTAGACAAAATAAGGCAGCATGGATTATACAAATTTGTCAGGGATTCTATGTGTTTTCTCAGGGTGCTAGTTTGTGCTGAAGTCTTTGCCACCATGTCTTCACTCCCTGTTTTTACATGCAATAGCCAGGTTAAAGTTAGCTCCTTTTTTTTTCCCCTACCCTGCTATGATCATGCCTTTTACTTGACTATAGTCAGAGCTGAAGTATTTACATTTCAGTCAAAGAGGTAGTTTAGGAAGCTAAATGTTTACGACACATTTGTCTGGAGTCTAAATTGAACAGGAGTCCTTTCTAGGAGTATCAATGGTACTTTGAGAGAGTAAGTCTAACAGTTGCTGCCTGTGTACCGTGCAGTACCTTTTGTTTCTGGATGTAGGCATTTAGAAAAATTCAGGTGTTTTTTACTTTGGAAAAGTTGGTCCCAATCTGAAAGTTTAGACTTGGGTCAGTTGGATTTACTGACTGAATCCACATGAGTGTGGACGTTAGTTACCCTGGGGACAAGAAACAGCGGCAAACCTTGTGTTACTGATACTTGCCCCAAGGGAATACCTGTGCCACACGCCCTCTGGCACATGGAAGGTTACCCTGAGTGTGGTAGGGGAGGCTGAGGCCAACACTGGGCTGGCCCCAGCAGCCATACCTGGGAGCCTAGGGGCCTCCTGGGGTTGCAGCAGCAGTGATTTTGCTGTTCAGAGCTTGCTTGGAAGCCTGAGTGTGACTCTGGCTGGTCAGGCTCTGGTTTTGTGTGGCACATGCTGGCCGCATGTGCACCACTCCCCCCCTCCCCTTTTTTTTTTGCCCACAGATTTTTTTGACCCTGGGATCTCCTGGGATAACTCCCCCCCTTCCCCCACCCCCGGCGGTGTTGCTACCTTGCAATGCAGAAAACAGCTAAATGTGTGGTATGTGGTGCCACATACCCTGGCTGCACTCATCTGGATGCTGTCACTGAATGTAACTTCTTTAATTTAGTCACAATTGTGCAAAACTAGAAGAACAAAAAGGTAAATCACTTTCTGTGTTGAATTTTCTTAGTCAGTTCTTTGATATGGGGTACACAGAAGCCATACCTGCCACAAGTACTAGTATTTCTTAACTCATATTATTCTAGAAAAAGAAACCCAACCTCCAGCTGTTGGCTCTGTAAAACATTCAGTTTTAAGACTTTCAGAATTGTTTTTCTTCTATGTTCTTCGAACTCTTCAGTTACAGAGTTTTTGTGTTGCTAAAATGCATTTCTTTCTTGGGCTATAAAGATGCCTTTTTTAGTTACGTTTTGATATATTAAAATGTATGTTTTAGTATTTCTCTGTATATTGTGCATGTCATTCGTTCATGAAGGTTTTTTGATGCTGTGGAATTTGATTTTCTTTGAAGATGTTAGTGTCAAGTGTATGGTGTCTCACCATCTGTATTTGTTTATGAACTGTGTGAATATCTCAATGCTTTCATGTAAAACTAGTACAGGATGGGGTGTGGAAATATTTCTTTGCAAATATAACTTAATTGTCACATTAATTTATGAGTAACAAAAATAAAATGTTTTGAACAACAAAAATGTTTATTGCTTTTCAGGATAACGAAAGCAGAATTTTTTTTAAAATAAAACAGTCAAAATAGTGTAGTTTTACAATACAATACACTTATGAGAGTGTAAAACTATGGCTGGAATGAATATATTTTACTGTCTCATTTATGACAGGCAAGGGAGGTAGAGTCTGGACAACCTAGAAATTTAGAACCTGAGTTGTAGAGGTTATCTTTTGATCTTCACAGCTACCTGCATTGCTGTCCTCCTTCCTTGACATGACGTTAAGATGAAGATTGTTCTGTCTGGTAGGTCTTCAGTAGACCATATTTAGCATGACCATGAAATACAGCTTTTTGAGCTGGTTGAGCCTGACCTTGTGTTTAATGGTATCCAATGTTAGCTTTGTAGTGACTGAGACTAAAAGAGACTGATAAGCAACAGCAGCCATAGTTTTCTACTCTCAGAAGTGAATTAATTAAAGTATGTGCACTTGGTATGCAAATTCCACATTAAATCAGAGTATCTAATGCTTGTGCAAAGATTGCCATGTTCCTAAGAATAGTCTACCAGACCTGATGAAGTTGTCATGAAACACGCATTTTCATAGTCTTCAGTGACCAGCAATTGATGCTTACATTACAGGCTTACAGGCTTATCCATGGTGAATATGGCTTTTTTCCAAGTAGTCTGTTGAACAATTCACACAGGTAGACATATCCTGGACATCATCTTGACTAGTGGAGATACAGTGACTATGCTGTTAAGCTAGCTTGTAGTCATTTTCTGCAAATAGAAATGCTGGACCATGACAATGAGACCTCTGTGAGATTTAAGGACCCTTACTATGTAAGGAGTATGTTAGTTCACTAACAGTTCTCTAGGACATTGACAACTCCTGGGACAGATAGCAGACAGTGGTATTCTCAACACTGGTCACCAGGTCTTCCTGGATCACAGGCAGGCTATAAGAGAGGAAACAAATGAGTAGAAGATTGGGTTGTTGCTAGAGAACATAGGCTTTAAAAGGAGCTTATGCAAGTCTCTGCCATGGTGATGTAGTCTTTTGTCACTGGCTCTATTTAGTTACAATTAATGGAACCTTTCCATCTAGTTTTAACTAATTCAACTGCAAAAAGCCTCAGTTAGGCTCTGTGAGTGGTGAGAGACATGCAAGCGAAGGCCTGCTGTGCCCTGTTCCCCTGAAGCCCCCAGAGACATCCCAGAAGCCACAGAACCCACCGCCGACCCCCAGCACAGCCGGAGGTAAGCGGGGCCGATGGTGGGAGGGGGTTAACCCCTAGAGAGTGGGAGAAGGCAGCTGAGTGGAAGCCAGGCTGGGTCTTGCCCTGCCCAGGCCCCTACTTCACGCAGCACCCTGGGAGCCACGTGAACAGGCTGTGCAAACAGGTGCACTTGTCTGCCAGTGCGTGAGTTAGTGCAGGAGGGTGTGTGGGAGGGCCCGAGGCCCTGTCTGCCAGCCCCCTAGGGTAGGTAGACTCAGGCTCAGCGGCATGCCACGGATGGGCACTCACCGTGCCCTGAGGGTCCCCTCGGGATTGTGGCCCCTCTCTCCCCCCGGCACCTCGGAGACCACCACCCAGACGTAGCCCATGGTTCTGGGCTCCACGCAGGCAGAGCCCCTGACTCTCGGCTGCGGGGGCTGCCTGTTCCTTTTTCAGGCTCTGGGTCCCAGGAGTATGGCCACCTCCCCTTGTGGGGTCTGCTTCCTTTTGGGGTCTGTGGCATGCCAGTTGGAGTAGCTCCAGGCCACAGTCCAGAGACTGCATGTCATCAGGAACTCTAAGCAGGAGAGACTCCTACTGCCAGGCCCTTCTCCCCTGGAAACCAGAAGGTAGACCACGGTCTCCCTCCAGGACAAGGGAGGACTCGGGGACTTCCCATTCTGTCCAGTCAAGGGGTTGGACCAAAGTCGTCAAGGGCCCTATGGCCCGCCACACCAAGGCCTCTGCCCCGTTGGAGCTCAGCAACAGGTACAAACCTCTTGCAGCCCCAACAGAGCCTGCTAAGTCACCAGCTCCTGCAAGCAACACAGGCTTTACTGTAGCTACCGTCCCCACTCTCCCCAAGACAAAACGCAAGTGTTTGTCATGGGAGACTCCATCCTGAAGGGGACTGATGGGGTAATCTGCTGCCCTGGCCCCTTAGCCCAGGAAGCCTGCTGCTTCCCAGGGGCCCACATCTAAGACATTGCAGAGAAGATACCTAAGTTCCTCCAGCCCACAGACCACTATCCCATGCTCCTTATTCATGTGGGCACCAATGACATGGCTTAGAGCGCTCCCAGCTGAGTCAAGAGGTGCTACAGGGATTTGGGAGTGAGGCTAAAGGGTCTGGGGGCACAGGTAGTGTTTTCTTTGATCCTCCCAGTCTTGGGGTATGGGCTGAGGAGAGAGAGGAGGATCCAGGTAGTTAACCAAAGACTGTGGTGCTGGTGTCATTGGGAAGGCTTTGGCTTCCATGACCACAGCCTGTTCTTTGGTGAGAGAGGCAGTGAGCTGCTGAGAAGAGATGGCCTAGTAGTGATGAATGGGAGGCTGGGTGACAGCAACCACAAGCTGATCACCTTCACCATCCACCGTAAAGCTGGCAAGTTCAGTCAGCAACACTGAAGTCCTTGACTTCAGGAAAGCTGACTTTGACAAGCTCAGGAGGCTTGTCAATGAGGCCCTAAGGGACCATGACTCCAGGGGGAAGGGAGTTCAGGAAGAGTGGTTGCTCCTCAAGAGAGTGACCCTCAATGCACAACCTAATTGTATTCCATCTTGGAGGAAAGGGAGCAAGAAGGCACAGCAGCCCCCCTGGCTCTCCAGTGATCTAGCAGACCTCCTGAGGCTAAAAAGAAAGGCCTACAAAGGATGGAGGAGGGGATTCACCTCCAAGGAGGAATATTCTGCACTAGTCTGGTCCTGCAGGGAGCAAACCAGGAAAGCCAAGGCTGCAACTGAACTCTAACTAGCTTTGAGTATCAAGGACAATAAAAAGTCATTTCTCAGATATGTGGGGAGCCAGAGGAAAAGCAGGGTTTTTTGCCTTCTCCCAGTTCCAGAGCTTAAAACCAAGCACATCTCACATGATCTACTACATCTTGAGACAGCCTTGCCAGTTGTGTGGAGTACAGTATCAGCTAATATTTACAAGGCATTTCCTAGGTGTAAATTTTTGTAAAGATTTTTTTCATGAAAATGAACATGTTTCAGGTGTTAATTATGCACTGTAAATTAATGCATGTTATTGTTGGCAAGTTTAACACACAGATTGAACCTTCCCATCTGTGTTTGTTAAAAGTAAAATATATATTATACCTGGGTTTGAGATTCCTCTCTTCCCTATTTGACTTGCCCTCACTCTGTTGAAGAGAATGACTGCAAAGACAACGATACTCCACTCTGTAACTGGCTGGATCCATTCTAGATCTCTTGGTAGCCAAATGTTTCCATCCCTGCTTTTGGTTAAGCTCACAAGATACTTCTTCCTTTTTTATTTCTCAAGTTAATCCATGCAATAGTTATCCATGAGAATGTTGTTGTATGTGTTTCTTTTCTTGAAGAGACATCCTCAAGTATTTTGGAATTGTTGTATGTGGTAAATGAAGAACTCAGTAACCCCTTTAGGTCCCTTTTAGTGGATATTCCCTTCAAATGGATTGGGATGGACATGGTGTGATCCTTGGAATAAAGTGTAACTGGCTATATTGGTAATAGTCTACTATACCATGTCCTATCCCAAGGCCCATACCTCTTTGGTTGGCGACAGTCAAAGCCACAGCTGCTGAACTTATGACAGTGTTTTTGCAGGTGGGAGTGCCCTGAGAAATTAGTAGCAGCCAAGGAACCAACTTCATCTCTGTAGCAGGGGGTCTTCTCGGGGCTAGAACACTATTGACTTGCTCACCTGTTCCTGTGCTAACTGCCTGCCTCACTTTCCTGCCATGGCTGTTTCATAATTGGTTCCAATTAGGTGGGAGGCTGCTCATTCTTGTCCCGATGCCAGAGCGCACTATCTGCAGCTCTGATCTTACCCTACACCAGAGCCCAGCTTTGCAGATGGCTTCCACCAGTGGTTTGTGCTGGGACTTTCATAAAACATGCATACAAACAGACAAACAAACAAGCACATACTGGACTCCAAGCCCTCAGCCCCCTTACTGGGGCTTCACACTAGAGTCTTCCACCCCTTGGGGCTCAGGTGGCCACAGCCCTGCCAGTCCCTAGGGTCTTACACTCCCACACTGCCCCCTCACTGGGGCTCACTGGAGTCTGCTGCCTCATCCAGCTCAGGTGGCTATCGTTTTGCCTTGCCATCTGCCCTGGGGTATTGCACTCTGTGAGACTCAGGAGGCCATATCCATGTCTGGCCTGCTCTCAGGGTCTCTGTAGCTATAGGACTTACAAAGAGCTTGGACCCTGCTCCAGGTCCCTCTGCCAACCTGGGCCCTGCCTCAGGACTCCCATGAACCTGGGCTTCCTCTGAACCAGTTGAACCCACCAGGACTGTGGGGCTGGAGTTATTAAGGCACCCTGACCGGCTTTCCACCAGGGTGGTAACTGGCCTGGTATTTCCTGGGGACTTCCATGCCACTGGGAGCCCCACTAGACCATCTGCTTCCAGCAGAGTACAGTTTTAGGTCATGCCCAGGACCAAGAGCCTCCTGCTCCTACCTGCAAATGTTTCATTCAGCAGTTCAGCCAGGCAATGTTTCTGCCTGTCTGCCAGCAGTGAATTGCTGTGTTTACATAAGTGGCCATGGTTTTAAAATGGCTGCCACAATCAAGCACTGCTGGCAGCTTGACACAGCCTTTGAAGTGTCAGGCACCAACAGTGCCCTGCCACAATATCCCAGACCATAAAGCTTTTCTATAAACTACTAAAAATTAAATTGGTAAGAACCTCCATTTACCACTCTCAAACGGATGGGTTGGTGGAGTGGTTCAGTAGAACCCTTCAGGAAATGTTAAGGAAATTCACAGCCACAGATGCCTGCCATTGCAATCAATTGCTCCCCACCCTGCTGTTTGCAGTCCAGGAGGTGCCCCAGGCATCAACAAGGTTTTCTCCCTTTAAGCTGATCTATAGTCAACAACCCCAGGGAATCCTGGGTTTTGTATGGAGTATGAGGGAAGAGCAACCCCAGTGAGCCAATAATGTGGTCTCATATGTATTGAACCTGCAGGAGAAACTTAAATTGTTGGGAGAATGTGCTCAAAAAATCTACAATGAGCCCAAACCTCCCAGGCAGTGCATTACAATACAAATGTGCATTTCTGAAATCAACCCAAGTGATTGGGTGCTCCTACTGTTGCCATTATCTATGTCAAAACTGATGGCTCATTGGCAGGGACTATATGAGGTGATCCAGTAGGTTGAGCTGGTTAACTATGAAGTCAGGCAACTGGATTGATGGAGGTACCAGCAAATCTATTATGTCAACTTTTTGAAACCACAGAAGGCTCAGGAGTGCCTTTTTATAGTCTGCTATACTCCTGAGCTAGAATTAGGGCCTGACACCCCAAGCAGGAATGTTGCAGTTTGGGATTGACCTCACTCCAAAGCAACTGAAGCAAGCCTGAAGGCTGGTCTATTTGTTCTCTGGGGTGTTTTTATCACATTCAGGACAAACCAGCCGAGTGACTTACTAGAACCAAATGAAATCAGGAAGTAGAGTTAGGAAAAATGCTTGCCACACTGATTGAGGTAGATGGTGAAGCAGGAGCTATAGGCCATGCTGGACCTTGAGGTTATTGAGGAATTGCAGTGACTGGAAAAGTCTGATTGTTGTGGTCCCAAAATGGGATGGCACTGTGTCGTTCTGCATAGAATTTTGAAAGGTCATGCAATTTTGAAATTTGACACACACTGTTTGCCATGGATTGATGAGTTACTGGACCAGCTATAAGATGCCCAGTACATTACAACCCTTGATCTTATGAAAGGGTATTGGCAAATCCTGCTAACACTGGAATCTAGGGAAAAGACAGCCTTTGCTACCCCTTTGGCCTATACAAATTCTGGACAATACCTTTTGGGTTGCGTGGAGCCTTGGC
Source organism: Caiman crocodilus (assembly GCA_030014935.1). Taxonomy (NCBI): domain Eukaryota; kingdom Metazoa; phylum Chordata; order Crocodylia; family Alligatoridae; genus Caiman; species Caiman crocodilus. The sequence goes on from JAGPOW010000261.1 coordinate 200,889,457, forward strand.
CAGATGAACCAGTTTTTACAGACCCATCAGGGGCATGTGGCAGTATATCTGGGGGATGTAGCAGCCTACAGCCAGACATGGATAGAACATCTAGACAATGTGGCCATGGTTTTGTGGTCACTTCAGGAAGCAGGTCTGACAACAAATCAGGTTAAGTGCCACATGTATAAGACTGAAACTATATAACTATACCTGGGGTACAACTTGGAAAATGGCCAAAAACAGCCACTAGTCCAAGGTCCAGGGCCCGTAGAGGTTCTCAATACTGAACACCAAAATCCAGATATACTAATTTCTAAGATTTGCTGGGTACTACTGACAGTTCATGCTGGCACTCTTATCAGTTGCAGGCCCCTTTGGAGACCTTCTGAAGGGCAACCATCTGCAGAAGGTACAGCGGACCAGAGAATGTACCCAAGTATTCTGGATGTTAGAGGCTTGCCTATGCCAGAAACCAGTTATCTATAATCCAGACTTTTCAGAGGAGTTTATAGTCCAGGCTGATGCTTCTGGTGTTGAGTTGGGGACAGTGTTGTCCCAAATGGTGAATAGGGAGGAACACTCCATCCTCTGTTTGAGCCAGAAGCTGTTCCTAAGGGACAAGAATTACTCTTTCATTGAGAAAGAAGCACTGGCAGTAAAATGGGTAGTGGAGGCGCTCAAATATTACCTGCTGGGTGGGATCATCTTGATCACAGACCACGTATCCCTCTGCTGGTTACACACTATAAAGGAAATGAATCCCTGAATTATGCAGTGATACCTGGTCCTGCAACCCTTCTCCTTCTGAATCTATCAGAGGGCTGGAATTGCCACATTATTCTAATAGTTAAGAAGTTTTTTCTGATATCTAGACCTACATTGTTGCAACTTCAAGCCATTCTTCCTCGTCCTGCTCTCTGCAACAAGAGCAAAAAAAGTGCTTTCCCTCTTTTTTTTTACAGCAGCTCTAAAATATTTGAAGACTGCTATCGTGTCTCCTCTTAAACACCTTTTCCTCAAGCTGAACATAACTATTCCTTCAACCTCTCCTCATATGACTTGTTTTCCAAGCCCTTTATCATCTTTATTATCCATGCAATGCCGTAGCAAGGGCAGGAAGCAAGCGGGGGCATCTAGGTGCTGAAACAAAGGGGTGCCAACAGGCACTACCTAGCTAAGGCGAGGCACAGGATGGAGCTGTGAGTGGCTCTTTTGGGGGGTGTGGGGATGGAGAGAGGGCAGCTCCCACCACTGTGTGCACTTCCAGGCAAACCTGGGGGTTGGGACAGGGGAAGAGGACTTGTGCTGGATCTGTGTGGGGGCAAGGCCAAGCTGCCACTGTGGGTTTTGCCCCAGGCACCAATCTTCCTTGCCATGGCACTGTTCCCACAGCTTTTTTAAAATGTGAAGGCCAGAACTATGCACAGTGCACAGTGCTCCATATCAAGCCTAACAAGTGCTGAGTAGAGAGGCACTATCACCTCCCGTGTCTTGCATCTAATGTTTCTATTGATGTTCCCCTGTCAGCAGATGAAGCCAAAATAAAAACAGACTGAACAGTTTGCCCACACTTTTCTTTAGGACAGCATGAAATATAAGTATAACTACCTTTACCAAATACTTACTCTTCCTCTAGGCAACCACTGGCATATTGAAACCATTGACCACACATTTCATAGCATTTATTTTTACCTTGTTTAAAAGGATGAGCCCTAAAACCTGTCCTTTTAACCACAGAACTAAAACTGTTAGGCCAAAAGTCTATGAGTGCACAGCAAGACTACTGGACATGTCCTAAAAATAGCTTTGCAGCATTCATGGAGGGTATATCTCAACACTACTGTGATATGGCTGAGTCAAATGAATGCAAGTTGAAAGAAATTTAACCAGGAACAGATGTTTCCCTTCACACCATGCTGCTTAACATACAGTATATGTGATTTTTCACTATTTCTTGCTGTACACATTTTTTCAAAATGTTAACAAAATGCACTTTAACACATACCATTATTACAGCGGACAGCTGGTCCATTGCTGTCCATTTTTAATCCTTGCTTCTTGATCATATCTATTCCAAGGTACTAAAATTTAACCATAATGAAATGTGGTTCTGTTTGCATTGAAAACATGCAACCTCCCACCTCCCCAAGCGGTCAGTGAAATACTCACTACAATGTGCTAAAGAGATAAAAGTTGTGCTGTTCTTTATAAGTACCCTTGAGAATTAAAGTTTGTCTGAAGGATGGAAAGTTTCAGATCACATTGTGATAAGCAACCTCTGGGTAGCAAATGATATTCTAGAGGGGTCAGTTTCTAACCAGAAAACTAAATTCAGACTGCATATTTATTTGAAGAATGATTCTCGAATGGGCACCCAACTCCTAATTTCTACTTCTTTCCATCCTTTTTGGTAGGTTCTGTAGTGGAGCTTAATACCCCCCCAACAAAGGGGCTTTTCTAAATTAAAAATAATGTTGAGGTACTTAAAAATAACATCTGAAATAATGTTATAACAAAATTTCTTCACTGAGTTTAGGCAGAAAAAGGTACTCAGAGCTCAAAGAAGACATCTTTTTACCACTATGCAGCAATCTAGTCACATAATCCAGCAGAGTTAATAGGCTTCTGAAAGTGCTACATCCATCTTTTCCTTCCTTCTGAAAAGGCCTGTGATAGGGCACCCCACTGAGCAGGGAATCCAAATGGCTTACTCCCTAGAGGATGTCTGACCAAGAGCCAGGTTCAGTTAGCACTGAACTTCTCCCTTTTCTGAGTCAGACTCTCTCTTTTATACCACTCCTGCAGGCCTGGCATTGGCTGCATGCATACTGGAGCAGGGCCAACAGCTCTCTAACCCCTTCCTTGCCAGGGGCTAGCCAGGCCACACTATCACACACCCTCCTGCTAGAGACTCTTTTCAGAGTGCTTCCCTCCCTGAATACCTCCCTGAATACCTCCCCGCCCATGAAAAAAGTCCACGCGGAGGACTTTGACAGGTGTGCTAGTACTTCTGCTGGGACCAAAACTGGAGATTCCTGGCTAGGAGGTCTTGCCCTCTGCTCAGGGTCAGATTGATTATCGTATTTGGGGTCAGAAAGGAATTTTACCCCAGGGTCAGATTTGCATAAACTGTTGGGGGTTTTTCCTGCCTTTATGGTAAAGGCTATAGCCCTCTACTTGGGATGTTTTGAGCATCTAGGTTAGGCACAGACATTACACATAAACTGGTAAGTGATCAAAAACTGGTTTACACCTGTAACAGAACAGATGTTCACTGCACATATACCAGTTTGAAAATGGCTGAAACTGGTTTGAGATAAACCTGGTTGAATGTAGTATCAGATTTAACTTATTTGGGACAAGCCAGTTTATGCAATGTCTGTCCCAGACCCCTTGCTTGTTTAAGATAAGCCATATACTCCCAGTATGCTTTCTGGACTGTGTGGGGCTCTCTGCTTCACAGCAGGGCTGGTCCCTCCTCTCTGTTCCCTGTTTGGAGCTCAGGACAGACTTGCAGGCACATAGCATCTGCCTGGCTTCTCCCTGCTAAGCAGGAATTATTCCCCACTCCCCTGTGCCTTACACAGTCACCTCCAGCATTAGCTAGCAGACCACATGCTGGCTACAGTCCATGCAGTGGGAGAGGACAGAGGCAGATAGGCTTTTTGGAGCTAATCAACAGATAGCTCAATATCCTTTCTTGGAAGAACCATTTAAGAAGATCTCCATGAGTTAATAGAGAGAGGCTTTGTTTTCTTAATGAGTTAATAAACACTGAATTAAGGGTGATAAACATTCCCTGCCAGGCAGCTCGGGAAGGTGGGAGAGGGAGGAGAAATAATCAGATTGCCCTACCTGGGCCTGGCCATGCCCCACTCAGTTCTGCTCTGTGGAAGCAAAGGGAGGTCTGCTCTAACACCCCCTCGTTTCTAGCCTGAGCCACTGCAGGCATGTGCTTACATTTTTGGGATGTCTGTCTGAGTTACAAACTGAATTAGCCTCGCCAAGTTAAACTAACCTGCAAAGACTGAATCAATTCAGGCTTAGGCTTTTTGAATGTCTGTCCCTAGCCTTAAACGGTGGGTTTTTTCTGATATCCTAGCACCAGTAGCTAGCTATAACAGCTACTGGAATTTTTACTGTGGCATCCTGTAATAAGAAAAAAACTTTAAAAGTACCTAATTGCAGACAGTGCCATAGCTAGTATGCCAAAATGTCTTGAGATGAGATGAATAGAAACAAAGTGAGGTGGTAAATGTTGTATTTTTGTTAATGTACTTTAACCTTAAATTTTGAAATCCTTGTGCTTTTCGGATACCCAGACGTTAATTAAGATAAATCTACATGATTTAAAATGGGGTTTTACTTGAGCAAGTAAATCTCTACATTTGGAAGCTCTATTGAACAGAAATTGCCAGTCAAAATAAATCGTGATTAGATTGTAGAGTGAAAATATATCTGCTTGAACAGATCCCCAGGCCATAAATCATAAGTTGCATACTATGTATTTGAGAGTTGGATTTCAGTTCTGAATGTAAGTTAGAATTTAAAATGGAAAGTATGCATGCCTGGTTCCACTTTTTAATGTAAGTCGGAGAAAGAAAGAATCATAGGGAGGAGTAGGTCTGGAAGGGACCTGCTGCAAAAAACTGTTTAAGGAATTGATTGGTGGAATCTATAATCTATTTTTCTCTCTCTCTGTTTTTTGGAGCTGTGGTTTTTCACAATTTGGTGACTGCTCCAACATTGTTGCTAAGTGTATTAATCTTGCAGACACATTTTAGGAACAATTCTTCTGCTTTCTTAACAGTATGGTACGGTGATGTGGGACTCTACATGTTATTCCCTTGTGTGTTCTGGCTTTCAGTTCCCATATCCAGAGCCTAACACTGGCATACTCATTTTTAAACCATGGAGCACTCATTCTCTTTATTGTGATTCCCACATATTTCCAGAAATGCAGTGGAAAAAGTGAAAGTTCCAAGTTAATGATTCTAGTAAAAGGCCTGTTTACTTTTTAGCATGTAAAATCAACATGAATACTAACTTTTCATAAGTCTGTTGGTTGGTTATGTTTTAAACTGAGCTATTTTCCACTCATGCTAGCACTAGCACTGATGTACTAAAATGGTGTTTCAATAGGATTCTTATCTGCTAAATTAAATCCTGCATTTTCATTGTAAACTTTTTTTTTCCATTTTAGGTATGTTAGCTTGTCAGTGATACCGTTTCAAGGGATACTCTTTGCCTGTGTACATTTCAGAGGGTTGTTTTGGGTTTTTTTGCCTGTGATAGTTTCTGTTAGGGTGCTTCTAGCTGAAAGTAATTGCAGCTTTGAAGTCTGAATACAGCCTTGAATTTGACGCTTCTAATAAAGAAAGGGTGAATTTAAAGTGAGAGCAAATAAACATTTGTGGAGATGCAGGGTCCCTAAGAGAAAAAGAGTTTCTGGCATCAAACATAGCAGCTGGAAAGACCGTAAATGTTGAACACTGAAAACTCTGATAAAGTATCAGAGCTAAAAAGTTAGAAAACAATTTAGCTGGTGCCTCTGCCATTTGGCTAATGGAATTTCTGCAGTCTAGCATTTAACATGCAAAAATGTGCAAGCTTGGTAATTTTGATATTCTTGAGTGCTATGACAAAGCCCTCTTTTAGGCCATTAGCTATGCTTAGCCTTTTTTAAAACAATCAGTAATGCCTTGAATATTATTGCTGTCTTCTCTGAAGTGAGTGCATGCATATCGGATTGATGGGAAATGTCAAAGACAAATGAAAAGTAGCTTTTAATTTTAAACATCTCTTTTTAGAAATGAGGGCCAAAACTGACAGGACAAAAATGGGGAGGCTCAATTTTTTTTGATAAAATATGTACTGCTAATCATTAATGAAGGCGGTTACAGTTGGAATGCTGTAGCCTTGAACAATGTTTTCATTCCAATTCCTGACATACAGTACATAGTATTCTCCTCACACCATCAAGCATATGTTCTTTTTCTGAAGACCTTTCTGATATGTCTGTCAAAGTATATTTGTATGAATTGTAAAAATAATTAGGAGAGGACAGTGATCTAGTTTCTTGTGCAAGTTAGCTGCAAGATTTCTGGTACCTCCTCTAAAGTTTTTTTTAAAAGGAACTGCATGATTTTCATTATCTCAGATGGTTCATACTTGAGTTTTTAAAATAGGTATTGAACAAACTTGACCAGCATTGAGTAGCAACTTTCTATTTCTTTAGCTTATTACAGACCTAACCTAAAGCGTCCAGCTGATGGAAAATTAGTTATTTGCTGCTGTAGAATGACTTTTTCCTCTATCCAAGTGTTGTTTTGCTACATCTGTTCTCTGCAAATTATTTCTGCTGGTTTGCTCATATTAACAGCAGTTCCCCTTAATTGGTTGCTATTCCATTTGTTGTGTACCATATTATAGCATGAATCATGTATTATGTCTATCTTTAAAGCATTAATGAAAAAATCATTCAGTTCTAATCACTAGCTTCTGAAAAAAATATTACCTGAGTCACCATTGAGTCTAACCTCAGAAACACTGCAGACTGTTGTGAATTAGTATGTACTGGTGGCATTAATACAACTACATTTACTCTGGATGCATGCCAAAACATTCTAGTTTTGGCATCAAGCACTTGAGATGTTTACAACACTTGTCTTATTAAAATCGGTGGTATGCATGTTTGAAAATCCTTGCCTACAAGATAGACTTTTGTTATTCATTTGGACCAGCATAATTTTTGTGCTTGTTGATTTTAAGTGAAGTACTATCTGGAACTTGCAAAAAGTGTTTGACTCTCTAAGCATCATCACCACCTGGGCTAGGGACAGACATTCAAAACTCCTGAGCCTGAATTGATTCAATCTTTGCAGGTTAGTCTAAACTGGCTAGTCTGAGCCTGTTTGTAAGTGGACATACATTCTCTCTGAACTGAGGAAATTCAGGTACATGCCTGCAATGGCTCAGGCTAGAAGCTGGGAGGTGTAAGAGCAGCCCTCTCTTGCCTTGTACAATGCTGAGATGAGGGGGGTATGGCCAGGTCCAGCAGGACCTCTGATTAGGGAGGTCTGCTTGCACCATTCCAGGCTTTTCCACAATCGCTGCTCAAAGGGCAGAAGTGTTGCCAGACCTGACCCCCCTGCTAGCACTCTGAGGCAAGGGGTGAAGTGCCTGTATCTGTTGATGATACTGAGCTTTTCAATCTCCCTCCCTGCTTCTTTATACTGTCTGCAGCAAACTGACAGGCAAGCAAGCCAGCAGGGGGGTGATAACAGTGTTTATCACCTGATCAGCAAAACAATAGCTTTTCTCCATTACTTCAAACTCTTCTTGAACAACTTACCAGCAGATCTGTTGATTAGCTCCAAATAGCCCTAAGCAGACACAGTTCTGTCTGCCTGGCCCAGTGAAACTGGAGACACACACATGTCTGCATTAGCTAGCATACCCCATGCCTAGGGTCCATGGGACTGGGGTCTGTGCTGTGGGAGATGGGAGAGAAGGGGAATTTCCTGCTTGAGCAGCCAGCAGCTAGGGAAGCCAGAGAGACCCTGCTGTGCCTGAAGCCTGTAGCCAGAGCTCCAGCCAGGGAGCAGAGGGGAGGGACCAGCCCTCCTGTGGAGCAGAGAGCCCTGCCCAGCACAGACTGCATGCTAGAATGCAGGGGGTGTCTGGTTTATCTTAAACCAGCAAGGGGTCTGGGACAGACATTGCATAAACTGGTTTGACCCAAATCAGTTAAATCTGATACTATGTTCAACCAGGTTAATCTCAAACTAGTTTCAGCCATTTTCAAACTGGTTTATATGCACTGAATATCTGCTCTGTTACAGGTTTAAACCATTTTCTGATCATTTAAATCAGTTTATGTGTGATGTCTGTCCCTAGCCCTGGGAACAACATACAGATTAACATTCTAAGCAATTAGAGAAATTGGCATGAAAAATGCTATGTTACTCAATATTAAATGTCAGACAGAAGGTAGGGAGGGTGACTGACACCTTAGGTCAGTCTTAACCTGGGTATGCAAGTGTTTGCAGGGCTTAGGTTGTCCTAAAAATGGCATGCCTGATCTAAAGTTTGTTATTGTCAGACATAACTAACTTTAGCTTTGCATGGGGTTAACCCAGTTTAGCAAATGCTTATGCATGTTCACAGCACAGCTCCAGGGCTGAGGGAGCCCAGCCACTCTCCAAAGCCCTGAGGCTGTGATGCTTCTACAACTCATCTTCCTCTAACCCCCTGATCAGGCTGTCTTTACCACCTCGACTGTACCCCTGCTTCCAACATAACTTGCCTTTGGCTGCCTGTGCCTCCTCCGAGCAAATGGAAAATACGTGGATGTTGCACAACTTAAACTAAGCCACCTAACTTGAACCAGTTCCCACAAACATATGTCTGCACTCTTAAAGACAAACTGGTTCAGAGATACATGAGGTTTTGCAGGCAACAGGTGCTAAGGACAGACCTTTTGCTAGGTGTTTTTATTTAAAGAATTTTCTGGGGAAAGATCCATTCAGAAATGTTTATTTATAAATTGAAAATGTCTCCATCCATCCATCTGGGTTTCTTTACAGATGATGTTGCTTATAACTGGGGATCCTGGTTTTCTCTGTTTAAAAATCTGAAATTCCCTGATAAAAACACCTGTAAATTCTCTGATTAAAAGACCCAAAATCCGTGTTTTCCCTCAATTAAAATGAAAAGCCACTGCTTATCACTCAATCAAATGTTTTTATTTTATTTGATACTACCAGGAAAGTAAAGTTTTATCAAATCTTTAAAGCACAGCTCAGCCTGTTTTGTAACTAAGAGACCATCAAAGAAAATGCTCCCATTTCTGGAAGTGAATCCATAGATAGTGGTCTGATTTACCATCTTAGCATAACATTCACTAATCCTGCACTTATGCTGAAATGCTGTTTTTTCACTGAGGTATGAAACTAATACCTTCACCTAGTTGGGTAAAATCCATCACTCTTCACAAGTGATAGGAATTTTTAGTCCAAACAACCTGGCCAAATTCCAGTTTGGGCATTTACAGTAATGGATCTACTCTTCTTCCCACTGGAGTCAGGGGGTGATTTGCAATTTAAGCTCAATGGATAAATCTGAGGTTTTGGGCCTCAAAGAAAAAATATGACTTTTCTAGGAACAAAATAATAAATTATATACACAATGTTAAATTGTATATAGTTATAAGACCTGTCTACAAGTGAAATATATACCCGTTTAAGCAATCTGTTTTAAAATTGGGGCACTCTTCTCAGTATAATTGAATTGTATTCAAGTTGAGATGTGTTCCTACGTAGGGATTTGTCCCAGTTTAACAAATTAAATATTTTTTGTTGAACAGATTTTGTGTAGACCAGTCCACATTATTATGTCTAGTATCTACCAACTTATGCTTTACAAGGTTGTAGAAGTATTTCTATATGTATATGAGGAAAGAAACAAAAAATTTCCACTAACTTCTTAAATTTTTTTGCAGTTTCCCTTTTGACAAATTCCAAGGTTTTAAGGGTAACTTTAACATATTTAAAAACACCACAGCTTTCAATAAAATAACCTAAAAACAGTCTGGAACATGTAGCTCAAAGAAGTTTTAAGTTATATTTTCATTCTGCTGTAGCATGCTGTACAGATGCAATTTCTCTATTTTTATGCTCTTCTGCTTCTCATTTAGTAGTACAGCATAATATGAAAAGGACCTTTCACCATTTGTGCTGTGGATTGGCACAGAAAGACAACCAATTGTAATATTTGTTCAATCTGGAATATATTCTGTGCTAGCCTGCCAAAACTGAATTGTGTTCTTTTCATTCTGTCCAACTTCAATGTGTTTCCCCCCACATTGATTCTAAATTGTTCATTTGTTGGAATATTTTCCTCACAGGCTGGTATGTTGGAACAGATTGGATTTTCTGTGCGTATCAATAGAGGATGCCTTGCAGGGCAAAAAACCTGCACTGCTTCAAAGAACTTTGCAGCTGGCTGATAAAAACAGCCATTCTGTTCCATCTAGTCATACAGCTTCTGGGCACAACCTGTCATGCCATTGGGATTTTTTTTTCTTTTTGTTTGTAGCTCTGTTATTAGAAGCCTCTTCTGTGACATCTAACTTGGTGGTAAAATACAGTGTTTTATCATATACTAGGTTGAATTTAATTTAATTTAGCTAATACTTGCACATAGAGCAGGTGTTTTTTATGCTTCTTCCTTATTCTTGTGTTCAACTTTGACAAGGAGTAGGTTGTAACACTAATATGTATATCACACTGTTATTTAAAAAAATGCAGTCATCTAATTAGTATATACAGTTTGAAACAACAAGAAACCATCTTCTACTTTTTGATTTCTAACTGCTGAACATTTATCCTGAACCTCACCCCCAAAAGAGCTTGTGCATGACTCTCTTTGCAGAAGCTTTTGGGAATGTTCTTTTTATGGCTAGAACTGAGTCATTGATGCTAGTGGAGTAATTCCTCCAAGCTGGTCTGTAATGAGTTTATTAATGTGCTGCCTATGTTGCATCCATTTCATTCAGTGGTACAAGTTCAGGTTTTCACCCCAACATTCTCTTATACTAGCACCCACCTCTAGCCCCATTGTACCTTAGGACTTATTCTCAGTAGATTTCCTATGGGCCTTTAGTTGCATTACTTCAGCTACTTCATAATCATTGTGAACTGAAATTTCACATGCCCATTTTCAGTCTGGAAAGAAACATAGGCTGGGGGGAGTTGATTATTGTCATTGGTAAAAACACTGATCCTTTTCAAACAAATCAAAACAAAACCTTTGCTGTAGATTATTTGAATGCATAATCAAATAGTATTTTAAAACTGATTTGTAAATGTTGCCAGTAAAGTTTAGTGAGCAATTGAAACCTAAAATAAAGTTGCATGTCAATGGCTTTATGATGTTTCAAAAAGATGTTTACCAAAATGTTAGATATTTATATTTGAAAAATCCTGAGTGTCATAACCAAATCAGTTGAGTGTCCAAGTCACAATAGACCGCATGGAGCCATTAGCCCAATTTTAGTCACGTTCCGCTTCATTGCTTGTTCCTACCTAGCAGTCCGTTATTGGCCACTCCAGACATATAAAAGTTCATGCAGTTTCCACCCAAGTCAGAGACCTCTGAGCATGTGACAGTAATCACGGAGAACTCTGTAGCGTGACTGAGGAAACTTGGCGGACTGATCACCCACCAATATCTCCCCGTCACCGGGTCCTTTTGACGTACCCTCATTATCCTGCAGATTCCTTTTCATTCAAAAACTCGTTTACTAGCAACTTGTTTACTTAACCATGACAACGCAAGCAAGCTACCTCAAGGCCTGCGCTGCCATTCCACGCGGCGTAAGTAAACTAATCTTTTAAAACCAATAACATGTCTCGTCTCTCCATCACCGGCCACCTGACGTCCGATTAACTTAGCGATCCTCTGGACAGCTCTGGAAGCCCGAGACACTGAGAAAATCTAGTAATATATTTTTAAAACATGGAAGATTTAAGTAAATGCTTGTTTTATTCTAATATAATAAAGGGCTTAGTCTGTCTGTCTGTCTGTATGTCTATAACACTCTTGGAGCACTCTGATTGGTTGCTGAAACAAACAATCCAGTGGCGAGGAGTAGTGGGTGCACAGGGGTGCATGTACACCCCCTGAGAGCGATAGTGCACCCCCTGACAGGCCATGCTCCCTGCTTAGGTGATGGGCAGGGCGGGCGGGCGGGCAGGAAAACTGGTGTCCCCCCTATAAGTGTCAGCTGGTGAGTGAGAGCACTTGATGAAGCACTGCAGCTGCTTCCTAGTTGGTGCAATTGGCCGCAGGGGGACTCCCACCAACTCTGGTCAGCGAGATTGACTGTGGGAGGAATCCCCCCCTCCCAACGTTCCAATCGCTGAATGTTTGCTGGGGGGGAGGGGCACATGCCCTCCCTGACTAAGTTGCCCATGAAACAATCAGTGCTCCTAAAGCATTACAGACAGGAGGCGGCAGCAGCAGCATGGCGGAGTGCTTTTATGACAGTGGGGATGAAAGACATGGAGCAGGGGGGTGAGGCCAATGCTGCTGGCCTCACCCCCTCCACTTCTCCCAGCTGTGCTCCTTGAAGTCAGCGGTGGTGCAGAGTGCTGGCAGAGGCAGATGGAGAGGATGGCAGGGCAAGTTTCCCCCACCTGCTCCTGGGAGATGGCAACAGCATGGGGGAGAGTAAGGGTTAGCAAGCTTCTCCCACCTCCCCTCCTCGTCATTCTTGACAAGCAGTTTGCTAGTGAATTCATAAGAGCAAACACAATACAGAGCCTGTAAGATGCCATGCCACTGACTCCAGTTAATTCATACATTTTGGGCTTATAGAGAAGAAACTATACATTTCTTAGTGTTCTAGATAGGATTCCTAAAACCAAACTAAGTGCTGTAGATTAAAACTATAAAATGCTAAAAGTTAATTATTTTATTCAAATCCTTCATGTGTTTTTGGAGTGGTGATAAGGGAGAGAAGAACTGTTACATCTGTTGATGTATCACCTGACTAGGCTATACTTTTTCTTGAACTGCTAGTGTAACCTAATTCCACTAGCTCATTGAAATGTAACAATGGCTAAGGACAGTCATTACATATAAACTGGTTTAAGTGATCAGAAAATGGTTTAAACCTGTAACAGAATTGATGTTCAGTGCATGTAAACCAGTTTGAAAATGGCTGAAACCGGTTTGAGATAAACCTGGTTGAATATACCATCAGATTGAACTGATTTGGGTCAAACCAGTTTATGCCATGTCTGTTCCAGACCCCTTGCTAGTTTAAGATAAACCAGACTCCACCACCATCCTGGCATGCTCTCTGGCCTGGGCGGGGCTCTCTGCTCCACAGCAGAGCTGGTCCCTCCCCTCTGCTCACTGGCAGGAGCTTGGCAGAGACTTCAGGCATCTGCTTGGCATCCCTCTGCTCCTCCCCTTTCCCCACTCCCTTCTAAACAGGGATTACCCTGTCCCCTCTGCCTTACACAGACACCTCTCAGCATTAGATAGCAAACCACATGCTAGCTATGGTCCCTATTTGGCAGATGAGACAAAGGCAGAGGGTAATGTCCCTCTTTTGTTTTCTTAATGGGGAGATAACCACTGAGTTAGGGGTGATAAACACTGTGTTATCAATTCCCTGATGGGCTGGTCAGAAAAGGGGGGGGGAAGACCCTCCCTAATCAGAATGACCTGCCAGGGCTTGGCCATGCCCACCCTCAGCTCAGCACTGAAAGGGAAGGGAGGAATGCTCTAGCACCTCCTGGCTTCTAGCCTGAGCCAGCATGCTCTCTGGGCTGGGAGGGGCTCTCTGCTCCACAGCAGCACTGGCCCCTCCCCTCCACTCCCTGGCTGCAACTCCAGCAGAGACTACAGGCTGCTCCTCCACTCACCCTCACCACTCCCTGCTAAGCAGGCAGTCCCCCCTCCACTCTGCCTTGCTGAGAGCTGTCTTTGTATTAGCTAGCAGGCCACGTGCTGCCGTCTGTGTTGGATCAACAGGTAGAATCAATAGGCAGAATCAATGGGTAGCTAGTAATGTCCCTCTGTTGTTTTCTTATTGGGGTAATAAACACTAAGTTAGGGGTGATAAACACTGTTATATATTCCCTGCTGGGCTGGTCAGAGCATCCTGCCAGGCCAGGCCAGGCCAAACCCCAGTCCCTCAACTTAGTACTGTGGAAGGGAAGGGAAGGGCTGCTTTAGCGCCCCCAGCGTCTAGCCTGAGCCACTGCAGGCATGCACGTCTGGGATGTCTGTTCAGTTACAAACTGATTCAGTTGAGCCAGGTTAGACTAACCTGCAAAAATTGAATCAATTCAGGCTCTAGTTTTTTGAATGTCTGTCCCTAGCCAATATGATTACCCCACTGATTTCACTGGGAACAAATGTAATGGGATTGGAAATGGGTGTTATGTTCTAGTTATTGCTTTATTCCCTACGAACTTATTTGTATGGGGCTTTTGAAATAAATTCCATAAAAAGTTTTTTATTTTCAGTTTGTATAACATGAGTGAGGATTCCTGCACTATTAGGGTGATGAGGATTAGCCAGAGCTGGTTTTCAAAAACAACTCTTTTTAAAAATGGACACCTTTTTAGGTGTGCTCAGATATTAATACAATGCTGCAGTACTTGTAGAAACCACTGTATTCAAGGTATGATACATATTAGCCTAGTATGGGTTGACAACCAGTGTTCCAAGACCATTAAATTATTGCACCTGTACAATACAGAGACCCTGGCAGTTGACTACTAGTTGCATTGCTATAATTAGCTGAGCTGGCATCTTACTATACAAATGCAATTTACATTAGCACTGGAAGATGAACAGAATTTGTAACCCTAGGTAATAATGAGTGTATTAAAAGTATTTGTAAAATTGCAATAGGGAGGCAGACACATTAGACATATTGTCATGTCATCTGTATTCATTTTAACCAAGCTGAGGAAGCTGCTCACATGCTGACATTCTTCTAGTCTAATACAAATAAAATACTACTGTTTATTTATGGAGACCTGTAATTCTGTCATGTTTTCTTCTGTTAAATTAGGGCACTGTAAATAGCATTTTTACTTCAGTGCTAATTCACAGGAGATTGCAATGGAGTTGTAATCCCACCTTAGCAATGAGTTTAGCTTCAGTTGGCAGCTCATGTCTCTCGGGCTAAACACCTGCATGTATGTCCTGCTGACTGGTGCTTTGTTTCCTGGGCAATCGTGCTTCAGTTCCTGCTATTGCAGTCTTTAATAGTTCGTTAAACATGGAAAAAATAACAATGATTTGAAAGAGGAAGTTCTTTTTGTTGATCAGATTTAATCTGTAGGTAGGATATATGTTAAGGATGATAATGTGATTACCAGGAAGCAGATGATTCATAAAAAAAATTGTTGGGGGGTTGGGAGAGGGCAAATGCAGAAAGAAACTTCCTCTTTTTTTTTTTTAAAATTGATTGTGTATTGTTCACACTGCAAACTTCTTTCTTTTTGTATCTCTCACCACTGTGCATTGGAAATCATGTGAGGGCTTCCTTGAGGATCCCTCTTTTTCTTTCCAAAGGGCCTGTACTGCTTTTATTTATGTACGTTTTAAATAATATTGCAGGGAATAATTAGGATGTTCTAATTGTGAAGAGTTACATGGCAGTCATGTCAGGTGTAAGAACTTCTTTATTCTGGGACCACATATTTTTGTAGTTTGGAGTTTTGGTAAAATCAAAAAAATTAAAAGGATACATTCGTGATGCACAGCTATATTTGAAACCCACTACTTTTTCCCTTTCACTGTGGGGATGCTTTAGGAACCTGCATGTATATATGCCTCATCTCTGTGACAGTTAAAAGTGTCATCAAATTCTCCTACTACATTGATACAACCCATACAGTTCAATAGATGTTTAATTAGTAAGGCCAAGCCTGTGTAACTGCAAGACATTGACCAGCCACTCTCTGATCTGTTATGAATCTTTTGTATGCTGCTTTCTACTTGGCTTATACATTTTGTTGCTCTTAAGCGGAAATGAGATGGTACAAATAATTACAACATTTTTTCATTATTTTGCTTACTGAAAATTAAGGCATTATTAATACTTTTTTCTTTTCATGGCATATTGTACTTTCTTGTTCATCCATGCAGTCGTTTCTTCTGTTACATCTAGTTCAGATACTAAATGGTACTGAACATTGTTTTTTTTTAACCTCATCATGTGAAAGTTTGTCATTTGTTTTTAAATTTAAAATAAGGAACAAAGAAAGAATTGTGGTATTAATGTATACAGGAAAAATTATGAACTTTCCCCTGCATACGCAGGGAATACACCACTAATGTTAACCCCAAATTTTATTACATTGATACCAAAACTTGATTTGGGTAATTCTAAATATGTTAATCTGGCATTAAGGAAGGCTTTCGAACAGGTATGTCATTTCCTGGAAGAAAGCCAATGCATATAACTGAGCCTTCTTTTTCTTCTTTGTATTTTCATGTTTTACAGACCACATAAATAACTTGTATAATTTTACTTCTCTAGAATTTAACTTTTTTATTTAAAGATGATTATGACAATTTCCTAGAGTAGCAGATAAAGCAGTAAAATGGCATGCTAGACTCTTTAACATGTTATTTTCAAAAAGTTTATTTTGGTGTAAGATAATTTGCAAATTAAAACCTTTTAATCTCCTGTGATTTGTAGATTCATGATGCAGCAAGTCTAGGATTGAAGTTTGTTGGAGTTATACCTCAGTACCATTCCCAGAAGAACACTGTAGTGCCCACTGGTAACAACTCTGTACAAGTGAGAAATGTAAAAAATGCATCGGGCTATCCTGAGGAACATGCTTCATTGGATAACGAGAAAACAGATGGTATTAATGGGTGTAAGACTCCAACACCAAATGAGGGAAACATTGACCAATGTGCAGAGTCAAGTGACAGTCAGGAGGGTGAAGGACAGGTTACTGAGCACTTGAGCTTAAATTCTGCAGGGGAAAATGGAGAGCAATTACAACAGGAGAACCTGAGCATTTCACTAAGGCTAACAGAAACCACAGATGAGAAGAAAGGGGCGACACTAAGTGACGCGTCAGAACCTCTTACTGGAAGTAAGTACTGTAGTGATCACTCTGCTATGCAAAACTTAATTTTAAAACTGGCTTTACTAAGTCCACAACACCTTGGAGAAACAAGTGTACACAATGGGAAAATGAAAATCTTTGAGCCCATTCTTGAACTTAGCTGCATAGTTCATGATAGCTTAAGTGTATAGGAAACTGTAGGAGAAATAGAAGACCAGATGACAAAAACAGATCAGTGTAAGTAGATGCAGCTCTATTGTGATCAGTGGGGTTTATCTGCCTTTGTGGTGATGGTCTCATGGATAGATTTTGCAGGGGAATTTGCCATGTCAGGTTTGGAGTTCTGTCCTCAAGCTGACTTTAGTTGCATTGTCATGTGCCAAACATCTTACACGTCAAGATACATTTTTCTAACTCTTTTTTCGTATTGTTCAGCTGGACTTCTTTGATGTTGATCCCTGCATCTACTATTGATGTCCTTGGACCACCAAAATATGATTGATTTCCCTCTTGTATTTGCCCATCTGAACAATAGGCTAGTGGGAAAATTTGCTCAGACATGTTATGGAATTTCCTTCATTGGAAGTTCTCAAGAAGAGTCTAATTAAGCATTTGTCTGGAATTAAATAGATATAGTACATCTCACATTTGTGTTAAGAGGTTAAACTAGACAACCCTTGAGGTTCCTTCCAGATCTGTGATCCTATGGTTCTATGAAACTCATGATTAATAATTTATCATTTTTTCTTCCATTGGCCTGCCTAACTTTACTTTTTACACTGACTTCAGTTACTGTGTCATTTATTTGCATTTTCTTATATGAACTGTTAGTACAAGTAATCATTTCAGTTAAGAAGAGTAGGTCTCAGTCCTTTCCTCACATTTTTCAAAAATTCAACCAGTTGTTTTGTTCTTTGTGGGAGTTTGTATGTGGTAGTGGGAGCCACTCTCTGTGGAAGAGACTAATAAGCAGGGATCCTGGTTTTCTCTGATAAAAAAATACCCAATTTTCAGATTAAAAAAGTAACCCAAACTCCACATTTTTCCATGATTACAATGAAACACCTCTCTCTCTCTCGCTCTGTGTATGTATGTATATAAACGCAGATGTGTTTTCATTGTAATCATGGAAAAATGTGGAGTTTGGACTGCACTTTAATCTGAAAATTGGGGATCTTTTTATCAGAGAAAACCAGGATCCCTGCTGATAAGCCTGATTTCTTTTGCATCTTTTTGTATAATTCAGGTTTTAGAGTTTCTGAGTTAAACTAGCCATCTTTGGCTGTACTTTATTGTTTGTTGGAAAGTCAGGCAGCCAGATTTAGTCAGGGTATACCCGAGCTAGTTGTCCTAGTCTCTGACCCCTTATTGAAAATAATTTATCCTGACCTATGTTAGAACTTCAGATATCCTACATTTGTAGTTTCTCATTTATGCTGCTACATAAATTATGCCCAATTCAAACAGACCATTTTTCTTTATAAATAATAGTTTTGTGAATTCAAAATGTCCTAGGTTCTGTTTTCTGTTTGTGCTTTGCACTTTTCTACACTGAACTGTGAGATCCTATTCCTGAATTTTCCTACTTTCTTGTCTAATGCATTGTTAGGTTGACTGCCTTTCTGTACATTTGCTGTCCACTAAAGACTTTAATCGCTGTCCTCTAAAGATTTTGTTAACCCTATTTTTTGTTTCCTTATCTGGGTCACAGTATACTTAGATAAGGAAAACTTGGTTCCAGTCTGACTTCCAGGTTTAGGTAAAGGCACTGAAAGGGGTTGACACGGGATTGATCTAAGTTGCATGGTTTTTTAAGTGACATAGTTAAATTGGTAGTGAGCAGAAAACACATCCACCCTTTGGTGAGGGGAAAGGGGGCGCAAATTTTAGACTGCGTTCTGCTATTTTTAAACCAGTCTGTGTGCCTAACATTTTCTGTTCTGCTGCAGGTATAGAACATTTTTGTGTGCTGAGCTTCTGTTCTGTTATGGGTATAGATCAGTTTCCGATCACTTTTACTGATAAAGGTATAGTATCTATACCCAACCCCAGTGTTGTCCAGTCTGAAGAACACCTCTTCTCTTGTTTCTCATCCCATTCCTCTATCTCTCTTCAGACTTCTGGGGTCTCATTCAGGACCATCTTTTTGAACATTTGCTAAAATCTTTTAGCTGTGAAACTGAATTTAAGGCCTTTGAAGTTCAAGAAAAATTTACCTCAGTTGCTGACTTTCTTTCATTTTCTTAATCTCTGTGACCTTTCTGAGTTTGGAGAATTTAAGATCAAATATCTGTGGTGAGCAACACTAGTAGTTTTAAGAGTAGGGATCTGGAAAGATATCTTTGTGAAAGAGAAAATGAATTAACTCACCTGTAGCTGGATATTTACAAATATATTACCTCAATAGCATGACAGATTTCTTTGTCTTGTGTCACCTTGAGTTCCTACAGTACTTGTTTTTCCTCTTCTGTAAAATATATTTCAGCTTTTGGCATCATCTTCTATCTTCTGTTGTGAACACTGAGGTAGAGAATCCCTGTACATATCTTTAGTTGCCTTTTTTTCTTCATCAGATAGCTCTAGTTTCTCTTGGTTTTCACACTTCTTTCCTTCTCCTTGAAAAAAGTTGTAACATTTGTTACTGTTTGCATACTCTTAATTTCATTCTTTGACTAAGGGTCTCTCTCTCTCATCATTTTTATATTTTCCCAGCTTGTGGTATTTCTTTGGATTTTGTAGAGCTCATGATTCTTCCTTATTTTTTAATAAGTTTTCTACTCCCTTGTACGTGTATTGCTAAATGCTGTGTACTTCCCCCAGATATGCAGTACTTTCACACTGACCACATAAGCACAAGACACTCTTCCAAGGGCTTCCTCATATTCCTTTGTGACCTCAAGCAGTTATCTGCTTAAGTAGAAGTTATTCTCTTGCTAGAAGTTATATTGTGGGATTATTCAGTCATGAACCTTTTCTTACTTTTATATCTGCTAGGAACTAATACCCTACAGAGCTAGACAGATGATGATGATACATTTTCTAGACAGATTTCCATTCCACATATCTCATTTTATATTGAATTCAGTATTTCTGACCCCATATATTTGTAGCTGTGTCCAAACTTGAAAATTGCACCATTGTAAATAGTTTTCAGGAAGGTGTCCTCCAGATCTATGTTGAAAATGACTTTTAAGTGGACTTGACAAAATCTAACTAAACATTTTTAAAGTCTGCTGGAAAACACTGTTTTCTGAAATCATACCAGAAGTATTTTTGCTCTATCTACCATTAACAGTTTTTAATACAGGTTGGGCAGGTCCTTTGCTGAACATTTTATATTGTTTATATTTGTACCTTTATTCCTGCACTCAAAGGCCTGATCCGTTTCCCATTGAAACCAGTGAAAAACTTCCTTCACCTTAGGTATTAGATCTTTACAGTCCAAAACCCTGTATTTTACTATTTCTGTGTTTAAAAAAGTAAGGGATATGCTTATTATTATATTCAGAAAAATCCTCCTTTTTTTCTGCAATTAATAATCGTGTCCTGATATTCTGATTTATCTGCAGGTAGTTAGCATCTCTGCTTAATATTTATGCTTCTTTGTTTACATGCCCTTTGAAGTTACTATATCAGCTTCTTGTTTTTTCTGTAAAAGCGGTAAATAGCAAGTGAATCCCAATTGACAGTTTGTTCATTTTTTTCTGGTAATAATGTTGAGTGATGTCTTGTTTACTTTCTCCAGCACCCATCAGCTATCTCTTTACAATCTTCCTTTATATGGAGATAGTATCCACCTTTTCTCTAAGATTCTCTGTTCTTGACAAGTCTTTCTTTACTTTTGCTCCATTCCAAGTTCACTTGAACTAAGTTTTAGCTGAATCTCTCATGTTGTAATCCTCTGGAGACTTGACTTTGCTGTCCTTGCTCACACTAGGCACATCTACAGATGATCATTTACTGACCAGTAGCCAAAATTACTGCACAGTAAATATGGCAACTTAGGCTGACTTGCATGATGCAGGTATCAAATTTACCAACTTCTGTCCCAAGTCAAACCACACACACTGTTAATATGCTTTAAAGCCTGCACATGTAGACACTGGCCTATTCGCCTATTCCCGCTTACTGTGCAGTAATTTACTGTGTAGTAAATTTAAGCCAGCATAAATGTATATGTAGACATGAACACTGAGTACTATTTCATCTGAATTGTCCCTTTTACTTTTCAGTCGTCTGGTTCCACAGTGAATTTGCCACGAGAGAGCAATATCTGAGTCACTGTCTAGATTATAACATATGGAATTGGAAGATACATTGTTAGAATAAAATAAAGGATACTTCCAAGTCAACAAGACACCTGTAATTTGTTCCCTTTGACAAAAATCAATTTTTCAAACTGATACAGCTCATTCCTTCTCTATTTGAATGTAATGGGAAGCCTGACTTCTATGAGCTGTTAATTAGGCCATCATATAAAAATTTAATGACTGATCATTTCTATTTTAGAAATATTACTAATAGCTGTGCCTTCCTGAGAATTTTGTTTGTATTTAACTTTCCCTTAGCCCAATTCTGCAAAATTTTTTGATAATTTTTGTGGCCCATATTAAGTCATTGAGTCAATGGTGAGAGTAAACTGACCACTCATCACATGGAAAAGAAGCTATATGATGAACAAGAATATCCAACTATGATGTCCTCACTTGTTGAGGTACTTTATGACACCATTATGTAAGAACATAAGTAGTGCCATACTTGGTCAGACCAGTGGTCCATCTAGCCCAGTATCCAGTCTCTGGCAGTGGTGGAAATGGATGCTTTAGACGAAGAGCATTAAATGGATATATCTAGAGTGATCTATCCTCTATCCCCTCCATAGCATCCACCCTTATTGTTTTAGATATTCCAGAGGAAACATCTCCAACTGTTCTGTTCAACAGCTATTCATAGCTCTCTCATCCATGACTTTGTCTAACTCCTTTTTGAACTATGGCTATACATCTGTATCTACCACTTCCCATGGCAGTGAATTCTACAAGTTATTTACTCGCTGTGTAAAAAAGTACTTTCTCTTGCTACTTTTAAACCTGTTTCCTACTAATTTTAATAGGTGCCCTCTAGTGCTAGTATTCTGGGGCTTGGTTAAAGACTCCCTATTTGCTTGGTCCATACCCTTTATGATTTTATAGTCCTATGTCATATCCTCTTTTAGCCTTTTCCTTTCCAAACTAAAGTCTCTGAGCTTTTTTCAGTCTCTCCTGGTATGGCAACTACTCCATACCCCTCATAAACTTGGTTGTTCATCTCTGTATCCTTTCCAATTTTAAAACTCTGCACAGCATTGAAGATGTGGGCCCATGGTTTTGTATGGTGACATGATAATGTTCTCCATTTTGTTTCAGTTCCCTTCTTAATGATGACCAACTTTTTGTGGTCACCACTGCATATTGAAGTGATGTTTTTAGAGAACCATCTGTAATGACTCCAAGGTCTCTGTCCTGAGTCATAACATTAGCTCAGAACCCTGCATTTGGCAGGGTTGAGGTTATTTTTCTTCATGGGCAGATCCATAATTTTGTGAATGAGGGTATGTGGGAGCAACGACCAGGCTGCTACCCCTGCTCTTACTCGCCTCCCCATACCAGGGCATACACACTGCACCAAAGGAGCAGCAGTAAAGAACTTTTAAGTCCTTCAAGCAAGTAGAAAATCTTCCTTCCTTTCTCCTCTGTGCTCAACAGCACATGCCCTCCCTTTTCTTTCCCTCCCTCTACTCCCACTCCCACCTCCACCTACTGCTGTCCCTACTAACCTAGGAGCAGGGAAGACTCCAGAGCCACTCCTGCCCCACTGCAGCTGGATTGTAGGTGGAGTTAGGCTTGGCTAGAGACAGCAGCAGTAGCAGGTGAGTTGCTTTCCCCCCACACTGGCTCCTGTCTCAGGGTGAGACTCACTCCACATGAATCCCAACTGGAGCAGGCAGGACTGGCTCTGGAGCTTTCCACCCTCACCCCTGGGATAACTGGAGGCAGTAGCAGTGGTACGAGTGGGGGAGGGAGGAGAAGATGTGCTGCTGAGCATGGAGGGGAAGGAAGGGAAATTCTTACTTGCTCAGTAGACTTAAAAAAAATTCCCTGGCTGTTGTTCCCCCAGTATGATCAACTGAAGGAGGGATGCATTTGTGCCTCTGAATCCCCCTTGGATCCTCTCCTGTATTTGCCCATCTGCATTAACTTGCACTTGTTGATGTTCATCTGCCTTTTTTTGAACACTCACTTAACTTGGTGAGAGCTTTCTGTAGCTCCTCTCTGTCATCTGACTATCTGGAATAATTTGTTATTATTTGCACACTTGGAGATTTTACTGTGCAGCCCTATTTCCAGATCACTTATGAAAATATTGAAAAAAACTGGGTCTGGGACAGATGTCTTTGGGTCACTACTTTTGACCTCCTTTATTCTGAAAGGTGATCATTTAGTTCTACCCTTGGCTTCCTGTCTGTAACCACCTCTCAATTCATGAAAGAACCTTCCCTCCAATTCTGTGGCAACTCAGTTTTTTAAAAAGCTTTTGTTGAGGGCCCTTGTTGAGTGGTTTTTGAAAATCCAAATCTGTTATATTGACCAGATCCCCCTTGTCCAAGTGCTTGTTTTAACATCCTCAAATAACTCCAGCAGATTGGTGAGGCAGGATTTCTCTTTACAAAAATCATGTTGGCTTTTCCCCAGCAGACCATATTTGTCCATGTGACTGCTGGTTTTATCCTTTATTATAGATTCTAACAACCTGCCAAGGCTGGGTGTGAGACTTACTGGTCTGTAGTTCCCAGGATCATGTCTGGAGCCCTTTTGAAATATAGGTGTTAGGTTGGCAACCCTCCAGTCCTCTGGCACATATGTAATGATAAGTTTTACATGCTATTTCCAAAGTTCTGCAGTTTCACGTCTGAATTTTTTCAGAACTCTTGGGGGCATGCCTTCTGTTCTGGTGACTTATTAATATTAATTGATTTATCCCAAAACTTCTTCTGTTGTCACATCAATGTGGTCCAACTTTTTGGACCTATCTACTAGAAAGGATCGATCCACCATGGTGCCAGTATCTTCTCTGGTAAAAGATGATGCAATGAAGTAATTCTGCTTTTCTGCTAGGGCTTTATCATCCCTGAATGCACCTTTTATACCTTGGTCATCTAATGGTTCCACCAATCCTCTCACTTCTAATGTATTTTTAAAAGTTTCTATGATTAGCATCTTTTGTTAAACACTCCTCAAATTCTTTTTTTGGCCTGCCTTATTTTGCTTTTACACTTGACTTGCTAGAGTTTATGAGCTTTCCTATTTTCTTCATTTGGGCATGCCTTCCAGTTTTTTGAAGGATGTTTTCTTTGTTTTGAATGGCTTCCTTAACTCTGCTGTTAAACCATACAGGGTTTTATTAGTCCAGTTGGTACTCTTTTTGATTTGTACACTTGTCCTGAGACTCTAATATGGTATTTTTAAACAATTCCAAGCTGCCTACAGGCCTCCTACATTTTCCGTGTTTTACATTCATCCCTGTTCCTCTATTCTTGTCTCTATTTTACCCTGACCTAGTCACAGAATAAATCAACTATGCCATCTGTTTGGTGTCCTTAGTATATGGTCCACTGTAGCTTTCTGAATATGACTCACTCATTTGCCAGCTCTGTGTTTTCTTTACTACTTTAGTTAATGGTTATGGCATTAGGATTGTAACTTTCTCTAAATTTCCAGCAAGATCTCATATTTCAGTGGTGCCCTTGGTACTATTATCATAGGTAACAGTAAACTTCATATAGCTTGTGTAGGAGCAAATAAATAAACAGTTTTGGTTAACTAGCCAGCACTATTTTAATTCTACAATAATAAATTCAGTCAGTAGAGTTCATTTGTTCCTGGCAGGCTGTTTATGTATGCCAATAGGCTGTTCGTCAGACAGCGAGACCTACTAGATTTTTATGTTTGTTTTTAGTAGTCAGTATTATGACAGCAATCAGGACTTGGGACCCTGTGGTATGAGGCACTGTACAAACCCATAAAGGAAACTATCTATCCCTGAAGGATTACAGGTTGAAAGACAAGCAGGCAAGGATGGTAGAAGTGTTATACTTTAATACGTTAATTATACAACATGTTCTTTATTATAGTAATGCCATTTTATTCCATTTTTTAGCAACAGAATTCTTTGTTCTCTTCAACAAGCCAAAGAGCCAACAAAGATGCCGCCAGTATTACACTGTGACAATTCCTATGAGGATCTCCAGAAATGGGCAGACAGTCAACAGCTTAGAAGCAAATTGGCTGGAGCACATGTCAGATCACTTCAAAAAAGGAGGCTCACTGGTGAACGCCATGTTCAGCATTGGAATGGTAAATGGTATGGAATTTACTGAGAGTACTACTCTGTGTCTGGCTTTTCTTTAAAAGGGGGTCATTATTTTTTAAGTGAAAATTTTTGGTAAGAGTTGTTAGGTTAGGCCAAAGCAGATTTTATTTTGATCAACCCACATCAGTGATGCACAGGGTCAGGTACAGGAAAAAATGACCATATTTTTTCATATATGATGCACCCAAATAATACATGCACTTTGTTTTTGGAAGACACAATGTTTAAAAAAGAAAAGATTTTTCCACTCTTGGCTGACTGTGTGACATACAGCAAGTCCTCTTAAAAGCATAGAGTGTCCAGGAAGTGTAGCGTCCCTGGTGACAGCCTAGGTCAGGCAGCAGAAACTTTCTGCCATGCTTCCTAGATACTCTGTATTTCTAGGAGAACTTACTCTGTCACACAAGGTTAGACTCCAGACCAGGGGTGGGCAAAATGTGGCCCACGGACCAGATGCGGACCGCCAGGCCATTCTATCCAGCCCCCGGGGCCCCTAAAAAATTTAGAAAATTAATATTTATCTGCTCCTGGCTGCCTGTCATGTGGCCCTTGATGGCTTGCCAAAACTCAGTAAGCGGCCCTCCGCCCAAAATAATTGCCCGCCCCTGCCCCAGACCCTTGCAAGGGCAGTTGCAAGACTTACTTCTTTGCTGTAAGTAATTCTTTATATATAAGTTCCTGTAAATAAAGTGTTGTTTCCGCATCACGAGCCTCATCAAAGTACTACTGCAGCTGACTTGCTGCTTCAGGCATAAGCTGCAATGCTCAGCCCATAGCTACAGCTGTGAGAGGGTTATTGCAGGACTCTGCCCCTTCCTTCAATTTGGTGAGCCAGACAAGCAGCAGCCATCTGGGTAGCTACGTGCCAGCATGCACAGTGTCTCCAAGCCTGCTTCTTTTCCAGCAAAGAAAATGGCTTCCCTCTTTAATACACACACCCCAGTGCTGGGGGTGGAGCTAATTTTTGGAGAAAAGGTGCAAGTTGTATGCAAGAACAAGGTAATAAAAACCCACCAGACATCATGCATTATGTTTTATATACATTATAGAGATGCAACTGTAATCACAAAAACATGTAATCTCAAAACAGCAGCTACTTATTTACTGGTGTCAGTTTCTAAAATTTTAAATAGTTGCTAAAAAAAAAAAAGAATATTCTTGGGTTCTATTAATCACTTTCCTTAGTAAATGTAGATTATGTGCTGGCCCCTTCCCAAACAGGAATTTATGAAGTAGTGGCACCTTTAAAAATTTGAAGCAGGTGAAATAGAGGGGAGATGTTTCTTCTAAACTGCCTTGCTATACACAGTTTCTGGGTCTGATTATAGTCATTTTATGGACACCCCCCTTTCATCCATCTGATATCAGATCAGTCTGTCTATGTTCTCATGCAACACTTATCATGTTCTTATGCAACACTTATCACTATTGTATCTGACCACTTCAACAAATTATCAAGGGTATATATAAATTTTTTGCTTTCCATTTCTATCCTCTAGATAAAACAGGGGTGGGCAAAATATGGCCTGTGGGTCAGATGTGGCCCGCCAAGCCATTCTATCCATCCTGTGGAGCCCCTAAAAATATAGAAAATTTATATTTATCTGCTCCTGGCTGCCTGTCAAAGATGACAGGAGCCAGGGGTAGCAGGACCCAGGGGAAGCCAGCAGGACTCAGTAGTAAGGCCAGCCTGGCCCCACCCCACCCTTAGCCCTGTCCACCTTGCCCCCTCAACCAGAAGCCTCAGCCTGCCACAGCTTTCACTGCTTCCCTGCATGCCCACTGGGTGCTCCAGCACCACAAAATCTCTGGCTACATCACCGGACTGCGGGAGCACTGGGCCAATGGTGCAGTGAGGGAGGGGGCAGGGAGACAGAGAGAGCAACGATGAAGGGACAGGCTGTGTGTGTATGTGCAGTGAGGGAGGGAGAGATAGAGACTGTGTGTGTGTGTAATGTGGGAGGGAGGGAAAGAGAGAGTGTATGTGTGTGTTCATAGGTTGCATCCCACATGCACACCCCACCACACACATGCACCCATACTCCCCTCCTTGCACTGCCATACACACAGGCCCCCAGACCCACATTCCCTCACATACCCCAGCCACTCTTCCCCCGCTACGTGACCCACCACAAACCTCATACCCACCCACACTCCATATACCCACACACACATCCATATGCTCCCTCACTCCACATCCCCAACACCCCACATATCCAGAGACAAAGCTATACCCACCTCTCCATAATCCCCACAATATACAAGAGTAAGACTTCATTTTAAGCTGTTGTGCAATCACTTCTATGTGCGCTACAGAAACACATGTAAATCAGGACAAAAATATTTTTTGAAATCAAATTAATGAGTGTTGTAGATGTTTGATTTTAAGAATATAATTTGGTATTTCTCTGGTTCTGAGATGGCAAACCTTGCTGAAAGGAGTATTTCTGGGAGCAAGGGGAGGGCCTTCTGGTGGCAGTGGTCAGGGAACAGGGGGTAGGACTTCCATTCACAAGATGTTGATTTGGGGGCGGGGCACCTGTCAAGAGGTGGGGCTACTGATGTGGTCCTTGACAGCTTGCCTAAATTCAGTAAGTGGCCCTCCACCCAAAATAATTGCCTGCCCCTGAGATAAGAGCATACATCAATGTGGTGGGAAGTGTGACAGTTAATTTGTGCTGGTGTTATTTGAGAGAATAGCTCAAAGAAATGGGTTTTGCATTTTCCTGTGAAAATAAACATTGCACCCCAGGTTTGAACCTATTTGTCTTTGTTCCATAGGCAGTTCCAAAAACATATTAGTCCATAGTGCTTCCTTTTAAAGTCAACCCTGTAGTCTTGTTAGAGACCAATACTGTTGAAATAGATGTATAGGGTCCCTGAAAGATGGGGAAGGAAGGCATTAGCTAAAGGAGAAATGTTTGAACAGTCATAGACCAAATGACCTTTCTTGGAGGAATGCATTAGTATGCCTTTCAAATGAGGAAATTAAGGGCTTAGTCCTGTGAATGCTGAGAACTTTGAAGTGTTACTGATTTCAGTGCATTTACCCTCTACTCCTCAATAGATCAAAACTCCCTGATCTGAGGGCACAAATGAAATGAGGACTGCTGCCAGAACATTTTCTTCCTATTTCTGTTGCTGGCAGGAGTTCTAGGGTGAATAATACAGCACAGTAAAATTAGTTTACTCTGGTAAAATTCAATTGGGAAATTAACAGCCATTCCTAATTTTTCATTCTGCAGCAAATAGCAACAAAGGAAGGTCTAAAGTTCAGATGATAAAATGCATTCTCAGAGCTTCCTGGCAAGTCCCATAATTGCTAGTTAACTTGCTTAGAAACAAATGGTCACTTATTTTGTATATATAAATTGCAGTTTATAAAACATGAGTCACTGAGCCTGACATGTCCAATTAGGTCTGTTTTTTAATAGAAGTATTTATTCTTGGCCCCTCATCAGAGTACTATTCAGTGCCTTTAACACAGCTAATGAAAAGTATTTTTTGGTTATTTAAACTTCAGAAGTTCATTTACATAACAGAGGTCTTGGGGAGGTTCATGAACTCAGCTACTGCAATGAGGAAGATTCTAGCTAAAGACAAAGATAAGGCAAGGATAAAGGGTGAACCTATAGGTTTGTTTATTTCCTAAGCAAACAGAATAGCTTAAAATATATAAAAATGGACATTTCTACAATTACACTGAGATAATGGCTGGAAACAGATAATTAATTTGTAAAATTATTAGAATTTTATAGCTGTGAAAAATGTGAACATTCAAAAAGTCGTATTAAGGGTTAAATAAGAATAATGAAAGTACTTTAGAACATTGTTGCTGAAATGCATTAAAGATCATGAGGGTAAAAAATAGTGTGTTGCCAATGCTGTGCTTAACTCTGTTCTTTATTTCTGTCTTCTGCCTTTCAACTATGGGTTCTAGGCTCTCACTGTACATTTGTGTAAACCGTGGCCAAACCAGCCTAAGCAGCCTTTCCCTGCTTTCATGGTGAGTGTCAAAGACTGTAATAGCTAGAGTCTTTCTGTATGATGCACCACAGGGACATGGTATATCACTCTACCCATCGAACCTGTCAGTGTTCTTAGAAATTTTGCTTTCTAAATACAAGTCAAGTTTTGTGTTTATTCAGAACACATGGTGATCCTCCATATCTTAAATCCCTTTCTAAAATGGGCTTTCATAGATTTCATAGACATTAGGGCTGGAAGGGACCTTGGAAGATCATTGAGTCCAGCCCCCCTGCCCCAGAGGCAGGAAGTTAGCTGGAGTTATAGGATCCCAGCAAGAAAAACATCCATGCTTCTTGAAGGCATTTGAAGTAGGTGCTTGAACCACTTCTGGTGGCAGGCTATTCCAGACTTTCGGGGCTCAGACAGTAAGAAGTTCTTCTTTATGTCCAGTCTGAAACGGTCTTGCAGGAGTTTATAACCATTCGACCTTGTCATCCCTTGGGGCGCTCTGGTGAACAAACATTCCCCCAGATCCTGGTGAACACCCCTAATAAACTTATAGGTGGCAATCAGATCACCCCTGAGCCTGCACTTTTCCAGGCTGAAGAATCCCATAGGTCTCAGCTTCTTGTCATAAGATCTGTTTTCCTGACCTCTGATCATGCACACAACTCTCTCTCTGGACTCTCTTGAGCTTCTACACATCCTTTTTGAATTGTGGAGTCCAAACCTGGATGCAGTACTCCATCTACAGCTTCACCAAGGCCAAGTACAAGGGGAGAATGACATCCTGGGATTTGCTTGAGAAGCATCTATGAATGCAAGCCAGGGTTTTGCCCGCCTTACTAGCCGCAGCATTACATTGAAGGCTCATGTTCATCTTGTGGTCAATCCTGACCCCCAAGTCCCTCGTCCATAGTGCTAGTCAGCGTAGCACTGCCAAGCCTATACACATGCTACAGGTTTTTCCTCTGAAGGTGGAGACCTTTGCATTTTTCAGTGTTAAACACCATCAGGTTCTCATACGCCCATTTCCTGAGCCTGTCAAAGTCAGCCTGAATTACCCCCCTGTCCTCAGGTGTGGATGCTTTACCCCAAAGTTTGGTATCATTGGCAAATTTGGCTAATCTGCTTCTGACTCTAATGTCCACATCATTAATGAAGAGGTTGAACAATATGGGTCCAAGGACAGAGCCTTGGGGAACTGCACTGGTCACAGGACACCATGACGATTGACTTCTGTCAACCACCATCCTCTGGGTCTGACCACGGAGCCAAATCTTCCTAGACAAAAGAAGTTGGAAGAGTGGCTGCTGGTTATATCAGTGGAGGCAAAAGGATGCAACAGAAAGGACTTGTTTGTTTCATGTGATAGCAAGTGGGCAGTCTGTCCACTAAGAAGGAGAGGGTAGATGAGGTTCAGAGCTCAGGCTGATGTTTGACACCATAGCGCAGGGCTGTCCAACTGGTGGCTCACAGGCCACACGTGGCTTGCAGAGTGAAGCTGTGGCCCCAGGGCTTTCACCTAGATGTTGCTCTCCCATCACTCAGGCTGCAACAGCAGCTAAAGTCTCCAGGCTCCCCATCCTTCCTCCAGCTGCCACTTCCTGCCCTAGCCTTAGAGTCTGCAGGAATGTAGCAGAGCAAAGGAGGTGAAAGTGTCTAGATCACATGTGGGGGGAGGGTTATCAGAGCATGTGTTGCAGCAGGGGGCAGAGGAGGACCATGCCTGCTCAGTGCAGCAGTGTGGGGGTGTGGAGAGAGGGAGTACCTGGTGTAATGGTTGGGGGCAGAACTATACCCAGATTCCTGGCTTTCCTGTGTGAACTTTTAGTATTGGGCCCCTCTTTGCCAGAGATAATGATAATTATAATTTTTAAATTACCATTTTCAGGGGGCCCTTCCTGTCCAACCCCTGGGCAGCCACCTGGTTTACCCATGACTGTGTCCAGCCTTGGTTGTGGGGTGGAGGGTCCATGTGATCTGGCAGCCTGTGGCTCTCCTGATACAGCCTGAATGGCATGCGGCCCCTGCTCCTAGGGGCTTAGAAGTTGGACAGCTCTACCTTAGTTGAGAAATTTCTGACTGACTGCTATAGAATTTTTTAACTAGTCTTCTAAATTCTTGACTTTTCTTCATTTGTTTGTTAACCGGTGTGTGAATGTCCTGGCTTCTGAACTTTGAAAATAAAGAAAACCACAGTGCTTTAAAAACAAAACCAAATCAGGGATTGCTTAGAATAACAGAATCTTTAGGATCCAGTGAGTCATCTGTATCTGCACTAGAGTTGGATTAGGAATGCTTTTGACCTGAATGTTTGCATGTTATCAGCTAAAGTGATCTGGATTTCTGTTCCCTGCACACACAAAAAAATTAAGTGCATTTATATATATTGGAGGGATGGGGGAAAAAATGAAAAATGGATAAATATCAGCCAAAGGCCAATACAGGCCAACAGAGGTCACAGGCCTTAGAGCATATGCCTATAACTATCTCTCATTGAGAACAATAACAACTTAAATGTTAGCTTCATTGATAAGGAGCTCACTAGTTCAAAGGTAACAGAGAGAATTGTTGCCTACTAGTCTAGCTGTCATAAAAAAAATCAGAAATATTTTCTTGGAAGCTTCTTGTAAATCATGAGCAAGAACATTAACACAGCTTTTGCCAAGAGAACTGCATCAAATATTTATACAGCCCAGTGAAAATAGCTTTTTGTGCACAGTGGGGGATCATCTCTGCCTTAATAAAAAATGCAGTGATAATGGAACATTTTCTGTTAAAGGAAAGTGATTTAACCTTTATGATCTGAACCTTCACTTGGATGAAGAATGAGTTGCATGAGCTAGGAAGGTGGAAAGGAAAATGCCACCATCAACTGAGCAATATTTGAAGGTGGGTTTGTTTTAATATCCTCATGGGCCATGTGGCCCAGGGACCATTGCTAGTGCAGTGTTTGAATATAGCAGTTTGCCTGCTTAGTACCTGAGAATTGACTGGCTAAGTGTAACACACTGGCTTCCAAGAGATTAGTCACAACAAACAAGATTAATGAAAAAAGAATGGAGAAAAAGTTAAATACCTGGAAGAACAGATGGTATTTTGCTACTGTAGACAACTGCAACTGTAAAAGGCTGTCCCTTGGGGTTGCTAGCAGGGTTTTAGATGGCTGCTTTTCCAGACTTGACATACAGTGCTCAGTCTCAAACACACATGTCCATGTGTACTAGGAGGTCACATGCTTTTTCATTTTTTGTGGGCAGAAACTGCCTACACACAAACAGGCTCCTTGCATCTCTGCATTCATTCTGCTACAAGCTTTCTTTTTGTATTGAACCCAAAAACTGCACAGGAGCCAAAATAAAGGTTCTCAAATTTATATGGGGGATTCAAGGTGCGGGGGAGGGTCACAGGTTAGTGGGCTAAGGAGATTGGAAAAAACCTGGGTGAGCAAACATTAAGGTATATATGCTGAGAATATACATAATGGACAATACCAATGACTCAGTGATAAAAAATCCTTCAGGGACAGATAGCAAAATAACAAATAGGGGACATTAACAACGTAATGCAATACACTGAAGAAATCTTAAACTCTTCCTTAACTTCAAGCGGGCTCTAAAACCAGTCTTTAGTCTCACAGAACATTCAGTTATTGTGTTTCTGGGCTCCCTGTTTCACTGCTATGGCTTGCAGTCAGCCCTGGTGTGGCTTCTGGGTCTCAGCAGGCATCTTGCCTGCTGCTGCTTTTCTTCCTCCCCACCTCTACTTCATCCTTCTTTTCCCAGCAGCCTTCTGGGAATGGTAGTCCCTGATATGACATTACAGTCTGTTACACTCTCACCCTACTCTGTCAGGGACACTTGGTGGCTCTTCCTGACCCTATTGCTTGTGCCCCCCCTCACCTGTTGGTGCCCTCCCCATCCCCAGGGATGTATGCCTCTTCACTCAGGTTTCCCCCACTTTTTTGGTTTACTTCACCACAATTATGTCTTCTTTGATATCTAGGGGTCAGCCATTCAGGCTTTGAAGATGTTGGGCAGAGTTAAGAAGTCAGTTGTAGGGCTACAAGTTGTTAATAGGAATGTGAACGATTAAATGGTTAATTGTTTAACCAATGCACCCAGTGATAACCAGTCAGTTTACCAGTTATCCTTTAGTTTGGGGCAGGGTACAGGGAAGGAGGGAAGGGAAGCCACATAGTGACCCAGCAGGAACCAGAAGGTGGCAGGGCAGGCAGGAGGAAGGGAGGGGAAGGGGGACTAGTGCCATGGCCTATGAGATTCATAGATTCATAAATGCTAGGGTCAAGATGAAAGAGAAAAACAGAAGGTGGCTTAATGACTCATCAATTAAACAATTAGCTGCTTGTTCACAAGTCCTGCCCCCAACCACTACTTCCAGCCTGGGGCTTAATATGGACTGTGTTATCTGGCGAGGCTTGCCACTGCCTCCTTCCTGCCCCTCCTCCTCCACCCTGTCAAAGGGTCCTGGGAGCTGCTTCCAGCAGTGGTTGTGTCCAAGCTGCTGTGTAATTGGTTAACTGTTTAACCAATGTAATTAGAAGAGGTTAAACAGATAATTGTTTACTGATGTTTACATACCTAGACTTGTTAAATGGTGTCATCAACTGTTTTGTTGGCCTGTTGACAGTTTTGGAGGTACTGGAAACTTTGCTTTTACTAAACAGATGCCAGGGACTATATGCATCTTGGTTTTTCCTCCTAGTTTTCTGATTTTCCTAGAAATTAAGTGAGTTTTGCTTATAGATGCTAGAGCATTCTTGAAATTTTAGAATTGACTGGATGTAGCATTTTTAAGTTGCTCCATTACACCCAAACAGGAATGTGAATTAGGTTGACTGGAAAGGTTGTCCAGAAATGGGCTAATTTTCAAAACACTGTATACCATCCATGTGCATATGTGAATGCTCCAACTTGTTTATGAGTAGGTTACAATCCACTGGGCAGAAGCATATCTGATGATTTAAGTGAGTGAAAATGTGGATGTGCCAATTTTTTATTTGAACCCTCAAGTAGCAGGCACATGAATGGATGGGGCTATAGATGCAGTTGTGCACATGTGTGAAAACATACTAGTGTAAGCATGTGAAATGTATTTAATTGAATTTTACATAAAGTATATGTACCAATGTACACATGTATATAACCCAGGAGTGGGCAAAATGGTGGATCTGGTCAGTGGCCAGATTCCATTTCCCAGCATCCTCTGTCTACCTTGCTGCAGCCAGTTTTCATGGAGACCCCAGAAGTGGTGGGGCCAGGGTTTCCGTGGACACCAGCCTGAGCAGCACTGGCAGGGTATGCAGCTGGGTGGGGAGCTGCTCCAGAGCTGGGGCCAGAATCAGGCAGTGGTGATAGCATAGGCCAGAGGTGCTTAGGCTGGTGTCCATGGAAATCGTGGCCCCATGCTGTCATGGCCCCACCACTCCTAGGGTCTCTATGGGAACTGGCCACAGTGAGATGGGCAGCAGCTTCTGGAAAATGAAGTCCACTATGAGCCCAATCTGGCCTGTGGGCCAGACTTTGCCTGCCTCGATATATCACCTCTCTTCTATAGCTTAGGTATAAACAGAAGTGTGAGTAGTGTGAGAGTCTGAGATTTAGATTGCAGGTGTTTGCTAAATCCTGTCTTTTTCTTTGATCCTTGGTATCACAAACTCCACTATATTTTGAGGTGTTTATGGAATGCCATGTATGCTTTCTTGATTATTTTCTTGATACGATATTTGAGGTCTCAACAGATAAGATTTGTGGCATTAAGCTGAATTCAGTGGTATCATTCTTCTGCTTTATGAATGTGATGTAAAATGTATTCCTTCTGTATTACAGTAGGGGCAGGATTGCATGATACAATAATGATTTTCAAGTGGCAGTCTCTAAACAATGCATTTCTTTCACACCCAGGAAAGGCTTGAAGCCAAAATGGCTGAAGAGAAGTAATCACTGAAAATTAACATCCCTCATAGGTATGCTAAACAGCCAGGCAAACAAATCCTTGTTGATACATGAGTCAGGCCTGTCCAGACAATTGTGACTTATATCAAAAAAGAAACCAGTAAGAATAATACCTGAGAACAGGGTATTCAGGGAAAGACATTTATCACAATGGGGAAATTAAGGTGGAGACAGTATCTTTAGAATATTGGATTAGTAATCCTAATGTCTGAACAGATGCAAATATTCTCCTCATAATTAGATCAGGAAAGTCTTGTGGTCTGGTAAACATACATACTTGGGGGACAGGAAGTAACAGGCATAATATAGATTTCCTAAGAATCCAGCATATAAGGTATGTAAATGACCAAAGAAGAAACATACTTAAGCCTTGCCAGAAGAGCAATTGTTGGTCTACAGCAGTGGTCCCCAACTGGTTGATCCCGATTGACTGATCGATCAGGGAGCGCATGACAGTCAATCTCAGATCTCAGAGGCTCTGCAATTGGGAGCAGTGGGACACGCATGGGAAGCAACTGGGACACAGTCCGGGAGTGGTAGGATGCACGTGGCTGGGCTGAGCCGTGCCCCCTGCCACCTGAGCCAGGCTGGATGTGTAGAATGATCCCTCTCTGCGTCCCCCGCCACCGGGCCCCTCAGACCTCTGCCAGGGTGCATGCAGCAGTGGGAGCTCCCCCATGACCTGGACGAGCCACCAGGTTCTGAACCTCCTCTGGCCTGGCCTGGCCAGGGCCCCACTTGCCCCTGCCCCACTCCCTCCCTCACTGCAGGAGCCTTGATTTGCCCCCCTTTCCCTCCAGACTGACCTGGTGGGCAGGGGGGTGCAGTATATCCTAGATTGCCTTTTACTTCAAAAAGTGATCTTCACCTTAAAAATTTTGGTCTACAGTTTCCTGTGCATAAGGTATTTTAGATCCCCAGTAGCTTAGCTGGGCAAGTCAAGCTAACAGTCCAGAAAAGGACTTTTCCTTGCAGAGAAGGGAAGCTGCATTTTTGGACCATAGGGCAAAGAGACAAGGATATGGTAAAATTACTGTTATGATATTTTCTTTTGTTTGTTTCTTCTTATATTTCTCTATCTGTATCTCAACGTATGGTTACTGACTTCTTACATTTACTTTTGTTTTTATAGTAAACCTTTTTTTTTGTTGTTTTTTATAACACAGTTATTAGTGATAATTGTGATCTCAGAGCATTTGACCATAAAGTCAGATGTCTTCCAAGAAAAGGGCTCTTATCTTTTCTGAGCATGTAACCAGACAAAGGATATGATTTTTCTAGCTGGTAAAATCCCCTCTGCTCAAAGTTGCTAAGACTTGGGTAAGATGGATAAGACTGAGGTGCCAGAGTGGCCAAGGAGTTGGTTCCTAGCACATCTCAGGTGGTTCTCAGTGGTCAAGCAGAACATGGCAGAGAGGTTGGGTTTGGGTGGAAGAGCACCCCTATAGATGTGAAACATACCCCTGAGAGTATGTTTCACATGCCTGCCTTGGAAAATTAAAGTGCTTATTTGAGTAGTGACATTTATTCTGTTGTCTCAGATTTGGTAGGGGTACATCCAAAATAGTAACTTGGATTACTTCCTGCTTCTGAAGGTGGGCCCTGTAAGTGTCATTTTTAAATTAAATATACAAAGTAACTGTTGATCAGCCATCTGCTGACTTGCATACTTTTGAGCATTATATTTGAATTTCACATTTTTCTAACCTGTAGGCCAGCTGCTTGGTGGCATGTTAGCTATTTTTAACTACAATTTTTTCTCTCCTTCTTTGAATCGAATGTTACAGGCTAGCTGGCAGTGACTTAGCCCAGGGGTTTTGAAAGGGCAAAAGAAGATTGGAGGACTTGGGAGTCCCTTTCCTCACCAATCTGGTAATGATTCGACCCAGGGGTTTTGAAAGGGTAAAAGATGATGGGGGACTTGGGGTTCCCTTTCCTCACCAATCAGGCCCCAGAGACTCGCCCTTTGTGCCTCATGATTGGCTCCTTGGGTCACCTGGAGGGGGATAAAAGGGGCAGCACAACTGACTCAGGATAGACCAGCGAGGGACCATAAGGAAGGAGATTCAAAATGCTGGCAAGAGCTGGGCCAGCAGGGTGGGAGCAGTTGCCCCAGAAGAGCCTGAAGGAGTGAGACCTGCAAGCAGCAGTTGGACCCTCAGCAGTGTGTCATGAGGCCAGCAGGAAAGGCTCCCCGCTGGGCTTCAGGATCCCCTAGGAGAGGCTGTGGCCAGCAGGAGAGGATCCCCAGCTCCAGCAAGGATCTGAGCAGTGACCTGAGAGGTTCCCAGCTCTGCTTGTAGTGCCTACAATAATAGGGCAGGCAGCTCCACATGAAGCTGGGGCTCTGGGACGGTCAAGACCCCTAGCAGCCTATAGACATGCCAGCACCTGTGCCTGTGTGGTAGTGGTTTTTGCCTACCATGTGGGAGATCCAAGTTCAAGTCCCAACTGAGATGATTTGGGGTGAGTGAGCTAACAGGGAGAAGTTCTTCTTGCAGTGGAAAAGGGCCATTGTGTTTTCCCTATCCAGGTAACTAGGCCCTATATTCCTTGTCATTTGATATTTTGTATTCTGTGCCTTTTATATTTCACCAACCAGTATTGTTTGTTCTGCTGTTTGTGTTTTGCATTTTGGTTAACCCTATCTTTTGTCAACTGGATGAATATGTCTATGATTGTAAGTGTCTAACCTTTGTTGAATCATGCCCCCTCGGGGCATTGTAGTGTTCCCTGTACCCCCTGGCCTATGCTAGTTATGTTCCCAGTATTATGCCTTAAAAGGTATTTGGTTAAGTCCCCATTGATGGTCTGACTCTGCTCTATAGGGGGAGGAGAGTCCTTACACCTCCCACAGTTTCTGTGCACCTGTTTTGATCCCTTCAATTGAAGAGGGGGTACCACTTGGTGTACTGCCTGGGTTACACAAGAGTCATCCATCTTGGCTAAAAAGAAGAGGAGGAAAAATACCCTAAAAGGTTTTCTAGCTCATTATTGGAATGCCACTTTAGTCTAGTTTGGAGCTTGGTCCATGAAGAGCATAATTCACTGATCAAGCTTCTCAGATTCCCCATTTTTTATTCTTAGAGGCTAGGGATGGAAATTACACATAAACCAGTATAAATTTGTTCATTTGCTTATCATTGGCTCAATCTATGCATCTTAGACTAACCTGCAAATATTGAATTGTTTCAGCCTCAGGCTTTTTGACAGTCTGTACTTAACCATAGTGATCGTGGGATGGTCACAGGATGTCGAAGGGAAAAGAAGAAGGTGGTGTACTTCTTTAGCTCTTTGGGTTTACAGATAGAACCTTAAAAAAATTGCACATGGGATGCTTTTATTTTTCACCTTTAGGCATAAGCTTACTAACATAACCTCCATTACTACAGATATTATTTGCACATGCCATCGTACTCATAAAGGCTAGGGACAGAAGTTACAAATAAATTAGCTTAAGTCATCAGAAACTGGTTTAAATCTATAACAGAACATGAATTCAGTGCATGTAAGCCAGTTTCAAAATGGCTGAAACTGGTTTAAGATAAACTTGGTTGAATGTAGTATCAGGCTCAACTGATTTGGGTCCAACTGATTTATGAAACTTCTTTCCCAGACCCCTTCCTGGTTCAAATTAAATCACAGCTCCCCTGCATTCCAGCATGCTTTCCAGCCCTGGGCTGGGTTGTACTGTCAGCTGCAGCAGAAAAGGGTGGGGGCTTGGAGGCTGGGGGCTTGGGTCAGAGAGAGAGGTTAAATACCCCTTTCTTCTGCTAAAACTTATTGCTGGCTGTTACTGTGGACTCCTAATCCCAGAGGCACCTGGAAGAAGCCTATGCCTAGAAGCAGGAAGAGTCCTGCTGCTGTGAGTCTGGACTGCAAATCCCAGAGACCTCAGGGGCACCAGGAAGAGGAAGTGAACATACAGCTCATGTTGGCTACATGCCAGAGAGCTGTGTTCTAGCACCTCCCAGCTTCTGGCCTGAGCCGCTGCAGGCATGTGGCTGCATTTCCTGAATCAAAAGTAAGTGTGTGTCCAGTTGTTTTTCAGTTTAATCTCTGCAGTCTAGACTAACCTGCAAAGACTGAATAAATTCAGTCTCAGGCTTTTTGACTGTCTGCACTTAGCCTTAGGGTTTAATGATTTGACCAGCTATACAGGAAAGGGTAGTTCATGTAAACAGAAGCAAGGTATAAGCATTTACACTTTCAGCTTTGCTCCATGTAACTGCAGAGACTCAATTGGACTGACTTTATTGAAAGGTGAATTTTAGTGAAGGGCTTTCATAAATTCATAGATGTTAGGGTCGGAAGGGACCTCAGTAGATCATCGAGTCCAACCACCTGCATAGGCAGGAAAGAGTGCTGGGTCTAAATGACCCCAGCTAGATGTCTATCTAACCTCCTCTTGAAGACCCCCAGGGTAGGGGAGAGCACCACCTCCCTTGGGAGCCCGTTCCAGACCTTGGCCACT
>JAGPOW010000261.1:200928987-200940047 GCA_030014935.1 Caiman crocodilus
GGTCTGCAAGCCCTTAACCATATGAGTGGCCCTTCTCTGGACTCTCTCCAGGTTATCCGCATCCCTCTTGAAGTGCGGCACCCAGAATTGCATGCAGTACTCCAACTGCGGTCTGACCATCGCCCGATAGAGGGGAAGTATCAACTCCTTGGATCTAATCATCATGCATCTGATGATGCACGATAAAATGCCATTGGCTTTTCTGATGGCTTCGTCACACTGCCTACTCATGTTCATCTTGGAGTCCTAGCGGACTCCAAGATCCCTTACCACTTGCATGCCGCCCACAGATCATTTCCTAGGCAGTAGGTATGCTGGACATTTTTCCTGTCTAGTGGACATTTTTCATCCCTAGGAACAAAGCCCCTAGACTTTGTTTTATGATAATTTAATTGTTATAAATTCATCATCCGAGAAGCTCCCCTTTGCATTAACTTCAAAACATCCTGT
This sequence comes from Caiman crocodilus, assembly GCA_030014935.1. NCBI lineage: Eukaryota > Metazoa > Chordata > Crocodylia > Alligatoridae > Caiman > Caiman crocodilus. The sequence goes on from JAGPOW010000261.1 coordinate 200,929,438, forward strand.
TCTGGATTATACCTGGTATCCATAGAGATGCACAAGATACAAGGAGGTGCAAGAAGCCACATTCTTGCCTCCAATGCAGGGGCATGCTCCATGTAGCATCCCATGAGTTCAAGACATCTCAAAAGAGAGGAGCTGCAGTCACAGCAGTACAGAGTCATCTGGGCAAGTACATTTTCAGGAGTGCTGCAAGCAGAGCCATCCCTGGGGGTCAAATCAGAGCAAGCACTCTGGGCCCTGCACTTTGGGGGTCCTGCAAAGCTGGGTGGAGAGGCTGCGGGTCCTTCCGTGTTTGGTGCTGGCTGCCATATTTGAAGTGTAGCCCACCCACCTGCCCTGCGGGTTAGAAGTTTCTTTCACTGTTTTCTGGCCAGAAATTCCAGCTGCCACCCTCCTTCCACATTCGGTATGCCGCAATGTTCAATTACCCACATAAGTGTGCCATGGGATGCGAAAGGTTGATTTGCCCTGGGCCCTGCATCCTGTTAGGGTCATCTCTGGCTGCAAGGGCTACTTTTCTTGAATGACTGGGAATTTCAATTAGTATTGTCTCAAGCTCTGTTACTTGGTGCTATGACTTCACACTACCTGCTTTGTGGGTTATTGGCAAAAATCAGCAATTGAGCTTAGAGTTTTATCACTGTCATATAAAAGAAGGTTTTACAGGAACTCTCTCCTATTGTCTTGGTGCACTTAGGTGATTAGGTCAGCATTAATGAAAATGTAATTATCAAAGAAATACTATGTGGAGAATCTATGTTTTGTCTGGGCAGATGTGAATGATTTGAAAACTTTAAATAAGAGAATTGATAGAATCCTCCACAGAGTATTAGAAAATAGGTTTTGGCTCAGACTGAAGCCTTGTTTGTCTCTAATTTATATAATTTACTTTCAGTATCTCTAATACAAAAATGAGATAAAATAATAACAGGTTTACTGAATAAAACATAACCTTAGACTTTCTCTAAGGAAAATCCATCACTAGGCGTTTTTTTTTTCCCCGGACTGCATACAGAACTTGAAAGCAAGCTTGTGTGACCTTCATTAGACAGATGTTAATGGCTTATCAGCTCAAGGACCTATTGTTCTGCAAACATCTGGCTCATCCGAAAACAATAAATGGCATTGATGTGTGGAATATAATTCCCTATAAAAATGCATGGAAACCTTGATGTAAAATATCATACTTTTTTGGGAGAGGGAGAAAAAAGGACTAATTGAGGTCTTTGTAACTGGTTATTCAAAATAAATGTGGAAGGAGCTATTTTAAGGCAGATAGGCTGAAAAAATGTTTTTCAAACAATGTAAAAAGATTTCATAATATATTACATTATAAACAGTATACAGGCAGAAGCAGTCTAGTACTTCATAATCATCAATGATAGCTCTTGAAGTATATGCTGATTATTTTGTGGTTGGGATTATTTATATTACAAGGTACAGTATCAAAATTTCCTTTCAATTATTTATCTTACAAAATAGCTCCATAACGGAGCACGTGGAAAAATGTTGTGAAAAAGAATGCTTGCGTACGATGGTGACTTCTTTTTATGGAGTGCATGATTAAGACTTGAGAAAATATGCTGCTCAAATCTTCTTTTTACTTATTTATGAAAACTGGAGAAATGCTGAATATGTAATGTATGTGTGTGATTGAAAAAAGTGATATACTAGGCATAATCACCACAGTGCCTTCATAATCAATACAATATATGTGAACATGTCTTTGCTGTCACACAATCTGTAATTTGCATATGCCAGATCTTCCTTTGTGCACATAGACCAAGTACTGTACTTACCTAAATCCAAGATGACTTTTAATTTTAGAGAGATTCTATCCATGGAAAATCTATTTGTACAGAATCATATTATTGGAAGGTCATCTTAAATTCATGCTCCCAACCACTGCAGCAGGGCAAGCAGTGGCAAGAGGCAGCAGTGGAGGAGGGAGGGGGAGCAGGCAGCAGGGGTGTCAAGTGGCCTGACCCCTGCCCTTTGCCACCTGCCCCCCCACACAGTGCATGCACCCCCCTGACCCCTGTCCTCCTGCCTGCCCCCACTCCCACTGGTCCCTGCCCTGGCTGTTGCCTCTTCCCCTCTACCTTTTCCCATCCCACTCATCTCCCTCCACAACTTACCTTCTAGCTCTGGCTCCACTCTAACCCAGGCCATGGAGCACATAGTCACTCTGGCCATCAGTAGTGGTTGCAGCAACAGCAACTCTGGCCTCAATGCTGGAGTTGGCTCTGGAGCTGCTCTCACCATCACCACTGGTGTGTGGCTGAAAAAGGACCAGAGTAACTCTGTGCTCTGGGCTAGAGTGCGGCCAGAGTTGGGGTCATAGTTGGAGAGTAAGCAGCAGTGGATGGGGATGGCGGGGGGATGGGACAGAGTGCAACAGAGGGGAGGTGGTGGGTGGAGGCAGCATCTCTGAGTCCCATCATAGGTTAGGGCGAGAGTTGGAGACACAGCAGCTGCCTGGCTCCCCAGCTAGTACTCAAATCCAAAGCATGGGGCCTCCCCACCATATTAAATAAGAAAAACAACCTTATCTTAGATTCAAGTAAATACAGTATTTACACTTGCAGGTACATATGGAATTACTTGCCTCAGGTGGATAAATAGTTGAACTTATTAATATTAGAAGCATAAGTAGGAAAGCCTTTAAAATGTCGGTGCTGCATAGAACTTATTTTATGCACTTCATCCATTAAGTATAACTATGAACATCTCAGCAGTCCTATTGGATTGGAGCCCAGGATAGGCACACTTCATTTCACCTGATTAAACTGAAGTAGCTGTGGTGTTAAAAGCAAACTCATGGAAGCATGTAGCAGTTTGTGACATGACAATGAGACTGGCTCTTTAGTGAACAGGGATACTCTTAAAATGTCCAGATTAATTAGTCCAACTTATTTTAGCAGACTTAGACTGTCCAGGAATCTCTGCTGGTTTCTTTTTATTAGCAAGCTGGGAAGATAATCTGATTATGAACATTAGGTAAATAAAATGTCTTGCTGTATGCAGGGTGTCTGCCACAAAGGTTACACAAAACCTCTTGATTTTTTTTGCACAGATTCCTTACAGGGATTGATAGATGGTGTGTTTATCTTTGAAGATCTTGCCATCGAAGACAGTAAAACAATACAGCCGTACGATGCTATTGTTGTTGAACAATGGACTATTTTGGAGGTAAGTATGTAGTTTACTATTCTTTTATTTCCTCCCTCACTATATTTTCCTAAATCACAAGCCAACAAAATGGTGAAGCAATCTCTGTTAAACTGTTTATCTCTACTTCAGCAATAACACATAGGTTACTGAAGTAAAGGAACGAGAGTCTGACAACATAATGATATGGAAAATTAACCACTAGTTGGATGTATATGCTTATATTCTGACATGTTCACAATGTCTTCCTGGTGTTGTATATTGTAGGTGTCACTTAAATTATATGGAAGAATTTGATGGGGAGTGGCAAGAGATAGAGCTCAGGACCTTCTGTTCCAAAAATATTGGCCACTATTAGAAAAAGAAAATCTCCATTAGTTGTCAGGGCAACATAATCACATCTATCGCTATGGTGGTAGTACCAAAGAAAGAATCACTTTAGATAGGTATGAATACAATATGTATACACACAAACTAGTCATTAGCTTCCCAATGACCCCTTTTGGCCAACGTAAGAGACACTGTCAAATTTTCAATAAGCCTGTCTCTTTGGTCAGAAGTCTCAGTGTTTGCAGATTAATAGAGAAGAATAGGGGGAAAAATGCAGAAAGAAACAAGCATATGGTATATTGGCTAATTCATAATGCTCAGGGAAATAGATTTTTTCATAAATTTCATAGATTTTCAGGGTCAGAAGGGATCATTGAGCAGCAGATCATTGTGTCCGACCCCCTGCCCTGGGCAGGAAAGAGTGCTGGGGTCAGATAACCCCAGCCAGTGTTTGTCCAGTCTCTTCGTAAAGACCTCCAAGGTAGGGGAGAGTACCACCTCCCTTGGAAGCCCATTCCAGATTCTGGTAATCATTACTGTAAAGAAGTTCTTCCTAGTGTCTAGGCTAAATCTGCTCTCTATCTGTTTGTGGCTGTTGTTTCTTATTACTCCAAGGGGTACCTTGGTAAACAGAGTATCTCCTATTCCTTGCTTCCCCTCCCACCCCCAGATTTGTAGATGGCCACCAAATCTCCTCTCAGTCTTCTCTTATGGAGGCTGAGGAGATCTAGGTCCCTCAACCTCTCCTCATAGGACCTATCCTGCAGGCCTCTAATGATACGAGAGAATGCAATACTCCAGCTGCGGCCTTACCAGTGCCACACAGAGAGGAAGTATCACCCCCCTTGACCTGTTCATGATGCACCTGTTAATGCATGATAGTGTGTGGTTAGCTCTAGTGATCATTTTGGCACATTGTCGACTCACATTCATCTTTGAGTCAACTATGACTCCGAGATCTCTTTCTGCTGCTATGTTGCTTAGAAAGTTTCCCCTGATCTGTAAGTGTTTTGGTGATTCCTCCTCCCTAGGTGCAGTACTCTGCACTTTTTCTTGTTAAACTGCATCCTATTTGGTTCTGCCTAATTTTCCAGCTTGTCCAAATCTACCTGAATCCACTCCCTGTCCTCCAGTGCTTTGCCCCATAATTTGGTGTAATCTATGAAATTGGGCAGAGTGCTCACTACACCCTTGTTCAAATCACCGATGAAGATGTTGAACAATACTGGCCTGAGGACCAAGCACTGGGGGACACCACTGCCCACATCCTTCCAGGTCAATACCGACCTGTCCACCACCACTCTCTGAGTGCGTCCTATTAGCCAATTTGCCACCCACCTGACTGTGTAATCAGCTGGGTCACAACTGCTCAGTTTTTTTATGAGAATGGGATGTGACACTATATCAAAAGCTTTTTAAAAATCCAAGTATATGACAACCACCTTGGCTCTTGCATCTAAGCAGTTTGTGACCTGATCATAAAAAGAAACAAGGTTTGTCAGGCAGGATCAACCTGCTGTGTATCCATGCTGGTTGCCCTTTAGCATTACGTTTCCTGATAGACTTACACAAATGTATTCCTTAATAATTTTTTCAAAGGTTTTCCCAAGAATAGAGGTGAGATTAACCAGTCTATAGTTACCTGGATCCTCCTTCTTCCCCTTTTTGAAAATAGGGACTACATTGGCCCTTTTCCAGTCTGCTGGGAACGGCCCTGAGCATGATGAGTGCTCAAACAGTTTTGTCAGTGGTTCTGCTATTTCACCAGCCAATTCCTCTAGTACCTTTGAATGAAGATCACCTGGGCCTGCTGACTTGAACACATCAAGCCCTTTCAAGTTCCCTTTCACTAGGTCAGCACTAACCTTTGGTAGGCTAGTATCCCCCCATGCCTGTCTATAGTCCAGTTTGGTAATATGTCTTTGGATCAGGGCAATAGGTTCAGGTCTTCAGCTGTAGGCAAAATTTTTTACAGCTAGGTAAAACAATCCAACTGAAATGAGTTAAAATTGTTATTATATTTAAAGGATATCCCATGGAACATGCATTTTTATTATCACCCACTCTTTTAATTTCACTAATGCTGTTGCTTCACTGTTTCAGTCAGCACCAGAAAATCTGTCCCCTAAGGGTGATGACTAGGTCTCCAGTTTAACATAAAATCAATAGCATGTAAAATCTGGAATGAGGCTTAAGTAAAGCATGGCTGGCCAAAAAGTCTGCATAAGCAAAACTTGTTGAGTCATCAGTAGTTTAAATATCTAAAATTCCAACAAACCAAAGGTTAAAGTCTGCTGAATTTTAGCAGTTCTCAGGGGGTGATATTGTGGATTAGAAAAATAAAATGGCTTTTTATAACAGATAATTCAGTGTTGTGTTAACCAGGTAGAGAAGGTTCCTCTTTTGGTTAAATATGGTTGAATGTGTGTCTTATGTTCAGTTTTAATTCAATAGGCTAAGGTCTGTTAGATTTTTAAGGCTAACTGTAGTAACAAACTAGAGCCTGTGAAGGAATCTCAAAGACATTGCAGCTAAAGGGGGACGTATATCCGAGTTGTGCACAGCCCTTCCGGATGCTCATAAGGTGTGCAGCTTCAGACATCTTTGAAGAGGCTGCAGTTTATGATGTCTTGTAGTGAGAAGGTGGGAACAGGCCAGGGTCCAGCCTTCTTGCTAGTACTGCATGTGCTAGCCAATGTGGTCCTTGCATTTGGACATCTAAGAAATGCAACTATGGTTAGCGCCCACATCCTTGTCCTTCCTGATGTGCTCTGTGTTACTTCCCCATGCAGAGGTTAGTTACAGTTCAGTCTTTCTGTGCTTTAGGAATCTGTTTGAGCAGCAAATTACATCTTTACTTTTTTACTATCTTGAATTTTTTACCTTATACAACTTTCTATTAAGTAAGTTGGGATATAACCATAACAAACTGCAAAACCTTTTGAGCCCCTGACAATGTCTTCTTTTAATTTTCATAAATATTGTCTGTATTGGAGGCTAAATGCTAGCCATGTTAGAAGAAATTATACATTTTTTGATCATTTCCATAAGAAACTTGGGAACTTCTGCTTTTTGCTTCAAAATATAGACCTTCTAAATATTTTACCTTTCCTTTATTATTGTTGCTATATTATATTTACACATTTATAGTGTTTGTTTTGGGTAAACTACAGCAAGTATGTTTGCTTTTTATTGATTATATTGGGTGATAGTTTATCCTGATGGATAGCTCAGACTTCTTTGTCCTCACTGATTGCAACATGAAAACTCCCCTCCCATTTTCTGCCCAGTCTACCTAGAGCTTCTGAGAAGTGAAAATTGAAAGTGGCTTCTGAGAAAGTAGAAAGAATTCAAGAGAGTGAAAAAAATGTGCAAGCATTGAAGACATTGCAGTCCTGGGGGTCAGTGAGCTGAAATGGCTGACCTAAAAACCTGACGGTCACATCACTAAAGTTGTACTGCTGTTTCCTCTCTCACATGTTTACTTTGTAATCTTCTGTCAACCTTAACAGTTCTTCATACAGTGCCTTTGGGATGGACTTTGCTGGCAACCTTAAGTGGATGGTTCCTTCCAGTCCTTTGCATACTAAAAGTTTGCATACATATTAGTGAAAACATACATTCTTGGCATAGAGCATTAGTCTAGATAAAGATGGCTAACAAGGCATAATTACAGAAATGAACTGTTAAAATCCACACTGTTCATATATCAGTAACATGTACATCAGACCTGCTGAACCAAATTAATTTCCATCAGTCATAATTTGGATTTGATTTAGATTTGAATTGGGGACGTATTGGTTTATATAACTCAGGTGTCCAGAGCAGGTGAGCATGCAGTGTAATTCGAGATTTAGGATGGTCTCAATGCTATGTGGCAATACTGCCCTTTTATGCTTGTGCTTATTCCCAGAAACACTTGAAGCCCAAACAGTTCCATTAGACTGAAAATTGCAGCTGACCCTGAGATCTGCCTGTGAAATCAGCCAGCTGCCTCCTCAAGTTATGTAGAGTCCTAGGGCATGTGTAGGTAAAATGAAGTACATGCATGCACAACACTTTAAAGTGGGTTAAATGCTTTTGCACCACTTCAATGGTGTTGGTGTTTGCACACATCAGCAGTGTATTGCACATTAATTCCAGCCACTGTAGCATGTTCAGTGGCATAATATACCTTAAATGACTTTGGGGTGCAGCAAACTAAAACACCTCCAAGGAGTTTTGGTTTGTTGCCCTACAGCCATGGAGCGAAGCTCTGGGCTCTGTGCAGCTCGGGGATTGTGCAGGCAGGCCATGCAAGCAGCCTGATGGTAGCCTGAGAAGGCAGGCTCCATTGAAGAAAAAAGGAAAAAAGCAGCGAGCCTGATCTTTCCCTCTACCCCCTGGAACCTGCCTGCCCGCATGAGCTGCTCAGGAACCTGGTCCTTCCCTCCATGGCTGCGGTGTCTCCTGAAACTCCCCGAGCCAGGTGCCTGTGGTCAGGTGCCAGCTTAGGGGGGCCATCGCTGCTGCAGAGGGAAGCACCAGCTCCCTATCCTCCTCCTCCCCCCTCCGCAGCCCAGAGACTGCTTCGCCCGCCAGCAGCTCACTCTCCCCTCCCTACCGCTGGAGAGGCAGGTAAGACACGGGGGGACACAACATGGGGGTTTACTTCATCTTAAATTGAAGCACTGTTTTTAAAAAGCCACCACCTCAGTTTAGGGCTCCCATTTTGTCTACACATGCCCTGAGTCATAAGAGTGAGACCTGTCCTTGCAAAGAGCCTCTTCTAGCTAGAAGATCAGGAGAGATGATTTATCTAACTGCCCTTCCTCTCAAATTTAAGTATGTACTTGGGTGTTCCAAAGGAGGAGGTAGAACAGGGGCATAAATAGGTGACGTGATTAAATCAATGGAAGAGATCATAATAGGACCCAGGAATCCTGATCACTAGAATAGTATCTTTTCCATATGTCTCCCAGTTAGATATCCTTAGGATTCACCTTTGCAGTCTCTGGGAAATAAAATGAGAGAAGAAGAAATTGAAAGACTTGGAAAGAGAAAGGTTCAAAGATATTAGAAGAGCTCACTGAGGCTAAATAAATCTGTTGTGAAGCCCAATAAGTCTTTTGCCTCTACTACAAATACTTCAAAGAATCATCAACAGAGATTTTCATAGTAATGAAGTGTCTGATAAATCTGGACATTCTTATCAGAGATGCAGGCTCATCTTTGGACCATTATGCTAAATAAATTGTTTCCAGAAATTCATTCTATTGGAACATATCTGTCTCAGACCAGGCAGATGGCGAGCCACAAATTAATGAATAGACTTCCATTTTGAATTTACATTGGACCTGCTTATCTTGATAAATCTTCAGAATTGTTGAGACAGAATCTAAACTAAATGCAAATGTCAGACTATTTCCTGAATGAGCTATCACATTTGCTGGGTTTTGTGCATCTTCTGTTTATGAAAACTGGTTTATTAAATTTGTTAATTTTATTGTTCTCCAATTAAAAAAAAACATCATTACAATAGTTACCTGAAAAAATCCAAAAAGGCTACATATATGTGCCATCTGTAATACAATAAATAATAAATAAAAACATAGGACTACTTATTTAGAGTAAACAAAAAGCTGAATTTTTCCATTAAGTATAAGGGCCAATGAGAGGAATTGCCATGACTCTTAAAAGAGAGAATTTTGCCTGTCTTAATTGCTATTAAACAACAGCATTCCTTCCAAGTTTAATAGTGAAAACAATCTGAATACTGTGGTGCACTCAGTATGTGTGTAAAATGTCAGTTTGTAGAGGATGTAAAGCTTGCAGCTGTCACAGTATGTGGTCTCGCCAAGCAACAGACAGGATGTCATAGCTTTGAGTTATGTAACTCTTTCCTCTCCAACAAAAATACAACAGTGGCATCTTTTCAAATGACCAGAGGATTCTTAATGACAGAATACTTCCTATGAGCCTACCACTTTAACCCTAAAAATGTCAGGCCACATTATTTCCACTATACCCTGTGAGTTCTAGCATTAAAACTTCTTTGATGGTTTTAATGTTGCTTGTGTGGGTAAATGTGAATAGACAGCTCTGATTAACCAAAGACTAGATAGTTTCCCTTCTTTCCAACTCTGTCACCTTCTCTTTCCCCTACCCACAAGACAATGCATGCTGTCAAAATTACTGAGTGTTCCTTTAAAATGAGCACTATAAAATATTTAAAATATTTGTATCTTTTTATTACAAATGAGTAATATTCCATCAAAATATTTTTCATGACTTGGAGAGAGAGATTATTGCTGTGCACATTCAACTCTTGTTTCAGTCTTTTTTTGCTACTTTTCATCTCCAAGTGTGTTGACATGAACTAGACTATCAGTTTCCAAATGCATTGTGAAGTAGTTGTTTGTCTGGTAGAATGGAAACAATAATGGCATCAATCATAGGTGTGGTAAACATTCATAGGTGGTACTTATATCAAGAGGCAAAATTGTTTCTCTCTGCTAATACTAGGTAGCATATTGTTTTAATTCTGTGTTCTTTATGGAGATTTCTCTGGAGATCTTGTTTTAATTTGGCTTTAAATCTGATGTAGGTCAGAAGTTTAATAAGTTTGGTGGGCTCGATCTCATCACTTTGCAACACTTGGCAGCCTGTGGTCACAAGAGAGATGTGTGCCTATAACAGCAAAAAGGGTAAAGGTGATGAGTATGGAAATTAGTCCTGTGAAAAGTGAAAGGCTCTCTGCTCCATATGAAAAAGAGCTGCTGAGTAACTAAAATATTGAGGGATTGCCATTATCACTCCTTTATTATGTAGACAAATCTGAACAGCTTAGGAGGGGATGTTTTACAAATTTTTTGTTTGTTTGCTTTGTATCACTGGTTTCTTACCTTATGAGACACCTTGAATACCATATTGAGGGGGATACCATATGCAGTGTTTCTCCAAAAATTAGACATTCAGAACTGAGGTGCTTAGTTTAAGTGGGGAAGCTTTAAGTGGGGAAGTTTTAAGTGGGAGGGCTTTAAACTAGGCTCGCCGGGGGAGGGGGAAGATGAGGGCGGAGGAGACCTTGAACTGCCAGGCCTTGCGACAGCCAATGAGCCCGGACCGTCGGT
>JAGPOW010000261.1:200940147-201017894 GCA_030014935.1 Caiman crocodilus
TGACCCCGGTGCTCTTTCCTGCCAAGGCAGGGGGTCGGACTAGATGATCTGCCCAGGTCCCTTCCGACTCTAAACACTATGATACTATGATACTATGAAGCTGATCTCCATGCTGTAATGGAGACATGGGGGCACTATGATGGCTACTGGGGCAGTGCTGCCTGCTCTTCCTTTCCCAGGCCTCATTTAGGAAGGGTAGAGTCTGCTGCTCAGGTCATTCTGTCCTTGCCAGAACAGCCACTACTAATTCAGTAGGAATCAGCAGAAGGCATTCAGAAGGAATCCATGACTATGCATACTAGTAAATTACTGAAAATGCTTTGTGGAGAATGGTAGCTGGAAAGGTTCTGTTCTGTGGTTCAATATCTTGTCTAAAAAGAGATGGAGATGATACATTTCTTATGCCTGGAGTCATCAGCGAGAGGCTTTTTTACTCAACCTTTGTTCAAAGAAAAGTGGATTTCATCTAGAGTGAATTGCAATGGGAAAGCTGTGTGCGGAAAATTGTAGCAGGAAAATTGTCATGGTCCAAGGAGTATTCAAAGAGTAAGATTTTTTTTTTTGATAGTATTTTTTATTGGATCAGCTGTTAGCTGGGAGAGATTCTAGACAAGTCTTCAGGCACACAGTGCCCTTCCTCAGGTCTGGAAAAGAAGCAGAGACAGCCTAAGTTAAATATCAGATACCACAGTAACTTTTGTTACATTCCATTAAGCAAATGAAAATGCTTTCTTAAAGTAGGAGAGGTAAAATTGTGGAGTAAAGAGAGGTTATCAGGAGCATCTACAAAACAAGTGAAGGGTAATTTGACTAGTTGCCCTAATCATATAAAAAATTTGATCATTGAAATGGGAGGAGGATTGTCATTACCTCGGAAGGTACAGCAAGATTAGTAGAAAGAGCCGGTAAATAGTAATAGGCCATAAACCTGTCAACACATAGCTGCTTTAATTAAAATGCCCACAGCGTCTTGTGTATTCAGCTTCCTGAATCTCAAAATGGTGGTGGGAGTACTAACTAAAGCTCACTGAACAACCTTTTTGAAATGTGGGATGCTGAATATATGAGACGCTGCAGCATGCTGGAGCGTTCTGATGAAAATGATTAATCAAGTCTACTCTGGCACATTCTAAGTAGAACATGTTGGAGCATGTGTAAAAGTGCCAGTTGTCTCTGTATGGTTTTTCCTGTCAAGTTATAAATTTTTCTTCCCAGGCCTGTCTTCTGAAGGTGTTTTGTAGATTTCCCTTCTGTACAAGGGTTGTGACTTCAGAAATGGAGTAGTTGTTCTGTGAAAAGTGTTCTCCCACTAATGATTGGTTGTTCCTGTCCTTAATCACTTTTCTGGGGTGGAGTAGTTTAGTTTTTTTTCCTTGATGGCACTGGATGAAATATACCACAATTTCTGATAGAAGTATATAATTTTGATCGTTTTATTGTGAGGTGTGTTGATTGTGGTGGCAGTGGAGATGTGTTGGCTGGTTTTACATTTGCATTTGTTTAAACAGTAAATGCATCCTTACACATGCCCCTGCTTCTTGGGTGCATTATATCACCATGAGTACTTGAACAGCAGCATAACTAAGGGAGGGTACTCAGGGCAGCAGCCCCATGTACCACCACCTTTGCAGGGGGAGTTCAGAAATAGTCACCAGTGCAGCTGACAGCTGGCCAGGGTATGGATATGCTCTGTTAAGCCTCTGCACTTGAACAGTTCTAATGAGTAGTGTAACTACAGACAGGAGGGGCATTCGTCCATGGTGCCAAGTTTAGACGTGCACCAGCATCACCACCCCTACCATCACAGAGTCCGTGCCCTGGTAGTATACCAGTGCCGGGAACTCCAAAACAGTCCCCAGGTGGCTGCTGCTGTTCAGCTGAGGACTGCTTAGGAGTTTCTGGCATAGGTATGACTGTTGGGCCTCCCTCCCCAACCCACTCCACACATACAGTTTCCTGCAGTGTTTTTCCTAGGTGTGAATTCTGCTTGCTATATCACTGGTCATAATACTTGTGCAGGTGTCACGGTTATGAAGCGGGATCAGTATTCAGAAAAACCATTGAGAAGAATCAGCTTGATGGACATAGCATTTTACTCTTCACTTATACCCAGGAACAAAAATAGTTGAACAGCATATACAGGTTTTGAGCCTGTGATATTTGGGCATGCCTATAGGTGTGTAGTTTTGTTGATGGGGAGTGGAGTGGATGGTTGAGTTTTCCTAATATTGTAGTGTTTTGTGGATCTTCAAATCCATTAGTTCTCACAAAATTAATTGTAATCTCAACTAAATTGTCATAGCATAGTGCTGAAGAGAAGTCTTGTGTAATACCAACGCTTTGTGGCTTTCTCAATCTCATATGTTTACTCGCATGCAAAATTTTCACATATCCAGAAGTGAACAAAGGACTTCTTCCTGTGCTTTTGTGTAGTTACTTGCAGGGATCCTAATCCTGTATGTGATTGTATATAGCAGGGGTGTGCAAAATGAAGCAGATGTGGCCTGCCAGGCCATTCTATCTGGTCTGCAGAGCCCCTAAAAAATTTAGAAAATTAATATTAATCTGCCCTGAGCTGTCTGTCATGCGGCCCTCAATAGCTTGCTGGAACTCAGGAAGTGACCTTCTGCCCAAAACAATTGCCTACCCCTAGTATATAGAGAACCTTCAGGTCTGCTGGAAATCACAAGAACTGTCTGGAGGCAGCAGTCTACCCATGCTGATTAGTTAGCCGGACCTGGCACTACTTTACAAAGCCAGCAATCCACATTGGATCCATCAGTACCAATTCACAAGATTTTACTATACAATGGGTTGAAAGGAAGAGCTCATTACTAAAGCAGCATTGTCCAGCTTTTGTTGCTGGAATGCAAACACACAGACACATCTTTTGTTTATCATAAGTATTTATAAGTGTGTCACTAATGTTATATGATTACTACAAATGACTTTATGGACACAGTCCCAAAATAGAATAGATGAAATTATTAACCACTTCAAAGTAGGGATTTGTTCTCCTTTTAGTGATGTGCAGGTGGCATAAAATACTTGCAGCACACTTTCATTGAGTTATCCTTGATGATCCAGGCATTTCATTGCTCTGTTTCTTTGTTCTGTTTCCCTTTTCCTGAGGTGCACATCAGCTAGGGGAAGACATTCAAAAAGCCTGAGCCTGAATTGATTCAATCTTTGCAGTTTAGTTTAACCTAGCTAGGATGGACTGGTTTGTAACTGCACAGACATCCCAGACATGCAGGCACATGCCTGCAGTGGCTCAGGCTAGAAGTGGGGGGGCAGTAGAGCAGCCCTTCCTTTCCCTTCCCTTCCACAGTACAGAGCTGAGGGGGTGGGGGTGTGGCCAGTCCAGAGCAGGATGCTCTGACCAGCCCGGCAGGGAATCGATAACAGTGTTTATCATCCCTAACTTAGTGTTTATTACCCCATTAAGAAAACAACAGAGGATCATTACTAGGTACCCGTTGATTCTGCCTGTTGATCCAGCACAGATGGTAGCCAGCATGTGGTCTGCTAGCTAATACATAGTTACCTCTCGACAAGGCAGAGTGGAGGGGGGAATTCCTGCTTAGCAGGGAGTAGTGAGGGTGAGTGCAGGAGCACCCCACAGTTCCTGCTGGAGTTGCAGCCAGGGAACAGAGGGGAGGGACCAGCACTGCTGTGAAGCAGAGAGCCCCTCCTAGCTCAGAGAGCATGCTGGGATGCTGAGGGAACCTGGCTTATCTTAAACCAGCAAGGGGTCTGGGACAGACATTGCATAAACCGGCTTGACCCAAATCAGTTAAGTCTGATACTACATTCAATCAGGTTTCTCTCAAACTGGTTTCAGCCATTTTCAAACTGGTTTATGTGCACTAAACGTGTTCTGTTACAGGTTTAAAACAGTTTCTGATCACTTAAACCAATTTATGTGTAATGTCTGTCCCTTGCCATCATGTTCTATCCTCTTCCCCTTCCTAAGGGGTGGAGTGGCATTGGGGCCCAGGTAGTCTAATACGGACCACAAACTCCATGTTCCCTGTATGATGTGTAGGAGGAAAACTCTGTAGTACTTCTGTAAGGAAAGGGTCACAAATTCACCACCTATTTCCTCATTTGCCAAAATTGGAGACCGTTGCTAAGTAATATTTCTGTTCCCTCTTCAGGTTTCCAGGATTTTTCCCCCCATCTGAGGTTTCCTCAGTTCACTGTCTTTTTGATTTACATAGAGGCATATTATTGAAACTAACTTAGTGAATGCTTCATCTTGTTTTTTAATTGTGATCTGTTTTGTCTCCACATTGCAAAACAATGTGAGGCAGTGACCAGACTTGGTGGCCATGTAATTAAGTCACATTTACTTAACACAGAAAACAGAGATTGTTTCAGCTGAACTTTTTTAAGTCTCAAAAGTAAAAGAAGGTGATCAATGTCTTGTTTTTTAGGTTGCTTGGTGTTTAAACCTGCTGTGGTAAAAATAAATGAAAACTGATGATGTTGTAATGTGTGTGGTTTGCCCTAGATATTATCATTATTTTTAAATCAGATTTTAGAGTTTTCTAATGAGCTAAGGCTACTTTGAAGGGAAGAATTGTTGAAAACAAACAGCAAACCATAAATAAAAATGAATTCTTTTTATGTGCTGCAAGTCAGGGAAGAACAAGCTTAATATGCTCTGGTTTCTTGACATGCAAGGTGTGATCAGAGATTTCTTATCATCCACAGGAGAGTAGGAAGTGAGTTAATTAAAATTTTCCTCCCTTTCACAGAATAAAATGTCTCCCAGTTTGAAACACAGTATTCTTTGCGCACCTTACGTTTTATTAGAGCTCTATCATACATTTTTCTATTGCTTCTTTTTAACTGATCTGGGCTTGAACAGCCTCCAGAATTCTTTAGTTTCATCTCATTAACTTTTAGGTCTGAAATTTTATCTCCGTTGTCTCAAATCATAATATATAACATTGCTTCTCTATAGTCTGTTACAAAAGTTACATTTACTATAAAAAATAATGCCAAGATTGTTGGTGTCTAAAAAAGGGTTGGGTTTTTTTTTTCCAAGTTTACTACTACTTGTTTGAATAGTTTCTGTTTTGGAAAGAAAGGTGGGAGTGACACTGGCAGGTATGACATCATGCTAGCATTTGGCCTTACTACTATAATAGTCTGCACTAGCTAGTTGTGGCTTCTATTGATACCACAGTTTCAGGTGTGATATAAATACTAGCACATTATCTCTGGAGAAGTAGGGCTAACTAGTGCCCCTGGTGCACTTAACTTTAAAGGGGCAACTGTTTACATTTGTAAGGGAGGAGTTTGAGCTTCAGTTTAAAAAAATGTTTACTTAGGGTTACTCTGTTCCCTTCTACCTGTCATCAATGAGCAAAATTATTTGGTAAAGAAAAGTGTTGCGATGCAGGTCATTGGGGTAGGGATATTGGGAAGAGGTATCATGGGTGATTCTGTAGAGGTAGTGAGTAACTCGCAGCAAAGCTGTTAGGAGGATCTGGACATAATTCTAAGGCTGTATGAACCTAGGCAGGGTGAGGACACATTTTCTCTTGAGTGGTAGCATGTGAGCAAACTGGTGCACACAGGTGAGAAAACAAACATTATAGCAATTTCTTATCACTCTTTCTATCAAAACCTTTCCCTTCCACTTCTTTACACATTAGACCTTCTGAACTAAAAATCCTTTAGTTTTGTTGAGCCCTAGCTTGCTCTTTTCTCTTTGTCCTGCTACAGATGAGTCTGACAAGTAAGACAGGTCAGAATCCAGCAGGGGTTTCATTGTATTGCCCCTGAGAGAGCCTGCAAAGAAAACTGGATGTGGCAGGAGAAACTGCATCCCTGAAATGGCTCTGTTTCTGTAAGCAGCCAAGAGTGCTTTGTGCTGCAGCCATGCCTGCCTTAGTTGCCATAACAACCCTTTGATTTTTGACACGTTTGTCACATTTCTTGATGAAATATGAAGGTTCTCCTTGGTAATCACTAACCTTGGGCACCGAGTCTGAAATCTCAATCCTCTTTGCATCATCAGTGATCGCTTAGGGCATGAACAAAGCTCTGGTCTGCTCTTTGTGGATGTTCCCTCTATTACATTCCATAAGTTTCCCCCTTCTAAATACCATTTGACAGAGGGGTCCTTTTGGACAGGGCTTTTGCCATATTCTTCCATCTGCTCAGAACAGATGCTTTGATATCTTTCTTGATACAAATCCTAGATACATCCCTCTTTGTCTTTTTGAGATAAAGGGCGGTTGATTTCTTTGATAAGCTTTGGTTAAAATTAATTCCATTTAATACCTAGTATTTTCCTGGACATTTACTTGAGAAGGCATTTAGACTTCCATCTTTACCTTGAGATTTACCTCAGGCTATAGGCCCCTTAAAAACTGGAAAAATAAGAAATTAATGTTGCAGCTTGCATAGAGACTAGAAGTGGAAAGAAAGGAAAAGGTAGTGGAGCTGATGGAGCCTCTGACTGGTGAGGCTCTGTAAATGTGACGCTGCTGCAAGTCCCAGTAGATTCAAAGCTCCTGATAGACTTCTGAGGAAATGAGTCAGAGGCCCTCTTAAAAGGCATCTTAACTATGACCTACATATGGTGATGTTGTCAGTCCCTGCCACTATGTCCACTTCTGAAAATGGATATAGTTATTAGGTGTATAAGTGACTTGCAACAAGAAGAAAGACCAGTGCAGACTGGCAGTTAGTTTGTCTAAAATATGGCAACAACATATGAATGATATCTGTTCAGACGAGTATTATTACAAAATATATGGCTTTCCATTTAACTTTGTTGATTAGCATTGATGGCTGGCAAATGATTGTACATTGCACAATTTTGAGAATGAACAAGTAGATGACACAGTCAAAGGTAATGCCTTCCAGACTTTACTTGTTTGTTTATTTTGGCAAATGTAGGTGGCACTGCAGTGGAGTGGAGTTGTGTGTGTAGTGAGTAGTGTAGTAGTTGTAATTTATTATAGTATTTTAGTAAAGCTTGTAACACTGAAGAATAAATGCGCTTATAGTATATTTTGTTAAACTAGTGAAATCTTGGTTATTAGACACTTAACTGGAGCTCAGTCTTTGAGACAGCCATTAGTTGCTTTTGTGTTTGTGGGGGTTTTTATAAGAATTATTTGGTTTGCAGCTCATAGGAGAGAGAATTAGCGGTGCCCTATTGTACAGCATCTGTGAGCGAAGCCTGACTTTTATGGTGAAAGGTAGCATTTTCATCTCACCCACATATTTCCTGATTCAGAATAATAAATAGGCAGTGGTCGTTTGCCTGTGGGTGACGAAAGAAATAAAACAAATTGTACTCATGTTTTCTTTCTCCTACGGCTGGATGCAAATAACATGGGCTCATTACCACCATCATGTCATTTAACACCCTAGGAAATACTCTGAGCTCAGAGGGCCAAATTTTGCTCTCAGTACCACTAATGTAGAGCTGAAGAAATTCTCTTGATTCCAGTAGAATTGCTTGGGGTTTACACCAGTGTTGTCAAGAGCAGAATCTGTCCTGGGCAAGATAGCGTGGTTTTGTGCTGCTTGAATATCTTTTTGTTTGCAAGGAGGTAATTGTTCTTTTTTCACTGAAAATTGCAGGAGGCTCTTTGTCCAGGGAAGCTCTGATAAAAACAAAATGAATTAGGCCTGTTGATCTGATTGATCAGCTGGCACATGGCTGATTTGGGAAGCACAAGAAGACATCATGTATTTGTACTGTTTTAACAAATGTATTAAACTCTACAGTAAAAATTGAAAACTAACCTTGCACCTTTGTGTTTTTTTAAATTTTTCCTTCCTGTTTTGCTGAACTTGCAAAAATGCTGTCATTTCAGTACACAAAGCAAACAACTTCTCTTCTCTTCCTCCTCTCACCCCCCCCCCAAAACAAACACATTTTTTATATAAAGCCAAATAACCCACTTCAAGCAATAATCCCACTGTTGATTTCTTCTCCAGGGGATGGAAGTGAAGACAGATTATATTCCGCTGCTGAATTCTCTTGCTGCATACGGTTGGCAGCTGACATGTGTGCTTCCTACTCCAATTGTAAAGACAAACAGGTAATGTGTTTGCCTTTTGTTCGTGGGGGGCGGTCATTGTATAAGCATGGTTGTTTGTGCTGCCAGCTCTGTGCACTCCTAGCTTGGAATTCCTTGCACCTAGGGGCTAGGCTTCTCATTTCAGCTTCTGTTGAGTTAGTTTAAGCACTCCAACCCCACCGCAAATCTGGTTGGCAAGACTCAAAAGTCTGACAGATAGATCCTACTAGATCCATGTGTACTGCTGTATTTTCTAGACCAGAATTAGCTTCCTTTAAAAACAAAAACAGAACATAGTATCAGTCGCTATAGAAGCACAGGATGTTCCTTAATCAGTAGGTATCCAAAAACTGTGAGGTGACGTATCCATCATGGCTCGGAGAAATTGGGTGAGGTAATACTAATAATACTCTAGCAGCCTTCAATTGAAATATCTTTGTTTATGGTTTCTGGCCTTTTTAGGGCTGCTTTTATTTCATTAGTGTAATTATTTTTTTGATACATTAAGATATATTGAAAAAGACTGGCTAAGAACAGTTGTGTAACAATAACTAATCATTATTACACATTCTGGAACGTCCTTTCAAATAAATGAGTTCATCAGGTAGGAACAGTTTTATAATATATCAATGCCAAGTTGCTATTTATTAGTAAAGGATTAAAATCAGCCCAATACTGCCTGAGCCACAGATGGAGACATCTCCTGTCCCCCAAAGCTGACAGTTTACAAAAGCCAAGCATGGTGGGAAAAACCAGTAAGAGTTAGCCTAAATCTAATGTTTTCAATATGCATTTGAATAACTAAATGATGAAAATCACACTTACGAACGTTAATGACCCAGTGGGCATACATATACTTGCGTTTTAATGTGCATTAGCCTATTTTAATGCTTATTAAAGCATCACTAACAAACTATGCTGTCGGTGCACATTGAGATAGGAAAATGCGCATTAGCCTAGTACCTCATATTGGAGATACTAGATTTAATGTGCACGAACTGAAGCATGTTAATGTTCATGTAGATGCACCCTGTTCTACTTAAGGGTTTTCTCCTATCTGTTTTCTGGAAGCCATTTTCTGACCTCATAAGTTGCTTCTGGTTTCCAGTAATGATTTAATACTTTGCTTCATGCCTCATAATTAGGAGTAATTTAGGAATTGTCATTTCTTATGCTCAGCTAGTAAAAGAACATTTCAGTATGTAATTAGGATTATAGTGCCCACACCCACCACATGGGTTGTTGTATTTTTTTAGTATCAATTCTTTGTTTATACTTCTGTACCAAATGTTTTAGCAGTAAATACATTAAATGCTGACTGAATGGTGATTTGGGATGCATCAAATTAGACATAAACTGGAATTAGTTTTTTTTTTTTTTTGTACAGGGAGGGGAATTTAGCCACTAAGCAGATTGTCTTTCTTCAGAGACCCTCTCTACCCCAAAAAACAAAGAAGAAAGAATCTAAGGTAAGTGACCTTGAATTCCTGTATATGTTTTTCTTGGCAGTACTCTAATATTCTAATTGATTTTCCATGTCAGTAGAAAGGGCTTGTTCAACATTTCTCTGATTTAGAGGGTTTGCTGAACATTATCAGAATGTTTTTTAACTAGAATTTGGACTGTTCAGTCAAAAAATAGTAAAATACTCCAAAGGATGCAAAAGCCAATATACTTTTATTTCTCTTAGAGGAACCTGAAGATTAGGGAAGAGTGTGTGGAGAAGGAGGGGTCCTAAAGACAACACAGAAGAAGTACATAGGGATGTAGAATACGTAGATTTAATTCATAGCTTTGCAGCAGACTCTTTATCTGACTTTGGGCAAGTCAGTGAATCATTCTGCTCATGCTCACCCTCTGCACAATGGAGGCAATAATACTTGGTTTCTAGCACGCTGTCTTACCTATTTATATTATTATCTCTTTGAGGCTGGGGCTGTATGTTGTAATGGAGTCCTGGCCAGAGCTCTGGCCTTGGTTGGAAGTTCTGCCTCAGTGGCTCTCAACCTTTTTAGCCTCAAGGCATCCCTTTGAAAATGCCAGTTCTCAGCTTTCCACTTGTTTTTCCTTTCTGGGTTTGGAAAAATAATATAGCAATTCTTCTCTTGCAAAGGATTCAGAAACACCACAGTGTGTCAGAACGTTAGGTGTGCAAGCACTTACACATGATTCACAAGAGATTTCAAATAGGAATTCATAGTGTCAAAAACAATGTCAAGCACACCCTGTGGCATACTTAAAAGGATTTCACAACACCCCAGGGTGCCATGGCACCTTGGTTCAAAATTACTGCTGTAGCAGTGAGTATAATATAAATAACTACTACTGCCTCTGAGCAAGGAAGAGTTTTACCAAACAGTAAGGAGAAAACATATCCACCTGGAATCAACTGAACATGTAGCTGACATATATCAGGGTATCTTTGCTGTGTTCCATTTATTAAATTTGCAGCTTGTAGAAGCCATGGCTCAAATGTCATATGTTAAATGTTGGGAGAATATACAGAGATTTGTACAAAGTACAACATGGCATAATGCTGACTGTCTTGTCCTGTCCAGGTTTGTCTCACCCTTCCTGGTTTGCATGCACAGGAGTCAAGTGAGTGAAGTGTGTAAATGTAATGAGATGGTGAAGGGACAGCTAGTGCTGCTTGTATTCTTCGTACTTTGCTTACTGCAATTACACTAGTATTTTACTTGCCCAATGACAGACAGCCATGGCTGCACCTAGTGTCATCTGGAAGCTGAATTAATGCAGAAAACAGAAAATGCTGATTAAGTGGACATGATGAGCACATTAATTAAGTATCTGGGAACCGTCGCCATCTCCCAGTAAACTATCAGAGAAAATTCAAAGTACTGTAGTAGTTTTAACCTATAAAATCCTAACTGAGGACCAAGTTACCTGGGAGCTCTCTGCTCTGCCACAATGGAGATCAGGAGAGGCATTTGAGCTGGTCTCCTACCTGATGCAAGCAAGAGTAACCTGGCGCAGTGTCCTTGATTTTGGATCAGTGTGGATAATATCATTCCTCTTTACATCATATACTACCTGTTATCACAACTTCCATAATCAATGACTGACTTCCATATATCATAGTATAAAAATAAACTCCTTTTATTATTACTCCAGACAATGCCTCAAGCTGCTTAATAGCAACAATTTTAGCAATCTCTGCTGCATTGTCACTTAATGTCACAGCTATCAAATAATATTCCAATTCCAAATCAGGTAGCAGTTTGCTTTGTTAAAGAAATATATGTAATAATATACAATAGAAAAGAAGACTGGCTTTTTATAATTATGCTCAGCACTTGGGAATTTGGCAGTATACCAGAATAGGGGCTTTGCACTATACATATAATTGATCTTGCATTTGCATTGCATTTAGGTACATGGGCTCTTACTGCTTACTGTTAAATTTTTGGGTATGCATGCAAAACTCATGAGAAGAGACCAAACAATTACTATAATGTTGAGAGAGTAGGTAAAGCTGAGGTGCACAGTGTTACTGCAGGGAGCAGAGGTTTGAGAGATGTAAGTCCTCTGAGCTTTCTGGAACCCCTTCTCCTTTTAGTGTATTCGTGCATCATTATTTTTTCACATAGTATCATTTTTATGGGTTTGACCTTATTTGCTGGATATGAAATAAACATCATGGTCAGACATTCCATGAGTTTGCAAAAATACAGGGAGGTATCAGGCTATAAATTCTAGCCATGGCACAGTCCTTTGTGAAGTGATGCAAAAACAAGAATATGCTTTGTAAACTTCGGGGCCAAGTGCACATTCAGAACAAACAATCTTTTATGGCTCTCTGTCATCTCATGAGCCACTGCTTCCTCACATGCCGTCACCAGGTGTGTGATCCTGGTACTGTCAACCTTGCTTAATATCACAGGCTTTTGTTGGTCCCATGCATGTGACCTTGTGAGGGCTTGACTGTACTTCTTCCACCTAGTCAGCCAAAGCCTGGAAAAGGTCAGTCAAATTTCACAAACTGATATTGGTAAAAGAAAATATCTTCATGCCAGCAACATAAATATAATATAGTAGTAAAATGCTAGTAGTAAAATGACAGTTGTCACTTCAAGAAAAATATGGAGAAGTGTTGGCCTCAATCAATTCTGATCAATTCTGATCAATTCTGAGAACCAAGAAAGGTTCGAAGAGCCAGTCCCACCAAAATTAAATACTCACAACATCAGAATATCTACATTTTGAATAGCAAATTCAATAACAAAATACAGAAAAGATATAAATGACTAAGCAGCACAGATAAAGCATGACAAGCAAATGATTAAAAGTTATAAAATGCACATTATCTAAAGGCTATTTTTAAAAGCAGTTTAATCTTAACATTTCTAAGTGCTAAAGTATTAAAAAGCTTCTAACATGGCCAGCTCATTAGGTAAAGGACCTTTTTACTTACGTTTCAAAAATTAAGTTGCTACATAGTACTAACCAGGTATGCTGGCAAGTTGGCATTTCAGAAAGAACAATAGTTCAAGACTGAAGATCAAGAATTCCAAAGCAGACTTGGTTTTATACTCTAACTTGGCTACAATATCAAAAAGCTTACAAAATACAGTTAAAAAAAATAGAAAAGCATTCCTAATATAAAATATGAAAGCTACTCTAATATTTTATGTGCCTGTTCTTACTCTTTCTATAAACTTTACGTCATCTAAAATTAACCTTGCCCATCATCAAGCCACTAAAGGTACTCAAGGCAATCTTGCAATCTTTACCACTTTTTTTTTCAATCCATCTATCTTGAATTTTTTTTTATTGATTCATACCTTGTGACATTCTTGCCTGAGCATTTCCTTTGCCTGATCTACTAGTCAAACTATAGTCAAGCAAATACAAGCAACTCTATACTTGCCTTTTATGAAATGGCTGAAGGCCTACCATGGGGGGTGCAGTAGCACCTCCCTGTCTTTGATTCCAGCTCCACCCAAATTCTCCACACAAAGAGAGGCAGCAGTATGTCTATTCAGGCAGCAGTGAGAGGGAGTCAGCTGACTTCATGGGTCATTATAATCTGCCTGATTCCTCCTACTCTCTCTTCACTCCACAGGTGTTAAAGACCCTGCCTTCTTTTTAATGGTCTTGCTGTTCTATTAATCAAATTATCCTTCTGCAATTCTGCTGTCAGGTAGCAATTCTGGGTAATATCCCTCTTCTGTTTTACAGCTCTGCAGACTGTTTTTAGCTCTAACTCAAAATTTTGACTCAGTTTGCAGTAATATTAACTCAGGGGATCACTAACTCAAGTGTGGAAATGCTTGACAGAAGTGTTGGATGATGCACAGTCAGGATGCTCAAGAAGGTTAGATTTTGCTTTACAAAACTGAGTAAGAGGCATGTTTTGCCTAGTTGTGTTTTTTTCTAAACTTAATATATAAACTATCAAATGGTATACATTCCAGTAAAGTTATATTTGTTTTCACTTTGATCTTAAACTGAATAATAGAGCACTGGACCCCTATTATATTAGTAAAACTTCTAGTTTCTCTTTTAGTAAAACTTCTAGTTTCTCTTTAAGTGGAAAAAAATGTGTTGTATTACATATCATAATGTATCACACTACCTGCAATCCCTTTTCAAAATCTTGTACCTGCCCATGCCTACCAGAATCTACAGGTGAAAACTCATCCTACTTCATTCTAGTTCTGTAAAAAGTCATCACTGTTTAACAGTGAATGCTTGTTTATAAGATACTTTATAAGTGGAAAAACCTAACATTCAGTATAGTTGGTGAGCATTTTGCCAAGTACCAGAATCTGATAGGTTTACTTAACTTTTGACGACACCATGTTTAGAACTTTTTTTACAGATAAACTCTTGGTGGGGAAAAATATGTTGACAGATTAAAAGGAAATTGCAGTAGTGGACATGTATATGCCTGTCAGATGCTGTGCAGTTCAGCCAGCTGAATAGAAAGGAAACTTCAAAAGAGATTTAAAATCTCTTTTGTAAAGATAGATAACTCTATCTTCTCACTCTCTCATCACTGACTGCAGATTTAATCTCATTGTTTATAAAACTTATCTTGTTTTCTGAGACAAAAATCAATATTTATATTAGCAGAAATTAGGCTGTGTGGACATTTAACTATCTACTTCTTTAATATCTCCTATAAAACCTTAGTTTGGAAGAAACTTTTTTAACATGCAGGGCCTATTCTTTGAATCCTTAGGGCAAACTCCAGTAGACCTCCATAGTTATTGTGGGGAATTGGCAGCTATGAAAATAAGCACATTTTTTTTTTATTCAGGTGCCCAAATTCAGACATTCAGGTTTGAAAGTGTAGGTGTTATTTTTCATTTTAAAGATGAGTTCTGGCAAAGTAGAGTGAACAAAACGACCCTTGCTAAATGCAGGTCCCCCCCAAAGTTTCGCCAGCTGGAAAAGCACAGGGCATTATAGAAGCCTTGCAGGGACCTTGACCCAGGTTTCCTCTCTATATGCTTACAATCAATTGCACATGCAATTAACTGTGGGTATACATATTTAATTACAAATCCAGTC
Organism: Caiman crocodilus; assembly: GCA_030014935.1. Taxonomy (NCBI): domain Eukaryota; kingdom Metazoa; phylum Chordata; order Crocodylia; family Alligatoridae; genus Caiman; species Caiman crocodilus. Next base: position 200,954,742 of record JAGPOW010000261.1, read on the forward strand.
ACCTCATTAGTGAGCAGAATCAGATCATTAGATATGTAAAACTAGAACTGGTGCCCAGGCTTTCTTTTGGGCTTGGAATTGTAGGTACTAGAATGGAATACTTTCAAATTTTAGTTAGAAAAGAGGCTTTCCTATAGTAAAAAATGTTTGAGTGGTCTTAAGTAATAAATTACTTATGATGGTGCAACTCTTATGAAAATGAGCTATCCTTCTAGCTCACTCTGGCACAGATTCATGCAGCTGCTGGGCTGTACCTGAACTTTCTGAATGTCTAGATGCAGCAAATAGCAAAAGTCCACAGTATTCCTCAATCTGTGCAGCATGGAAAGTAGTGAATAGTTTCTGCTGCGCTAGTGCCATAGTTAGACTAAGCTAGATCTCACTAGTGAGAGAGTGTGCATCTTCAGATGTACTTATTAAATTTCTGTGGGACAATTTCTTTAAAAGGTGATGTAACTAGCCACTTTAAAGTTGAGTCTGATTTGGGAAGATGGACTTTTTCTTCAGTAGTGAGGTCAATAACTATTTTGCCTTTGGAGTAACTTCCAGACATCATATACATTGTGCCTGTTACATCAACGTTTCAAGGAACCACAGCTATTTTTGCAATAGTCAACAGATCATCCAAAATGGTGGTTGTGGTGTGTCTTGTGGTCTGTTTTGCAGGAGGTAGCCTTGTGCATTTTTCATACTCTGCTACATTGTTGTAGAACTGATCACCCTTTATTTTAAATGTCAAATGCTTAAGCCATCATCTAAAATTACTTTTGGACTCTGCAGTGTATTCATGGTTTGCAGGTCAGATTATAAATGTGATGTTTTTCTGTCTACAGGCTGAAGGCTTTACAAAGGTTTCAAAATGCTGCTTTAATCTTTCAAATTCTGGTCCCTTAGGAACTGTGGGCTTCTGGAAAACCTTTATTTTTGCAGCATACACTACAAAGTAATACAGACAAATAATCAGGAGCAGAGCATTTTTCTGCATGTTAGAAAATACTTGACTGACATTTTAATACAATTAAGTTTGCATAGCTTTTACAGATGTTCACTATTCACCAATATGTACATGCTATAGTTTATGTACATGCATGTGTATAACGGAGGGAAGATAAACCACATAACAAAGAGGAAGTCTGCCTTAAATTTAATTTTGTATATCTGTTGTTTCTGAGTTTCTGCCTTTACACAGTGGGTGTGTGCATGCTTGTGTTATCAGTCAGGCTGCTAACTTGTTAAGAAATTAGAATAATACTTTAGAATCACTTCCTTTGTTTGTCTATGCTCATATAGCTTTCTATTTGCCTGCTTCCAGCTCAGTTTGGGATGTCTGCCAGGACGTTGTGGGTTACTACCTCAACACTGAAATATCCTTCAGTCAGGGCCTAAGCAGAATACATGACAGAGCTCTGTGTGTGTAAAATAGCTTCATACATGTAGACAGGTGATAATTTTAGGCTTTCTGGTGTACTTATATGTGGTGTATATTTTGATCAAATGAATCTCTGAATTGAAATTAAACAAGCCAGTACTATTTCAGAAAACATTTCTACTTGTGTTCCTATCTATATCTAAAATGACTTTTAACATTCAGATGTTTTGTTTTTAGTTTCATTGGAGATTCTCCAAAGAAGAGATGAGCAATAAACAATCAAAGAAAGCTATGAAGGCTAAATTAAGTGCTAGGGATAAGCCAACAGCAGAAGAAAGACAGGAGTCTGCAGTTACAGAGAATGTAAGAAACTTAGAAACACCCTTATCTGCAAGTGAAAACATTGACAACAGGAAGGCAATCTCAGATCAACAGCTGGATGATATCACAGACACAGACATGGGAGCTGAAATATTGGGAGACAGAGACATATATATCCATAGCAGTGGGGAAGCAGAAGAAAAGTGGCCTAAAAATTGTGATACTCATCAAAATGAGTTGGAAGCGTGCCTGAGTCAGGAAGGTGCGTCTGATCACTGTGGGGACCACGTAACACATGAAGAAAGTTGTGCTCTAACTACTGATACTTGTGATGGGGGAGGGTCCATGGACTTGTGTGGTGATTAATAATTTACATCTTAAGAGTACCAAGAGTTGCAGGTATTTTAGCAAAATAAAGGACAGGTTTAACAAATCATCCTGTCTAATTTCATTGCTCAGTGCAACACTGAATTCAGTATTACCCAATCTTATTCTGTCTCCTGTTAACATATACAGACTAATTTAAGATTTGAAATTATTATTGGGCTTGCTTTTGCTTCCACAGAATCTAGTGGCAAAAATGCCACTGAAGTTACTGTGGCTATGAATTGGTTATTACTGGCTTTACCTGTCTAAGGTACATTTGAAATATATTATGATTACCAAGATGGAAATAAAAACACTTTTTAGGCTTTTAAATTCCTTTGCTAATTTTGACAAAACCAGGCTTATGTCCACTATTTCTGTTAGTACAGCGGAAATGTTTTGCTTGATCAAATTTCGTTATGTAATATTTTTATCCAAGTAGAATTACTTTAAAAAATGCATTACATCTTATGGTATTTTGTCATTAAGTTCGTATTGTTAAGGAAATGGCATTTTGTCTTCAAGAGGCTGGATGAAATGGCTGTAGTTGTATTTATATTAATATATTTACTTGCTGATATGCTCTTTTGGGTTTACTTAACTCTTTCCAATATTGAAAGCAATAATCAAATCATGAACGTTTTAAGAGGAACTGATGGAGAAACAAAATCCTGCTATGAATATGTTTGGCTGTTAAGTAGGCGGTTCCAACATAATGCTGAATTAATCCCATTCTTTTATGATAGCATTAGGGATTTTTAGGTTGCTAATCAGCCTTTCTTCAATATTTGTTGGAGTTTCAAGAAAGAGAAGAGCTAAGAATAAGAAAACGAGATGTAGGATGTAATTCAGTAGTTGTACATACTCACTAAAATGAACATGCTCTTCACAATATGCTAGGACTGCAGTTGTATTTTTTTCACCATTTTTAATTTAGAATGTGTCACAAGAAAGCTATTTGATTTTTCCCCCTTTTTTTTTAAGTTCTATCAGGCAAATGTCAGTGGATGCCACAAATAACCCTGACAAATGCAAGTTGATAATTTAACCCTCCCTTATATTAAAAGTAACTGTTTTTCAGCTGATGTACAAACTTTATTATGTAAAGTGGTAAACATTTTCATGTTTGGAGGTATATTAAAATCTTTACAGAAAAATGTATGTGTAACATTTTTTATTATATTTGTATGTATTCAGATCTTTTTCGTTGAATTAAACATGTCTAATTTTGTCTTTCCTTACTCAGCAATCCTAGATGGACCCATACTTGGGAATAGTCAGGGGGTCCTGTAAGGTGTTTATAAATGAATACCTCTCTTTACAAAACACAACACTGAAAGAAACACACCACTTTCACAAACAATGTAGTTTTTTGGGGGGGGCTGATTTATTCATGCTAATTATCATTACTCTTTTTTCCTCTATGGTATTTTGACTCAGTGAAAAGTGTTCTCTAGATGCACATCATATGTGTTCAAACTACTTTTAAACTGTATTCCACATAAAAAAATTACACAATTTGTAGAAGACTTCAGGGAGGAAAAAGGCATACAATTTCAAAAGCCCACCTGTAATTGGAATAATGGCAGATAGGTTTTAATCATTCCATTGCGTGCACAAAAAAAGCTAGTATTTTTTTTCAATAGTTGAGAAGTATTGTTGTTGGCTCCAACAGCTTAACTAAATATTAGAAAAACAGGACTGTAAATAATTTTAATTACTGCTGGTATTTTGCAACGAATTCATTCTGTACCCTGAGGACAAATTAAAATGCCCATAACCTAACCATTCTTTTGTTTATTTGCTACTCTAACGCAAACTCTGCTCTGGACAGTTAAGAAAAGTGGTTTGCAGATTTTATTGACACTGAATCTTTACAGGGCCTGTTATAGAGCTGGTCTTAAATTTCAACTGGACAGCTTGTATCTTAAACAGATATATATATATCATTTAAAAAGCACATCAAGTCATCTGTAAAACTGAAGTGTTACTATATAGCAACCATTTGTGTTAAATAATGCGTTTCCATTGAAAAGCATTTATTTGATTGTACTTCAGACAAGGTTGTTCCAATTGTATTCTAACTGCTCACAAAGCGAAATAGAAAACTGAATTGGAGGGAGAGAGTCTTTATACTTTGCAATAGTTACACTTCTGCAGGTAGTTCGGCATAGCAACAAGAGCTAAGAGTCAGATTCATGATTAAAGCAATGTTCAGCATTAGCTATTGATTCATCAGACCTGGTTAAATAGGTCATTGTCAACTATTTGAAAGAAGTATGGATTGAAGGCCTTGTCAGCCTGTGAAAGTTGCCTTTGTTTTTTACTAAAACGATATGATTTAAAACTGATTTAATTGAAGAGATGTACATTTCTGTGTGCTTGATCTCACTTCTTTGTAGCCTAAATGAACAGAGTTTAGTTTAAGTCTGTAAGTAATCCATTTAAACTACTGTAAAATCAATCATGTTTAATCCAAAGTAAGTGCCTGCAAAAAGAGGGGCACTGGTTTAACTACCCTGGATTGAAGTTGCATTGTTATTTAAACTGAGGCAACTTTCTCTTTCTCAACTTACTTGATAGCGGAGTCAAGAAATTGCTGCCTCATTATGTACAGTAGTTTTCTTTTTTTAAGCTGCATGTTATAACCATTTGCAAGTAGAAGGATGATTACAAAAAAGAGTTCTTCTTCGTGGTTCCTGACTCCTGAATGTTTTAAAACTATTTATACCAGTCTGCCCATGGAGTCTGAGGTTTTCCCAGCCTGATGCTTTGTGTTTAAACTGTTCCAAATCCTGAATTTCTGCACTATATGCACTCCAAGAAATCTCACAGGAATAGATTTTTTTGTTAATAGCGCTCAAGGACATGAGACAGTCTTCCTACCTGTACTGGAAATTGGCTGAGATCTTCAAAGGCAGCTAGGGGAATTAGTCCCCAAGTCCCACTGAAATTAACAGGATTTCTGTAAACTAAATCAGCTTACTGACTCGGAAATAAATCTCAACTGTTGCCTTTAATCTTGAATTTACAATATAAGAGTAGACAGGATGATCATGATGGGGAGGAGGGGGGAAGGGAGAGGCCTTCACAGGTTACAAGATTATGCAATCATTTGCTTTGTGAGTTAGCCCTCTACTTGGTTGCTTACATTACTTAGCCTTCTCTGCCACTTCTGGCATTTGAAAGAGACAACAGCACAGGGGCAGAAGAACTAGATGGTGTAATGGAATCAATTCATGCAGTCTAACATGTGGGAAGTCAAAACCTGTAAAGGTTTCACACTTTCACCTTTGCAGATTTTAGCCTGCTGTGCATGTGCAAGGTACTATTTCTCAGACTACATCCTTGTTCATAAGCACACAGACCTGGCTACTCAAATCAAACAAAATGGCACCTGGAAATAGCCTGGAGTAGGTACAGTCAAATGAATCACATTTGAAAGTTAGACTTATCACTTAAAATTTTACATTACCTTAATTTCTCAGATGAGCCCAGCATGCTTAAAAGGCTGTGTCTTTGGGCTGCATGCAGGCTCATTCTTTGTAGTTTTCAGAGCTGTGTACGTTTGCCTCAGGGAGCCAATTATAAGGCAGAAATAAAGCAAGATCTGATTTTCACACAATATTTCCATCATCCTGGACTTGAATAGCTTCAGAAGAGCAAACCTCATGTTATTTCTGCCTGATAAATGCTTCTCAGAGACGTTAAAAATGCCAGTTAAAAATATACATGCACTTACACACCTTCAAATATTTCCTGAAGTTTAATTCACATTCAATATTGCTAATGGACCCATGAGTCTCATTTATGTGGGTCAAGACTGCAAAAACTTTCATCAGCTAAAATATACCTGTGGTGTTGATTAGAGTCTACTACCATCTCATATAAGAAAAAAAGTCTTTATAGGTTAAGAGCTTTCTTTTATTCATTATAAAATCTTCCTGTGAACTAAGCCAATGGATATTAGTGCTGTGATATTATGCAACTTGGACATCACATATTCTCCAGTTAATGAATGAAAATCCCAGGGGAATAACTCCTATCCACAATACCAAACCAGATCCTGATGACTGCTACAATACACGTCGGAAGAATTAGGACCAGATTTAAGTCAATATAGTCAATGTAACTTGCAAGCCATCCTTTTCAGTTTTAAAGGTGGGCTTTTTCCCAAATGGGCAAATATTCATATTTCACCTTTTTCTCTCAGCAGCCTGTTCCTAAGAAAAAGACAGTGCACAATCTTGTCTTATATAATCATGTTCCCAAGACTAAAAGGTTTCGTTCAATGGACCTAAGAGGGAGAATGTTGTTTCCCTTTAAGCACCTAGCCCCTGACCTTCAGAGACTTCTTAGTTTCTTATAAGTTGATATATAAATGATATATGATGATATATGATGCTGATATGATAAATGATATATGATGCTGCATGTCAATGTTCAAGATAAATAATTCTATCTTCTTCAATTAAGGTGGCTTCATATCTAATGTATTATAAATTACTACATAATTATGAAAATGCTGGCCTTTCACCATTAGGCCATTAAAATGCAGAAGAAAGAGCCCAAAAGATTCCTTACTTGACCATTGATACAACTAGGTAGCAATAACTCTAACAAATATACTGAGTGCAGTCATTATATGGGTATTTCTAGACCACAGGACACCTAACAGTTCCAGGTAGGGTGGATGTTTCTGACACCACATGCAGTATGAACCTACGATGTTCTGTATCTGTAAACTAAGGTAGTAGTTAAAAGGGCCTAAGGTAGTGGGTAATTAAAGGAAAACCATCCTCTCACCAGCCAGAGGTTCACAATATAAGAACGTACTTGTCACTGGGATTTTTCTGATTTTTTTTTTTTTAAGTGACAGCTGTTTATTCTGTGCATCCTGCTGTGGGTGATTGCCTGGCTAAAATTGTTTCTACAGGACGGTATGTGTACATGACACCCAACAATTGAAGAGACATGTCCTTGCCTCTATTGCAATCCAAGTATAACAAGGAGTGACAGAAAGAGGTTAGAGGGAGAGGGAGATATAACAGAAGCAAAAGGTTGTGAACTGCCTTTTGCTATGTCAGTGGTTCTCAATCTTTTTAGACTCAAGGCACCCCTCAGAAAATGTCAGTTCTTAACTTTCACTCATTTTTGACTACAAAAAAATAACAGAGCAATTCTTATGTTGAAGGTAACTTGAAGCCTGCAACATATCACTAATGTTTTTAATCATTTGAAAGCCAGGTACACCCAGATGAACACGCACATGTGGCTTACAGTGCTGCACACCGCATGCACTGCACAAGCAGGCATTCACCATGCTGCTGAATTGCAGCATGGTGGGGTTTTTTGACAGCGGGAGATGTACAGGGTGGTGTAAGTGGTGGCAACGGGCGTTGCCCAAAAACAGAACCTGGCTGGCCAGAGCCATGCTCCAGCTGCTGGCCAGGCTCTGTGTGCCCAGATTACCAGAACTGGAGCCCTGGGGGGACCTCAGGATCCCAGGTAAGGCAGCTGGGGTCAGCCTAGGTGCTGGTCCCAGCCTCCTCGGCCCTACCCACGGCAACACGCATGCCAGAGTGGGCATGCATAGGGTGTTCCCTGAGGACATCTAGCAGCAGTACAAATATGTGTCGCTGCTAGTTGTCTCCAGGGAACTCACATTTCCACTTGTGGGGACGCACCTTCTGGGTTTATCTGGTGAATCATGTTTGCACACCTATCAATTGCTAACATTGCATGGCACCTCATGGCACCCTTGAAAGTATCTGAAGGCACCCCAGTCTGCTGCAGCACCCTGCTTGTGAATCACTGTGCTATGTGGGCAGTTTGGGTTCATTTGAGAAAGTAGTGTATGAAATGGAAGTAATTTGTGTTGAAGAAAGAGACTGCAAACCAGTTAATAATCATAAATGATGCTTTAAAAGTTATAAGGGAAACATTTTAAAACTAATATTTTTATAAAAAATTGTTCAATGTTTTAAAAACATAGGAAGCTGGTTTGTTGTGGCCTCTTTTTCTGGGCTAATACAACATTGCTGCTAATTATACCGTTTTTCAGAAGACGAGGGCTTCCCTCCAGCACTAAGCTGTGAAATGCTAAATGTGACCTTTTTAACAAACAAGCTCTTGGTTTATTCATGTTAATTATTGATTTGTTTAACTGAACTTCTAGACTGAGAAAACCAATAACTGGAAAGAGTGCTATTAGGATGACCTACTGGGCTATATACATTTATTTGTCTTTTATACCAGGTTACCCTGACAAATGCAAACCCTGCTCCTAAACCCTTCCCTTAGACTCCACTCATACAAAGCAAAAACTGCTAGTTCTTGCAGGTATGCTAGAGGTTTGGGAAAATTGTACCATTTTTCAGAATTAAGAACAACCCCACTGAACTGCTCCAAAGTTGCCAGGAGGACATGCATGCGGATCCTGCTTCCAGATGAGAAAATGCTGTAACTGGGTTTAGAAAAAGAAATGTTCATAGAGAGCAGGTATTACAGTGATCAGAGAAAGTAAAAGCATAAGACATGTCCGCGCATGTAGTCACTATGCTACAAGGCGGGTGAACATCGATACCAGGTGGTAAGCCCACCCTGGATGACGGCAGGTCACGGAAGCAAGTAAGTATGGACTCAGGCAGGTGTGAAAAAAAAGTTGAAACTTTACTCACGTCAAATGAATCCAACTTAATGCAGAAATGATTACAAGTGAGTAATGGTTGACAATCACAACGCGTCGGGTACAAGTTGTCGAGTATTACACGAAATGAGCTCTATATAACGAGGTTTACGGTTCCGCGGTAAAGCTTACGGCCAAGCAACAAAAGCGATACGGTTAAGTGGTAAAGTTATGCAGTATGCAGCCTAGGGGTTGTCTCGGACCAGATGGGTGATCAGTCCACCTGACAAAGTGCCTGAGGGACCTCGCGCTCAGACGCCCTGGCCCTTTTATAGCCTCCTCGGGCAATCAGGGTGCTTTGTGGCTGGAAGGTTCTAGAGACCACAGCCGCTGGCCAGGCAGCTGCGCCTCCGGAGTAGCCAGACTGATTGGTCCAGCCCCCCGATCATGCGGTGATCGCGCTTTCGCTGCAGGATATGCACACACTTTAACCTCTGCTACTGATTGCCCTAACAGAACTAGTTGTGTTCCTTAACCTTGACACTAACTTACTTATGGGCCTTGGCGTTGTCACCTAGCCCCGAACAATGATCTGGCAGGTAGTCATGCCTTTTAACCTGACAAGACAGATCAAGGCCCACTAGCTCACTCCTCTTAGCAATGGCTGCTGGCATGAGCAATTGCCATCACAGAAGAAACTGCCAAAGGTTTTACGAGGTCGTGTACAAGTTATAGCTTTAGTACCGTGACACATTCTTCAGAAACAAGATAAACTTTGTGTCAGTACTGGTTGGTGCTTTGCTCTTTTTTCTTACTGTTCGTTACATTCTGCTAATGCAGAACAGGTAGAGAGATCAATCCCAGAAAGGAAATCAGTACCTATCTGGAGATATAAGTGACCCGTTCATACCCTCACTAATAAATGGCAATTCTTTTCTCACTTCCAAGCTCTCTAAGTAGACATTATTCTACTGGCACAGCCTGTCTAAAGTCTATTGGTTTGGGCTTTCATCTGCCTGAGACTATTCTTGTATGTGAAGGATGCAAGATATTCAGGAGCTTACCATACACGGTTTTAGTTGTGCTTCTGCTCTGCATTTTATGGGCCATTTTAGAGGCATCCACTGAGGCAGTATTATTGACTCAGGAGTGAAGGAAATAGGTAATATTTTTTCTCACCCTCCTTCTGAGGCTGTACCAGTTTAATTGGATAGTCTCTTTTGTTTCTGTGGAGAGGCCAGTAGGGCAGATTTCTATGAATACAATAATGCACTCCAGTAAGGCCAAAGTTGGTAGGTATACAGGGGCAGGGGCACTTACCACCCCTAACATGAACATGTCCTAGACTCCTTTTTTTGACACCCATTGTGCTCGTTAAGGAGAGGAGGCTGAGTAGGTGATGACTCCATACTATAACCAGGCATAGTGTAGGAGTATGTCACCTGCCAGGGAGGCAGCTGAGGATAGCTCCTTGACTTGCTATACTGACAGAGGCAGAGGAGTTAGGAAGGAAGGCAACTCTGGCACTGATCCCACAGTTAGGCCAGGTATAGAAGTTACACTCATGTACGATAAGCACATAGAAAGTGCTTTAGAACCATAACCAAACAGTCAGGGTGCACAAAGCTCTGTAAAAATGGCAGATCCTGCTCTAAGATAACCTTGGATAGATGTGGTATCAGACTTCAGTGCTGTAGGTTAGAGCACTATAATGAACATCTGTGCCAGATCCCATTGCAACTCACAGCAGGTCTTATTCTGCCAGCAACCTATGGGGCTTTGCAGCACCCTGCTCCCCCTCTCCACCCCACCCTTGCTAAGGTAGCACTTCCAGCCTCAGCCATGCTTATGTGATCTGCCCAAGTGCTGGGCAAACCCGCCCCCAGGCTGTCTTTGACAAGAGTCAGCAAAGCCTGTCTTCAGGTCCACCCACAACCTCCCTCCAGGTAGCATGGATCTACCCACAGAAAACTGAGTTTTTCTTATTGCATATTGTCATGGGTGTGATTAAGCAAGTGCTGAATGTGGTTCAGCTTCTATTTTAGGCTCAAGGAAAGTAGGAGTGTGAGCTCTGCTCACAATTAACATTTCTTAAGAAGTGATTCAGCTGCACTGATTTCTGGTAATGGGCAAGTTCCCTAATGGAAGTAAAAAATATACTTGAGTATGCCCGAAATGTACATCAGCATACCTAGGCATACTAATAAGTAGCATCAACACTTCCCAACTTGTCTGGGGAAACCAAATGCATGTATAAGATGTAGATTGTGAGAAGCACTGACACTATCTGTGCTCAATAAAGGACCAGAAACCTGTGAGTCCAGCTCACAGACCCCAAATCCCAGAAATCTTGGATGTGACGGTTCAAAACGAAGCAGGGAGTTCTCATGTATTAAAACTGATTTCTAATAACTCTGGTCACTTGAGTAATGGTTTGGAACCGCGTGCAATGATAGCTTGCTTAGACAGCATTACAGCTTGAGGTATGCTGCTGGGAGTCCCATAGATGCATACATAGGGCAGCTAGCTTTTTTCGTCAAGCTCCCACATCGTTTGTTTTTCAGTTGTCACTTTTCCTGGCTATGTGAATAGTGATATCTAGTGGTCATGCTTGCTTAATGTAGTGTTTCTTTTTTTAGACAAATGCAGCAATCAAACCCCTCCCCCACAACCCCCCACAACCCTGGGACACGGTGGGTGCATCTACACAAGATGCTTTACTTGAGATTAGAGTTAATTACTGCACAATAAGCAACACCGTCTACATGTATAGATACTTACTGCACAGTAATTTGCTCTAATCATGAGTATATTTGTTACCTGCAAACGGAAGTAGCAAATTTACTCTCCATTACTTACTGCGCAGTAGCATAGGTGTAGATGCCTGATTAAGATCAAATGTGCCCTTGGCTAGCCAGGCAGCAGATTCTTCCCTGCCCCCAGGAACTGCCTGCTGCTAGGGTGGGCTCTGTCACCAGAGCCTGGGTGGGGACTGTCCACCCACCTTCAGACTTGGGGAGTTGCAGGGCCCAGGGATAGAAGATCCTCAGTCCAAGCTCTGTGGTCATGGGACCTGGGCTGTGAGATCCTTATCTCCCACCCTGAGCTCTGCCCTTGTGGGCCTGAGCTGAGAGATCCTCATCAGGCCCACAGGAAATCCCTGGGAGATAAGGATCTGTCAGCCCCAGCCCTGCGATCACAGAGTGGAGGCTGGGAGTTCCCTGCTGCCAGGGCAGGGGGACATCGATCCCACTCAGGCTCTAGTGGCAAGGCAGGCAGCTTCCAGGTGCAAGAAGTAATGTCCGAGCCCCTACCAGGAGACCACTGTCTCCTGACTCAGTACTCCCTGCCAACTCCTGGGCTAGCACCCAGGAGCAGTGGTGATGTGTAGGGGGTGCACAGGGCTGCATGTGCACTCCCTGAAAGCGCTGGTGCATCCCCTTACAGCCAGCATTCCCAGGCAGGGGGCAGGTGAGAGTGCTGGTGCCCCACGCCTGAAAGCATCGGCTACAGAGTGTGGGGGTGCCAGGAGAAGTGGTCCCTTCCGCAGCTGATTGCACTCACCCAGAAGAGCCAGTGGTGTGCCCAGACGCACCGAGGATCTGAACAGGGTGCAGCGCCTGTTGCAAATCATTCTGTGTGAGGCCCTGTCCCTGGATGAGAGGAAGCTGGCAGCAGATTTGGTGGCAGGAGAGAGGGAGGGGTGAGCGGCCGGACGTGCTGGATTCAGAGGTGTATGTAGCAGTGAGGGTGGGGTGCTGAGCAGTCGACGTGAAGTCAGTGGCAGTGCGGAGTCACCATGCCACTCTGCCCAGCTCTGTGAAGCCCCGTAAAGTGTAGGGCCCAGGGCAGTTGCCCTAATTCATGTCCCCTCCAAGGATGGCCCTGCCTGGAAGTGCCAGTGGTGTGCTGCTGCCATTTGTGGGTCAGAAGGATTAGCTGCAGGGGACCTCCCCACCCAGTCGGCAGGATCAACCATGGGGGGAGTCCCCCAGTCACTGACTGGCCACTGGAGGGGCAAGTGCCCCCCTAACTCAGGAAGCACCAGTCACCCATGACCCACGGGGAGCCTAGCGCTCCCCTTGGCTGCTGCAGCAGCCTGGTACAGATGTACACGTTGCGCATAGATGTGACAGAGCACGGGTAGTGCCTGCCACTTTACGGACTGGGCCAGGGAGGGGCAGGTGCCTGATTGGAGTGGCCATTTTAAGGCCCAGCTCCCTGAGCTGAGGGCAGCTCATGATCAGCCAGCAGAGGAGAAACACCTCTCTGCTGAGCTCTGCCAGGAACACTGTGGAGGACAGGGGAGGCTATGGGGATGGAAGGGGCCTTATTTGTCTTGAGTAAGATGTGAAACTCCCCCCACCTTCTCCAACAGGGCAGAGAGTCTGTTGGGGCTCCCTGTGGTGGGGGAGTCCCCAAGAAATGCCAGGGCAAGCAGCTTCCCAGTGAAAGGTGAGTGTGGGGCACCTTGTAACTCCAGCCCCTGCACCCCTAGTGGGTTCAACTAGCTCAGGGGGAGCCCAGGCTCATGGGAGTCCTGAGGCAGGACCCAGGTCAGCAAAGGGACCTGGAGTAGCACCCAGTCTCTTCATGAGCCTGAGAGGGGGCCAGGCAGGGCTAAGGCCACCTGAGCCTCACAGTGTAATACCCAGGGCAGAGGGCCAGGCAGGGAGGACTAAAACCACCTGAGCCAGATAGGGTGGCAGACCCCAGCGAGGGGACAGTGTGTGGAGCCCCAGTGAGGGGGCCGAGGGCTTGGAGCCCAGTATGCATTTGTCTGCGTTATGAAACACCCAGTGCAAACCACTGGTGGATGTCATCTGCAAGGATTGAGCCACAATGTAGGGGTAAAATGGAGCTGTGGATATTCCCCCAATCATCAGGGTTCAAAATGGGTAGCCTCCTGCCTGGGTAACATCCTATTACTATTATATCAAGGCATGGCAGAATAGTGAGGTGGGTGGCTGGCCCACAGAAAGGAGGCGGGCCAGTGTGTGCGCTGAGCATGCAAGCTTGCCCCTGTTACAGTAGATGTGTGCTCAGGAGTTTACTCTAGAGTTCTTCACACTAAAGTAAACTGCTTCCAGATTATTTGCACATATAGATGCGCCCAGAGCTTGTGATGTTTCCCTTAGGGCAGATTTCACATTTTTCATTGGGAGAAGAAACTTTCCCCACCACCCCAGTCTTCCGCCTGCAAAAGAAGCAGTGATTTTACTTCCTGTTGTGTACCCAGGAGATTCCCTAAAGTCTGTACAGAATTTTGGAAGCCAAGAGACAAACAGGGTCACCCTCCTGAAGTCCTAGTGAGTAGAGGTAATCAGACTCCCATTTGCTGACTCATGCCCCAGAAAGGATGACTTCAGATCACCAGGTATTTGGTACTGTGTCAATATTCCATCAGTTCTTTTTTTAATTGCCTAATTAGTTGGTTTCCTAGCATCACCAGACAATAAGAGGCACTGGGTGTGTCTGCACATCCCTACGGCACCATTGTTGCTGCACTACCATTTAGTACTTTCGTTTTTTATTAAATGACAGTGCAGTAACAGCTTGTACTGCATCATGCTGGAGGCGCACTGCTATTTTTAGCCCCTACGTCGCCGTAGCAACACACTATAATATGGGAGCATGTTGCTATGGCAACATCGCTGCAGCATCACAGTTTGTGCCCACCAACACTATGTCACCGTCTGAAGGACAGGAGTGGAGCAACCACCCGCAGGGCCAGGACAATATGCTATTTACCAAGAATTGGTAAATTGTTCATAGGTTTTCTTAAGGTATTGTTTGTTTGCACTTAGGGCAATAGGAAAACACACAATGGGAGTATTAAGTGGGCTGCTGGATAGTGCAGTTAAATTGGTGAGAGAAAGGGTTTGGGTTTTTTTTAATGTTTCTCTCTCAATCCTTCAGTCACATGCAAGTTATTGAAATGTAGTAACACAAATATGAAATTGAGGTAATTTTCCCCTGATTTCAAGTGGAACAGGATTGGGTCTTTGTACTGTACTGTTTACTATCCAAGATGCATCTCTAGCCTGCCCTTTTTTGTCTACCTGCTATGAATTAGAGACATTGCAAGAGCTGGGGAAATCATTTCTCCAGCTCGGGAATCATTAAGATAAGTTAAAAGTATACAAAAATTCTAGTTTGGGGGGGGAAGGAAGATAGTACATTCAGGGGTGAATGAAACCAACCAAACCTTATCAAGTAAAGCTGCTGAGCTCTATATGCCTGTAAAGAAAATAGGAATAAAATCCAGTTATGTATGTGGGTGAAAATTAGGAAGTAAATCTTGTCTGAAATATACTGGTAGCACTCCACTTTCTTACTCTATTTGGATGGGTTGTTTTTGGTTTTGGTTTTTTTGGGTGGGGGGCTGGGAATAACCAAAAATGTATTTTTTTTTTTGTTTGTTTCTGGTACCTACAATTCATAGTACCTACACTCAATCCTGAATTCTTCAAAGTGATTTTGGATGCATGTGATGTAATAAGTGGCTGCTTATGCTCAGAAGCATTTTGTAACGTTCTGATACAAACAATATGTTGTTAAAACCAAGTCTGTGTTTGCCTGAGGTTAGTTCTCAACTCTGAACCAAAAACTCTCTGGACTTGACAAGTTCCTTTCAGGTACAGAAAGGATAAAGCCTTAAATATGAAATTTCAATTTAGATGCATGGGGGGGAATGTTTGCATTAGTGTCTTGGATCTGAACCTGGCATACAGTTTTGGTTCTAGCACTAGAACAGTTCTGCTTATATCTGTTCTCGAAGGGTTATAACTCCAGATAATGAAAAGTAATGAGAGATTATTTCACCTTCTTTCCGTCTCTGACCTCCTCTGTAATCTTCGTCCTTTTAAAAGCTCATGCCTCTCCATATGGCATCTGGCACAAGTCATCTCAAGTTCTTACCTCACTCAAGTTTATAAACTACATATCTAGATGCATTTCTTTTTTTAAACATTGAAATAAATTTGTAATAATGCAAAACAACCACTTGACAGTGGCCTTGTGGCCTCTCACTTGTGACCTCCTATATTTCGTATTGAAATCTCCTCCAAACAGGGACCTTATATAGTACCAGTAAAGGAAGACAGCAGTGCAGACCCTACAATGAGAGGCTACAGGCCCTGAACCTGTTCAGCCTTCACAAGAGAAGGCTGAGGGGGGACCTTGTGACAGTCTATAAATGCACTAGGGGAGACCAGAAGGGTCTGGGGGATACCTTGTTTCCCCTAGTGCCCCCCAGGATAACAAGGAATAACAGTCACAAGTTGTTGGAGAGAGTAGGCTTAGATTAGACATCTGTAGGAACTACTTCACAGTCAGGGTGGCTAGGATCTGGAACCAACTTCCAAGGGAAGTGGTGCTGGCTTCTACTCTGGGGGTCTTTAAGAAGCAGCTCGATGCCTACCTAGCTGGGGTCACTTGAGCCAAGTTTCTCTCCTGCCCAGGCAGGGGGTCGGACTTGAAGATCTACAAGGTCCCTTCTGACCCTGCTTCTGTGATTCTATGAAGGGGAAAGAAAAGGGGAAAGTAGAAAAAAAATGAAATCTCATAATATTTGGCATGTACTATTTGGGGTTGAAACTCATAACATGCCAGTAATGGAATCCATTACACTAAAGTCCTCCATCTCTACAAGGGTGTAAAGTAAGGATGGCTAAGTTGGGTGCTTCCCTTTCACAACAGAAAGGCCAATATGAAAAGCAGATAAGTAAATCAAACTAAATTAGCTAGTTACATTTAAGCAGTGACCTATTTTTCCAAAATGTCTTTATACAGAAAGTTTAAGTCTCATGCGAAAGACTTCAGCCTCAAGAACACTGCTTCTGTGCATATATGACTTTCTGCATGTACATATGACTTTGGGAACTGAGCCATTTATTGATTTATAGCCTGGATGGGAAGCTCTGCCAAGTACCCAGTCTGGCTCAGCTTAGTTCATTGAACTTCACCCAAGGGTGCCTTGACAGCCTTTCAAGCATGTCATGGGTGCCACAGGTTAGCACTGTTACGTGTGAAAATGATTCACAAAATAAATGCTTCACATAGGACTCCACAGTGTTAAAAACATTCTGACTTGTTCTTGTCTTTCTAAGCATTTTGCAAGAGAAAAATTGCTCTTTTTCTGTAGTCAAAAAAGAGTGAAGGAATTTTCTGAGGTGCCTCAAGTCTAAAAAGTTGAGAATCACTGGTTTAGCTTATAACTAACTCAAGCCATACTTTTATACCAGACTATATAATTTTTGCACATTTACTTATTTACTACTTTGTTAAATGCATAATGAAAATATTACCAACTTGCTTTAATTTATTGTTAATTAAGGAGGTTTTTAATGTACAAAAAGCAGATGCATACTACCACCAAAACAAATGAGTGAAACATGCACAAAATTAAATGGTTCTCATCTTTAATATAAAATACACCATGCTTTTCTTCAAAAGCAGTAAAACTATAATGACCCAAATCAGAGTGCACTATAGTATCATTAAGAATGGTTATTAGATACAGGATGATTCCATGTGTAACTAGTGATGTCTTGCATTTAGTTAGTTCATAGCAGAATCCATCTTCTGTGCACTTCAGTTATTTTTCATCTATCAAAATATATAAATTAATTTATATACTTTAATTTCTGCTAAATAGCTGTTGCTACCACCACTTTTCAAAGAAAATGCAATCTGCAGGAACACCAAGGTTTTTTAGTAACTTGGATATAGATTCTATCATTGGAGGTGGACCACAGATGTACCATAAAGTATCCTTAGATGCATGTTTTTCCAGATCCTTTGCAGATATTCTTCCCTCTGACAAAGAGAATGTAAATAGTTAACAAACAGAAGTATTGTATAAGACGACAAAATCTTCAAATCAAGAGGCAGAGACCTAATGTTTCAAAAAACTGATGGGTGCTTTTTGCTGCTGTGGGCACATGCTCTCTGAAAACTCAGACCCATTTTAAGGTTTATGGAGTTAAATATAAAAAATAATGAGGCATCTAAAGCTGTTTACTCGCTTGAAAATTTAGATTAGCACATAAGAAAAGTCCAAACCAATTTATAGAACATTACTTGTTCAATTTCCCTTAACAAGAAGACAAACTACTGTAGAACTAAGCAGCAATGGATCACTTACTCTAACCCAAGGACAACAGAAATGGAATCAATCAAGCATGCCTTGAAGGCAATAGGCTAATCCTACTCCATCATTACAGCTTTAAGCAAAGATAACGTATTGTAGGCAGGAGAGGGTTGGGCACAAAGTTTCAATTAATTTTTCTTGCTTCTAATTCAACACAGCTGTAAAACTGAATATGTGAAAATGAAGTTATGGTAAGATCTAAAAAATACAGAAAAATAAACCATTTAATTTATTTGCACATAAGTTTCCCCACTCAACCGCTGGAATCCAATCTCACTTTGAGTGCTCTTTTATAAAATACTAAATTATCTATATGACTTAAAATACTGCTGTGATCAGGCTGGAGAAGAGAACTTAGCTTGGCTGAGTTCCCCTTCCCCAGTGCTGCGATCCTGCTTCAAGTGACTGCACTGGGCTTCAAGAGGCTAGGAACCCAGCCCAGTGCAGCCTCCAGGCTGCACCCCACTTGCCTCCACTGGGGTGGGTTCCCAGCAGCTGCAAGCCCTGTGGAACTCAGCCCAGTGGCAGGAGGCAGAGCACAGCCCTGGCTCTGTCTCCCACCACCAGGCTGAGCTCCCTGGGGCTGGTGGAGCTGATCAGAGCGCAGCCTGGCGTCAGGAGGCAGGCAGAGCTGGAGCTGTGCTCTGACTGGCTCCACCAGCACCAGGGAATGCAGCCCAGCAGAGAGATGGGGAGAGCCAGGGGTGTGCTCCCTGCCGGGCCGAGCCACATGGGGCTGCATGGAGCTTCTGAGAGTGCAGCCCTGGCTCTTCCCTGCCTCCCACTACCTGGCTGGGCTGCTACTTCAAAACTCAAAATGTTTCAAAACTTTCAAAATGTTTTGAGTGGCCTCATTTCATTTCAAGGCTGTTTCCTGAAGCCCCCTGTTTCATTTTGAGCTCGAAATGAGTCTAAACAGCCGGTAAAAATTTGCACAGCCCTAATAAACAATACTAATAATATCTCCAATGGGACTGACAACTTTTTATGCATCTGTGTACTGCCAGCCACACTACATACCTATAATATATGACTGAAGTTCTTTACAGACTTGCAAACTCTGCTGGGTAACATGGAAGTTGCATGTGATCTTTCCAGGAAATGCATTCGTCAAACCAAGGATATTTTCCTGGAATGTTAAACATACTTGGTTATACCACAGTCCATTAAATCAAAGCAGATGAGTGCACAAGGTCCCAGAACAACATCAATAGTTAGCATACACTATTAGACTATGCACATATTGCATATGAAAATTGAGATTTTTTATTTATTTATTTATTTATTTTTTTTACAGGGCAGCACTTTTTAAAGTGCACAGCATTTCTATACCTGGAATATGCTACCATATACAACTAATACTTTATTCCTTTTCTGCAACAAGTTGCAACTAATCAACACTTGCATCTTATAACCATTTCCGCTCTCTTGTGGCTTCCTGTCTTGCAGCTGTCCCCATTTCCTCTCTCCACCTTCCAAAAACTTGCAGCATTGAAATTTAAGATGTGCACTTTGTGCATTTAATTTGTCCAAACCTTTTAGTTCAACCTTGAAGCCACCTGACCTCGGATAATGATACAGACTTTTCTTGTTTTTATAAAACCCGTTATAGTATAGCTTTAATGCTATTAATACTCAAAGTAGAAACCTGATCATTTTCAGTTCCCTAATTCACTGCTGCGATTGCTCTCACCAAAACTTTGAGGCTTTAGGTATTGCATGGTTAAAATTTAAACAAACAAGTGGAGCAATGAAATCTCAAGCTAAGACTTCATTTGTTACTATCTATAGTCTAAGGACACAGTTCAACCTGGAGCTGCTGCTACACTGTAACAATTAAGTGTGCAGAAGCCTGTAGTGATACAAATTTAGCAAAAGTGCTCCAATTTTAACACTGCATCATTCAGAGTTAAAGGTTGAGGTGATTCAGCTCACTGATGTCCCTACAGGCCTCTGCACACATAGCAATGCACACAAGCTCCTAAGCAGCCACTCCCCCCCAACCATGTTCCTCCTGGAATTACTCTTAAGTCATTGAGGCTGACCTCTCTGGCAAGAGTGCCAGAAATCAGATCCATGCCCTCCCTGAGTGCTACTCTGATCCTCTTCCTCTACTCAATCTGCTGCTCTGCTTCCTACTCCCTGTCCAAATTCCTGCTCTACTTCCTGTCCTCTCTGCTGCTGGGCTCTCTGTCCTCTCCCTGATCTGCTGTGGGCCCTGCAAAGAGGCCAGTGCCACAGGCTGACCCTGCTCTTGCTCAAGCTTAGAGCACAGACAGAGGTTTACTAATCTGGGGCTTTTGTTTACTGTAGAGGATTGAGGGAGTGCTCTATTAATTTATTTTCAAGAAAGTATATTAGCTAGAATATGCTGAAGTAACACCAGCTCTGTTCTACAGCATTCTGGATTATTTTACCGTTTGTTTGTTTGCTTGCTTACTAAACTAGCATGTAAAACTGATGAACCTGCTCTTCCAGTTGTACAGAATGAATCAGGCTCTACTACCCACAGGAGGGACCTACAGGCTCTCTAAACACTTTCTGAAACCCTGTTTTTAATTTGGGAGTAAGCTTTGGTGAGGTATACATCCTTATATACAAGCATCACAGTTAGACTTTAGACAAGAAAAGCTGGGTGCAGAGGCACTTCTACACATTGCTTTGCCAATAACTAACTGTCTTACTAATGCACTTTGCCCCCCCTAAATCCAACTTCATGCCTTTAGGCCTCCTCGTAATACAAGCAATAAATAATAGGAAAGAACTAGGACTCGGACACCATTTGGGCCTTTCCCAGACACCTAGGAAAGAGATGAACTACACTGAAAAAGAATGGGCCAACTAACAAACACAAGAAAACTAGGCAGGCTTTAAAGAAACATGATCTATAAAGGACAACACAGTGAAGGTGGGAAAGAATCAAATTACTGCTATAAGAACTGTTGCTTTTAAGATGTGTAATACAACAGGGGAACAGGAAAAATCTATCAGTTATTTGAGTATTTATTTAAGACATCAAGCTACAAACTTTTGTCTGAACCACCCTACACTACTAATATGAAGGAGACCTGACATTCCTAAAATCTCTTCTTCCTTTTCCAGATATGTAATTTTTATTGTGTTGTGACTATAATTGGGGCTATTCTGTTAGATGAGGACCCTGTCAGGTTCAAATGTCATAATGGGTTCTGCAGTTTTTTAAAATCACTTCTTTCATAAACAAGGAAGGAAAATACAATGATTCGTCTTGGCAATGGGTAGATATCTTTACTAAAATTTCCAGGTTGATTCTGACCAGGAAGACAGTGGCCAAAGCTGCTTCACATATGTGAGTACTTTATACAGTGTTCTGCCAATGAGCTGCAACTTTCAGTTTATGTCAAATAACATGCACGTTTAACAGCTTCCTGACCAATCCACTAAGATGTTTAAATACAACTGGGAATTTTCTAGGCTTTAATAACCAAAAATATTTTCTTTTCCAAGAAAAAATTGTGTACGTTTCCTCTAAATCTGTATTAAGCCAGTCCCAGTAGAGACTCCAGCCTGAGGCCTCTCATTGACTTAATCTTAGTAGCAAGCATACTGCTATTCTTAGTTTCATACTGATTGGCCACTTTTGTAACCATAAGAGATCTTTGGCTTAACTTTGGGTGTTTATTTTCCTCAGTATCTCATGATCCAGCCTTTAATTTCTTCAAAGCAAACTAACTCATTAGAGACAGAATTTTCACTTAGTGCTGATTTGACCCTAACAGTGTTATCAGTGACCCTATATCCTAGTGCTCTACTATTTAGCCTAAACTGCCAGAGGATAATGGTCTCCTGCTGCTACATAAATGTTGATGGTGCTGAAGTATATTGCAAGGACTATATTATACTGAACAGGCAACACCGTATAATGACATGACTATTCCAAATGAGAATCAGTAATAACATATGGTAACAACAGTCCCTGTTCCCTTCTTAATATATGCCTGCATTTTCACGTTAACATAACAGAAGCTATTTTAAAAAAAATGTCTTTTGAAGGAAAAAAATTGAAATGTTATTGAAATATAGAAACAAATACAGAACTAGAGCTGGGTAAATACATCTGAGCATGGATGTCCATTTTTAAGTTCCACTCTCAGATGCTTCTTCCTGCCTTCATCTGGACTGTACATTAATGTGGACATCCTGCAGATACACACAGGCACATATCACAGTTTCATGCATTTCTAGTCAGAATTATTCAGAAAGCATTTGCCATTAGAACAGGTTCTATAGAGGTACTTGACAACCTGTGGCTTAATTAACTTCCAATGGTCTCTTTGGAAATGTATTACATTGGATTATGAGGTAAGATGTTCCCAAACAGGAAGCAAAATCAAAGGAATTAAATTTCAATAAAAAACAGTGCTGAGAAGATTGAAAGCTACATTAAAATTTATATAGTAGTGCCTGAGTCTGCACCACTGAAATCAATGGGAGCCAGACACCAGA
This sequence comes from Caiman crocodilus, assembly GCA_030014935.1. NCBI lineage: Eukaryota > Metazoa > Chordata > Crocodylia > Alligatoridae > Caiman > Caiman crocodilus. Next base: position 200,977,065 of record JAGPOW010000261.1, read on the forward strand.
TTTCCAGAATTCCTGTCATTCTTAGATAGGCATAATAAAGAATCTCTGGGGCAGGGAGCATCTTTTGGCTCTATATAGTCCTAGTGCAACAGGACTATACAGGGTGCCAAGGCTTTGCAATAATACATAACAATAAATGGACAAGCCTTCTGAAAGGAAGAAATAAAAAGTCAAAACACCATTTCCTTTTTCCTACCTTGAATAAAAGCTCATTTGTGTTCTTTGCACTGTAGAGCAGTTTCACAGTTCCCATTTTATACCCATTTCCCTTAGTCTCTTGGTTTGTATAAAGATCTGCTACATGTAGCAGTATAGAGAACAATGGGTTAATTCCTACTCCTCCTGCTATCAGCACAAGGTTTACAGGAGAGTCTCCAGGCTGTGGATCAAAGCAGAAGTTGCCTCCCACTCGCAGAGCTACTTCTGAGTCAAGGGTGCACTAGAGATGGAAAAAGAGGTTATTTCCAAACCAAAAGCAAAGGATGAAATACAATTATTTTTACATCACTGAGTCATAAGACAAGCTAAACTTAAGAATAAGATAATTATTGTTAGTTCTTACATAGTTTACTAGTGAGGGAATGCTAAAGTATTTTAAAAATGCACTGGAAGTCTACACCGTTATCTGAAGTCAGTGCCTTGAGTATTCTGAAGGGCTCTAGTTTTGCCTTCAGGTAAGTCTTAGCCATGAGAAATACCGACACTCCTACATAAGTACTGATACAGGCTATTACACAGGCAATTCATAAGAGGATTTTTAAACAATGAAGAAGTATGTGGCTGCAAAGACTCAAAGATAAGGTCCAAGATCCCACTGTTTAGGAGTGCTGTTTACAAACAAGGAGGTACTAGGTTATAAAACAAAGCCACACTGCTTTTGTGAGGACTTGAAAGGGTTGTCTGCTTCACTGCTACACCAAAACACTGAATTTACTGAAAGAAAATGTCTCATAGAATATTTCCATCTGCTTTTATTTATTTATTTTACCACCTACAAAAAAGAGGGAAACTACATATGCACATGTTTGCTGCACTACTCGCAAGTAACTTGCTACCTGCAAATGCAAGTAATAAATTTACTTGTCAGTAGTTACTGTGCAGTACTGCTTCCATACTTGTGCTGCGCCCCTTCACTGGCTGATTCGGGCAGCTGCCCAGACCCAGCAGCACCAGGACAGCCATGAAGCCTTTCACACACCAAGGAACACAGCATGTCCTCCTCGGTTGTGAGGGCTAAGGACATGTAGCGCAGCCACAGGGAGCCCTCCATGTGGTGGCAGCGGAGGTTGTGGAAAAGCATAGGCTTGCTTGCTGCATCGTCAAAGCTCAGAGTCCTGTGCCAGGTATGCAGGTGCACCTGGGGCACCATGGTCATCAGTAGGAAGCTGGGTTTTCTGTTTCCCCATGGATTTCCCTATTTTATCAGAGGAAAAAATGGATTTTACCTTTTAGAGGAGAAACCTGTGCGTTTTCTCCTTTTGCAGAGAGCCTGCAGCAAGCAACAGTGGGGGAGCTGGCTCTGTGCTCCTGCTGCAGCTGTCTTCTGTTGGGGACAGAGCACTGGGTCCCTGGCTTCATAGCCCAGGCAGTTGGGTGCCTGTTCTGCACGGCTGGAGGGCAGGGGCTGTGGGGGGGCCTTTAATTTTAATAATGAATTTTGAGGATTTTGTCAGAGAATTTGCAATCCTTTATCAAGGAAAACCAGGATCCCTGATCATCATCATCATCATCATTATCAGGGTACAATGGATCAAGTTCACAGTCCACACAAACAACTCTTCATGCTGCGCCTGGGTCACACCCCCAGGTGCCATGTTCTGGGTGCAGAACAGCTGCTTGGGGGAGGGGTAGTGATTCAGGGCGCCACCCTGGAGAGTCCCCATGTAGGGAGGATGGGGCTGCGGGTAGCTTTGTGTCTCAGTTGTCTGGGAGCCCTATGCCATGGTGGCAACACAGGAGACAGACTGGCCTACAAGAGAAGTTGGGGGAGTGAATCTTAAGCTGTGACAGCAGGTGCTGCCAGGAGACTGGCCTGGCCATGGGGCAGGGGAGGCAGATTGCCTATGGCCAGCAGGTACAGGTGGCTAAGCTGGTGGCCACCTGGGCCCAGGCCTTCCCAGCTGACTTATCATGGTCTGTGGGCACCTGTGCATGCATGACCCCCAGTCTGAGGCTGGACAGCCTGGACCACCTGGTGCCAGCCTCAGAGAACCAGCTGACAGCAGATGTCACCTCCCAGGACAGGTGGAGGATGTCTCCCGAGGATGCACAGAACCAATACAAGGAGGTGTAGGACCGGGAGTTTATGGTGCAGCTCTTAGTCTTGGAGAACTGGTGCATGGAGACCCTGGAGCAGCAGGCTGCACTTACAGCCAGAGCAGTGGTGGCCACAGAGAAAAGGACCGCCAGGTGTTGGACACTAGGGCTGTGCAAAAACAGCACTGTTCCATTTTGCCTTCAGGTTTCAAGGTTTCCATGGAACAGTGTTCCATTTCAAATTTCATTTAAATTCAAAACAGCTGTTCTGTTTTGCTTTGTTGAAAGAGTTAGGCCATTTTGAGGTTTCACTTGATAGGGCTGGGGGCAGGGTGTCAGTCCAGCTGGGCTGACTCCCCATCCCTGGCCCTGCGAGCAGGTGGGGGCAGGGAAGCTGACTCCTCACCCCCGCCCTATCACAGTGCTGGGGAGGGGAACTGAGCCTGGGCTCAGTTCCCTTCCCCTGTGCCGTTATTGGCTTCCCACAGCCCGGTAGCAGGAGCCAGGGCTGCACTCCCGGCTGCTGCTCGAAGTGCAGCCCTGGTTCTCCCGTCACTCACCACCTCACCGCTGGCTTCGAAACTCAAAACATTTCGACCAGCCTCATTTTGTTTCAAGGCTGTTTTGAAGCCCTTCATTTTGATTCGATTTCACTGTTGTTTCGAGCTCAAAACAAGTCAAAACCACGTTGAATCAAAACAGCCAGTGAAATTTCACACGGCTCTACTGGATACCATCCTGGCCCTGGCCATCACCTTTGTGCCACCTGCTGCCTTGCCCTGGCTGGACATAGCCCTGGCTGGACCCTGGCAGCTGCTTATCACCCAGCAGCAGCCCCCCCATGGGCTTGGGTGGCAGCTCAATGCCACCTCCACCGGCCAGGAGCCCCTGCTCAGGCCCCCACCCTGGATCCCCCACCACCAAGTCACCTTGCCTGGTCCAGTTCTGCTACTCAATCCAACTCCATGTGGGCACAGAGCAGGAGCTGTGGGCAGCAAGGCCAGGACCACATGCTGCCTCTGGCCACTGACTACGGGAGACCAGAAGCCGCTGTCACTCTTGGGGAAGCCTCCAGCTTTTCAGGTTCACCACATGGGTGCATACCTGTGGGGGAATGGCCAGAGGCCAGGGTGCTGGCTGCCAGTCCCCAGGTTCCACCTCCTAGGTGCCCTCACCCCAGGAGGGCACACAAACAACATTGTGCAGTTTGCACAGGGAAAATAGTGGTCATGTCACCCCTTGTCCTGCACTATCAGGGTAGGACAAAGGGTGAGATATTTCACCTAGTGAAGTAAATCAAGTGTGTTGTAATACAATGTGGCACAGCTGAATTTTTCCATTCCCCGATGTTGGTTTCTAGCCTCAGTTATGAAGTGAACTGTTGGGAAGATATTGGCCTCTCAGATTCCTAAAATTGCATGCATTATATTGAAATGGTTTAGGAAACTTAGAAAGATTAATGTTCCAATACAGATTCAGTAAGAAAACCTACAACTACCAGGTCCTCTATTTACATGCATAACAGACAAGGACATAATTAGCTTAACTGTATAGCACAATTTAAGTAACAGGCAAAGAAGTGGGGTGGGTATTGTAACAAATACCAGCTATCTTCATTGGTTAAGCACATTAACTGTTTAAGTATGCTGGAATTCTAGACCCCACTGTTACTTTGTAATGTACTGGTTGTACTGACTTTAACTGCATCATTGGTGAAAATACATAGGTGTTGTCAACTGGAAGGCCTCTAAAACAGCCTAAAAATTGACAGCTCAAGGCTATTAGAAGCACAAGGGGCTCTGCAAAGCTCAGCCTTATTGAGGTGCTTCAAGCTTGGGGCAGCACCTGAGTGACCAAGTGAGATCTAACAGGGCAGTTATAAGATACCTTCCAAGGGTACAAGAGGAAAAGGAGCAGGATCTGGTTCCTGGAAGGCGAGTGAGCTTGGTCCATTTTTGTGGTGGTGGTAGTGATTAGTTTGTAGAAGGGAGTCTTGATAAAGTGTGTGCGCCTCAAAACAAGCTAAATTAACAGATAGGGGTAAGTCTGGCTTCAGCTACCACCTGCTAAAAGTTACCTAATACATTTCTTGTAAGTCAGGATCAGAGGGCTGAAAAGAGCAGGTGCCTGGAGTAGATTACTTTTGTGAGGTTCAAGGCAAGATAACTCATGACTAAATCACCCCTGCCAAATGTCTGTCCAAACTGCTCTTGAAAATTGTCAGGAGTGGAGTTTCCATAATTTTTCTCTAGGTAACCTGTTCTAATGCTTGATTAGCCTCCTAGTCAGAAAACTCCTCCAAATCTCTAATCTGAATTTTCTCTACTGAAGCTTGAGGCTGTTACTCCTAGTCCTACCTCCTGCGGGCACAAAGGAAAGCCTATCTCCATCCTCTCTGTAATATCCTTTGGATATTTAAAGACTATTATCAACCACCCCCTCCCTCTACCATCTTCTCTTCTCCAAACTACACAATATGAGCTCTTTCAGCCTTTTTTCCCCACAAGCTTCACTTCCCAAGTTCCTAATCTTGTCACTCTGCACTGAACTCTTTGATCCATCCATATCGGTCTTGAAGTGTAGGACCCATTACTCCAGGTAAAGCCTCAACACTGCTGAACAGAGAGGAAGAATTGCTCATTAACGCAACAAAAATAAACTGTTAGCTGGTATTAAGCTTAGGGTCTACTGTAATCCCAAGATTCTTTGCAGCCTAGCCAGTCAGTCAGTCTCAATTTGTGCTTACAATTATTCTGTCCCAAGTGCAGGATGTTGTACTTGTCCTTGCTGAAGCTCATCTAATAAGACTTGAGAAATAGTCTATATAATCTATCAAGGTCATTCTGGGTCCTAGTCCTGTTCTCCAAAGCATCTTCAACTCCATACAACTTAGTGTCATCTGCAAATTTGCTAAGCATGCACTCAATCCCACTGTCCAAGTTGTTAATGAAAATGTTAAACAATACTGGACCCAGGACAGACTCCTAGGGAACCCCACTTGATATCTCCTCTGTCACTGAGCCAATTATGTCTAGTTAGTCTTGCAGTAAGAGATTAGTCTTCGCTTTAATTTATCCTTGTCTTATATTCAGGCTTTCAAGTGAGTTAAACTGTCAATTTTTAAATTCTAGGAATTAACTTTTTAAGGTTTCTTACCACCAGCAAGTGAAATAAACTTATATAAATCTAAAACTTCTAAACTCCCAAACTCCAGTAGACTACTAAAAGTTTTTTTTGGGGGGGGGGTGGTTTTTTTAAACCTAGCTGTAAAATAAGTTAACACTATGTATCTAAACAGTGTAACAATGGCTCCCTGCTTTCCTCCCCTGCCCCAAACAGTAACCACACAAACAAGAAAACAACACTAAAGCTAGTTTAAAATGCAGGAGAAGCCTGAGAGGAGAGGGATGCAGGAGAGGGATGAGGACTACCCATTTTATCGCACTGAGTGTCACTTGTATAATAATTTTCCCAAGTGGCATATAATGCAAGGAGCTCTTGCCATTCAGGGACTTAATATAGTCCTTGAAGACTCAAGTGAACTGGAGCAGCTGAGAGAGCTAGAAGAGTAGTAGTATAGTCTTATCTCCAACCTGGCAGTCCCAGTGCTGCTTAGGAGAAGGAAGGAAAGGAGAGATCAAGCTAGAAAGAAGAGATGCTTTTCATAACAAGAGACCCCTTTTCCACTGGAAGTCCCAACATACTCTTGTGCCAAGGATATGCTTCTGGGGATTGGGACTGGGAAGTCAATAGGAAAAAGAAAGTCTTGGTAGTGGGCAACTATATTATTAGGAATATAGACAGTTCTGTGTGAGAAGACTGCACGGTAGTTTGCCTGCTTGGGCGTAAAGATAGTAAACCTTATCACAAGCACTGACCAACTGCTTAGTGCTAGAAAGCAGCCAGTTGTTGTGGTCCATGTTGGCACCAATGACACAGTGCAGAAGAAAAGTCCTGGAAGCTAAATGTTGACTGTTGGGGAGGAGACTTAAGTCTAGGACCTACATAATGTGATACAGAAAGCATTTCTGAAATGCTATGTCCAGGGATGCAGGCATAGTTGTAGAATTTCAATACCTGAACAAGAAAAAAAGTATAGCAAGAAGTAGTTGAAGTTTATTAGGAAACTGTGGGTCCTTTTGGGACAGGAACAGGAGAGAGAGGCTCCACCTAACATAAAAATCAGATCAGGCCACTGCCATGCAAACTTCAAAAGGTGTTAAAGCAGCCTTTAAACTAAAATCTGGAGGAAAGCTAGCTGGTGTGGTAGAGCACAAGGTTCAGATTATTTAGATTGATACATTTTATAAACAAACAATCTCAGAAGAAAGGAAACAGGATGGGAGGGCTCAGGTTAAACATAGAGGAACAGCAAAAACAACAGATTGCTGATTTTTTTTTTTTTTTTTTAAACATGGCACACACAAGTAGACAACAACAGAAAATAAGTCCTTTTATACTAATGTCCTTTTATGCTAATGCTACAATTCACTATCGGGGAATTGGAATGCTTGGCCTTAAATGACCGTATTGACAAAACAGTATTTCAGAATCATGGTAAAATGAGGAAAATGGATGGGACAGCATAATATCAGGGTACACATTATACAGGAATGATAGATCAGGTCTATCATTAGGCTACCAAGATGGAGATAGGGCTGAACTGTTATGCTACAGCAGAGGCAGACAGCTATTTTGGGTGGAGGGCCACTTACCGAGTTTTAGCAAGTCATCGACGGCCACATGACAGGTAGCCAGGGACAAATGTATATTAATTTTATAAATTTTTTAGGGGACCCGTGGACCAGACAGAATGGCCTGGTGGGCTGCATCTGGTCCACGGGCCGCATTGTAACACTGGGGTGGGCAAAGACTGGTGGGGAAAACTGCATCGAGTCAACTAGAGTAGGTGCCTTGACTGATATGAAAACCACAGTTTATCTATGGGTAAAAATTCCATGTCTATGTAGCATAGCTACAGAAGTATATTGTCCCTATCAATTATCAGATCTTAACGGCAAAAGTGAGCTAGAAATGCTAAGGGAGGATGCCAAGGAAGAAAGACTGCAAAAGCAAAGAACACAATAGGCTTCAATTATCCATATATAGTTTGGATAAATCTCAACCCAGGGAGGGATGCAGAGACTAAATTTCTAGGCATTATAAAAGTGACTGCTTTCTGGAATAATTGGTTCTGAAGTTTCTTTTTAAAATTTATAAAAAAAAAAAAAAAAAAAAAAAAAAAAAAAAAAAAAAAAAAAAAAATCAGGAAGCTAGTTAGAAAGGGGTATAGAAGGTTAAAACCTTGCAAGCAGCACAAACTGTTTAAGAACACCATATTGGAAAAACACAGTAAATGCAGATGGGTAATCAAATAATGTGGAAAGTACACCAAAAAAAGAAGCCAGAATGGCTAAATGGCAGAGTAAAGGAGGCTATGAAAGGGGAAAAGGTAGAAGTCAAATGAGAATATGAAGAGTACAAACATTTGGCAAGTCAAACGTATAAATGCAGTACAAGTTAAAAAGACTGATAAAAAACACTTGCTAGAATTCTACAAACTTAAAAATAAAAACTTAAGGATATTAGAAGCAGAAAGCCTCCCAGCGACTAAGTAGAGCAGGAGGATCCAGGTGTAAAAGATCCAGGAACCCTTGTCAAACTAAATGAGTCCTTTGCATCAGTCTTTATTATGGGAGATTTCTCACCAGAACCATTTCTCCCAGAACTGACCAAATTGAGGTATCACTAGATGAGGTTTTAGAGAAAATTAATAAAACAAGATAGTACCAAATTACTAGGACCTGATGGCTTTCACTGTACAGTCCTGAAGGAGTTCAAATCTGAAACTGCAGAAGTATCACTAAGAACAGCTTTGGAACCAGAGGACTGGAGGGTTGCCAGCACAACTCTAATCTTCAAAAAGGGCTCCAAAGGGAACCCAAGTAATTACAGACCAGCGAGTCTAATTTCTGTCCGTAGCAAAATGGTAAAAGCAATAATTTGTAAAGTTTGTTCAGCACATGACTGGACAGGATTTGCTGGGGGGAAATCAGTATGGTCTTTCTAAAGAGCTTTTTGCCAGGGAAAGCCGCAAGAGGCCCCTAGGAGAGGGGAGGGAGGACAAGGAGCAAGGTCCATCTCCCCTGGTCTCTGTACCATTCTTGCCTGGTGGGGCTGCACCAGCTCATGCTGGCTCCTGCTGCTCCCACCATCTACTTGTCCCATGCCTGCTCAATTGGCTGCTCACAGAGCCCCAGCTCCTTTCCCCTCCATCAACGTGTTCCCCTGCCAAGGCATGCACAAGCAGGACCAGAGTGAGCTGCAGGCAGAACTCTGTTCCCCTCAACACTGGAGTTTTCTCCTCTAGAATAGAGGGAAGGTCACTTGTAGGTCAGAAATTGACTGAAGGATAGAAATTAAGAGTGGTATTAATTATTCAGTAGGGGTACAGCAATAGAGCTTTTGGGGGCCAATACAGATGGCTGATATTTCAGGAGGCATGTCGGCTGATGGCAGCTGTATTGGATTGGTAAGTGTGTGGTGGAAGGGGAGTAGGGAGGGAAAGGGAGTGGGAGGGGCAGAGAGAACGCAATAGCCACAGCTCTTGGGGTGGGGGCAGCTCCCACCATTGTTTGCACCTTGGGGGGGTGAGGGGGCACATGCTCCCGGATCTGCACAGCACAGGGAAGGCTGCAGCTGTGGGATAGAAGTGGAGCCAAAGTCAGCACTGCATGGGGCTATTCTCATTGGGGGCTAGGCTCTGAGTGGGTTCCGGTGGTGCTGGGAAGAGGCTGCAGCCACCCCAAATCTTACTGCAGCTCTGCTCCCAGTCCTGCACTGCCACCCAGCCCAGCCCTGGCTGAACACCCCACCTTCCCCGCAAGCGCCGGGAAAAGCCATGGCTGCAGTAGGTGCCAGCGTTGGGCTGGGAGCAGAGCCGTGGTAAAATCTGGGGTAGCTGCAGCCTCCTCCCAGTACTGCTGGAGCCCACACCGGCTCCGTCCTGCAACTGCAGTCTGCTCGCGCACCCCACGCAGATCTGGGGGTATACAACTCCTCACCCTCCTGGGGTGCAAGGAGCGGAGGGAGCTGCCCCCACCCTACAACCTGCACCCGTCTCATGTGCAGTGCCTGCCCCTGCACTCTCCCTCCCCCTGCCTCCTCTTTTGACTTACCAGCTGGAGGTAGCCCCTCCCCTCTCCATGCTGCCGGCTCTGCTCCATATTGTGCTGCAGCTGCACAGGGCATAGGCACTTATTGGCCCCATAGGGCCAATACACACTATAGGCAATTTTCTTTTATATTGGTACTGATCTGATAATCAGACCGATGTGTAGGTGCACCTCTAATATTCAGTTTTCAGAATCGAAAGAAGTCCCCAGAAGATCTGTGTTGGGATCAATGCTATTTAATTCACTTATAAATTATCTAGAAAGGGGACTGAATAGTGAGTCATTGAGGTGGCCAAGTTTGCAGGTGACAAAATTATTGAGAGTGGTAAAGATCAAGGTGGACTGCAAAGAATTGCAGAAGGATCTCTCAAAACTGAGTGAATGGGCAACAGAATGGAAAACTAAATTCAATATTGCAAATAAGTGCAAAGTGATGCACGTGGAAGGGGAAAAATAACCCATATATACATACATAATGATGGGCTCTACATCACCTTTTAATACACAGGAAAGATCTTGGAGTCCTTATGAAACAGTTTACTAAAAACATCAGCTTGGTGTTCAGCAGCAGCCAAAAAGGCAAATAAATGCAAGGAAGTAATAAGGGAACTATAATCAAAACAAAAAAAAAAAAAAAAAAAAAAAAAAAAAAAGAGATGCTTGCGGGGGGGCATAACAGAGGTTTATAAAATATTAAAGGATCCAGAGAAAGTACATAGGGATTTATAGTTTTAAAATCTCTTACAATACTAGAACTAGTGGACAAACTGAAATTATCAAGTAGTAGGATTAAAAGTAACAAAGAGTAAGTTATATGGTGGTAAACAAAAGACCCCCCACCCCTTAATTAACCTGTGGAACTCATTGCCAAAAGATGTTATAGAGACTGGTAACTTAAAAAGCGGTTTGGACCAATTCTTGAAGAAAAGATGCATCTGTAGTTATTGAAAATACTAGGTAGGGGGTGCAGCCTTATGTTCTTATGCTCTTGAGTAAATAAGGTCAGTAATGTTAAAAGGTTATTTATAAAGATATTATATCAGTATTAAATAAGTCTCCCAGCATCCTATTGAGGGCCTCTTCAAATTCTATGATGCTATCCTGTTTTGCTTCCCCTTTCCTTTCTATTAGAAGAACTAAAACCAACACCTTTATTTAACAGAGAACTTGGCTTGTATTCTATTTTTTTTCTGCAACATCAGATTTGAACTAGCTTGATCTGTGAACTCAACTAGACAATTCAATAACAATGAAATGTGTTAAGTGGAGAAGGACCACAATTAGAAATCCTAAAAGATCTCTTGGAGATGGAAAACTATTAAATCAGGCTCTTAAAAATCTCTAAAGAGCAACATCAAAAATGCAGGTAATGTATTCATGGGGACACTTGTACTATAATTTCTATAAAACCCATCGAAACATTCACTTGAATTTCAGTGAGACATGATACTTGTTTGACTGAAGAACAACTATAAAACTACATAAGGTTATCTTGGGTAGAAAAATCCTGGATTAGGATCAATTTGGGGACTTCACTGCCTAGTAAATGTTCCACTGTTTGGTATGTGTCTCTTTCTCTTTTTTTGTGTGGTAACTCTACTGGTCACTGAACAGAAGCTATGTCTTGGAAGAAAGTTATCCTGGACCTTACAGCCTATTCAACAGAAGCAGAAACACGAGGGCTGTGAATTAGATATGAAGAGAGTAACAGGGTAGAAGGAAACGAGTTTTAAATTGCTGTAAATAGTAAGGAGTATAGATGTAGTCCAAGGCCTTAAAAAGTAACTAGCATAAAATGGCCAGAGGCAGAAGAATTGAACTAAATTCTGCGTGACAAAAGAGGCCTTATGATATTTAAAGTTATCTAGAATACTGGGATTTTAAGAAAATAGCACACCACTGCTAAAGCTTTGCTTTCTATAACTTGTGAATTTGTCCAACAACCATTCACATTTGTATGACATCATTTTGCTTCACAGTTTGTCATGATTTCTGGCAAATCCCCAAATGTAAGGTGTCTGACACAACTAAGTAATATAGCAGGGACACATCAAAAAGCAAGATGAGAACTACATTAGAAGCTCACAACAACCATGTTATCCATATTCAGTTTTACTGCCTCTTGCAAAATAAATAGGTTAACCTCTCTCTTGTGTTAAATGAACAATGTAAATGACATTTACAAGTCTTGCACACCAGGAGACTGGTCCTCCTCCCAGAAGTCAGTTAAAGTCCTACCACTGTCTTCAGGTTCTAATCTATTTTGAAAAGTCGCAATCAACTGTGTAAACAGTTGCTACACTATTTACCTGTGTGTGAATCCAGTGAGCAGGAGGATGTACTGTATGTTTTACTGCCAGTTCCAATACTCCCTCTTGTTTCAACAGACCAGGACTTGAACATATGGAGAATCCACCAACTACATCAAGTCCAGGAATAAAGAAGTCTACCCTAAAAAAAACCAAGTTAAAGTGGGGTGAAGAAATAATATTAATTCTTTGTTCCAGGACCAAGTGGATCTCAACTACCATATGTTTATCAACACAACTATTTTGATTCCCATACAGTCCAACAGATAAGGTGCAGTACATGTTCTTTACTTGAACATTTTGGTTGCAAACAACACCATGATAAAATTCTCTCAAAACTGAATGACTTTGCTACATTAATGAAATGTGTTTGGAGGTTAAATGCAATTTGAGGCATAGCATCATATCAGAATTCTTTGTGGCAAAATTACTTCCAGATCTCCAGGAGCTAAAAAGTATCAATATTAGACCAGACTATTTCTACATATTTCTAACAACAGAACAAAGGGCAGTGCATTAAGGGATACTAGAATTTTTAAATACAAAACTACAAAAAAAATGAGTAATAGGATTCTATGTGGTCAGTCAGAGGACTGAAGTCCCACTCTATTCTAAACACATTTAGTTATTCCCTTCAGTTTTCAAACTCTGTATCTTGCAATGAAAGGGCTTGGAAAATTTAAGTTTTGGGAAACTGCTTTTAAACACAGACTTTAGAGAATAAAAGCTATCAAAGGTAAAGAAAATTCTCTCTATATTGTGTGTTTATGAAGAAAAAAAAGCCACTGTGAAATTGATTAACAAACTAAACTGCAGCACCCCCTGGTGACATAAGTTTCTGCTAAGTAGAAGCAACATTTTTATGGTGTACATTATTCTATGATAAAGTTAGAACACGCTCAAGATACTGAAGCTGAGAAATAAACACTGGCAAAAAGTAGAGGTGCACAAATGCATTGGTCCATATTGCATCGGCACCAATAAAAGGAAAATCGACATTATTGGCAATTGTAGCCAATAATATCATCTAAATGCCACATGCATGTGCGCAGCCACAGCATGCACATGGCCAGCAGTGCAGGCCAGCAGCTTGGAGAGCAGTTGGTAAGTCTGGCACAGAAGAGGTGGGCTGGGGCAGATTGAGGCCCCCATGGTGGGGGATGGAGTGGGGCTGGTGCAGGGACAGATGCTGCCCAGCCAGGGCAGAATGGAGCCACAGCTTGTCTGAAAGGTGCATGGGGGTGGCTCCTGCCACTGTGTGCACCCCTAGGGGAAGCATGGGGAACATGTGCCCCCTGGATCTGTGTGTGGGTTGAGGGCAGGCTGGGGCTGTACTGGGCTCTTTCCAGGGGAGGAAGGAGTTGGTCTAGGGCTGTGCTCAGGTGGGGCAGGAAGTGGCATGTGGAGGGAGAGCTGGGGGGAAGGGGATTACAGCCACCCCAAAACTTTCCATAGCCCCCCTCCCTGTGCCACTGCCGCCTGCCCTGTCCAGCCTGAGCACAGCCCCAGCCCAGCCGCCACCAGGAAGAGCCCAGCACAGCCTCCAGTCCACAGTGGACAATCCACCCTTTGCCCTGTGCACAGATATGGGGGGCATGTGCCCTCCATGCCTCCCTCAGGGGTGCACACAGTGGCAGGAGCCACCCTGCCCCCTGCAAACAAGCCATGGGTCTGTCCTGCACTCTGCCCCACCTCAGCGAGGCAGCGCTGGCCCTTGATCCAGCTCCACTCCCTCCCTCACCATGTGGATCCCCGATCTGCTCCCCACCCCCACAACAGACTTACATAACAAACCAGCCAGATATTGCTTTCCAAGCTGCTGGGCTGCGTATTTGCAATCAGATTGGTGCCAGCTGACGTGGGACAATACCGATGGTCGACCAGCCAAAAAAGCTTTCAGTGCATCAGTACTATAAAGCAGAAATCGACAAGGACCAAAGAAAGAGCCCCTGCTTTCTGCACTATTGTGTACCTGGGCATACCTGGCATGCTGCTGCAAAAGACAATAGTAAAATCATGTACTAGACTAGAGGAATAATGCATCCAAAGTCAGAAGACTAATAGAAAAACTAAGTTGCAGTAAAAATCCTTCAGATAATAGTGTGCAATATGGTTTTTCTTTTTTCTTCAGAATATCTAAAAGCCAGATCAATGTTCAAGGACATTTAAATTTGTCTTCCATTTTTAGCAAATTTAGTCTTCACAAAAGAAAAGCTATTAAAGGAAGGTCCATACCCGACATACTTTTCAAAATGATTTGGGTTGAATTATGAGCCAGGAGCTTCAAAAGTACTGAGCACCACCCTGACCAGAGGGCCATTGGAGTGGCTGGTGTTCAGTCCCTAAACACTACTCCTTAGCTCAGCATCTCTGGTTAAGAGAGTGGCCTTAATATTTAAAAGTCAAGTTCTTATTTTTCCAAACTGTACTGGAAACTGGTTCATATTCTGGCCTCTAATTTATGCCATCCTGTTAAAAATTTTGCATAATCCCACTTCGCAGGAAATTATAAAACCAGGACATTTTCTTTTTACCTCAAGTCAACTGGGATGCTCCCCTGTTGAACTCTACTTGGCACTCTTCAGTGTCTAGAGTTGATTTAACTGTTAGTCAGCTGATAGCCAGAGATGACCTCTTACACAGTGTATTGTGATGTAAATATTCATTTCTAACTAAATAACATTTGCCAAGCTATTTTAATAGCCCCAGAGCAAAACAAATAACTTGGCTTCAGTGCTTGTTTAAATAAGGATGGAAGGAGGCACATCATCTGGCTTCCATTGCATGGATATGTAATATATATCTCAAGTGGTAGGTTTCAATCTTTAAGGGGAACATAAAAGGCATTCAAGGAGGTGTCAGGGCATCTGGTTATATACATTAAAGTTTTACTGCAACTTAAAACCAGTGGTTCACAAACTTTTTTTAGACTCAAGATACCCTCCATAATTTTTCTGAATTTAGCAGCATCCTACTTAAAAAAAACCCTCCAAAACTACCACATTTTCTCACTTACTACATACCCTAGAATACAAAACTCAACTCCATTTTTGAAGACTGAAGAAGGAAAAACTCTTTCCTTCTACACTAGTAACTAAGTAGCAGCAGCTAGGGAACCAACCCTGTTCATTGGTTTGCTCCCTATAAGTCACATTTATAACTATCAGAAACTATTTTTACCATATTTCTTGCATTTAAATATACAGTGTAATTTCTAGCTGGGTTTTGGGAAACAAGTATATGATACACATGAGAAAATACAGAAACTTCACTTTTTTTGATGACAGAAATAATAGATTTCTCTGTTGCAAAGAAAGACCATGTTCTTGACATCATGGATTCTTACATGAAAAATCTGGGTTTATCTTGTGAATCATGTGAAGGCATTTGCACACTTAACAGTGCTAATATTAAGTGACAATCTTAAAAAGGATCTTGTGGCACTCCAGTTGAGAATTACTGATCTAAACAAAAGACATCTTCTCCCTTGTTTGCACAAAACCCTAAACTTTGACTTGAAGTACGTTCCACTAACCTCTCAAAATAGACACATACAAGTTAAATGGACATATTACTGTTATCATTGATACAGTGCTGTTAGTTATTTATTTATTTATTTTTTTACTACAACTAAACAGGACATGTAACATTACAATGCTGACATTACATATACAGGTTGTCAACCTTTTAAGCTGAGAAATACTGCTTAAGAGAATAGGCAAACTGAGACCCCCTGACTAATCTGAAGAGAAATTTCCTCTTTTTTTGTATAGAGGTCATCAGCACTTGCAGGTCCCACTAAGCTTGAATGGAATTATGGGTGCTCAGCATAAGGATCTAAGAAATAGACTTGCGAATCAAGTAAGATGACCCTGTTCTATGCACTATATCAAAAAAACACCACAAATAAAGAGATTAAAGCTCTTTACCACCCTCTGCTGGAAAAGAAAAAGCTTAGTGCTCAGACTAGAAAACTCAAAAAGGTATTTTTATGCCACAAATAATGGTCCACAGCCACACCAAAATATCTGTGCTATTCACATCAAGGTGGCAAATAGTTTCTTTAAACCATGAGAGAAGATACAGTACCTTCAGACACTACTGAAGAACTTGGATGATGTTCCTATAGACATGCACAAATGCATTTTCACTTTATTTTTTTAAATCAGAATATTGCTTCAGCCTGTTGATACTCTAACAGACTGCAGGCTGTACATGCTGTGAGATAATATCTTGGAATGACCATTTGTCTTATTTTAGTAGTCTCTGGGGAGACATGAAAGGAATACAAATAATGCTAAGAAAAAATGTATGTAACCAGCAAAGGAAAGGGGAGATGAAAACAATAGGAATATGCTATATTTAAGAGGAAAGTAAATATGTAAACTTGTAGCTATGTCTGCTACCTTCTTTCCTCGACTGAAAAGATGTTTAAAGCTGGATATTCAAAGAAAGGGAAATATCCACCAGCAGTTTAGGAGGTTACAAATATTAGGAACATAAACCTGTTATCCTTTGTCCTTCAAGATATTTGGAAGCAGGCTTATGCATGCATAACTTCTGTCTGCTTTTTAGCCTATTCAAAGGATTTATTAGAGCAAAAAATCCCCATTACTATTTGTGGTCAGATACAGAACACAATCTAAGAGTTCCATAGAAAACGCATCTTCTTTTTTGCTTATGTAAGCTAAGACTTTAAATCTTCTGTGTTTATTGGATTTTCCATGTTTATGCTGCAAAGACATGCTTTAGCTCTGGCATCTCACTATAGCAATACTCCAACAGGTTAGCCTTTTCTGCTCAGGAAATTGTACCCTGATTTTTGGCACAACTCATCAGAAAACATGACCATAGTTCATAATTGTAAGCAGAGAGAAGTTGTTATTGCTATGCCAAACAACAGCATTAGAATAGTTTTAAAGGAGGAAGAAAATGAAAAAGAGTAATTATAATTAAAGCTTTCAGTTTTCAGTGTGATAATTGCTAAAACATTTTTGAAGGGTAAGTGTGTTTTTTCTAAGTACTGGCAAGCAAGAATTTAATATGAGTCACTGCACGTGTGCAAAGACTGCAGCAAATTGCTCCAGGAACACAAATTATTGCAATCAACATCTTGTTTTCTGGTTCTAAATTTAAAAGCCTGCATATTAACAGCATGTGTTACCAACGTAGTGTTAACACCCTAATGGCTAAACTTTGATTCCAGCAAAACTACTTACCAGCTGGACTAAGCCAATAGAAAGTTAAATTTAAAAGGCCATTGGTGAAAGTGACAGGTCCAGATTTTTAATTTACCCATAAAATTAATTGATTTTAAAAACAATTAAGTTTCTCTTAATGGGGGAGAACAAGTGGTAAGTAGCCACCAATACTACAAAACACAAATTAAAGCTTTATTTAAATAACAAGTAACCCATGGAGTAGTCAAACCAGAAAACTGGATTTGTTTTCAAGTGTATATGCATATCTCATCTAATTATGTACATCTAATTTTAGATGAGGAACATTTGGGTTTTTTTGGGGGGGGGGGAGGAGGACCCAGAATAAAAATACTATTTTGATTTAATTATAAAATTCTAAAATCAAATTAAAATGAACTTGCACTCAGTCTCTGCTCCACCATACAGTAAGCTAGAAAAGTACACAAGTAAAATGTTTTTTAAAATTTCTACTGTAGGAACACTTTAATGGCTATAACCCAGAGAAAAAACACCAATTTAATCTAAACCAATACTGAAGAATATTAATTTCAGTGATTATTCTATCTGCAGTAAAAATATAGAGGCATAGTTTATGTTATAAGGTTGCTGTTCTATGCAGCAATTGTTAATGGTATATCACGTAAGGCAAATATAATGGCATTTTTTCCCCTGGAACATTTAACATTGAACTATCCTGGCTTTATTTAAGCAATCTTGTCATCCGTTCTCCCTCTCCACCTCCCCAAAAATCAGAAAAAGAGCTTACCACTGCCCTGCTTTAAAAGTAAAATCCTTATTTATGACAGTCAAACGTAGCCTTTTAACTGTTTCAGATTCACTGGTGAATCCACACACTTTTGCTGGAGAAATAACCTAAAGAAATGAAAGCAAGATGTAACATCAGGCTGGAGCTTTTTTCAGCAACTGTACTCAAAGACCCTGCATGCAAAACTATCAGCATTTGGAATATTACCTATAGCACTTAAAACATTGATATGTAACCAGCTTAAAGAAGAAATAACAGTGGGATTGCATGCATAGAAAGCCATCCCCCATTCAACATCTATTACAAAGCCTAGGTTTTGGGGGGGATTATAGTTAGGATTAATCCTAAATCTTTCTTTAAAATTTAACCTGGACGAAATTAATGCAACTATACCCTACACAATTCTAGTTACCATGTACATTTTTAGATGCTCAAACATTTGAAGAAAAATGGGGTGTCCAGGTCTGGCTATTAACTATACTTCAACAACATACAAGACACAGGAAACTGAGCAGGAGTAGAAATATCAATGTCCCACATATTAAACATAACTTCTCAGAAATGGAAATTAATATACAAGGACTTTGATTCAGCAACGCAATACAACTGTTCTTGTATTCTTACTGAAGCTACTGATCCCAGGGTTACCCAATTATATGAAATTAGCAAAAAATATACCCCAACCCAGTTCAAAATGACATCTTTCAAGAAGAGATCTCTTAACAGGAACCATGCAGCTATTCAAAGAATAAGTATTCCCATCAATGTAGAGTAGAAGTTCTCAACCTTTTTAGGCTTGAGACACCCCCTTCAGCATATGCCAGCTCTTATTTTCTACCAGCAAATTTCCTGTCAAGCATGATTGGGGGCGGGGGGGGAGCCAGAACAGAGGACTGCATCTGGCTTTCCTCCCTTCCCACCCACCATTTTGGGCCCGGGCTCCTTCCCTTCTTCCCCCTGCTGCTTTTGGTCCCCCCCCCCCCCCGACTTCGGGTCCAGTTCCCCACTGCTGCTTCAGGGTCCAGTTCCCAACGGCAGGGGCTGGGGTGGGTCCAGTTCCCTACTGCTGCCCCACCTGCTGTTCAACCCCATGCCACCACCTCCCAAGAATAGTGGGGAGGGGTGTGTGGAGAAGAGCTTGCATGTGGTGGTGGGCTGCCACCAGTGACCCCTCTCTCCCCTGTTCCCCATCATCACCCCCTCCTCGCTGGCTTTTGTTGGGTGGGGGCACCCCACTCCAGCCCCTGCCTCCAAACAGCAAGGCCGGGGGGTGGGGCAAGGCCAGCCCCACCCACCCCCACTCCATCCCCTCTGTCATGGCGGGGCTTTGGTTCCTCCTGCCTCTAAGAAGCAGGGCCAGGGGTGGGGGGGCAGGGCCAGCATCATTTGTGCAGTTAGTGTGTGCTCTTCCAGGACCAACTGGTGGAACTTCCTTAGCCTGACAAAGGGTTTTTGAACCCGAAAGCTTGCTTAATAACTATTCTCCAACTATTTGGGTTGGTCTAATAAAAGATATCTAATTCACCCAAGGAACCTTGTCTGCCTATATCCTCAGACCAACACGGCTACAACCAACACCCCTGAAATAATCAAGTATACTCTTGACTGCAAAAATGATTAATCTAAATTGGAAGGTATAAAAATCTTATCTCCCCCAAAAGCCTATATTATACAATGAGGTAAGAGTCTTCAAATATAACTAGGGATGCTGGGTGTCAATTCCACGCATCATAAAGGACCCGGTTTTCAAAAGACAGATGCTTAGAATTCTTTGGAAAACAAGCCTCCTTATCAAGTTAGAACACTGGTTTTCAATTCCTTAGACTCAAAGCATCCTTGCTTAGGTTCAAGGCAACTCTTGGAACATGACAGCTCTAAGCTTTCACTTATTTTTGACCACTGAAAAGATCTTCAGTTGTAAAGAACTCAGACCACAACAGGTCAGAAAGTCTGGACACTGTGGATTCCTGTTTGAATTCGCTGGGTTTAGTTCATGAATCGTACGTAAAAGTTCACATACTTAAAATTGTTCATGACCCCATGGCAACCTTTAAAAGGGTCTCTCAGCACCCTGGTTGAGAATCACTGAGTTACAACTTGATGAAAATTCACTTTCTGCAGCAAAACCTCTAGATTAACCCATTGTGTATGTTTTGCCTTGCACAGAATCACAATTTAATCATAATAGCCCTAGGATCTTCCCTGAATTAATAGCATATCTTTTTCATTGCCTCATGTCACAACTCTGTGTACTATATAAGCCACTGTTTAACATGGCTGTGACCAACCCCCAAAGATCTTATTTGCTGGATCAGTAACAATGCGTTTGGGAAACTGAGCCCTAAGTCTGAAGCCTGATAAAAAGCTAGTTATAAAAGTACCTGCAATCTGTCTGAATGCTATTTCTTATTTTAAACTGAAATTTATTATCTCTATTTTTTCAAGATGCTTGCTATATAATTGCAACTGTTTCACTTATTTTATATAAGTTGTCCCAGCATTCCTGAACCTTTGTCTATGTTAAGTTCCTGGAGAGAAATTCCCTCTAACATGAATTTACAGTTCTGCTACCTCAATACTTTATAAAAAACAAGATTTCTTGAAACAAAAAAAATATGAACCTATATTATAGGAAGAAATGAACCTACTCTATTAGTTGATAGATGATATGCTTCTGTACACCAAAAGAGTTTTATATATTAAAGGGAGCATTTGTGGTAACAGCTAATACCATTTTGCCCAAGACCAATGTGTACACTGGGAAATCCATTATGTAACTACACAATTCCAGTTGAAAGAGAAACTTTTCAGTAAGCTTTGAATGGGAAAGAGGCAGAGTTTTCTGATCCAAGGTTTTTGACTCAAGCATTATTTAAAAGGCTAATGGCAAGTGTCATGAAGAACAGCAATATCCCAAAAAAAGGGGTGGATCCTTATAAGAGGATCATTGTAGGCTGATCCCTAAACTTGCAAACACCATTTCCACCCCACCCCCAACACATGGGGGTTCATCTAGACTAATCCTGCAAGGTCATTAACGGGACTTCAAACACACTTCACCAAATTCTGTCTGAGGTTACATTTGTGCAAAAATTGGATTTCAAGGATGGTGCAAGAAAGTAATTCAACATCTGGTCCACAGTATAGCAAATATGCATCAAACTAAACATGCCTAGTATAATAAGATGATAAAATATTATCATATTAATGTTCAACATCTTACAAGGATATCAGTAGCTAACTTGTATGATGTCTTGGTACAGGAAAAACAGGCAGTTTTAAATTATTGTTAAAAATTCAATAACATTTCCTTCTCTAATAAAAAGGATTGTTCTAAGTAGTTTTGTAAATGGGTCAGTCTACATCCTAAGATACAAAGCCTTTAAAAATGTTTTATCTGTTCATTACACTAAGAAATATCAGAAGCAGCGATAGCTACCACACCATAACCATTCTATTTCTCATCTGTAAAAGATCAAACAGTTTAACAAATGAAACTTTAACCAGTTATGCTCTAATGTAAAACACATGTCAGGAAATGAATTTCTCCATAAAACAACATTTGAACAAGTCTACTGTCCAGTAAAACAGCAGGATGCTTGCCAGTGTAAAATAAAGTTAGAGTGGTGTACTTTTCTTTTCCACTTTAATAGACAATATTAAACAGGAAATGCAGTCATACTAGTTAACAAGACAACTGTCTGGCTATTTAATGTTTCTCTTGAGGAAGAGGGTTTAAGTGCAGGAAATGGGCATACAATTTTGACATCCCTTTTTCCTCTTCCTTCCCAATACACACCCTAACTTGCTCCTTGGCCAACCTTATTTGACAAAAAGCACTTAACTTCATGTTGAGTCACAATTAAAGTTTATTACAGAAAGCCAAATTTGATACAAATGATAGAGAATCTTTGAGGAAGATACTAGCCATCCACAACAGTAATCTATTGGCACACTGTGAAGTTGAGGGGAACAAGTTAAAATATAAATGTTTAGATTTTAAACAGGTAGAAAGTTTCAGTCCCTTTTCCTTGCCCTTGCTATTTATATTATCAACCTTCAACAAGTGATATGACTAGTATATTCATCTTTACTAATGCAATATAGATATATTGTGTCATCTTTCCAAATAAATATATAGACCCAGCAAGATGACACAGAGGGAAGCAACTGTTGACTACCTGGGATTTCAAGCTAAACAGAGAACATAAATTAACCAACTTCTGTGATCAGAAATAATTTATATTTAATGATTTATATGTGTTGTTTTAAGTGTATAAAATGATAAAAGGTGTCAAGGAAGTTGAGGCAATAGCACTAAACCTTACTTCTTCACTTCCTTTCCTTCCACAGATCTCACTCAGCCCTCCACACCTTTTTGTATTTCCCAAACCACAGCTTTCCCTTTGCTTCCCCAGGGTCAATGTACTGAACAGAGATGGTAAGTCAGGAGAGTAACTAAGCAGCATCCAAGAAAACAAGTAAGCTAGCAGAACTCAACAGATTCATCAGCTTGTTTTTGCTGAGGGGAAAAATTATACAAGGGAACAATCCTTTGTAGCTAGGGTTGGATTTTCAAAGGAACTAGAGTGCCCAACTCTCTTTGAAATTCAGAGGAAGAGATTGCAAACATCTAGAACCTTTTATAAGACTAACTAAGAAATAGCAAAAAAAGTCATTTTTTGCAAGCTTTCAGGCTCACATGCCCTTCATTTGGCTCAGGGAAAATTAAAGATGGTAAAGAGTCCCCATAGGTAGGAAATAAACTTCATTTTTGCACAGAGGAAGTTGAAGATGGAAGTCTGTCTCTCTGGGTCCATGCAAATGTCTCTCTGAGTTGCTCTTTATTGTTGGGTAGATCAGGCAGGATTTACTTCCCTGTTGGTGTTGGATGGCATGCAGGGAGGTTTTTAGAAATCTTTCTTGTTGTTCAGCAGTGAAGTTTAAAATCCAAAATTGGCTAAAATTTGTCATCTTCCATGGCTCAGGGATGTATTTGGTGGCTGTGTTGGTCTGAGACAAAAAGAAATGCAAAAAATGTGTGAGAGCCCAAAAGCTTGCAGAAAAAGACAATTTTTATGTGATTTCTTAGTTGGTCTAATAAAAGGTTTCATCTCTGAACCAGGAGTTCTAGATTTTTGCATTTCTTTTAGTCTCAAACAAACACAGTTATCAAATACATCCCTGAAACAGAGGAAGAGATTGACATTTTCTTTTCATTACTAGAGAAGAATTACCGAAAACATTATTCATAATAGAGGTTATTTGTTTTTTGTTAATATATTTCAACTAATTAACAAGACAACTGTGTTAAAGCTACACCACATCCATGAGTACATTACTTTCATGATACAAAACTAAGACCACAAACAAGTGTCCCTTGCTTCTGTTAGAGGGAAAGATTTGATACTTACCATACCTATAAACTAAAGCATAAGCAGAGAAAATTCCACTAAAAATTTTCCTCACCAGGGCTTCTGAGTTGTTTGAGTTCTTTATATGCAGTGAAGGAGGAAGAAAACTGTTTGTTTCCCTCTTTAAGCCATCTTTAAAAAGCAAAAGACTAGAACAGAACAGCCAAAAATCTATGCATCTTTGAAAAACTAATACAGGGATGAGATACCTAAAATACCTAATATTTCCTTAACTTGAACAATCCAGAATAAACCTGGAGCTACTGAATGCTTTGACGAACTTACCTATTTGATAGTTCAGCTCCATTATAGAATCAGAGAAAATTAGGATTGGAAGGGAGGTCATCTAGTCCAACCTCCTGCTCAAAGCAGGACCATTCTCAGCTAGATCATCGCAGCTAAAGCTTTGTCTAGCCAGGTCTTCAAATGCTTCAAGGATGCAGATTCCACTGCCTCTCTGGGTAATCTGTTCCAGCGTTTTACTACCCTCCTAGTGGGAAAATTCTTCCTAATATCTAAGCTAAACTTCCCTTGCTACAACTTGAGACTGTTGCTCCTTGTTCTGTCATCTGCTACTACTGAAAACAGTCTAGCTCCAGCCTCTTTTGAACCCCACTTCTGGTAGTTGAGGGCTGCTATTAAATCCCCTCTGTCTCCTCTTCTCTAGAGTAAGTAATCCCAGTTCCCTCGGTCCTTCCTCATAAAAGTCATGTCTGTCAGCCCCCTCACCATTTTTGCTGACTTCAGCTAGACTCTAATTTGTTCCCATCCTTTTTATAGTGGAAGGGTCCAAAACTGAACACAGTACTCCAGATGTGCTGGAGCTCACCAGTGTTGAATAGAGGGGAATAACCACTTCCCTTGACCTGCTGACAACACTATCAATGCAGCCCAGTATGCTTCTAGCTTTCTTTGCAAAAAGAGCAAAGGAGGTCCTTATTGAACCTCTTAAGATTTCTTTTGACCCAATTCTCCAATTTGTCTAGGTCTCTCCGAATCCTAGCCCCACCCTCCAGTGTATCTACTACTCCCCCCAGCTTGGTGTCATCTGCAGACTTGCTATGGGCGCACTCTATGACTTGGAAAATGGCATTGGTGAAGATATTAAACAGAACTGGCCCCAGGACTAACCCCTGGGGCACTCCAGTTGATACCAGCTGCCAACTAGACATTGAACCACTGACTACTACCCTCTGAACCTGATGATCCAGCCAGTTTTCTACCCACTTTACAGTCCATTCATCCAGCCAGTGAATAATATTTTACCAGTTACCAATATATACTTTACCAGTTCCAAAAAAACCCAATATAAACAGCAGCAGCATCTTCAGAATATACATACATTAAATAAGGAAAACAAGTGGCAAAAGCTCTCAGATACGAAAGAAAGAAGTTTAATCACCATTAAAAATATGATTACCCAGTCTTTTCACAACAAAAAGAAAAATAATTCAGTTCTACAGAACAGAAATCTAACCTCCTGTCGAAAGTTATTTGCTGTTCTCTCCAGATGATCCATTTTTCTTTTGGATTTCATTGTGCTGTAACAAAAAACAAATTAAAATTACCATAATTACTACAACTGAAAGGCATTAATGTTCCTCTTAATGGTGTTTCTATTAAAAAGGCAATTTACCATATTAATCCATCCCCAGATTTCAGATCACAGAAATCTAAACAAGAATTAAGATTAGTGGATAGTATAATTTATCTTGTATTTAAACACAAAATCTTAATATTGTGCTTAAAATATAGCCAGGTGATTATAATATAAATCCTATATATTTATAATATAAATATAAATGCTTTAAAGAACTAGAAATATTCTAATAATATTATTTTCTCACACTCTTGGAAAAATAAAATATTTAGCAGTGTTTGTAAAGTGATAACCTACCCATTGGCTGTGCAGTAACAAGAAGCTGAGTGCCTCAACCACAATAATGCAGAACAAGCAGGAAAAATTCTAGCAGTACTTGGCAGTAACTGAGGAACAGCAAAAACCACAGAAAAAGCAGGGTGGACCATGATGCTCCTTTTTCTATTACCAGCTCCTGAGAAATCAATTTAAAATAATGATGTAGTAAGTACTTCTTGCTCAGCTTGCTTGATTTTCACCTATAGCTCAAGAGGCATTGTTCCGGTTTTGAACAGCTTGGAATCTCCAAATACCCAATGACAACTTGTTTCCCTTATCCCAACCTATAAAAACATGGCATGTTTTAATGAATTCTATGTTTTGTAGCCAATGTGGATTTCATTCAAAAGTGACCTTTTTTTTAGTGATCCATGTGTAATCCCAGGAATGTGCAATGTGCTCATCCCAGGAAACTCACAAAGGAGGGTATCCACACCTCCAAAACAAAACCCACAAGCAATATTGTTATAGACTCAGTACAGAAAACAAGGACTGAACAGCCCTTCAGGTCATCGCTGAGGCACAACGATGAAGCAAAGTGGAAAAACTATAGTGTACTGCCTCTGTTCTAGCTGTTCTGTTGATAAGTAAAGAATTTCAGTATTTATGGCTACTAAATTGGACCCTTTCACAAGGATTAATTCAGCAGCTGCTAAACCTTTTACTTTCTTGTTCTTCCTTTATTCAAAAACAACTTTGTATTGTTTCAAAATATAAATAGAAACAGCACAATATTGACTAGTGAGCTTTATATTCTAGATAACACTCATACTTGTAAATCCTTAAGAAGTACATTTTCATATTAAAATATGGTTTTAAGACTTCAGCTACCTTAGTCCTGACAAAAACAGTTACTACAACTGAAAAAACTGAAAAGAAAGAAAACCAAGTCTATTACTAAATAACCAAATTAGGAAAGCTCATTAGTTTAAATAGTTCAGGAAGAGGCCCATATGGGATGCTTACAAATGCCTTTATTTTTTGATGTTAGACTACAATATATATTTTTTTAAATATCATTTCTAGAAGGTTGCCCCTTGCCTCTCTACCAGCTTTCTTAAACTCTTACTCCCACTTAAAAATAATTATGCTGTACTTTTCAGGAATACATCTTTTTCATTTTAGAAGGATTTTTGGTTTTCATTTTGTATTCTTTAAAGCAGCAATGATCTAGTATGTTTGACTGATTTATACTGTATGTTCGTAAGCTTTAACCAACAGCTGCACTGGCTGGTTACTTGGCGATTTACCCTGCTTATAATCTTATGCAAATGGAAGACTGGGCTTTTCATCATTTCTGAGACATCTCAGAAATGGAAGGCAAATAATACTACTCTTTAAAATGTATAGTTTTAGCAGACATTTCTGAAGTCTATTGTTTTAACTGTACTTGAATAGTGATAACATAGCATTTAGGGCTGCTTGCAGATGTTTAAAAACACTCACCAAATATGGCAATTTAAATTTGGCATGCTCCCACACTGAAACCAGTATGTGCCCAAAAGAGGCAACATGTTAGAGGAACCTGGCTTGCCCAATGGCTGTATAAATTGGGTGTATTAGTGGGGCTTTTTTGGTGCTTTTATCTAATAGCTGATTGACTTGGCTTTAGATAAAAGTGCCAAAAAGCCCTGCTGAAGTGCCTGATCTATACAGTCACTGCAGAGCCAGGCTGAAGTAACATGCTCCAGCTTCCCAAAAAGCACAGGATTTGGGGCTGTTTTTTTTAACACCTGCAAGTATCTTGACTTTTAGTGCCCCACTATTCTTTAATATTGAAATTTACAGAGATGGTTTTGTTATTAAATATCAAAAAGGACTCGTATCTTTTTATTTTAACATCTACTATAGAATAGATTACTGATGAGCAATATTGCAAGCAATAAAATACCTAAGCTGTTTTTAGCAAGACGTGGTACAGGCCCAGTTAGGCAGTCGTGTTCAATCATACCAGCCTGCTTTGCAACTCTGTGAGCCTCAAGCATTTAAAAAAAATAAAAATCATTCGCCAGGCCCCAAAATATGAGATTTGTTTACAAAAATCTGATGGTTTTAAACCAAAATCCATGTTCATTCTACATACTTGCCTTCAGTTTTCAGAGTCCATAGTACATTTGCTTTATGTTTTCAAGCTTTGCTGCATGACAACGAAGCCTAAAAAATGTTTTTTAAAGATAGTGGAGTCTCTTAGAAAACTGTTCATTATGGTAAATGGGACTTTTGTGATATCAAGTGTTTTCCTTAAACTCAAGAAAAAGTCATGGAAATTAGAAGGCTGGAGTCTGAGAGGTACAGGACTCAAGGCAAATGAAGACTTTAGTCTTCTTTTGATGAAGCTTCTTTTCTGATTTCACATCCTTAAAAAAAGGGCATGCAAGATCATTTCTACTAACAACAGTGACATCTGCTGGTAAGTAAATGGACCAACTTCAGAATCACATCAACTTTTGAGCATCAGTGGACTTATTCATCTTAAATGATTATGTGTTGAATGCATTTGGCTCCCCTCAGCAATGCAAAGTTGAAGCAAGCTCTGTTTACCCCATCACTCCTTCATGCAATTATGTCAGGGCAGGTATTTTTCAAAGTAAGATTGTAAAAATAGTTGTCATTTTAATAATGAAGCTGGATACAAGATGGTAAGGCAGAGGCACCCAGAAGATTAAATGGCTGAGAGAGGCATGAACATTTGTAGGCTACATCCTGATTTGGCAAATGCTACAGTCCTTTCCTAGCATGTGAGAAACAACTGTATTTTCCCCACACATTTCATAGACAATAGGGCTGGAAAGGACCTCACAAGATCAGCAGGTCCAGCCCCCTGCCCAAGGGGCAAGAAGTCAGCTGGGGTCAGGTGACCTCAGCAAGATCCAGGCATTTCTTAAAGGTACCCAGTGCTTGCACCACTTCTGGCAGGAGTCTATTTCAGACTTGGGAGGCTCAGACAGTAACTATTTCCTTATGCCCAGTCTAAAGCAGTCTTACAGCACTTTGTGACTGCTAGCCTTCATCTTCCCTTGGGGTGCCCTGGTGAACAGAGGCAGACAAGGTTCCTTGGGTGACTCTGATATCTTTTATTAGACCAACCCAAACAGTTGGAAAATTATTAGGCAAACTTTTGGGTTCAAAAAGCCTTCATCAGGCTAAGGAAGTTTCAGCAGTTGGTGCGTGTTCTTCCTGGATGGAATGAAAAGTAAAGAAGCCAGCGGCTGAGCTGGTATGCATAAGACAGGTAGTCGGTGAAAATGTAGACCGAGGAGTCAATGGGTGA
Organism: Caiman crocodilus; assembly: GCA_030014935.1. Lineage (NCBI taxonomy): Eukaryota > Metazoa > Chordata > Crocodylia > Alligatoridae > Caiman > Caiman crocodilus. The sequence continues at coordinate 201,005,375 of JAGPOW010000261.1, forward strand.
AAGACAGGCTGGGGAGGGGAGAGAGAGATGCTCTCCCAGCTCCTACTGCACACCCTTTATACACCAATAGGTTGCCACCAAGTCACCCCAAGCCTTCGCTTCTCCAGGCTGAAAAGTATAATATGTGCATGTAACATGCACCTGCCCCCCAAAACTGGGGTGTGCGTTTGAAGTGGGGAAGCTCTTTGCCATCTTAGCAGGCAAGAAGAGTCCTGTTAGCCCTCTTACAGCCCTAGCTATTGGCTGAGCACCGCCACTTCTGCCTGAAACAGCAAGGCAACCATGGGCAATATCTTAGGGAGGTGGGTGACAGGAACCTGGGTGTAGAGCCGCTTCCAGACGGCTGAAACAGCCCACTACTCTGGGGCCCAACCTGTGTGACAAAGAGTAAGTCCTCCTGGGGGCACAGAGCGTCCAGGAAGTGGGGCCGCAAAGGTCACCGGCTGCCACGCCAGGAAGTACCTGGCCCGGCTGCGCAGCCGGGAGTACTCGCTCTACGTCCGATTGCAACTCTTATTTCCCTCCGCGTTCCGCTCCTGCCGCCCAGGACGGGCTTCGGGGCGACAGTGCGGGCGGGTGGGCGGCTGCCTGTCGGAACCAACAAGTCCCTCCGGTGCCTCCCTCCCCCAACCTCCACGGGCGCGGTCCCTTCCTCCCACCCCTTCGCGCACAGCTCCGGGCCCGGGAGCCGCCAACAAGAGACAAGGGCCCTGCCCGGTACTGCCCCTCCTCCCACGTACAGACCCGGCACCCAACGGTCTTACCGGCACCACGACCGCATCACGTGATGGGGAAAAGGGAACTCACCACCCAGCGCCGCAGTCACGTGACAAAGGTCGCACGCACGCACGCGAGCTGTCTTCTTTCATCCCGCCCCCCACACCGCAGCTGTCTAAGCGGGGTGAGAGGGGCTAGTCCATGCACTGTGCAGTCACCTGAGGGTCCAAAAGCGTTGCTACCTAGGACGCATGCGCAGTGAAGGTTCTCTAGGCTTGCGGGGGAATGCTAGTGACGCCTAGGATGCCAATGACGTCGACAAGGAGAGGAACCGCTGCCTGGCCTCTCCCCCACAGAGTGCCTGCTCTGTCTTTATTGGCTCTCGGCCATGTGACGTAAGCCTTAGCCCACATGCGCCTTAGCGGCATATGCGTACTGGGTGCCACGGAGGTCAGCGCGTCTGCGCGGGGTGGCTTGAGGTCGTGGGCGGCGCCATGTCCGTGTTCCACGATGAGGTAGAGATCGAGGACTTCGAGTACGACGAGGAGACCGAGACCTACAGCTACCCGTGTCCTTGCGGGGACCGCTTCCTCATCTCCCGGGTAGGGGTAGCCGGGCCGGGCCGGGCCGGGCGGGGCGGGGGGCGTTGAGCGCTGAGCGTTGCTGACCGTTGGCCGTGCGCGGCCGCCTGTGTTGCAGGACGACTTGGAGAACGGCGAGGACGTGGCTACGTGCCCCAGCTGCTCGCTCCTCGTGCGCGTTATCTACGACCAGGTGAGAGGCACTTGGGGATGGCTGCTTCCCTACCGGCCTTCTCGGGGCTGCGGGCGCTCAGCAGCCCTGCTCCCTGCCGCCCCCCCCCCCCCCTGCATCCAGATAAGCTTGTCTGGTTCTTTTTGCCTGCTGGGGTGAGGCTGCCCGGGGGAGAGTCCTGGTCAGCACCTTTTTCCTATGTCAGGGGCCTGTGGTTTGCAGAGCATCATGAGTGTGATCTCACACAGAAACCAGTTTTTGAATTCTTGCAATAAGGCTGTGAAGTGTGATCAAGCTGAAGGAGTAACGCAGAAAGGCGTGAGGCTCAGAGGGTGATAGCAGATGCTGTAAAGATGGGGTTTGGGGAGGCACTGAGCTACCCCCACACCAACTGTGGGGCAGTAGAAAAAGTTAAAACATTGTTTGTTTCTTCTAGGAGCAGTTTATGCGTGATGAAGTAGTCTCAGAACCTACAACAAGCAAAGAATTGGTTAAATGCTGATTAATACTGTATGGACTCTGCTGCCGTTCAGTAAAAATGTGGGTATGTCAATGTGAAGACACAAAGAGTGTTTCCAAAGTGTTTGCTGATACTCCTATAAAGCAGTTGTGTCAGTAGTTTTGAGAGAGAATAAAATGATAGGCAAATTGTAGCAGGGTTTGCACATAAAGGAGCAAATAGTAACTGTAGAACATTGATTGTTCGAGTCATCAATTAACTGGAAGGTTTTGCACAGTTTTAACAAAGAAAAATGATGTGCCTGTCAGTAAAATAAGTTCTGTGTCTAGAATTCTGGCTTGTATGAGTGGTCAGTAATCTGAGCCTCCTTTTCTGGCATCAGATAGCACTTGGGTTTTGCTTGTTGAGATAACTGCTATTTGCTAATACTTTTGAAGATCACGCTTCGCTACTTGAAGTTGTATGCAGTAGTTACACTTTTCTGCTTGGGCACCAAGGCCACTTCTGTCCTTGAAGCAGAAAGTTGAGATTATAGAAAAGCTAAAGAAAGGGGAATTGGCCTCAAAGCTATCAGATGACTATCACATTGGTCTATCAATAATTTATGACTTGAAGAAAAACAGTGCATGGATTATAAATTTTATGTCGACTGTGGACAGAGGAGTAAGTGAAGTAAGGATATCCATGAAAAAGGCAGAGAATGTTCAGCTAGAAAATGCAGTTCATACATGGTTTCTCCAGATAAGAAGTTTTAGGGGACCTAGTATCTCAGTGACTTCTTTTGTGAAAAAGCACTTGAGCTAAATGAAAAACTTAATGGGGATCCAAATTTCAAAGCCAACACTAGGTGGCTACAAAATTTCAAGTTGCATCATGGAATAAGAGGATTGAAAACACAAGGGAAGAAATTACCTGCAGACGAACCAACAGCTCATTCATTCAAAGTGAAGTTTTTGTCTACTGTAGAAAGCGGAAGATATGATAGAGACAGTGTTTACAATGCTGACAAAATCGGTCTAAATTGGAAAGCTTTGCCTTGGAAGACCTTAACCTCACAGCAGAGAGCAGCAGCTCTGGTATGTAAAGTAAGCATGGATTGCATCACAGCCATGATATGTGCCAGCTCAGGTGGGTCCCATAGGCTTCCAGTGCATATCATTTGAAAAAAACAAAGCTCCCCAATGCTTTAAAAGACTTGCAAATGTTCCAGCAGCTTACGGAAACCAGAAAAGTGCTTGGGTTGACAATGGTGTGTTTCAGGATTGGTACAGGAATGTGTTCCTGAAGATAAAAAACATCAGAAGAAAAATGGAAGCATGGAAGTGATTTGCTTATTTTAGGTAATGCACCTTCCCAGCTGTGTGAAGAAATTCTGAATAAAGAAAATGAGAATTTCAAGGTCCTTTTCCTCCCACCAAATATCACGTCCATCCTTCAACCAGTGGATCAAGGGGTGATTGAGACATTCAGGCATCTTTACAGAATATTTCTACATCAGTTGTTGCTGATAGTGACTGTGAAGGAATTTTTAATGTTTACAAAAAGATGAACCTAAAGGAAGCATTTGCCATCACGTATGATGCTTGGGCATCAGTATCAAGAATCACACTCTTCCAAGCCTGGAAGAAATTATGGCCACCTGCTGTGATGCACACAGTAGTGGTGATGGTGAGGGCAACAAAGCAGAGGTCAGCATGCTAAGATAACATTCCAGGTTGCAAACACTGTGTTGACAACACAGGTGGATGGCTTCCTGTTGATGCTGGAGATCCAGGGTATCGCATCCTAATGGATGATGAGATTTGCACTCTGTTTCTTGTGTAGCTGAGGTTAACAAACAGTCTAAAGATAAGGAAGAGGAAATTGGCTCTTCACATGTGGAAGCCTTATCAGCTTTTGTAAATGGAATAAAATGGATAGAGAGACAAAAAGAGGGTGATACAGTACAGCTCCTCTTTCTAAAAAACCTTTGATTTGGCAGCCAAGAAAAGATATGGTGTCCTCAAGCAAGAAAAACCTTAATAATTTTTTTTTCAGTAACTATACTGTTGTATTCCAGGTGTTCCTTGTGTATAGAACTGTATAGCAATCTTACTGCAGTCAGCCAAATTGATTTCCATTTTTTTTTTTATATTTTCTGTACAGTAATCTGATGTATAGCTTTCAGATAATCTAAACCTCACAATATGAAGATCTGGAAAAAATGATTTGCCAGAGTGATGGTGACACGACTAGGATGCTGATTTTTCCAGAATAATTACATTGGTGAAGTCAACTTTTTTCCATGAATGTTTAAATCAACTAGTGGTTTTTCTATGTATTTGTTCCATCCCAAACCTATCTAGCACTAGCTATAGATAGTGGTTCTTCAGAGTCTAGATTTGGCAAGCACTCTAGAATAGTACACCAAATTAAACCACTGAATCACTAAATACTGATAATGAAAAAGTGGGTTTCTTAATCTCTGTTACAAAGGAACTAATTCATCATGAGAACAAAGCTGTACTGTTTTTACAGTTTTAATCCTGGTAATAAGTGTTCTGATCAGAAAGTCTGATGCTTTAGTTGTCTTCAGTAGATATAATCAAGTAATTTATCATCTGTCACTAAAAGGAACAAAACTTTAGCTTTAGGCTCTGAGGCAAGCTTGTAATATTGATTGTCAAGGTAAACTTGAAGTAGTCTAGGTAACATCCAGTTTCCTTTGTACAAAGAAACGATGAACCAAGTTTTAGTTATGCATGCATTCTTAACAGCCTGTGGATAACGTGTTGCCTACGTGCACTGGTTTGAGGACTGCTGCTGTAACTGAAAGTATTAGTTAGCCAACTCTTCCAGCTGTCTTTTTAATGTACTTGCCTTGCCCCTGTTATACAACAGGGGCAAGGCAAGTACAGGGGTGTCTGTCAGGCCCAGCCCTCTGCGTCAAATGCAGGTCCAGTCCAAGATCTACCCTGATACTAAATATGCTGTAAATGTGTTTTGGCTGCTTGGCAGCTTCAGATATTTGTGAAACCTGTAGAAGTACTGTAAAAGAACTACTTAACACTCATTGGACTTTACAGATGTAGAACCTGAAACATTTGAAAAAATGCTTATCAGCATTTCTTTCAGTGCTGGGGTTGGTGTGTTTCATATATGTATAGTTTTGTACAAGAATAAGTGGTAATCTTGGTAGATAAAGACTACCCCACTTCAAAATACTTTTCTGTGGGCTTCTTTCTAAATTAAGTCAGTGTTTCTTAAATATTTATTTTTAAAATGCCCTTCCCTGTGTTAGAATAGGATTTGAAATGGCCTAAATTTAACATAAATGTTTAGATTTACTTTACAACATTAATGATTCACTTACTAGTCAGGGAGACCAGTAACTGAACCATATACTACAATCATTTAATTGTTTCTGGATAGCAAAATAAGCAAGACAAGATTTAAACTGCGTCTTGCTTTTTATAGGTTTGGCTGAGTGTAAACATTAGGGATAAACGCTTATTACAGATTGCTTAGGGTTGCATCTAAACCAAATCATGAAAATTCAGTTATGAAGCTCAGTAAACTTTTTTCCCCCCTTTTTACATAAGAAAAATGGTTAAAAAAAAATCTTTACCTGAAAGTTCTGAATTTGAGCTGTGTGACTCTGACTTGTTATTGCTCCATTGGTTTATCAGTAGGTGGTGTTCAGATTATCTAGAGTCTTAAATTTGAAAAAGATGCTATAGTTATTTAAATTACTTTAAAATACATTTTAAGAAATATTTATTTTGCGTATTTAAATAAAGATTTTTCATATTGCAACACTAAATGTAATGAGTCACTGTTCTGTTTATATAACGGCTTAAGGCAATAAGGCTTTGGGATAAAATGATACTAATGTTGCATTGTTTTACCTTCCCCCCCCCCCCCATTGTATTTCAAAAGAGTGGTGACTGAAGGCTGTCAGCAAGTTAAGAGACTACTTATCTGGCAATAGATTTTTCAGGTAGACATCTTCTAATATATTTCCCTAAATCAGAAGTCCAAATTTTCTCAGCAGTTCTATCCAGCATCTTTATTTCATCTTTTATGTATAGGTCTCTAGGTAGTGTATATATAACTGGTTGTGCCTTAAGAGTTGTTTAGAAGACCTGAGGAGGGGTAAATAAAAACTCATCTAATAGATCAATAGATATATTAGAAAATCAGTAATGCAAGAGGATCAAGGCTTGGTGTTGAGCATGCTCAGTGTGACGAGCATGTTCTTACCTTGTAGAAAGAGTTCAAGCTGTGTGCTATTGATACAACTATAGTGATATCAGTGAAGTGCTGGAGCCAAGCCCACTTGAGTTGACTTCAGCATTGTACCAAAATAGCCATGATGCAGTACACAGATATTGGTAAGTTTACAGTTTGTCTCTTTAGGAGCCTCTTTACAGTTTAACAGGAGCAGAGAGTTTCCTTGGTTATCTCAGCTATTAAAATATGTTCATGACTGCAGACGATATAAAATGTTAGCATGCCACCTCAGTTTAATTATAGTAAGTATTCTGAGTAATCTCTCAAAACAATCTCTGGTTAGGTTTGAATGCTTTGAGTAGCTCAGTAGTAGTAAAAATACACTTCTGTAGCATGCAGTTCATGTAAAACTCCTTTGCATGGTCTGACCCAACAGGGCATCTGCTTTGCTAATTAGAGAAGAAACTGTCAATTATACTGAAAGTATATTTTATTACAGCTGTTAACATGCGATTTAGGATTAGGGAAAATACCTGTAGTAGTAACCAGTAGAATACTAATAATTTAAACATGGCAAAATTTCAGTTACTACATTCTGTCATTTGGAAAAACAAACAATTTTAGCATTGCTGTACAGTAACTTAGTAATATTACTATATTGTATCTTAAGGAGGGGAGGATTTGTCTGTCCTCTTGGCTATTAATTCTCTAAAACAGGTTAAATACTTTTGCAACTTTTGTTCAGGAAGTTGTACTATGAATGTCAGCTGTGTTTTCCAGCAAATATAGTTCGTAGTCATGTTGGCGGATGGGGCAGTAATTAACAGGAGGGTGTAAACTACCCCAATCACCATCTTTTAAAATGTCTACACAACAGTTTGTGTCTCAGTGTACAAATGTGTCTTAGACAAACATCATAGGAGAGGGAAAAGAGGGGAATGCCTTGGGAACGAAGTTGGTTTAATGTGGTGTTAGGCAGATCTACAGAGTGATAGTCTATGTTATACTATCGGGCAATGAAGTACTTGCATAGTAGGCACTATTTCATGCAGTCAGACCAGGAGCAGACCAGCCTTTTATAGAGAGGGACAGATGTGTTTAAGTTTTCAGGAAGCAAATTGGAGCATTGTGTAGATGGTACTGATGTTTGCTTGTATGTGTGCAAACCCTTAGTGTCATCTTGGGACCTTCACCTGAATGCAACTGTCTTAAGGTGGTTGCTATGGGACAGATCTTAAATATTTAAATAAAGTACAGCTTGCTATATTGCTGATGTCAAACTTGCCTTGCATCGTATCTTAACTACAGGGCTCCAGATTCAGCCTGGGACATGGCAGCAGCTTTGGCACTGACCCAGGGCATCAGGTCAGCAGCAGTGGCAGCTCCAACTCTGTACTAGGGATGAAGCTGCCACTGCATGCTGTCTCACAAAGGCAGCTCTAGATCTGGCATGGAGCACATAGTGGCAACTGCAGGATGTGGCAGTGGTGGTACTAATGGCCAAAGAGCTGGAACCCTTTACCAGCAGTCCTCACTTGCATTCCTGCTGTCGATTTGCCATGTCTACCCATGGGTCCTGGATTCTTGGCAGGTCATGGCCCTTATCTTTTGGTATCCACTAATAGGCCGGTGGGCCGGATGAAGCAGCTCTATGGGCTGTACATCTGATAACCCTGCACTATAGGAAACAATTGCATAAAGTGTAGTGGTTCTCACCCTGGGTGCCATGAGCCCCTTCCAAGGGTGTTGTGACTTGGATGTTGCCACAGTCAACTTTTAAATGCCCTGCAGCACCTGTGGAAGACCAGGAAACAGCTGTACCTGGAGCATGTGCTCTTGCTACGGCCTTTCCTGGTCTGATCCCACATACTTCTGGCAACAAGTATGCAGCACAAGTACCACTGTCCCATGCCCCTCTGTTTCTGGGAGGACTGTGGTAAAAATGTGCCCTCCAAGCCAACATTTTGCACTGCCCAGCACAGACCAGAAATGGGAACCCCTTTGTGGCCTCTCTTCCCCCTCTCCCACTGCACTGTTAACCCTTTCATAGCTAGACTGGCTTTTTCAGTCCTGATCTATATGCAGGCTGGTGGCAGCTGTGAGAGGGTTAACAGAGGGTGAGGTGAGGGTCACAGACCACAGCCCTTGGGTGAGCTCATGTAGCTACAGGAAAAACTGCCTAGCTCCTCCAGCCCCCATTCTCCCATGCTCAGCACAACACCCCTTCCCACTCCCTCACCCATTTCCTTCTTCCCTGCCTTAGGCACAGGAAGAACTAGTTATACTAGTTATGTCTATAGGATACTGGGTTACTGCTTGATTTGTCATTAGGGTTGCTTTCTCTGAAGTGGTGTTACCCCTGCTTCTATATCTATATATATATATATATCTATATATAGATATATAGATATATATAGTTTTTTAGTTCCTCACTCCTTTTATTATATCTATGTGACAATAAATGAATGCAAGATCAGGTCTTAAGTGCATTGTATTCTGGTCACATGCTTGCCATATTAGGCCAGTGGTTCTCAACTGGGATGCCACAAACTTCAGAAAAGCTATGGAGGGATGTCTTGAGCCTGAAACAGTTGAGGATATGTAGTTAAATTTGAAGGTGCAGGTCAAGCATAGTGGCTTCTTAACCTGGCAGGGGAAATACCATGTATCTGTGTTCAAGAAGGCAGTTTTCCTGAAGTGTGCCCCAAGACAACTGCTCTTCTGGCATGGTTCAGTATCCACCAAGGTGCAGCAGCTTTAAGCCTAGTTTATGGAAATAGGTTTTTTTTTTTTCCCTTTAACTTCAGTAAGCTAGTTTCAGGATAGTCCCCTAAGTTACCTCCTTGGAGTAGTGACAACTCCAATCTGTCATAATTTACAGGTTGGGTTTCTTGTGAAATTGACTTAAATCATAAGATTTTTAACCATGGCGTGTTAAGAGTCTCTTTATTTGTCATTGAGTGTTGAGCACTTAATGGCAGATAAGGTTCTTTGGGTGAATCTGATATCTTTTATTAGACTAACTTAAATAGTTGGAAAATAATTACTAAGCAAGCTTTTGGGTTCAAAAACCCCTTGTCAGGCTAAGGAAATTTCAGCAGTTGGTGTGTACTCTTCCTGGATGGAATGAAAAGTAAAGAAGCCAGGGGCTGGTCTGGTATGCATACAAGACAAGTAGTCAGTGAAAATGTAAACTGAGGAGTCAATGAGTGAGAGACAGGCTGGGGAGGGGGGAAGAGAGAGATGGGGGATGAGTAGTGGAGAGAGACCTGGGGAGTCGGATGTCAGGTTATAATGTGTCATAAATCCAATGTCTATATTTAGTCCATGATTTTTAGTGTCCAGGTGGCTGATAAAGTGAGGTTCATAGGTTCATCTCTGGGAAGTGTTGTGTAAGTTTCCTTTAAGGATCAGGACTGAGAGATTGAAGAGAGAGTGGTTTTAAGTTGGTCTAATAAACGATATCAGATTCACCCAAAGAACCTTGTCCGCCTATGTCCTTTGACCAACACAGTTACAACCTACACCCCTGAACACTTACTGGGCCTTTTCTTTGTACCTATCATGGCAAGTGCCAGTTATCAGTCTTTTCTTTGCAGCTTACTGTTGAAATAAGTTGTTATTGTCCCTTTCTTTTCCTAATCTTATGGAGAATGTTGTTTATAGTTTGAATTCGATCTTGGTGTTTTAGACAAAACTGCAAACAGTTTTTGATGCATCCCAAGCATATCAGATTCCTATACAATACAGGTCTAAACAGCTGCATTATTTCTGACCCTGGACTTTGGTGTACAGTCTTATGGTGTTTAAAGAAAAGATAAATTTGTCTGGTAGAAAAACCTGATCCATCAAGAGTATTTTTAGAAGACATTTTTAACAAATAATGAAATGATAAAAGCTTTACAGGTGTCTAGTCAAAGACCCAGTCCTGCAGGGGAATCTCAAAGTCCAAAGGAGATAACTCCAGAAAGAAGACCTCTTAGTTCCTCCTCTACTTTACTGTACACTTCAGGTTAATAGTAATAAAAGGTGAGGCTCTATATGCTCAACAGCTACCCTGAGCTAATGTTTGCAGCAAGACTCAGCTACCCATTGATATTTGTAATTTGGCTTCCAATGCACTTAAAGATTGTTTAATATGGAAAAAATCCAGTCTTCCTGTTATCCAATCTGTTTAACTTGGTCTTCTGTGCAATTTATTTCACTCACTACATTTTTAATATGCAACAAAAGTTGATGCTAACATAAAGTATTATAGACTTAGACTGGGAAAAACAAAACTCTTGGAACTCGAGGCATGGAATGCTAGAGGATTTTTTCAAAATGGAAATGTGGGAAACCTTTTGGGCTTGTTGGTTGAGCCCATTAGCTGCAGGTTAAAATGATGCTCTGTGAAGTGTAGTTAACAATGTTTTGATTTCAGACTACTGTCCATGCAACTAATTTTCAGTTAAACATTCTTGTGAGATGAATAGAACAAAGGAATTATTTCAGTAATTTTACAGATTCAGGTAAACATGATGGCACTACTTTGTACTCTCTTCCTATTAAGAAGGTTATCCTCACAACCTTGAAAGGTTAGAATTTTTTTTATCCTAAATTGCAGCCTGGAGTGTAGAGAATAAGTTGTAGATACGGAGGCAAATTCTGTGGGCTGGCCTATGTCTAAATTGAGATTTTAAAATATTGCAGATAAACGGACACAATAATTTCTATAGATACGTTTGGGTTCAGTGCTTACAGATCACTTGAAGGTTCTCTTATTCTGGACATCGGAGCAAATAAGCTATCATCACAGAAGGAGAGAGACTTGCCTTGCTGGTGTGCATCAAAGAAACCCATTTAATGTGTTAATGTAAATGTATCAGCTAAAAGCACTTTATAAAGAAGTCCATGGTTCATCCACACCTTCAGTACTGTGCTCAGTTCTTTTCTCCACACTCTTAAAAGGATATAGAAGAGCTAGAAGGGGTACAGGGAAAAGCAATGATGATTAGTGGTATGGAGGGGCTTCCATATGGGGAGAGATTAAAGTGGTTAGGCCTAGTCAGTTTAGAAAAGAGGCTTGAGGAGGGCCATGATAAAATTTCACAAAATACTAAATGGTGAAAAAGTAAATAGGAGTGTATTAGTTACTGTCTCTCAATACAAAAATTAGGGGTCGCAAAATGAAACTAGTAGGTAGTAAGTTTTAAACTAACAAAAATAAGTTCTTTTTCACACTGTCATTCAAGTGTGAGACTCTGCCACAAAAGGTTGCGGAAGCTGATAGTTTAGTCAGATTCAAAAAGGGATTGGACAAATTCTTGGAGGAAAGGGGCATCAGTAGCTATTGAGCATAGGAGTTAGGGATACAGCCTGTGAATTGGAACCTCCTAGACCGTAACTGCTGGAGGCTGCAAGTGAGAGAGGAACAGTAGAAAAAGCCCTGCTCATTCTTCCTTTCCTATCCACTCTCTGCCACTGTGTGACACAACACAGGATCCTGGGCAAGATGAACCTATGGTTTGCCCTAGTAAATGACATTTCAAGGACACACTCAGATAAATGGGAACTTTTTTTTCCCCCAGGTACAAGTAGCAGCACAAGGGAATGCCCACGTGCACTCTGGTGTGCAGTGGTTTACCCCAGATGGCATAAGGGTAACTGGGGCCAGCACCTGAATCTTCATGCAGCCCTACAGTCTACTGTTCTGTTTTGTTTGGTATGGTGGTTATCCTAGTGCTAGAACCATTGCTTGATATTAAATTTGGGCTGGACGATATTGAATTTGTTATATTAACTTGAATCAATAGAATTGCATCCTGCCTTGTATATGCCTTATAAATTCCAATACCTTTTATCTTTTATGAACAAGAGTTAAAAAGTATATGTAAGTGATTTTTCTTATGTTATTTAAAAGCTGCTACTCTGGTAGTTACAGCTATAATTAAGAAATATCTTCTATAGTCACTCAGAAACGTTTCATCATTGATAGAGGAAAATTAATTGTCAGAAAAAAACCATGTGCTTGCCGATAAAGCATTCCTTGATCTTTCTAAGTCCTTTTCTGTCTGATTAATATTTCAAGTTCAGGTTTTTCATGGCTAAAAGAGAATTCAAACAAAACAGTAATGGGAGAAAAGATAAGAAATGTTGCCTGAATCTCTCAATATTTTTAAATAATAGACCCACTTTCAAGATATTGTACATAACAGGATTTGATAGCACTTTCTCAGCCAGAGAAATTCTGTCAGTACATTTGCCAAATGAAAGATGGGAGGAGTTGATAGTATTCAACTCATCAGAAAGCTGGGAGACTGTGGTGTCGATGCCCACACGGTCAGATGGGTGGCCAACTGGTTAGAGGGCCGCACCCAGAGGGTGGTAGTGGATGGG